>OZ007561.1:30501102-31731095 GCA_963931875.1 Pollenia griseotomentosa
TATTGCTAACATACCTAACCGCTATCTCCATTCCTTAAGGGAGCTCCCAAACTTTCAATACAGACTAAAAAGTTTATATCGAAATATCGAAAAAATAAATAATTTAAAAATTTTTTAAAAAAAGACCAAGAGCTTAAATAGTAAAATCAGACTAAAAAGTTATTAAAGAAAAAGTCCCATAACTGCCCAGGAATCTTCCCTAGGGGGATAAAATGTATGACCGGCCTCTATTAGTTTTTTGGCCCCAACATTTTCTTTAAACATACTTGCACCTTATCTGCACCCTGTAGGGAGGCTTCCATTCAAATATGGCGGTTTGATGAAATTTTTAAAGTTGGCCTTTGCAGCGCGTACGATGATCCTAGACGTGTCAAATCTATGACCAACCCCACTTTATTTTTTATTCCCACAATATCTTTCTTAGATACCTACACGTTATCTCCATTACTTAAGGGGGCTCTCATAGAAAATTTTGAATACAGAATAGAAATATATTGAAGAAAATGTTCTACAGCTGCCCAGGACTGGGCCTTGGGTGATAAAATGTATGGCAAACAAACAAATCTATGACAAAAAAACAAATGTATTAAAAACAAACAAAATAAAAAAATAAAAAAATAAATAAACAAGCAAACAAACAAACAAACAAACAAACAAACAAACAAACAAACAAACAAACAAACAAACAAACAAACAAACAAACAAACAAACAAACAAACAAACAAACAAACAAACAAACAAACAAACAAACAAACAAACAAACAAACAAACAAACAAACAAACAAACAAACAAACAAACAAACAAACAAACAAACAAACAAACAAACAAACAAACAAACAAACAAACAAACAAACAAACAAACAAACAAACAAACAAACAAACAAACAAACAAACAAACAAACAAACAAACAAACAAACAAACAAACAAACAAACAAACAAACAAACAAACAAACAAACAAACAAACAAACAAACAAACAAACAAACAAACAAACAAACAAACAAACAAACAAACAAACAAACAAACAAACAAACAAACAAACAAACAAACAAACAAACAAACAAACAAACAAACAAACAAACAAACAAACAAACAAACAAACAAACAAACAAACAAACAAACAAACAAACAAACAAACAAACAAACAAACAAACAAACAAACAAACAAACAAACAAACAAACAAACAAACAAACAAACAAACAAACAAACAAACAAACAAACAAACAAACAAACAAACAAACAAACAAACAAATAAACAAACAAACAAACAAACAAATAAACAAATACACAAATAAACAAATAAACAAATAAACAAATAAACAAATAAACAAATAAACAAATAAACAAATAAATTAATAAACAAATAAACAAATAAACAAATAAACAAATAAACAAATAAACAAATAAACAATTAAACAATTAAACAATTAAACAATTAAACAATTAAACAATTAAACAATTAAACAATTAAACAATTAAACAATTAAACAATTAAACAATTAAACAATTAAACAATTAAACAATTAAACAATTAAACAATTAAACAATTAAACAATTAAACAATTAAACAATTAAACAATTAAACAATTAAACAATTAAACAATTTAACAATTTAACAATTTAACAATTTAACAATTTAACAATTTAACAATTTAACAATTTAACAATTTAACAATTTAACAATTTAACAATTTAACAATTTAACAATTAAACAATTTAACAATTTAACAATTTAACAATTTAACAATTTAACAATTTAACAATTTAACAATTTAACAATTTAACAATTTAACAATTTAACAATTTAACAATTTAACAATTTAACAATTTAACAATTTAACAATTAAACAATTAAGCAATTAAACAATTAAACAAATAAACAAAAAAAACAAAAATTGATACTTTGGTACCAAAACGGTACCACTGTTTTCCAATAATCACAGCGGTAACACTGTTTTTCAATAATGAAAAACATGATGGCGGAAATAAACACGTGGTGGTCTAAGTATAACAACCAATACAACAACAGGCATAATCAAATTGGATTAAAAATTAATCAGCTGTTTCTTAATAGCCACCTTGGTTATAATGCTTCATCTTCAAAAACAATGAAAAAACGCAAAAGCATTGACTTAGGTATGGCAATATTCTGCAATGTAATTTTAACTTAATTTAAAAAATTTGTATATTTTAAAATAGTCTATAGCTTATTCGATATATATAGGTGAATTAATTAATAAGGAGAATTAATTTAAAATTAAAATCTAATAAAAAAAAAAATATGGTCTCAAACTATGCATGTACTCAAATAATGCTCTTGATATACGATTAGTTTGAGACATGTCCTCAAAGAATGCTCTAAAAATGCCTTGCTTCGTAAATGTGTGCTCGAAATATGCACTTTGCATACATATTATTATTTATTTACAAGCCCAGATGATGATACTCAAAGAATATCGATATATCGGCAATTATAAAAATAAAATTTATTTTCAATACTGGCATCGAGCTTGATATAAAAGCATTGTTATTTATAAGTAGGTTTTTATATGTTAAAGTGGTTTTAAAAAAGAACCGTCTTAAATCTCTGACTATGAGCCAAAGTTGTTAGAATTTGTTTCTAGTCTTTCACAACATTATTTTGGCTGTCCACAATCATTCGCATTCATACTACAATTACAAAACTTTATTCACTTTGAATTAGTAACGCAGACCTTACGACTGTTGCAGTGAAACCGACCAGAGTGTCTGGCGGAAATCGAACCCACAACCGTCACACTGATAGACTGGCTTACTACCAAGTTGCCTACAGGAGTACCCAAAATGTTTTATTACATATATAAATTATTATGTAATAGAAGGAATTTTTAAGAATAGCCAGTTTTATATTAAGCCATCAATCTTAGTTTAAACTCATTTCTTATTTGATAAAGTTTTATTCTGATTATTAGTTAATAACTAGAATTGTTATGCCTTGTAATTTTTATTTTTTAATTAATTAACATTATATTAAAAAAAAATTAATCTGAAAGGAAAAGTGTAACATTAACATTTCTACAAGCATTTAACAAACTATAATTGAATTAAAAACTACAATTTTAAAATCTAGTGCAAAGACTCAACTCATTTTTCTTTTTTGGCTTATTGCCAAATTTTCAACAGTTTTCCTTAAGTTTAAATAAAATTTCTTTAAAGAGTTATTGCTAAAATAAAAAAAAGTCAGGAGAAAAAGTATTTTGAAATAAATGATATCTAGCAGAAGTCTACATTCCATATACAACGTCACGAAGTATCGAAACAGATTAACTTGCTGCTCATATCTGACTTAGGTTTGCAATACCAATGTATTTTAGTTTTTACACACACAGATACATACATGTGTATTACATACATATGTCTATGGATAAAAGGATGCACCAACACTCATGTTGTGTATGCACAATACTTTTACTGCAACCAGCTAAAACAGTAGAAACGTATTTTCCAAAAAAAAAAAAAAAAAATTCTAAGCCTCACGTAAGCTTCTCTGTCACAAAACTACTTTTTCTTGAAACTTTTTTCCACTTTCCTGCCAAGGTAAAATGTTTAAAATAAAAAAGGAAAAACCTGTTTAAAAAATGAAAAACAAATTCCATCTCTATCTGTGTCTTCAAATACGTTTTGTTCAATATGGCAAAACACACAACAGAAAAATCTACAATTCCAATTTAAATGACATGTTTAAGGCCTTTTTCCGCTTTAGGAAAATTGGGCCAGAATGTAAAAAAAATTAAAATGAAAATGAAAACATGTTTGTTTGTTGGCAGTTTAAAATTCTCACGTTTTTATATTAATATAGAAAAAAAAAAAAATATTTTCCTTTTGACATTAAATATGATTTTTTTTGGAGTTTCCTTTTTTGTGGGTGACAGAGTCAGGTTTTAAATAAAAACTGCAATTCTATATAGATGACTGTTATTCTCATAAAAATTTTGTATTCTATTTATACTCCCACCACAATAAAGGAGAGGGTATTATGCGTTTGTGCTGATGTTTGTTACACCTTAAAATATTGATCCTAGTCTTACCTCGTTAATACCGATCGACTCAGAATATCTTTTGAAATCGATCTACCTATGTCCGTCCGGCTGGTTGGCTGTCCATTAGAGCTGTTCAACGTTGTATGGTAAATTTTTAAAGGGAGTTATAAAGTCAATAAATAGGCTTATTTGGTTCCTTATCATATAAGAACATTTAATATGAAGTTTGGTGCCGGATAAAGAAAAGTCGAGGAGGAAATGGATGAAAATTTTAATAGTGGATAATAAAAGGCGAAAAAGTTACATTTGGTTTTTTCAAATATTTTAATGTTGTAAAAGTCTTTACTCTAGATCAGTGAAGGGCACTTTTGCAAATCCTATGTACGCGTGCATAGGAAAAAAAATGCTGCTTGTGTGACGTCGACACATGTACACTATAAACTTCTTCGCGTGGTCTGTGACAATGTATGTTTGGCTGTTGCTTTGTTGTCATTTCGTCAAAGTTATTTAATCAGTTGCAGATCAGCACTTGTTAATGAGCGTCATTCGTTTTCTTTTCTTCCCACACAAGCATACATGTGATAGTATCTGTGTTGCCCTTCACTGCTCTAGATGATAAATTAAACGAAATAGAGAAATAATTATATTTCAAAAAAGGTATACAAACCCAACATCTGTTAAAAACTATATCAGTAATAAATAATGCCCCAACCCATTAATATGTTAATTATTACTTGACCGAGAATTCAAACCTTAACGTTTTTGAAATTGATTTCTGCAATATAATTTTTCTATTCAAAAAGCTTGGAATTTTGAGATATGGGAAAAGTTTTTTTTTTGTGGGATTAACAAGTTCTTAGGTTTTTCAAATCTTTAATTTCAAATTTCAAAAAATTGTCTTTCACAAAATCGAAGTTATTGAGATTTGCACTCAAGGAACTTGTTTTAAACATCTTAGGGAATGAACATAAAAAATTTTAAAAATATCCTCCGCTACACTTGGCTAGTGTAATGGTTTGATTTTTACGGATTTCTCGGAAAAGGATTTTTTTGCAAATAGTCTATATTTATTTAGTTCCAATTAATACTATTCAGAGTTCTATGACACAAGCTACAAGGATTATATTCTGAAAGGGCAAAATTGTACCACGCCAAAGGTCAAACTACAGGGGAAAGGTCAAATTTTTTTTGGAAATTTTTAATTTCCAAACGAATTAGCGTAAGGTTCTTATACTCATATTTTAATGAAAGTTGACTAAATTATTTTCTATAACACTGTGTGTTTTTTTCACCAAATGTATCTGTAACATTATCTGCTGAATCTGAATATAAAGTCAGAATGGTCAAATGTAGAATAGTTTTCCAGATATTCCAAAATAACCGTTATTTGTGTTTTTAAAAAGATGATGTAATTTTAATGCAATTATCTTCAAAATAATTATGTATTTCTTTTTTTTTCAATGAAAGCCAATAAAATTACTAAAATAGCCATGGGTGGCTTGTAAAATTGGTCAAGAAATAACAGAGCAACAGTGGACAAAATTTCTAACTTCATGAAAAATTTTTTGATTATTTGCAGTTTTGCATATTTGTTATTTTTTTTTTTTAACCAAACAATTAAAAAATTTCATGTTTTATTAAATAGGATACTACACTGAAAGAATTTTCTTCGCAATACCAATGAATTTTGACATTAATCCCATGAAAAATTGCATCAAAAAGGAACCTATGCAGCGCTTCGTTGGATCAATAAAACCTGTTTCATTAAAATGTATTTAATGAAGCATTACATTAGATCTATGAATATTATTCATTGGATGAATACTTTCAATAAAGTAAAAATTTTTTTTTCTTATTTAATTTTTTTTTTTTTTATTTTTTTTTTGATTTTTTATTTAATTTTTTTATTTTATTTAATTTTTTTCTGTCTCTGGCGGGAATCGATCGCGCTATCTCGGTGCTGATAGACTAGCTCACTACCAGCTAGCCTACCGGGGCAGTGTAGTTTTTGGATAGCAAAACTATGTTTTTTACTCAATTAAGAGCGTAAATATGAGATTAAATTGTCCATAACAACAATAACAACGTTGAATGGAAGTGGATTGAAAGTTTTTGTTTCATTACTATAATGACATTTTTATTGTCATAATGAAAATTTAAATTTATGAAGGCAATTATTGAAATATGTTGCATTTATAAAAAAATGTTTGATTTCATAAATTTAATGGCATATAACATTAGATGGATGAAATAATTAAATCTTACATTTTTTAATTAACAATTAAAAATTTTTTTAAGGAAACTATAATTTTGTATTAATTTATGAATATAGTTATGTTTGTATATTGTTTTTTATGTTCCCAATTAAAATTTTTTGTTTTACTTAGACAAACTTAAGTTTTCATATATCCAATGAAAATTTTTAGCGTAATTACGAAATCCAATGAAGCGATTTTAACGAAAAGACTTCATTATAACAACGAAATTCCATTTGGACAATGAAAATGTTTTTGTGAAAATGATTCATTAAATATATGAATCATTTTTCTTTCAGTGTAGTTAGTTTCAATATGAACATTTTGCGGCAAACAAGAACCAGATTGGTAAAAAACAGAAGATTTACTGAATTAACCCAGTTTTTACACTTTTATTAAATTGATCAAACCACACCCAGAGAAAAAACATGTTTAAATATGGTCACCTCCAACAATATTATGTTTAAAGAAAATGTTAACCATATTATGTTTAATTTAACGATATTATTGTCATCGTCAACCATATTATGGTTAAATTACTCCTCCATCACGAAGCCACTACCATATTATGGTTGCCTCCGAACATGTTATGGTTTATAATAACTAAAATATGTTTAACACTTATAATAACATAGTTGGCATTCAACCATAGCATGTTGCTCTTGAAAAAGAGGAAAATACTATTGTTAATTAAAAAACAAATTATTGTCATATTTAACCATAACATGTTTTAAGGCAACCATAATATGGTTGTGGCTTTTTGATAGGGGGCTAATTTAACCATAATATGGTTGTCGGTGACAACAATATGGTTAAATCAAACATAATATGGTACAAATTTTCTTTAAACATAGTATTGTTGGAGGTGACCATATTTAAACATGTTTTTTCTCTGCGTGCAAAGGATGTAAATAACCAGAATTTGAAAAACGAACGCGGCAAACATTGGAAATATAGAATTATGTCAAAAAATCACTGAAGAAGCTTAATTTCAGTAACGCTCGCATTTCAGGTGAAAGAACTGTATTAATCCATGTCTATATTACAGGGTCTGAGAGAGTACGAACAGCATAACTAGAAAATCTGTGCCGATCTGAAAGTTGTTACCATGGTTATTGGTTTGCATCATGGCTATACAAAATATTGCCGGTTCTTGTGTGAACAGCTGAGCACGAAATGAACACTATGCCCGAAAAGATTGGCAGGATAGAGTAAATTGTACGCTTGGCCAAGATAACATCATATACAAAGCTCTAGTAAAAAGAAAAACATTATTTTGCCACCGTTACATATCAAAAATTTCGCCAAAGCTTCGCTAAAAAGAGGAAACTGTGTCGCATTTGAATACCTCAAAACCGTTTTTCCTTACGTAATAGATGCCAAAATTAAAGAAGGGGTTTTTGTGGGACCACATATTACAGAGACAGTGAATGATTCCAAATTTTATTCGATTTAGTCCGAAGATGAGTCAATGGCGTGTAAGTCATTTGGTTTGGTTGTATCAAGCGTTCTGTAGAATTTCAGGAGCCCAATTGATGAGGACATAATTCAGGACTTGTGAAACAGAAAAATTATAACATTGTAAGATCTGACCACCGTCTGTACGAAGCTTTGCTTCAAATAGGAGTAAAAATGCCTTTAAAAATACACCTTCTGCAATCGCACTTACATTTCCTCCCAAGTAACCTCGGCGATGAAAGTGACGTGCTTGGTGAGCGTTTTCACCAACAAATACATGAAATGGATGTTGGGCGACTATTGTTGGTTCCTTGCAGAAAATAATCACAATAGCTATTTTTAATATTTATAGTTAATAACATTGAGCTTTGTATTTCAACAAGTTGTTTTTTTTTTACATAATACAAATCGAAAAGGGGGATAATTGAAATAATTTTCTATTTCTTTGCCAATTTTGCACCGATCTAGATGCTATTGGGCACAAAATGTTATAAAACTTGAAAAAATACTGTTGTTTGGTTAAAAAAAAAAAATAAGTTGAAAAGAGCAAAGTTGCAAAAAATCATTAAAATATTTGTGAAATTTGAATTTTATACACCTCTAACTCAGTCAATTCTTGAACAATTTTTACAAACGACCCGCGGTTGTGTTAGTAATTCTAATATCTTTAAATAAAAAGAGAAATTAAAAATCCATTGAATATTTTCGAAAAAAACGTTTATTAATAACCTAAACATTAATATAGTGTCATCATCTTTGCAATAACTCGAAAACTGTTCTAGTTTTGACCATTCCGACTTTAATACTTAAATACTTGAAATTTAAATATGTAGCTTGCATTTTTTTTTTGTTTTTGTCTTTTCTCAGCAAAGTTCTGAATTGAATGATTTCTTCTTCTGCACTATCTCAATCATTTAATTAAATAGGTACCGTTATACCGAGAATTTTATACTCATTTAAAATTTTTGTATCGTAACAGCGTTAAGTCAATAGGTTTTGTTCAATACTTATTGTTGAGAAGGCTATCAGCCAAACCAGCAATTTCCTTGATTTGATGTATCATGCAATTCTATTTATATTTAAATTCCTTTAAAAACAATTATAAAATATTTTCAAATATACATAGTAAGTTTAAATAATTTTTACATACTTTTTGGTATGAAAATTACTGGCTTTCAGTATCACGTCTAGGTCACCTCGCAATTACATTCTTAACAAAAAAATGCACCAACACGTTTCTTGACAATTAACTTTCGTTAAAAAATATTAATGACATTAGTCTTAACCCTTAAATGCATGATTTTTTCTTTTGGATTGAAAAAAATGTTTTTTAATAGAAAATTAGGCGTAGATTACGTAAAAAATATTAAAAAAAAATTTGAAAATAGTTTTGAGTGTTTATTTAGAAAAAAACGGTATGTAGACTTTTGGCAACAATATGCGTTTGGTTTTTAAATTATTAAGGCGTGAACAATAGTCATATACATATTTATATTGCATACAGGTGCTTAGAAAACAGTTTCTATTTATGAAACAATGCCAAACAAATGCGATTTTTGATCTGGCACAAAGCAGCACTAAGTCCGTGGAAATCCATTGCAACCTGGTATTTTGCACCTGTTTTTAGTGGAACATCTATTTTCATTATGCCCTATACCATCGGTCCGTATATCTTGTGTCGGTATAGGTTTTGTCGGTTCTCGGGGCCTTTACCTCCATCTGCCTTTCTGGCTAAAGATCTTCCTCGTTCGTTTTCATATGTTTTATAGGAGCACAATATTTCCGCCAGGTCTGATTTAGAATCTGACAATGTAATATCTGGGTGGTTTGTTTTTTAGAGCTATTGAAGTTTGTGTTTTTTGCGTTTCGTCAAATCTATTGGAAGCTTCAAACGGTTCCGCGCCTATGTAATTTGAAGTTTACGTAGCAAGCTTATTCTCCTTTTAGCATGTCACAGGCATAGCCATACTTTCATAATTTGTAACAAATTCCTCATGGAAACCCCGTGCAACAGACCGTTTCATAAATTATTTTGCGGCAGGTAATAATTTGCAGTTTTCAAGCCTATTTCTTTGAATTGTGAGTAGATTCCCTGAGTACATAGGTAATACATTAATGGAACAGACGTATAGGTTAGGTTAGGTTAAATGGGCAGCCGTCACGACGACGACTCACTTGGGTCCTTATAGCGGTCCCTTTGTGATACCCCCAGCCAGTGACAGGAGTCAGCCAGTACCCACCAGACTATTCCCCAGAGGTCACTGCAGCCTCGAACCACCCCGACTCCCTGCAGAACAGGGAGATCGATTTCAGTCCCACATTGGACAAATCGTCCAGACATGGCAATTCTGGTCTCTCAAAATGCCTAAACATAATGCTCCCCAGACCGGGGCATTGGCAGAGAAAGTGAAACACCGTCTCCTCCTCCTCCTCATCATGACAACTCCTACAGTAGTCATTAAACGCAAGATCCATCCTCGTAGCATGAGTGCCTATCACCTACTGACCCGTAGTGACCGATATCACCGTTCTCATCCGGTCCCTACCGAGACCGAGTAGTACACGCTTTCTCAACGCGTCATAGCCAGGCCATAGAGCCCTGGCCATCAAGCAGGTATGCTCCCCCTGCCATCTGCCCTGAGCCCTTCTGTACGACTCCCTTCTGATGAGAGTCTTGCAGCGGGCCATTGAAGTGCCAATCATGCCGTCGACGAACATGTCCACATGGATCCGCTGTGCCCTGGTACCGTGGATGCCTGGGTAACCAAATTGCGGACGGTCTGACCAAACGGGGCTGTCTCTTGGACGACATGTTCGTCGACGGCCTGATTGGCACTTCAATGGCCCGCTGCAAGAACAGACGTATAATAACTACCGAAATAAATTACTTGGTTAACTTATCGGGGAATTTTAACGGCACAGTCTAACCAAACAAGTTGTAACCGTCTATAATTATTTATGTCACAAACGCATGTTGTAGACATTTGGCAACATACAGTATTTTTCAAAAATATTGCATTTATGCAATAACATTATTAAAAACAAGATGACCAGGCCATAGCTAACCTGTCAACAGATTCAAAATTATTTTTTTCCATTGTAATAATACACGATTCACAGAAAAGACAAAAATACAAAATTTGATTTTTACTAAGAAAGTGATCTTTATCACTCACCTCAATGAAATACCAATTTAATACAAATCAAACCAACTAAAAACAAAGTAACGTTTGTTTTTTATTAATATTGCTTGTGTGTGCTTAGAAACGAATTTTTTGAATGCACACACATAGGAACATAGAGAAAATTAGCTAGAACTGGTAGGTAGACAATTGGCAACAGTATGCATTTAAGGGTTAAGCCTTCAGTACACGGAATGTAAAAAGCCTCATGCGCATGTGGTTCTGACGTAATTTTGATGTCACTACAAAGCCACATTAGCAAGTTGGTGATGTGTGATGACGACAAAATTACGTCAGAACCACATATGAATGTGGCTTTTTACATTCCGTTTACTATAGGCTTTACGTTGTTATTATAAATTTTTTTCGGAGTTGAAATAGTGTTGCAAGATTAAAATTAAATTATGGTGTTTTGGGAGCAGCGTTAACACTTATGTTTTCTGATGACCGTCTGTAGGCAGTCTTGGGTGTCTAAGGGATAAATATTAGGTGTCAGAATTATTTAGATACGACTTTGTTGAAAATTTGTGACACAGTGTAATTGGTAATTACTATTTCGAAAGAAACAAATTTTAAACTAACCCTTGTATGCAGGGTTGTTAGATGTGACGTTTTTTTTGTCATTTTGACGATTTTTTTGAGAAAATACAGCAAAATGACGATTGACGATTTTTTACTAAAAGTAATAGTGTATGACGATTTTCTGGCATCAATAAAACACTTACAAAAAATATTAACAATTATATTAGGAACAGTCAAAAACCTAAAAATCTATTTTTCGAAATACAAAATAATTAAACAAAAAAAAAAAAAAAAAATTCTTCCCCCATCACAAACCAGGTGGCCTTCATTAGAAGCATAAGTAATTTGAATTCTACAATTGCATATATGCATACCATCGATACTGCAAAAAATATACACTAGAGCCCCGATTTGCGTCGGTCCTTTTTGCGTCGTTTTATGTTTTTGTGAATATATGTAAAAAATTAAATAAATAAATTTTTGTTATGTTTTTAAAAAAATATATTTTTTCATATGTATTTCTTTTAAAATGGTTAATATATTTCAGTCCACTTGCTGAAATAAATAGAATAAAACTTAACCATATCACTTTCTTTATCATAAATAGAATTTCTTGCTAAATATTTTTATTTTTGAACCAATAAGTTGTCTCTGATTTTTAAAATTTAAATATTTGACGATTTTGTTAGATGTTCGTGACGGTTTTGACGAATTTTGTTTAAATGTTTGACGATTTTTTAAGAAGAAAGCCTAACAACCCTGCTTGTATGCACTTGAGGTCAAAAACAACTTTTTTAACTTTACCAGCCCAACATTTTGTCATGAACTATCCTTAAAGTTGTATCCCCAAATTGTATGGCAATAAAATTTATTTTCGGGTGTAGGTCCCGTATCAAAATATATCCTAAGATATCTTAAAAACAATCAAATCGCATATGCATAGATGAAGATATCTAAATAACATTCGGCACAAAGAACTTTTACATGAATGTTAATCGCATAACATCATTTTGTATTGGCGGATGAATTATTGTACCATGGGTGCCAAATAGTGTACACCCTCGAAAATTCTTCATTCTATGGTGTAGGGTACCATATGGTAGTGCTTGACTGACTTTACTTTTTTACTTGTTTTAAAACTGTTTTTGTATCTAAAACTCTTGGATCTAAAGGCCGACTAATAAATACTACATTCACTTGCTTTGATGATTCATTTATTTTGGAAATGTCACACAGACAATTTCAATAAGAAACTGACAAGCACATCTGATTTCTAGACAAATTTATGTTAGAAAATATGATAAATATTTGCAAGCAATATTCATAATTTAGAAGACTTACATAGGTAAATCTAAAATTTAAATCTCTCGCTTGAAAAAACTTAAATTTTTTTGGAATTTGTATTTATTTTAAACTTTTTCTCTTAATGATTCATTTAATTTATTCGCTAATTGACATTAATAAAAATTTAACTTTGTTTAAATAAAAACAAAACCTCTCACGTGATGTGGAACTCATGCATTTCCGCTCGAAACCACCCCTCTCCACCCTCATAAAGAAAAAACAACTTAATACCAAAATGAATGAAAAATTTTAAAAATATGCAGTATAATGCAGTAAATTTGTAATAGTTTTTGCGTGTTATTTTAACAAATTAAACATGTCATATACGAATGAACAATTTTTTTTATTGTACTTAGTAAAGTCCCATATTAAAAAATATAATTTTGTCGCATTAGTTTGAAAAAACATTTATTATGAAAAATACACTCAAAGAAAAGTTAAAAAAACTACTTAGAAGGCCAAATCTTATATCCTTTCACTATAGTACTAAAAACCGAATTAAAAAATAAAAGAATGATTTGGCTTATTGCCATTAATAAAAATGCTTCATATAAAAGTAATATTTTAGTTAAAAGCATTTGATATGTGTGTTATTCTGCCAAAACCACGGCTGACCAGAGATCCTGTTTGGTAACACGATAGTCAGTAGCCCCTGGCAACACAAGTATACTCTGTGCCTTTAGAAAATATTGTTTCTGCAAAAAGTTTAACTTTTCTCACGAATATACATACATATATATTCGGGAATGACGTGGAGGTTGTAGTTTATACTCAAAGTCGCGGGAAGAGGGATTTTTATAAGCATAATTTGAGGTATGATTTTTCACCTATTTTTGGAAACTTCGGCCTGTGGGCCAATCACCCTCGATGTTGTTGATATTCAACAGATACTGCTGGCTACTCACAAGTCAGCACATCTGTGCCAAGACCATTATTTCGGTCTTTTATTGACCCATTTAGCTTATTTTTATTAAAATAAGTTTATAAACTACATATTAAGAAACTCTAAAAAGTGAATGTTAATGAGTAAAACTAAAGATTTGCAGTTAAAAGTAGAAGAAAGCCTTCTTTTTTTTTGCTCATAAATCTACTACTGCAGACCTATTTGGGTGAATTTTAATAGCAATCTATTCTGGACAACAGAAATACCCCGGTTTGCGTCGCTAATTGGGACCGGAAAAACGCGACGCAAACAGAAGCACGATTTTTCATACATTTATATTGATTTTCATTTAATTGGTTCTGAGATTTAAAATTCTAGCAGAAAAAATAAATTTTGGCTTGATAGGCTTGATAACGGTTCAATTTCTCTTAGATCATCAAATTAAGTTAAAGTTTTTTTTTTTTTTTTTTGAATTACCGTTTGTTTGAAGATGCATTATTCCTTATTAACCTGTTTATATTGTAACGATGCGTTTCTGAAACAACAAATGGATTTAATTGTCAAAGGGCCAAGGTTTTTTTCAATATCAACCGCCTTTTCCTATAACTTAGAACGTTTAAAAATGTCTAGTTTTTTTCATAGCTTATTTGCAACTCATTGTTGCAAAATTTTTAGATTTAACTTTACTTAAATAATTTTAATTTGAAACTTCTAACGACCTTCAACGTAAAACCAGCAGACAACCTTCACATGCATACATATTTGCATGAGACTTAAACGGGGAATCCCCTTTTTCTGTTTTAGCTTTGTACAAACATTTTTATATAACCGACGCAAATCGAAGCACTTACGACGCAACTTCGAAGCCATACGACGCAAAGTGAAACAAAAGCTTCGCATCTTTGAAATCACAGAAATTGTATAACGACGCAACTTCGAAATGACACAAATCTATGCGACGCAGACCGAGGTATTGGTGTATACGTGATATAAATGTATAACAGCCTAGTTCCCACAACATCTGGGTTCTTCGGAAAGCCCATTTCAACAAATACACCGACAGATGAATAGACATATTCGCTTTATCTACCTGGCACCTCATTAGGTTACAGAATATATATACATTACAGGGTCTAAGATCAATATTTTAGAAATAAAAGAAAAAGTTATAAACATCTATATACCACTTTCACCTTACTAAAGCGAAAAATATCGAACGATTTAAAAAAAATACTTTAATTACAAAATTTGTCTAAATAAATATTCGGGACAACAAGTTTCCTTGTTGTCCTAAGGTCGCAAAAGGACTTTATAATTACATATTCAGCTAGAAAAACTTAATTTGTGACATAAAAATTGTATGTCAAAACATTTGACAGAAGTATTTTATTTCCCTAATGTTTAAAGCACCGTGGGATTACTCTGTATTACTAGGCGCCGCTATATGTTTTGATTTGCCATTCCATGCTTTAACTTCTTAACAGTTTTATCGGACTTGCAACATTGGAAAACAAAAATCCACGATTAGACGTTTTACCAGCAGAAATCAGAAATTAAACTGGCTTTAAATTAACAACGCAAATCTCGATTTTTGGACTGTATAAGCCCATATGAAGTTCAACACCACTTTAGTTGGCTGCTTTTGGGATTGTGGTTTATTATTTTAGCTTTTTCCATAATTGCCGCTTTATATTAAATTTATAACAGTAATTTTTGAATTCGTCACCTTTTCTAAGGATAAATCAATTATTTGGTTACAAGTAGAAACAGAAACCTTATCTTTTTTTCTACCCTTCATCACTAGTGGTGAATGAGTGTATACTTAGTTTGGCATTCCGTGTGAAACTTTTTTAATATATATCTAAGACCGCATAAAGTTCATATATTCTGCGTCCTTGAGTAGTGCAATGTCGACTTAGCCATGTCCGTCTGCCTGTTCTTCTGTTTTTTTATGACTAGAAATCATACTACTAAATTTCGTGTTCATCGGTTCATGATTTACCTTAGTATTTTTTTAGTTGACCTAGTCCCGCAACAACCAAAGTCTAGTTAAAAAAAAGCTCAAAGTTTTTTCGCCAAGTGTAACTTTTTATTGTATTTAACAGTACTTATGACTAATGTCTAATTTATTTTTGCAAAAAAGCAACACACCCGCTCGCCGTCTGTCATACACGCTCCCAACAGATGCATTCATACACGGTAGGGATGTTTGTTCAAACAATATTTATGTTTGTTTAACATGAATTTAAAATTGTCAATTTTTACTGCCACAAATACTCATTTGCATCAACTTTGTGTTCGTGCATAATAATACGCGCGTATATTTTTGTTAAATTGGAATTTAAATTCTAGGCAATATAATCAGCAGCAGTAATGACCGCGACAGGGACAATGTCAGCGTAAAAAAAACATATACATACGTTTTTACTTATATAAAAGGACAATAATATAGATGTTTGTGTATGTGTGTGTGCATGAGTAATACAAATATTGTAAACTGTAATCATGTGCTGATTTTTCGGAAGTGGATGGTGGTCATTTATTCAGATTAATGTTTTTTTTTGGTACTTTTGCCACACTATTTTAGAAATACAGACAGACATATTGCAGTTATTCAACCATCTATGCCAATCGCCTACTTCGGTTTTTTGTTGATTTGTAGTAGATGTGTGTGTGTGGCTAAGTGAAGGAAAGGGTGCATTTAATTTATGACAAGTGAAACGACAAATTATGAGATACATACAAAATACTAAAACCAACATATTCCCTATATACATATACATATGGGCATTTCCGCCAAATGGTCCACCGTGACCGAAAATTTAAAAGTTATTAAAATCTGATTATTTTACGAAATTGTTATGAAGAAATATTTAGATTTTACTAATTTTATAAATTTACCCATAAATTTGTTCACTTAGATGAACAATCAGACTGCAAAGTTGTGCAAACGTACTTTCTTATTTGTGAGTATGTTTTATTGTATATTTTCTTTAATATTATCTTCCTTAAAAGAGGTGATATTTGATGAAAATTATTCCAAAAAAAATTTCTTACATGGTCTGTAATCTAAGGAAGAGTTCGAAGAGAAATATGTTATTCGAATTAACGGTAAATTTTTATTTTGTATTTATCATTATTCAGTTAAATTATTGTGGAAAAAATGTCACGTTCGAATTGTCACGTATCGAACCAGATTTTAGCTTAAACAAAAAATAGTACAGACGATTTTGGAACCAAACCAAAGACATTTTAATGTTACATTGCTATGTAAAATTCTGAAAGTAGTTTGACTAAAAAATTGTGCCAGGTTTCGCTGAACTACAACTTTTTATACATGGCCACAAAAACCACTTCTATTTTTTTCACGTTCGAACCGCTACTTATTTTGCCATTATCTTTGACCTAGAATCGCGCCCCCCAAAAACTTTAGCATAGATAATAGTGCTTTCTTAGTGCTATAATTTAAGGGTTAAAAGAACGTAAAAATATTTGTTGTTTAAAATGTTGTTGCATTTTTGATGCGTACGACTGTCACGTTCAACACTTTGGAATTACCCATATGTATGTATGTTTGTTTATGTTAGAAGCCACGAAGGTGGAAGTAAAATTATATTTACCTCATACCATAATATGGTTGTGGGTTCTTGATTGTGGACTTATTTAACCATAATATGGTTGTCGCTGACAATTATATGGTTATATTAACCATAATATGTTTAAAATTATCTTTAAAAATAGTTTGGTTGGAGGTAGGCTTGCCATTTCTATTTTGAGAAAAAGAGGACGCCAGCATAAAAAATGTAGGACATTTGTTCGAAAAAAGAGGACACTTTCTAAACAACCTAACATTAATAAAATTAACGACGGCATAAAAATTAACAACCAAAATTGGGTTGTACAAAAAAACTTAATTTGGGTAATTCCATCTCAAGTCGACCAAGAGTGGGACTCGACCCCTTTCGATTTGAATGCAATTTGGCGAGAGGGTTTATTTAATCCCATAAAGAATATATATCAACGAAAAACAATTTTTTAATTTTTTTCAAAAGTTATGTCATATTCAAATTGTCATAACTTCGCCGAATAAGCCGAATGTGTTGAGTTTATTCTTCTAATATCTCAAAAACTACTTTACATACGAAGATGATTTTTGTCAGTTTAAAGAGAATACTTGAGGCTACAATAAATATATTGAAAAAAATGTCTATGCAAAATATCAAATTTTAAAAATGGACTAAGTCAAAGCCCTATTTTTTTGCTGAATTTTTTTTATATAATACTTCAAACTGTTTTTTAAAATTCCTAAAACTTTGAAGGATGTGCTTTTTTTTAAGATATGCTTTTTTTTTATTTCCAAAAATAATCTTAAAATAAAATTTTAATATAATCATTTGAGCAATAAGTATTTATTTGAACAAAAGTAACGACATTGATAAGGTTGCTTTTGCTTATTTGTTGCATTTTTTGGGAGCTCCATTTTGGGCACATTCAAAGAAAAGTACTCTTTTTGTCACGTTACGTCCCCAAAAATTAAATCATACCTATCTTAAAAAAAACCCGAGGACCTAAATCCTTTTTTTAATGAATTTTGTGAACTGTGATTTAAAGTTTAAATGCAGGAACAAATTTTCAATGAAGGTGTAAAAAGCCGGACAACCCCGGACACTTGATGAAAAAGAAGTAGGACTGCCCCGGATACCCAAAAAAAGAGGACGGTGTCCGGGGAAAAGAGGACGGATGGCAACCCTAGTTGGAGGTGACCATATTTAAACATGTTTTTTCTCTACGTGTATCGGTAACCATACCGAATTTTACAAATCATTCAATACCGGTTTTGATATCGATAATAATCCAATAAAAAATTGTGCTTACGGAAGGCGTGAACTTTATAGGGTGAGTTCCCACTTTGAAGCAATACATTTTTGACACACAAAGCGCTTTATTCAACGCATATAAAAACTGGTGAACATAGCTTTTGGCTTTACACACTAAATGTCTTTTTACAGTTATTTTTTAGTATTCTCCTTTAAAAACCTGTGCCCATGTTCTGTAACTCTCGCGTCGAGAAACTTTTCGATTGAAATGTGTGAAATGAAACAAAAATGCCATATATTGAAACAAACAGCTGTTTTTCTCATTAAACTGTTTCTGTAACCTTGTTGGGTATTACTAGCAGAAAAAGTGTGTCTGTAACATTTTTGTAAGAAACAAATTCCGTTATGAACTGTCAAATAAGCTCACGAAAAAAATGGAGAGAGAAACAATTTCAACACTAAAAAACGATTAAAAATGCAAAATACTAAGAATCATAATAAGGGTATTCACGTCACATGTTGCACCCTTGCAAAAAAGCAAAGGTGCAAAAACATAACAACAACCACAAAGACAATTGTTTACGCACAACTAATTGTCTGTGTGGTTGTTGTTATATTTTTGCACTTTTGCTTTTTCGCAAGGGTGCAATGAATACCCCCAATAATAATATATAATATACGAATGTTTTCAAAGGTCGTTTTCAAACAACAAACATTAAAGCCGCACTTAACATGTTTTGGTATAGCTGACGGTTGTATTTTTGCCGCGGTCATTGAACATTTTTCAATTTTCAATGTGTGACTGGCTTTCTCAACCTCTGCAATGTCACATCGGTTTCGAGTGGAATATTATGACATTAATAACGTAACGACGTAATCTCTTTTGACAGTTTTCAGCATGAGTTACCGACACACTTATTTCTCTTCACTTTTTGTTTCACATCTTTTCGATGCGAGAAGTTCTCACTATAGTTACAGAACATGGTTACTGCTTCGTAGTAAGGCAATGCCGTGGCACTTGAAATGTTATTTTTTTTTATAAAAAATTTTAGTTCTTCGAGTTTCGCCTAAAATCTTTAGATGGAGTTTCCTGACGGTCTGGCCTAAGCAACCAGTGAAATGTGTATAGGAATAGCTTATCACTTCAACAATAAATTTGTATAAACCTTTCGATAGGGATAAGTGTTAAACTAGCTGTTATACCAACAAATAACTAGTCTTTTAATTTTTTTTAGTAAACTTTGGCAAATCACCATTCAAAGTCACCAAAAATAAACACGTTTACAAATAGTGCAAATTTATTTTCGAAATTTGCGTTCAAACATATAGAGAACATGGTCAAGATTATGGTGCGCATAAGCAGCTTATACGAAATGTTATGGATCGATTCATGACCATATATTTATTATACATTTTGTATAATATTCATTCAAATCAAGCCCGTTTCGGACATGTCTGTGACAGAGGACTTGAATTTATCGATCCGATGCCGCTATCAGACCTAGTTGGTCTCCGCCCGTCCACTATTTTGAAAATTTTATATGGAACAATTTTGGCCTATATCCATATAAGGTCCAACTGGAGCAAAAACTAAAGTCAGCGGAATATCGGTTGCGTCATGTGTTTGGTAAATGGGCTGAGAATTAGCTGGAAGTTGAAACAGATTTTGATCGTCAGATCATCTTCAGCAGTTGCTCTTGGGACTCCATTATATTCCGAAAAAAATCACTGTTTGGTGCAATTTACATGTACCTAAAAGTTATCATCGGCCCATTTGTCTTTAAATCTGAAACTGTTACTAACATTACCTTGAATGGCGAACGCAATAGGAAAATCTCTGGTCTATGCAACGATTGATCTTTTAGAAGCCAACATTTGGCGCTCTATTGACGAAATAGGAAAAAGCCGTGCAAAATGGGAACGACAGGAAGGCGTTTATAAGGCCCAGAAATTAATTTTAAACATCAATAGAAACGAAGATATTTAAGGTAGTGGCCTATATGAAAGCATTGGACAATTATAGGCCATATTTTAAGGGAATGAAATTTATCAAATTATCATAATTTTTGAACAGCCGAGCTCCGTTTGATCACAATTTACGAATTAGAAAATAATTTAAGTTTTCAAACAGCTGCAAATGTGGGGAAATGTGGGGGTCCTCATGAGAAATGTTTAAAATCTAGCAGTCAAAACAATAAAGTAATCACAAATCTGTGGCAGTAGGGAAAAGTGCAACGTAACATGTACTATCAATTTGCCACCATTTGCGAACATGTTAACATCTTTCCATAAGAAATACATAGGGCTAAAAACCAACATCTTTAAAAGATGTTCCTATCTCATTTTATTCCATTCTACATCTTTCGATTATTTAAGTGTAATATCTAGAGAAGTGGCAATTAGTTCTATTATTATTGTACCATCACTGACAAAAAAAATTGGTTTTGAAAGCAGCGTTACCATTTGTCGCCATTGTTTGTTAAGTACTTTTTATATTTTTAAACAAATTTAACTTCAAATACTTTTTAAATTTTGTCACTTTTGTGAGAAAAAAACATTTTTAATTAAAAATAATTTTTTTTTCGAAAAATGGTGACATTTTTGTTTGATGGTAGATGTGAGCAATGTAAACGAGTGTTACACATTTTGTAAGGAAAGCAGTTTTAAACTTTAAATTTTTTAAAAGTTATTCCTATTTATCACCACTTCTCATCAGTCAAAGTTAAGTTTATATTCCTAATGTCACAAACTACAAGAAAACTACAGTTTTTAAGCAGAAAGTAATCTATAGCGTAACTTCCTGAAAAACCATGCAAAATAATTGAAAATTTACCCATTTGTAATTTTGAACATGAAAATCTTAAAGGTGCCAATAACTTTAATTAAGCTATATTTCAACTTGAACACCATTTTTACCATTTTGCCACAGAAATTAAGGAAGAACATATTTAGAAATTTTTCAAAATGTTTTAAGAACAATAATTAGTATTGTGGTTATTTTGTTGAACTATTTATGGTTTTTAATCCAAAAATTCCTTTCTTCATAAAAATAATTTAATGAAAATTAAATTTAATGAACTTAAGGGTTTTAAGAACATTTAAAATTAACCTCCTAAGTTTTGATTTGTTTTATAAAACTTTTGAAATCATTTTAGCATTTATAACTGAAAGACCTTTTTTATAATGTAAAATATCGTTGAAATCATATGAGTAAATGACATTTTGTGTAAATATGTATGTATTCTACATCCATAATTTTTTCTCTTTGTATTGGTTTTAATGATGCATCTGTATGCGTGAAAATTTTGTGTGCGGCGGATGCAGCATTTTGACCACTAATGCTGCTGACATTTGTTAGAATATTTCATGTCTTTATGCACGTTTTCCGTTTCTATCATTGCCCGTTTCCATGTAAATTTCCTGTTTAATTTTTACTCTATTCCATTAAACAACCGTGCAGGATTTAGTTTTTATATCCTTATTAAACTTCCATTATGATTCATTATTTCATTTCCCTATAAAATGGTTTTACATTTCTACATATTTTTATTTTCGTGTTAGTTATTTGTGTGTTTTTGTTATTTTTGCTGCGGTGTTAAAATGTAATTTATTTCAAGCGTTGCAATTTTAATTGTAATTGAAGTTACACAATAGTTTTTATTTCTACTTAATTTAAATGTAAACACTTTATAACATATTTAGTTTTTAATCAATTGGCAAAACAAAATTTTTGTCAATAGGTGGTTGAACTTTTTTAAACATTTTAATTATTGTTGATGTTTTTGAGGCAAAATTCAGCTGTTTAGTAAAATGAACACTTAAATCAATAAAATAAAGTTGATACATTAATTTGGTATGCAGAAAAGTTATATGTTTGGGAAAAATCGGTGCAATATACCTTTTTTTTTTTGATGTATTGGCGATCGTTAACTATGACATTTATGTATATTTTCCTTTTATTCCTCAAAAATTTCAAGGAACCCGGTCATTAGCACGATTTTTGTCTTCGTTTCACTGTATTTGTATTTTGAATAGTTCAGTTGTGATTTGGTAGGACAACGCCTGAAATATTCTTACTGTCGGTGGAGGGTATCAAAGATTCGGCACAGCCTAATGTGGCACTAATACTTGTTTTAGCTTAAAAAATAATCGTTATATGCATTATTTATGTTTTGACAATACAACATATTACGATATATGTATACCATTATTTACATACATATGTATGTTTAGATGCATAAAATAAACAAATGCATATTAAAATGCTACACGGAAAGAAGCTTATTTTCTAAAGTAATCAATTTCGTTTTTTTAAACAAGAAAATTCAAAAATAGTTTCTTGTTTTTAACTTATTTCGTTTGTGCCTTGAAAGGGTAGCTGGTAGCAGTGTTGCCATTGAATTTTTCGAAAAAATACCTACACATGCTAAAAAAAATCCGATTTTTCCCTACACGTTGAAAAAATTTTCCCTACAAAAATTCTTACGCAATTTAAATAAAATCCGAATGAAGAAAAAAAATAAACCAACTTTTTGTGTCAAACGCATAATCGGACAGATCAAAGTATCAATAATAAAAATGCCGTTAAAGTCCTTATGACACTACATTTTTAATGCATTGTTAAAGTTTTGGTGAACAGTACAAATATAATGTAATAGAAAAATTTACTAAGTGCAAAGAGTTAAGCTGCAGCCGTATTCCGTAATTCGCTAAAGCTAAATCTCTATCGCTGAAAATCTATAAAGTTGATTTAGCAATTTTTGGCTACAAATGTAATTCTGTAACGTGCATTGCTAAATTTGGCAATGCAATACAAAATTAATTCGCCGCAATTTTAGCTTTTAATGTCATCGCTTAAATATTTAAATTTTGTATTCTCTAAGGAATTTGAGCGATCGAGATTTAGCTTTAGCTAAGCAAATAACAGAATACGGCAACTGTATTAAAATAAATGGCAAACTGTCAAAAAATTTACTAAAGTTATCTATAAAATATTAAGTTATGTCAAAAAAAAAAAAAATGTAAAATTGTTCAACTTAAAATTGACATTAGAAGCTTGAAATATTAAAAGTTTTGCTGAATCAGCGGTTACTGGGCAAATTCAGCGATTTACCGCTTTATGTTTTTTTTTTTTTATGTTTCTTATAAACAGAAAGTTGACAACATTTCATAAAATAGACAAAACCATGATAAAAGAAAAAAACTTTGTTTACATTATTCATAGTTTGCTCTTTCTGACATTTATTTTTTCTTTCTATCTATATTCTATATCAATTCAATAAATAAAAAATGTAGTTAATTATTAGTTGTTTTTGTTTGGCTGCAGGTCTAAGTAAACAAATAAAAATTAAAAGCTCGTGATTTTTGTTTTTATATTTTTATTTTTAATTCCCAATATTTCGGTAAGCGTCGCTTACCATCTTCAGGGGTCTAAATATTTAAATACATAACATAATTATTATTAATATTACACAAAAAACAAAACATAATTTAACAAAGATAATTACATGTAGTCAAACAATTAAAAAAATAATAACAAAACTTCACAAAAAGCACTTGTTTATCTTGCTATAAGATTTTCTTAACTAAATCTATTTTTTTGATCGTCTGTTTTTGTTTATTATTTGTCTGTATATATGAGCACAATTTTCTGAATCTTGTCGGTAATTGAGACGAAGTTCTGGGTCAGTATCAATAATATGTAGCATCTCTAGCATAAATCTCCTTGAATAATTTCTCTCTGCTTGTAATATTTTTACTCCTTCGAAATGTAGTTTATGATTTGTCAGCGTACAGTGGGCTGCTAGCGCAGTTTTTTGCTCGATAGGCTTGTCACTAGTTTTTTGGGCAGATTTATGCGAAGATATTTTTGTCTTTAGTTTTGTTTTTGTCGTCACAACGTATACTTTATTGCATATATTGGGCCCGTCATAAGGGCTTAACTTAAAAACTTGGTTCTTGTTTGTCTTATTTATTAATACAACTCTTTTCGTATCACTTAGCATTATTAGAAAAGAAAATTATTGAAAATGGCCCCAAATGAAAGCAATCATCTGTTGAAATTAGGCAGCTAATAGTAACATTAAATTTAGAGGGTAAAACTGTGACAGAAATTCCGGAATTGGTTCGAAAATGTAAGTCTACAGTCCACGACATTATCAAAATATTTCGCAATGAGTTAAGGTTTTTTTTTTTTTTTTTTTTTTTTTTTTTTTTTAATCGTATTTATTTATTGAATCTTCATAAAATATATGAACTAACAATAATTAATCAAATCTTAATCTAATAATACTTAAGTTTGCGTCCTGCCAATGCCAGACGACAGTACCCTTATAAATGGTTCACATTGGTGTTAAGAGCTCTTCGGATCGGATAAGTGCTGCAGTGTCTCTTCTCCTTAAGCGAGTGTGACCTCCTTCATTTAAAATGTTTCGAGCTAATGGGTTTGGGTGCGATTCGAGCCTTTTTAAGTATTTATTTGTATATTTTGTGATCATCGATTTTACTGGAGGTACATCGAGGTCTTTGTGAATATTCGAGTTTTTTACATACCAGGGAGCGGACGTAACGATACGAAGGATTTTGTTTTGACGCCTTTGTATTTTCTCTATGTTGGAGGCCGAGGCAGTGCCCCATAGCTGGATACCATAGCACCATATTGGCTTTAAGATAGAGTTGTAAAGTAGTAGTTTACAATCTATACTAAGGGTCGAGTTTCTTCCAATGAGCCAATTTATTTGAATTGCTTTTAGTTTCATTTGAGTTAACTTTGCCTCTATATGACATTTCCACGTTAAACGTCGATCTAAATGTATACCGAGATATTTTACATTCGAATGTTGTGGAATTATTTGATTATTGATTTTAACGGGGGGGCATGACTCTCTACGTAAAGTAAATGTTATGTGTATGCATTTTTGTACGTTCACCTTTATTTTCCATTGTTTTAACCATTTTTCCAATTGTAATATATGGTCCTGTAGGTATCTAGATGCTTCGTAGCGGTTTTCGTGGATACTTAGAAATGCTGTGTCATCAGCAAAAGTTGATGTGTGGGTGTAGTTGTTGGTTGGCATGTCTGAAGTATATATCAAATACAATATTGGCCCTAAATTACTTCCCTGTGGGACTCCAGCATTGATCGGTTGGGTTGAACTTAAAAAATCTCCTTCTTTTATAACAAACTTTCGACCGACTAAGTAATTTTCTAAAAGTTTATGTGTGTTTACGGGTAAATTTAGCTTCAATTTATGTATTAAGCCTTCATGCCAGACTTTGTCGAAAGCTTGAGAAACATCAATGAAGAGTGCAGAACAATATTTTTTTTCTTCAAAAGTTTTTCTAATGACGTTTACTAGTCTGTGAGTTTGTTCGATTGTGCTATGTTTTTTTCTAAATCCAAATTGATGATTTGGTATACGATCATTTTCGTCCAATATCGGAATTAATTTAGAAACTAACAGTTTCTCAAACAGCTTTGATATGTTAGATAATAAGCTAATAGGCCTATATGACTCAGCTCTTGTGTGATCTTTCCCTGGCTTAGGTATCATAATAACTAGTGAGACCTTCCATTCTGAAGGGTAGTATTCTGTTCGTAAAATTGCATTAAAAATTAAAAGGATTAATTTTATTGCTATACGGGGAAGCTCGATAATCATTTTGTTACTTATTTTATCGTAACCAGGTGCTTTCTTTGGATTTAAATCAGCAATAGCCTTTACAACTTCTTTCATCCTAAATCTTAGGGGTATAGCTGTTCCGCTGGTGACAGGTGGCAACTCGACTATTGTGTCGTTTGGTAAATTAGGGGTAAATACATTTTTTAGGTGTTCAACAAACAGGTTTCCTTTTTCAACATCATTTCTTGCCCAGCTTCCATTTGAGTTTCGCAACGGGGATCTGGAAATAACCGGCCTTTTTAGATTTTTAGTTGCACGCCATAGTGAGTAGTCAGATTGTGGAGTTGCGTCAAGTTCATTAAGATATTTTTCCAGAGATGCTGTTTTCTGGGACTGCAGTAACTTTCTAAGTTTTTTTGTGCATTCTTTCAATAGATTTTTAAGCTGAGGCGATCTGTGGAGTTGCCATTCTCTTCGAACTCTTCTTTTTTCAACCAAAAGTCGCTCGACATCTGCAAAATATATTTGGTTATACCTTGTTGGTTTAGGGGGTATGGTGGAATGTTCAACAGCTTGTTTGAGATTTCTGTTAATATTGGCAATAGAGAGGTCTATATCTTCTGGTGTGCGTAGCAATATATTTTCTGTGCAGTGGGTACTTATATATCTTTTGTATTTTTGCCAATTTATCCGCGGGGCAGCTGTTGATAAATAAGCAGTTTTATTAGGGTTCATTATAGTAACTATAGTGGGTGTGTGATCAGAAGATAATTCAAGGGAAGCTTCTACACAAATCATTTCCATCGGGATGTTTTTAACCACGCCAAAATCGATGACGTCTGGGATTTTCTGCTGGTCAGTAGGCCAGTAGGTGGGTTGTCCGCTCGCTATCACATTTAGACCCATTTTGGAAATTGTATTATATAAAACTCGACCCTTTGGTGTTATAAGACGTGACCCCCAGTAGGTGTGTTTAGCGTTGTAATCACCAGCAGCCAGAAAAACAGGGGCCTAGTGCTTTATAATATTTATAATTTTGGCTTTCTGCTATTGTATACCTAGGTGGACAGTATAATGATGAAATTACTAAGTTTCGATTAAACTCTTCAATACAAATGTTTGTTGCTTGAAGGTAGTCTTCACGAGTGCCACACATGAGGAAATGCTTGATTCGAGCTCTTATTAAAATGGCCGAACCCCCGCAAGCTCTACCCCGAGGGTCCTTTGTATCATATAGTATATAGCCATTGATTTGAAACGTATTTCTTGAGGTCAAATGAGTTTCAGAAATCATCATAACATCAATTTGTTTATTTTTAAGAAAGTATTCTAGTTCATTTTTATGTTGGCGGATGCCGTTTGCGTTCCAAAAACAAATTTTTAGACAGTTCATGGCTTTTTGAGTACAGCTTGCAATAGCATAGATTGCATTCTTAACATTTCCTGCATCATATTGCCCATAGTGTGCGTAAAATTGTTGACAGTTTGCACTAGAGTTTCGATAGTTGATTCTAGACGATTTAAGTTAAAAACAGGAGTTAAGGTTAACCAGCAAAAGCCGAGAATTTAAATTTGAGAAAAAACACGTTAGATTTTAAAAGATTTAAAGCGGCTGAGGAACTTAAAATAACTTTAGTAACTCGAACTGAAAAAGATTTTTGCCTTAACACTATTCGCTATACATTTACATAAATACGACTTTAACAAATGGATTTGCATGAAAGGGGCCATTTATAAGCCTTACAAATAAAAACAGTAGAATTAACTTTGCGAAAGAATACTCATTAAAAAGCCACGATTTTTGGACTAAGGTAAATTTATGGTGAATCATACTTAAATATATTTCTGTTGAAAGATTTCGTTATATAAAGGTTTTTTTCAATGAAAAAAGCAAATTTTATTTACATGGAAGATGGCAAGTCGTTTGTATGGCGTTAACCAAATCAGGAATTTAATCATCACATTCATTCATGCTTATAAATGGCTCCTTTCGTGCAAATCCTTCCGTAAAAATCTTATTTATGTAATGTATTGCGAATAGTATTGAGTTAAAAATCTTTTACAATCCGAGTTTTTAAAGTTATTTTAAGTTCCTCAGCCGCTTTAAAAGGATCTTGTTTGATTTCTTTTAAAATCTAACGGTTTCTTCTCTCATTTAATACCTATCCAACCTTGATATTCTCGGCTTTTGCTGGTTAACGGCATTTTTATCATTAATGCTTCCAATAATGATAGAAATAAAGATAACGACATCAGGCAGATATAAACATTTTTTACTGCGCATGTAAGAACTGTGACGTCACACAACCTTGGCTAATTAATTTTAGCTTTCAAACTGAAATGTTTATGTGTAAACATGATAGTGGGACACTTTATTATGTTTCTATTTAAATTATTTGAAAACTGAAAATTTTTTATTAGAAGTAACTTTTTTCTTTATAATTTTATTTTGGACTTACATAAATACTTATATATTATCATTTAATTAAAAGCACGCAACACGTTAGTTTTTCGCACAATTTTCCTCTTTGTGTTTTTGCGGTTAATTTGTTGGCATTTGCCTACTGCACACTTTATGTTTGTTCTCTTTTCTGCTCTCTTCTATTTTTCTTTATTTTTCTTAATTTCACTACTTTTAACACACGTTTGAATACTTTTAAAAATTTTATTTATTGTAATAATATTTTTAATATAAAATATTAAGAAAGATTCTTAATTTTTTGACAATTGATATAATAGTTTTTATTTGAACTCTCTGAGTAAATTAGTTGCAGGGTTGCCAACTTACACGTAATACATACATATATTTTTTGTAAAAAATTACGATTTTTACATATAAAAGAGACTTGGTAATATTTACAAGGGAACTTCTACGTCATCAAACGGTAAAATATGAGCAAGGCGTAATCTTTATTTCTATCATTCTTGGATAATTCGATCTGTCCGATTATGCGTTGTGACACAAAAAGTTGGTTTGTTTTTGTTCTCCATTCGGATTTTACAGTTAATATGGGAAAATTTCGTTGTTTCTTTTAATTGCTTGAAACGATGAGAATAAAGTGTAGAAAAAGTGAAAAACAATTAATTGATAAAAATTTGTTTGAAAAGTTTAGAGCACATTTTGGTCTTGCAAACCTTTGTGCGATTGTGCGATTGAACCACTGTATGTACTTTTAATTAAATTCAATTAAATCTTTCAACGATGAATAATATCCCAGTAGTATAAGAATGAACTATGGCCATTAGTAACTAGCGAAATTGTTGGCATTTTCACTCTGTACACCAATAGCCCTAGTGATAGGGTATACTTTTTTTTTATTTTTATTTTAATTCCCTAAGCTAATCCCGCGAAGCTCAACGCTTGTCTGCAGGAATGAAACTAGTGTCACTGGCGGGAATCGAACCCGCAGCCCCAGCGCTGGTAGACTAGCTCGCTACCAGCTAGCCTACAGGAGCACTTAACCGCAGTGTACATATGTATCTCTTTTTCCAGTCACTTATATCTGTAGCTTGTTCGCTAACCCAAAGTAATGCCGGAAACCTATTTTTTTCTACGACAAATTGTTTATTTGTCACTAAGGCATTAAAGTCCAGTTCAGTAAACAATTGTTAAGAAGCCCCACGCCTTTGTTTTAAAAGATATCTTAGAAAAAACATATACATACATATATACGTATTAGTGTCGCTAACTTTTAAATCCACAAACAACGCTGGCAACATATTTTTAAACGATTTTAGAGAAAATAAAGATAAAGTTTTAACCGTTTTGGACAAAAAATTATCACTAAAAATACGTTTTTCCGCATTTATTTCATAATTAATGCGATATGGCGAAAAATCCCTACATATTGGAGATTATAAAAAATCTATCCGATTTTCCCTACGCTTCGATTTTAGTATCAAAAATAACTACATGTAGGGATTTTCCCTTACCTTTAGCAACACTGGCTGGTAGTGATCTAGTCTAACAGCGGCGGACTTGCGGGTTTGATTTCCGCCAGACACTCTGGTTTCTTTCCCACAGACAAGCGTAGAGATTTGCGGATTAGCTTAGGGAATTAAAAATTAAAAAAAACTAGTAAACTATTCTTAAATAGAGAAACATTGTGCTTTGCCCAAGCCACACATAAATTTTGAATAAGTATTTTTTGTATTAATATATATTTTTATTATGTATATTTAGCTGGTGAGGCCTAACTCCATTTGTGAAAATAAAAATGCAAAATTTTTTATTTCATTTTTCCCGACGTTTCGTGAATTTTATGTTCACTTCTTCAGGGGATTCGTCTATTAATATAAAATAAAAACATCAACATTAAATAATACAATAAATATAAATGTAACGAACTTACAGTGAAAAGAAACAAATTTGTATTACATTAATATATTTTTAAAAACATAAAAGCCAACACTAGTGGTGTCATCTACTGTTTTTCAAAACAACTCTATAACTGGCGCTTAAATTGTCAGTATCTTCTTTTTTATTCATTGTTCTATTTATTTTCTGTTGAATTCTTAAGCTTTCTGTTGTATATCTTTTCCTCACGTTATTTACCTTGTCAAGTATTCTTATGTTGTCAAAATCAGGTTTGTGTTTTGTTTGTAATATGTGCTGTGATAATGCAGTGCTTTCTTTGTTTTTGTTTATGTCTGAATTGTGTTCTCCCATTCTTGTCTCCAAATTCCTTTTGGTCGTACCAATGTAAACTAAGTCACAGCTGTTGTTGTTGTCTCCCTTGCATGGTATTTCATACACTACATTATTTTGTTGTAGTTTGTGTATTGGAGTTTTTGTATTTGTAAATATTGCACTTAATGTTTTGTTTGGTTTGTAAGCAAAGCTCATGTCATTTTTATCTATTGCTCCTTTTATGTTTTTATTGTCCGTGAGGCCCGGTATGTATTTTACACTGATAAAATATTTTTCCTCCTTTTCAATGTTACCATTTGTGTTTGTTATTATAGGTTTATAGGCAGTTATTAAATTTTTAATTAAATTTGTAGGAAAAGCATTATCTTTAAGTAATTTCGTGATTACCAGTTTATTTTTGCTGTGATGTTGTTTATCGCTAATATCAAGAACTCTACGTATAAAATTTTTTGCAGTATTTATTATTTGAGATTTAGGTTGAGTAGCGTTGAAATTGATAATTCTGCCAGACGATGTATTTTTTGCATACCAGTCAAACGTTATTTTATTGTCCTCTCTATGTAACTTGCACAAGATCATGCAAAATGTTCTTGGTTCAAAATATATTATATTTTTGTAATAATGTAATCCAATAAAATATGTGAAATTTATAAAATGTTTTAAAAACTTCTTTTTTGTATGCACATTTAACAAATAGTTAAATTTTTATTATTAAAAGTATTTCGCAATTAATCCTAAACAGGGTTTTAACTAAAAAAACAAAATACAACTTACCCTTAAGGCTTCGCCATTAGTTAAAATTTTTTATACAAAACAAGACACAACATTTTTTAATTATTTTTCATGAAACAAATATTTATTTAGTAAATTTTTGTTTTAGTTTTGATAAATTTTTTCAGTTTTTTTTTTCTTATTTCAGTTTTGATTTTTTTAATGTTTTACATAAAATTTTTTTGACTTTTTTTTATTTAATTTAATTTAAATTTAAATTTAAATTTAGTTTTATTTTTGTTTTTTTTTTTTATTATAATTAAGCTTTTCATGCTTAATTAAAATTCATTTAATTTCATATTATTGATTTGTTTATTTAATTTTTTATAATTTTTATTTTATTAAATTTTATGGTTTTTTATTAGAGTGTATTTATATTATTTTAATTAATTTTTAATGTTAAATATTTACATAATTTTTGTTTAATTACTTTATGTTTTTTTTTTTTTGTATTGTTTTAATGTTTAAATATTAATAATAAAAGAGAGATTTGTTTATTTGCTTATTTTTTTTTTAATTTGAATTTTTTATTTATTTTTTTTATTTATTTGTTTGGATGTTAATGAAAGACTTTTGTTTCTAAGATTAAATTCTGTGGTTTTATGGCATGTTTTCTTTTTAATTGTTTTATTGGTTTTAATGGTAATAATTTATTTGTTTACTTTTTAAAATATTTAACAAATATACACTTACAATGCTAAATACAGGTAATTGTTTTTCTTAAATGGTTGTATTATTTTATTAGATTAATGGTTTTTACAAATTCATTTATTTTTTAATTTTTTTTTGTAGAATTTATTGAATAAAAAATGCATATTCAATTTAGCAAAAAATTAAATATTTTACACTTTTTGCTCGTTAATAAAATGGCAATTTTTTATTTTTCTCTTTAATCTTAAAGACATTTAAACTCCAATTGGCATATTTTTTATTCTTAAAGAAAGAGTTTTGTGTTTTTAAGTCTTAGTTTTAGCTGTACAGGTGTTAAAGGGTACTTTACACATACTACTTTTATTTATTATACTACTTTTAGGACATGTCAAAAACTCAAAAAATATGTGAATGTGTGATTGCAATGTGTTGTGAAAATGACAAGTATTAAGCAAAACAAAATTCTATATACCAAACGACTTTATCGTTTGTTTAAATTTTCTAAACAATAATACTTTTCATTTGTTCAAGGTTGCATTTCAAGAAAGGCAAACAAAATTCTTTAAAACATGTGTGATAGTGTGTATGCAAACTGTAATGTTGAGTTTTTAACTGTTGCAACGAAACTTTTTAGATTTCTATCTTACAAAGTATTATGGAATACGTGAGACTTCTGTGATGGTGTAAAGTACCCTTAAGGAGATTATTGAAAGTTTTTTTTTCTAAATTTGAGCAAAATTAAAATTAAACTCAAGTTTGACAAGCTACCCAATAAAAAATTTTATCATTTTGCGAAGCACTTAAGGTACATTTAAAAAAATAAGCGCACAATTATGCGCTACGCAATAAGACATACAGAAATGCAGTAAAGTAATTAAAAGAACTCCCAACAACTTTTATTAAACAAATAAGCTTGTAAGGGAGAATACTTAAAATAACGGTATCAAAGCATTCAGTGTGTAAAGCTGATCGTTACATCCAACAATTTTTATATGCGCTGAATAATGCGCTTTATGTGTCAAAAATGTATTGCTTAAAAGTGGGAACTCGCCATATAAAATTCATGAATTCCGTAAGCGAGGTGGTAAGCGCAACTCTTACATTTCTCCCTTACAAACCTGCTTCGCTCGACGCACAATTTTTTATTGGGTATACTCTTATAAAGAACTTTACCACAACACTTAGTGGTAGGTGGTATACTTTCAACCAAAGGTTTGTTTTGAATAACTCACTTGTTTGCCTTTACTCAAAGCGAAGAATATTTATTCGAATATAAAACACTCAAAGATATAAGGAAAGAGATTACTATGAACAAAAATAACAGTGAATTAATTGAATATAAAACTTGTTTACTGTAACTGAGTGTGAGATTTATTCATAAATAACAAAATATTGTAATGACTCGTTGTGGAGTGCAAGTTAACATAAAACATTCCAATAATTTTTGAATTATTAACTGTGTTTACATAAGTATATTTCAATACATTGACACATTATTTGTGTTAGCTTAAACTTCTTGTACTTATAAGAGTTTAGCTTAACTACCATTGTCTACCTAGATACTAAAGAGCTGCACAAGCACAAGAAAAATGGCTTATAAGCAATTTCATTGAATTTAAAATAGTGTGTGTTTCATTATAAAACACATAGCTACTTCCAAAAATATTTGTTTTGCTTTACGATAAAAATGTGAATGAACTGAACCAAACTGCAGCATAGCAAATGGGAATGAATCATTCAAAACATGTTTGACTATTTTGATTGTAGACACACCAAAGACAAACTTGCATATAAAGAAACATTTGGTGTTTTTTATGAATATTATTCTAGGATTTGATTATTTTTGCCTACAATTTATGCTTATAAGAAAGTGTTTTCTCTTTAAATGACTTATGTGCTGTTTTCACAACACAAGTGACTGAACGTGTAGTAAAATTTATATGAAAAGCACTCAGTTTTTTGAGTGTTTTCCATATAAATTTTACTACACGTTCAGTCACTTGTGTTGTGTAAACAGCACACTAAATTATTTATATTATTATATTCTCTTCGATTAATCACTCATTTGTTTCGTTATTATTTGCGACTCAACTCATTGAAGTGAAGAAACAAATGAGTGTATTGAAATTCATTTTAATTTATTTTTGCAGAAAACTACTGTTTAACTTAGCCTCTTTGTAAGACTTCAACTTTTGCAGCAGGCAGAAAAAGCACTATTTTCTGTGACAGCAGATGTAATAGCTAAAGTTGTTTAAAGTTTAGTTTGATTCGGAAATGTATTATAAAGAGACAAAGGAAAAAGCAACGTGTGGAAATTGTTTCGATTTATTTTGAAAATCATTGTACCAAAGCTGACACCACATTGTACATTCTGAACGAGAGATTAAAGGCCACGGCTATTTCGCATTTAGGTGATATAAACTGGCCACCAAGATCGTGCAATTTGACCCCGTTAGACTTTATCTTGTGTAATTTTTTTAAGTCGCAGATCTATAAAAATAATACCCGTTTCACAATACGACGCATGTCGAACAGAAATATTTTATGAAACAGCATCATGAAGGGTGTAGAGACGATTGGGGGTAAGCAAATGTAAAATTAAACAACAATAAACGCAAATTATTCAAGCTCGAATCCAAGCATAAAAACTTAGTTGCGTACACAACGACATCTAAGATTACACTCTGTTAGTCTGAATTTACACGTTTCATATTTTGATGCTCAACTTTTTTCAATTCCCTTTTAAAGATGCCAATATAATCACACGCAGCAACCGGTTTCAACTTTTCGTGGTTCAAAACAATAATAATTTTAATAACAGCGAATCAAAGAGAAAATGAAAAGAAAAAATTACATGCAGGCATCTGCGTACTAACCCCCTTTCTTCTTTCTTCGCTCACCAAAAAACATAAGAGTTGAGCATCAAAAGATGAAACGCGTGAAAGCAGACTTACACGATATGTACACAACATAGGTAGAAACCTTGTTAATTAATTTTTTTGACTCCCAAAAAAAGCTTTGATAACATAATTTTAAGTTTTCGTGTTTATAAAATTTCACTAAAAAAATCCCTGATAATGATCTTTAAAGAAGATCAAGAAATTGTAAGGAAATAAAAAGGAATATTTATTTAGTGCTTTTTCCACATTTTTAAGACATGATTTTTGGTGTTTGTAGACAAACGGTGTAGAGAACAAGCGGGGTAGAGAAAAAAAAATCAAATTTTCCATTCTTTGCGCCTTTTTTATATATTTTCCTTTGCACACATTCGTATTTTCGCTATGTTGCGTTATTTTCTTTTTTATTTCAATGTAGCAACATCTCTTAACAATACAAAACACGGAGCGCAGTTAAATTGTTTGTTTTTACAAATAAGCAAGTAAAGAAGAATTGCCGTTAACGGGAGCAAAAACAACCCTAAAATCGTGGGGAAAAATCATCATTTGAATCTGTTGTGATTTTGGTAGCAACTTTAAAAAGGAATTAAAAAAGATATGATTTTTAAATCACGGTCTGAATCTGGTGTTTGTTGGATTTTAAGAAGTGCGATACCGGTTGTGTTTAAGAGCATGTGCGCTGAATAAAGATTATTACAAAATTTAAGGTGAAAACGGACTAATCAATTATGAAATTGTATGTTTCTTTGTTTAGGAAATCAGCGTTATGATGATGATTTGTATAACAAGGGCAAGTTTTTAAGGCTTGCTATTTGCATTTTATTGCATATTTAAGCATTCTTCTGTAATTGAGCAATACATTTTCTTAACAGAAATATGGTTTCCTTTGTAGGGGTCTAGGAGAGAATCAACTATTAGATTATGTGCCATTAACCTTCCTAATATAAACCAAGAGCGCAAGAGTATTGTGATTTCTGTTAGCTTTATCATTTTCAGTAAACTTAAATTTGTAGCAGTTTCAAAGTTTATGGAAGCTAGACGAGTGTGCGCCTACAGAAATATTTTGCCTGTAAGACCGATGTTTTTTATAGAAATATTTTTTTTTTATTTAAGTTTTTAACCTCCTAAAAATTTAACCATGTTTTATAACGATTTACTATTAGTCATAAATACAAAAGTTATTTTCTCTTAGGCCCCTATTACGGTTCACAACTCAACTCAGTTGAGTTGTAGTTTCTTATTTTTTGTATTATGGCTTACAACTTTGCTATATTGCGGTGAACAAAAACATAACAAAAATTACAACTGATCACAACCAGTTGTCTTAATTACAACTCAACTGAGTTAAGTTGTGAACCGTTATAGAGGCCTTAAACTTTTGTTTGTAAAAAATTCATTTCTAACGGCCAATTTCACCAAGTTCAGTTATAATTACCTTCCAGTTGTAAAGGTACTGTTAATTGGAAGTTAAAGTAATAGTTAGTTTTACCTGTACTTGTTGAAAATGGCCGTAAAAGTTTAAAAAATTTAATATTTTTTTAATTAGCTGGCTCTGTAAACATCGGTCTGACAAACCGGACGCGAGTATACGGGTTAAAGACATTAACAAAAATATTTTCGAAAATTTCGAATATTCAAGTTTTTCTTTGCATATTTCTTTGGTTTTTTTAGCTTTTATTATAAAATTCTTATATGCCGCAGTAAATGCTACTGAATATTAATCTAAAGAGAACTTTTCGAAAAAAAAAGAAGAAAAAATTTCAAAATATCAATTTATTTTAAATCATGTCCACGGTTAATAAAATTGGTACAATTGCAATATTTTTGGTACAATTTAAAACTAAAAAGTACGCTGGTACCCAATTGAGTCATTTAGTACTATTTCCAAATTTTTCAAGCCTATTGTTTATTGATATAAAATATCAAATCGTATTTATGAGCGAAGTTTAGTGTTTGGTGCAAATGATCTTGCCGAAATGCAAAATTTCTTAGCTATTTTATGAAATCTAACAGAAACTCTGTTTTTTGTTGTTGGATTTAACAGAACAGCTATGATAGTTTGCTTCTGTTTTTTTGCAAGACCATTTGCACCAAACACTGAACTCCGCTTTTGTGAAAGAATTTAGCACTTGTTCATTAGACGATTGCTTATGCCGCAGTCTAAAGTTAGTATCGGCGGCAGCATATAAGCGTGCATTTTCTGATGATGTTGACAAATTTTTAAAAGATATAGAAAACTACTTGTGCAAAAGTTCTAATAGAAAAGACGACTTCCTCCAAAGATTATTTTGGAACGAACTCATAATATTTTGATATTTTCGCCAACAAGATGGTTGTTACGTCAAGAAGTAATCAACAGAATTTTGGAACAGTAGGAGCCCACTCCATTATTATTTTACTCCGAATGATTTTGAAGGCGATTTTACAATCGCTTTATTAAATTTTATTATATCCGGAATTTCTACTCCAGCTTATAAAATGTCTTTCCTCTTTCTGCATTACATATTGAAAATTGTAAACACAATAAATCTGGAAATGCAGTCGGAAGATGCTCGTATGCACATATTTTTCGAACGCTAAAAATTTATATTTTTGTTTATAATTTGAGATTGCATTTTGAGAAATATTCGTCAATTACCACAACAATATTCCACAAAGTTGTATTTATTATTTGTTTGTGAAAATAAAGTAAATTGTAAAAAATGATGTAGTACTATTGGAGTAGAAATAGTACTTTTTTAAAAGTTCGTTGGTACGATATTTCTCATTTATCATCCTTGATCATGTCTTTCAAAGAAGTTCTACTCGAGAATCTTTATGTAAATTAGATCTTAAATGGCGTACTTCGTGGGAGCGTGTAAAGTGTTTTTCCTCTTGAATAAAAAACGTGATTTAGAAAAATGAATTATACAAATTTAATCAAGTTTCTCTATTCACTATGCAGCGTTTGGAATTCAAAAATTCCATATGAATTTCTGTAGAAAGCAACAACAAAATTAGGAAATAATATTGATTTTATTTTTACTTTTAATGTAATTTTTGGCGTTGCGTTGCGTTTTACGCAATTAGGGCCTTAATGTCACAAAATCTTTACTGCCTGTTTTAAGAACACGAGTGCAAAGATGACTCGTTTAACTAACATTTAAAACAAAAACAAAAGTTCAACATCTGCACTCGCGTTCTAAAAACAAGCAGTTAATTTAAGTCAAGGAGCTTGCGGATTAATTCCTAAAATTTCGTTGCAAAAAATTCAGAGGAAGTTTAAACATTTTTTCAATATTACTTATTAATCGACCTTTTTCTTGAATTTATTATTATTTTCTTAGATTTTATCTTAACAGGCTTTCAAGGTCATTTGTATTTAAATAAAAGATTATTTATTTATATTTTCATTTTATATTTTGTCAAGGCGAATTCATTACAGGTGGTCTTAAAAGCCCGGCTGACTTCTTTTTTTAAGCTCTATAATTGTTGGACGTCAAATTTTTGTTTATTATCTTTGTTTCTGTTTTTTTCTTAACATTGTGCAATAAGAATAAAAAATTGCTGGTAGTTTTTGTACGAGTTGTTCTTATTGTAATACCGAGATTACCTGTAATAAATTCGCCTTGTGTTTTATATTTAAAAAAAAAATATTGAAATAGTTCGAAACATTCCTGGTCTGCTACAATGTGCTATTTCAAAATATATCGGAAGGTTCAAGCACAATTTACGATTTTGCTTGGGATATCTATTAGATCTTTTAAGACTTCATGTTTATAATTTCATTATATTTTGTTTGTTAAATCTAAATTAAATTGAATAAAAAAAAATTAATAAACAAAAAATTTAATTTTAAATAATATTATTTTTATTTTTTCGGATTTATAATTTACACAGCTTATTTTTATAGGACTTACATATAAATATATTCAGATTTTTAAATTCAAATAAAGAAATATTAATAATTTTGTTATCCCTTCGAACTGCAATTTTGTTAAAAAAAAACTTCCAAAATCTCCAGATTTTTTACATTTACAAAATCCTAATTTTAAATATTTTTTAATGAGACATTCAAACAAATTTACAAATAAAATATTCTTATTAAAAAGTAATTTTATGTGGAAAATTAAAACATTTACACGGATACATAACTATAAAATCACATATTTTGCTATAAAAATCATTCAAAAAAAGCTCTTAATAAAAATGTATTATTGAAATTTCATTTGAAGTTTTATATTATAAAACTTTTTTTAACCCACAAATTGATAGAGTTTCAATTTTGACGACTTTTTTCATAGCAAAATATATGGAATGTTTTAGTAGCTGAAAAAGATATTTTGTTTTTATAGAAAATAAAATGTTAACAAAAATATTCACTTTATAAAACAATTATTTTAAATAATAAGTTTTTATTTTAAAAAGTGCTTAAAAAAGCGTTTAAAAAAGGAAATATTGTATTTTTTTGGTTATATGGCCTTTAAAAATTATCGTTTTTAATTTATTTTCATTTTAAATATAAATGTAAAATAATTTTTTCGTTTAAAGCTAAATGCAAAATAGTTTCATTACAATTGTTTTATGTTAATATTTGCAATATATAAATGTTTGTTTTTTTATAAATTTCATTTATTTTATTTCCCTTAAGTAAAAAATAAAAAAAAAAACTTTGGCAAATCTATTAAATTTTACGATATGTTTTTGTTATAATTTAAGACTTTTCTTTTTTTTTACTAATATTGTTTTCTATTTTCTTCTTAATTTATCTAACCTAGATTTCTGGTATTTTTACTTTAATTAAGAATGAAGATTTTTAACACAATAAAGACAAAATAGTTTAGTGAGTGTTTGTTTTGATTTTTATAATTGTTTATGTTAAGAATATACTATAATACACAATTTATTAAGGAAATACGTTAAGAAAGTGTTTGAATTTGAAATATGGCAACTCTGTAAAGAAAGAAAAGCTTTAAGCTTGGCTTAAGCTTCTTCGGTACTTCCATAATTTAAAAAAACTACTTGGGTAGGAGCGTAAGCTATCTTACTTCCGCGGCTTTTGAATAAATGCTGGCAGAACATGTTGAGTAGCAATAGAACCTACGGCTAGTCCTTCCCCAGGCCCAACTCTTCCACAAGTGGTGAAAACTAAGCCCGTTATAAGGATTTTCAGAATATCCTTTTTCGCGACTTTAGTTATTAAATCAAAGACTTTTGATGTTAGTGTTTTAACAGCGTTGTTAAGCAATCTCTCTAGAAGCTCTTTTATTACTTTAGTTTTCTAGATCATTTCATAGCTCGTGAAGATTGAGTGTTAGGCTTCAGAACCCAACAGCTGACATTAAACGGAAAAATAAAGCTTTTTATGTGTTTTTGAAAATTTTCATTGAATTTATTTCGATCTTTTGCTCATTTGCTAATGAGAAATGACAAACTAAGCTTCTTTGTAATTTAGCAAAGAATAAACTTATAATTTTCAAATAAAAATTTTTTGGTTAACCAGAAAGTCTTTAAATTAAAAAAAAATTTATTTATTAAAAATGCTTAAAAAGCTTTCTTTAAATGAGTTTAAAAGCTTCAAAAATGTTTAAACCTAATAAAAGCTTTACGAACAGCGTTTGGGAAAACCGAACTCTATGTGTGTACATTAAAAATGACAGTTATTTTAAACTAAAAAACACACAAAATTTAAATATTTAGAAGGTCCATGTTTTATGGAGATTTATATTAAATAAAAAATTTAAGTGGCATTAGGTGTTCTGCAAAGGTTTTCTTTCAGAAGAAAAGCTTATTATGAAAAAGCTTTTATAATGAAAAATGTAAGCAAATAAGTTGCGGCAAATGAACCGGGAAACTTTTCAGAAATTTTATTAACTTTTCAAAATCTTCTTAGCTTTAACATTTCTTTAAGCATTGAAAACGCTTTTTGAACTAAGCGAAATTAATTATAATTGCTTTTAAATTGGCACACATTAAAATTTTAGGAATAATAAATCAACATTTCAAAAGTTTTAGTTATTTTAAATAAAAAACTTTTTTAGTTTAAACTTTTTAAATTCAGTGAAAAATTATTTTTCTACAAAGATTTTTAAAACTTATAAAAGTTTTTGGATTATTACAAATAAGTTTAATAAAATTGTACTTTAAAAAGCTTTACATATTTAAAATTAGGATGATTTTTGAAGAAAAAATCTAGTTTAGAAAGCTTTTGTGATAAAGAGCTAGACCGTATTTATTTTTATTAATGCATCCGAAAAGGTTTAGTTTTCAATATTTAAAAACATATCAAAAAAAAAATACATATATGTTATAAGAAAAGCTTTTGCCGTTCATCAAAGAACTCTCCATTTGTGTTTTAACTGCATAAAAAGCATTTTATTTCTTGTGTTTGTTCTGCAATTTAAAAACTATTTACACTACCTTTACAAAAATCATCACAGATATTTCTTTAAAAACATTTAAGCTTTCTTTAGCACTACAAAGCATGGTGCAATAATAGATGGTTGCCTCGAAGAGCCAGCTGATAATTTTTTTATTTGCTTGTTTCGTGATATAAACTGTCAAAATTTGTTTATTATTTACCAGCACGCACACACACTATTAAATGACTTGCGTTTTTTATTGTTTGTTTTGAAATTTTCTTTTATTATACTTGGTTGCTGTTTGACAGTTATCATCACATAGCAATACTAAAAAGCCCTGTTGTTTTTTGTTTTGTAAATTTGTTGTAATCTCGTGACTACCTTCTATAACCGTACTATGCTACAAAGTTTTAGCTACTTTGTAGAAGTTTATGATGAGAAAAAGTTTTTAAAGTTTTATCTCAAATGCTGTACACTTTATTGAGCATCTAGGACATTTTGCTCCAACTATAGCTTGTTTGATTTTGTGGCCGCTGGATTTTTGTCCGATAACAATCCATCAGGAATTTTTTTTTTGGTTGACTAGGGAAATTTTGAACTTTCACTCAAGATCAACAGTATGGAAAAGAGTTGCCATAATTTCGAGAAAAAACCCTACAACACATTTCCTTTTAACATTCTCTTATTTCCTTTTAACATTCTCTTATTTCTTATTTTTTTATTATATCAGACTACCTAAAATTTTACTTACAATACTAATAAAAATTTTGACGTTACATATTTAAACGACCAATAAGAGTTAGAGACAAAATCGACCATATTTACGAGAATAATTATACCCTTCACCGAAGGTAAAAGGGTATGTAAAAGTTTGCCATGCCGTTTATTATTTCTAAAATAATGATGTTAGACACTATAAAGTTTATACATATATTCTGGGTCCTTATGAGGAGCGAAGTTGATTTAACGATGTCCATATGTCCGTTGAAATGGGTTTATCGAAGACCCCGCATAAAATTGGGACTAGTTTGTATTATATTTGTATCAAAAATAGTCCGGAATTGTTTGCAATTGAAATTCAGACTGATCGGTCCACAAATGGCTGCGATTTGAACAAAAATCCACGACTACCTCTAATTTTACCCATAAAACCGTTGTTATTTTGTTTTTTTATGTTTATCTCGAGAATGGTAAGAGCCGGAGTGCCCAAGTTAGTTATCAAAACACAACAACCGTCAAAATGAGGGCGGGATTAGAGAAATAGGTGTAGGAAAAAATAGATTTATATATATCTGAAGAATGGTTTGAAGAAAACTGTCAAAATTTGGTACACATAGCTGAGTTGTCAATGCACAATCTCTCTAAAATATGGGCAGGATTTGAGAAGTGGACGTGGCACTTCTAATACAACGACATTCGAGATTTCTGTTTACCTGGAGAACAGCAAGAGCTAAATTTTCCAATCCGTTTTTCCGTTTTTCCGTCAAAATGTGGGCGGGATCGGAGAATTGGTCGTGGCATAGAATAGATTTAGTTACATCTTAAGAACATTATTTATATAACTTTCTGTTCTTATTGCACCATGGTGAAGGGTATATAAGATTCGGCATAGCCGAATTAGCATTTTTATTTTTTGTTTTATTTTTGATTCACACATATTCAGTTACGCTTAAAATTACAACAATTTCGATAAAAAAGAAAAAAAATTTTCTTTTTTTCTTAATAAAATTATAATTTAATATGGCTTGTTTGTGGTTTTTATTAAAACTCTTAAAATTTAACAAGGACTATATACATTTGTTTTTTACCCATAAGAGATTTTACTTTAAATACTTAAAAAATTAAAATATTCTTTTGTAATTTCTTTTTTTTGCTTTTTTTTGTATTTTTTCTTTAAATAAAACTTTTATAAGGAACTAAAAATCTAATTTACTTAATATTTTTTATAAAAAATAGTAAAAGAATAATAAATGAAGAAAATAAAATTCCAGTTAAATCCATTTAATTAAATAGCTACCTTGATTTTAAACTCTTTACGTTGTGTTTTGTTGTCGACAATGAAGAGCAACATGAGAAGGACGATGAGGATGAGGGCAAACTAGATAATATTGATGACGACGAGGATGATACGTATGACGACGTTGTTGTTTTCAAGGAAACGGAAGTCTCTAAAGTTGTATTCCGTTGGCGAGCTGCACATATTGATGTGATTTGCGTTATTTTTGCTGCTGTCAACATTATTGGCAGACTTGACGTATCCTTATTAAAATGCATCATTTCTTTAACGTTCGTAAGGCTTTTAAGTTTTTTTTGTTCTTCTGGTGAGTTTCCTGCAAAATGTTCTTTCTTTTTAAAAATATTATTTTCATTTTCTTCACAACCTGTATCCTCAACAACATCTTCATCCCCTCCATTTTCGCCTTCATTGTCACAGCAATGAGTTATTGATTGTTTTCTTGCAATTTTTTGCACACTATTTAAGAAAAATTCTTCTAAAAAACCTGTTGTCGTTATTAAAGCCATTGCTGTCAGCAAAATTATTGTTGCGGGCTTTATACTGACTGATGAATCCGTTTTATTGGCTGCATTTGGTTGAATGAAAAACGATAAAATTTTGGTAACAAAACTTTCCCGCAATGACATACCTTGAACGGGATCTGCGCGAGAATTACTGGCATACACAGTCTCGCGTGACTCTAGGACGGGCGCCTTTTGTGGCCGATCGCCTTCAACGGATTCTTCATTGCTGCGCCAATAGAATGTTGATAATGAGGCGACACACTGAAAGTGGAAAAATTTTTGAGAGGGGGTTTCCATATAAACTACATCATAGATAAGTTTTCTAAGATAAAAAAAAAATTAGATAAAGATGACTCAAATTTTTATTGTATTACGAAGAGAAAAGTTCGGCAATTATGAATGAAAAATTATATCTTTCAAATGTCCACCACGAGCACGCCGACATTTTAGCAAAATGGCGGGTCTATTTCGCTAATCACATCAAGGATTTTAAGTTTTAAGGCTGCAATCGATTCGATTGGCTCCGTATAGACTCTGTCCTTAACAGAGCCCCACAAAAAATAATCCAGTGGTGTTAAATAACACGATCTGGCTGGCCACTTAACAGCTGTTGTTCGTGAAATTATGCGATTGGGAAATTTGGTTTGCAATAAATTGATCGATTAATTAAATAAAAAAAACATAATATGTTGAATTTAACTATATTATTGTCACCGACCACAATATTATGGTTAAATAAGTCCTCCACTAAGAAGCCACAACCGTATTATGGTTGCTTCCGATCATGCTATGGTTAATAGTAACTAAAATATGTTTAACACTTATAATAGCGTGGTTGGTTTTCAACCATAGCATGTTGCTCTTAGAAAAGAGGAACATGCTGTTGTTAGTTTTAAAACAAATTATTGTCATATTTGACCATAACATGTTTAGAGGCAACCATAATATGGTTATGGTTTCCCAATGGAGGATTAATAACCTTGCCAATATCTTGCACAGTATGTCAGTTGTAAGGACCATAATCACTCCGTTTTGTTCCAAAAGTTGCCACGTTTGAACCACCACTTTTGTTGTAAGTTTTCAAGTGTTTAGTTTTGAAAAGTTTGTCTGCCAATAACACGAATATGTATTTTCAGCACAAAAGTGATTTTTTCAAATTTTTTTTATATAAAGCGTAACTTTAAGTTACAAAGCAAAAACAATTTGTTTTAAATTTTTTTTCTCAATTATAAAAGACTTATGGCCGTTTTCTCATTACATGATTATATTTTCTCCCAACGAAAAACTGCACATTAAAGAAATTTGGTTTTCTCAATGTTTCATTTGCTTCTATTCTGTCGCAAAACTAACCAACACTCATCTGCCAACTATTTATTTTCCTTTTATTTGCCGTACAGATAAATTCAATCAGCTGACTCCCAACTTTTACATGTATTTTGAGAGGTGTTGCCAACTCAAAACAATGTTTTTTGTCGGTATATTGAGAAACCCAAAATTGTTAACAGACAGTTTATCGGTCTAATAAATTTATGTTGACATTAAGTAACAGGCAGTTTGTCGGTACATTGAGAAAATGGCCATTAAGGAAGTAAAAGTGATTTTCATGAAAGACTATGCTTCCACTAAGGTCCGTAAATTAACGACCATCACATTTTAAGACTACTTTGCAATAGAAATATTTTACATTTCTGCGTTAATGAATTATTTGAGATAAATAATTTGGATTAGTGGAAAATTTACATTGGGTAGACGCTTTCATTCTGGATAACACTCTTTCATGGAACTCATATTTGTATTTTACCAAAAGAGGAAAAAGGGCAATACGTAAGTTCCAAAGACTCTATGGATAAACGTGTGTGGTGAATATGCGAATGAAAACTGTGGGAGTTGTATACGTGAATGATCTACTGGTCCTTTTGATAGAATTTTAAGGCTAATTTCGACCTTATTCGCCTTAGCTTGGTGAACAAAACTGGAACAGGGCAAAGCTAAGGTTATACTCGGAAAGATTAAGTGTTTCGATCGCAAGCGCAATGAAAACCTGTTGCACTTTAGCTTTTGGAGCTTTCTTGTATATTCCCTCGATACATATGTATAAGGATCTGTTAAGAAGGAGGCTTAGAGAAGTAATATAAGGTTACATTGCTGAGTTTAAGGCAGGTGACTTTGTAGGTCATATGAAGATTTTGATTAAGTATTTATATACTAGAAACTGGGAAATATTTCCTTTCGTAGGTTACTTTATATTATATTCAACATTTTTTATTTCTCGAATTTATTCTATGAGCTTAATTTCAGTTATGTATTTGATAAAGCTTTTTTGTAATAGTTCTATTCCTTAAATTTTTAGGAATGACAATACAATATAATGAAAATACAATATAATAGTCTGGTAGTGTATAAAAGTCATTCCTAAAAATTTGAGGAATAGAACTATGTATTACAAAAAAGCTTTATAAACTGAAATTTAGCTCATAGAATAAATTCGAAAAATGAAAAATGTTGAGTATTTATATGCTGCTACGTCTGGTATTCGATAAGAATTTTAAAGTTTTTATTCTTGATTAGGACTAATAGGCGACCAATCTTGGTGGCAATAGATTTCAGATAAAGTGTGGTTTGGCAATGGTTAGAGACAGACAAATGGTGATATCGGAGGCGCTATACTTGGGCCCACTTTGCAAAAGGGTGTTTTTTTGGGCAAATGAACATCGGATTTCGGTATTTCTGCTAGTAACATTAGGGAGACGATAAGATTATGGTCCGAACAGGAATTTATTCTTCTATAGATAGATATTTTTCCGCTGTGACAAAACTTGATTTTCTATCATTTCTACCATAATTTTCTTAACACCAACGTGAAAAATATGATGATTCGCTTATTCATTTCTTGTAGGGATGTTATATTTGCTTGGAAAAAGTACACCAACGTTATTTACTGGCCTATTGACTGGGCACTGTGGTCTTAATTTAAGTTTAATTTAAGAAATGTTATTTCCAAGCAATGCAGATTCGCGTACTGTGCTAAGAGAAATCTGAACATCTGCTATGTAACTGTTCCGTCTAATGGATGCATGGGCAGAAGTTTCTTGGGGAGCCCATCGTAGATCCAACTGAAATGTATGGTCTCTTACCTGACAAGGGAATACGTCGTTTAAAGTGAAATCTTCGTTTGACAAAAGATTCAATGGGTCAAAATACTTATTGCGTCCTATATCTGTCTGTCTAGGTTGACACTAAGTTTACACGCTAGAGCCTCAATATTAATAATACTTGATACTTCCGATTATATGATTACTGATAAGTCTAAACCAAATTGATCCTTACCATACAATTCATATGACTTTACTTTATTTTCTATGTCATAAAGAATTTGCCCTAGTTGAGATACGAACACGTTCTTCCCAATAGTTTTTAAGTTGAAGTGGAAGTGAAAAACAATTCAAGCACAGCAGCGAATAACGTTGCAAAAGCCACTTTTTGCAAATTATCGTTTAAACATCATATAATTTAAAATTATGCAACTTTACCTCTTCAAAATGCAATACAAAGAATCAGTCAGTGAAAGAACGTTGTAAGTTACTTAAACAACTGATACAAACTAATGGTTAGGTAACTTGCAATAACGTTTTGAAAGCCGCTTGCGTTGTGGAAAAACGTTTTAACTGACATCGCGGTTGTAGATACGAAACGTTTTTCCACTAAAAAAAAAAGTAATAAACGGTAAATTTGCATATTGTTTTAAATTCAAATTTCTTGATATTTTGCATACAAGTAAAAAAATTAAAATAATAATTCTGCCTTTTAAAAATGGTTTTTGCTCTACTAAAAAATAATTATTTTTTTTTTGTCACTTACAACTTTATTGGCGGCTGTGCTTCAATTTCAAATTTCCCAGAAAAACTTTATTAGTTTTAAAGCTTAAACTTTATGTTTAAAGTTTTTGCTCAAATTTTCTAAAATATTTATCGTTGTGAAGTCCTAATAATGCCGTTATACACGGAGAAAACTGTTGTGCATTATTTATGCACAAGCTGTTCATAACTATAAAATGATTAGGTACATTTTTGAATATGCAACTTTGCGCATAAATTATGCCTAATAATCATAAATTCTGCACAATCTATTGAAATTGTGCATAAGTTATACACAAAAAATGTGCACAGTTTGTGAACATTGTTCATAGCTTAATTATTTGAAAATTAAACACAATTGATCATAAAATATATGAACATTGTGCATGAACGACTATTAACACTTATTGTTCATGAGTTATGCCTACTTGTGCATTGATTTTGCCCAACATTTTGATATGTGTTTATCTTGTTCATAAGTTGTGCGCATTTATGCATAGATTATGAACAATATTATGTTCCTTGTGTCAAGAGCGCCGGTTGTGTTTAGAAATATATAATTGTGCAAATCAAGAAAACCAGAGGTAAGTATTGAGTAATTATCAAATATTTTTCACAGAACAAAGATAACTTCTACAGCCAATTGTTTTTCTGACTGGGTAGTTGCTTGACGAACTATTTATGGAGTTCTGCTTCAGCTGATTTTGTTTACTTTTTGTTTGTGTTTTGCAGAAAAACTTCCATTGAAGTGCTAAATATGGAAAACTTCGCAGGTCAACAAAGAAGTGAATATATGTTTTCTACAAATTTAGAGGGTATTAATTTATATTTTAATTTAAAATTATGTATTAAAATCTATTACAGAAATTGAATTTCCTAAACCCTTTGAGCTTCATCCAATATTAAGCACTAGACTATGTTTTATGATAAGAATTTTATAGAAATGTAAAAAAATTAATTACTTTATAATTTATATAAAATAAACATGTTAATACTGAAGTATAAGATTTATTTTATTTTAATATGTGTATATATAAAATTAGTTATAAAGCGCTTGTACTTTGAAATAAAGACATTTGAAAATAAAATGAAATTTTGTTTCTTTAATATTTGCAGGTGTAAAATGTTTCCTACTTGTTCACAATCTATGAAAATGTTGTTCATAACCTATGCACAGTTGTTCATAGTCTTTTCCCAGTTGTTCACAATCTATGAAAATGTTGTTCATCACCTATGCACAGTTGTTCATAGTCTTTTCCCAGTTGTTCACAATCTATGAAAATGATGTTCATAACCTGCGCCCAGTTATTCATAAAACATGCTCATAGTGCTGAACTTAAGTTATGAACAAGTGTGCATAGATTATGAACAACTGTTCTTGGTCGTTTTTTGTGAACAATTTGTGCATAAGTTGTGCCCATAGCGCATAATTTCTGCACACAATTCTCTCCGTGTATTTGCAGTAGAAAAGTCAGTTGGAATCAGTGTTCGCACATAAACAGAACATTATATAGCGTTCGGCTCACACACCCAGGAACGATATATATTTGTTTAGTGTTTGTGTAGACGAACACAACCCTTAATACCGTTCGTAACTATGTTCTATAATGTTTCTTTTTTTACATTGATAAATAAATTAATAAACAAAAAGTTTTAGCAACGACCGCAGCACGAACAGCTGTGTTTATTCGTATGTGTATTTTGTTTTTGTAAAAAGTGTTTAGTTTTTTTTACCAGCCAAATTGGCGCTAAGCACAACAGAACCGAACGAACACTGATGAGCTGAACGGAACACAATGAAAATAAAAAACAAATAACCGGAATTATATGTTCTCATCTTTTTGTTGAGTTGGAAAAACACAGTCTTATTTTTCTGTTCGAAAGATGACAAACAGGGAAACTTTATTTTTTTTTAATGATTTACTACACAAACACTATTAGCCCTTGTGTTTTCCACAAATTTACCGAACTGTACACTAAGGAGCGATATTTAGTGTTTATTTTCGAACACTGGTTGGAATATTTTGCAAATTTTACAAGAATTTTTTATTGAAAAAAAACCATTTAAAAATATCTTCTACTTACCTTAAGTTTCATATCACCATTACGAAAATGATGCTGTTCAACACGAAATTGTAAACCCAACACCGATGTCTCTAAGCCTTCTCGACCCGAAATAATTGTATCGTATTTTCGTAATGTATGAGGTTCGGCTGCTTCGCCATTTACGAACCAAGATAATTGAACAGCAGGTTTTGAGCGGCCAGCAGTGCAATTAATGCGCACCCAATCGCCGATTTGATAGCGAGGACGGCCACCGCTTATTTTGGGAGGACCTTGGTCAGGAAGTGCTTAAAAGAAAGATAAAAACAATATTTTTCAGTAAGATTGATTTTGTTAGTACTCTGTCACATGCTTCAGATTTAAGTCTTTAACAGCCATAATACCTTAATAAGAGCGAAGGCGTTTTCTAGCTGTCATGCCCATACAATTTATATGTAGCATACCCAAATAGCGCGGCAGCAACGCTTTGCAATTGGAAAATACGATTTTGACAGTGCGTCTAATAGTGAAGTTGGCCGCAATTGTCGATAATTAACGGCAATTTAAGTAGCTGTTTTAAAGTAAATCTAGCGGGTTTATCTCCATTTTTAATTTCTATTATGTGTGTTTTATTAAACAATAAAGTTAACACTGCAGTCCGACTTTCGCTCTTATCTTGGCATGGCTGTAAGTTTTTAGAAGAAAGAGAGAGAGAGAGAGAGAAAAGAAATGGCTTTCTTTTTTGCTTTATCTCTTTAAAGCTGAAGACAAAAATCTGAAGCGTGTGAATCAGCACTTACACTATCTTTTTATACAACAAAACTTGTTTCTAAATCTGTTTATTGTGGTGTGCGATTGTAACAAGCAAAATTTTCAAAAAAAAAAAAAAAAAATAGAAAAAAAAGAATACAAAACCTGCAAAATAATTTAACGTAGTTTGTTTTAAACCGTAAAGAGATTAAATTGAATTTGCACTGCATGTCACAAGGATTTTATTTGTGTTATGTGTCAGTTTATTTTTAATTGGATAAATATTAGCGAATACATATCCAGCAAACATAGTGAGTGAGGTCCTGTTGAAGTTGTATTAAATTTCATTAATACGTTTCCTCGATGACACAAATAGTTTGTTGGAATTTCATTCATTTCTGTTTGACTTTTAGGCACGTTTCAGGGTGTTATTTGCTTGCACATATTTCCAAAATGTTTATCGATATCTGAAACTCAAATTTGTTAAATCATCTTTGAGTCTCGAAATTTACTAATTTATAGAAATTTTAGTTTGTTGATTAAAAACTTTTTATTTTCGCCCAGCTTCACTTGAAAGTGTTTTATTTGCAATATTTGTTTAATTTAATTAAAATTTGGTACTATTTGTTGAGTGTTAAAATAAATTTGGAGTGCAGAAAGCCATTTTAGTCTTTTAGAATAAATGAAAAGTTTTTATTTACATACTTTTGTATACATATTTGTAGTTAATTGCTTTTGGTCTGCTGATTGATTTACAAAGACAAGTTTGAAATGGTGTCGGTGAGTAAACACTTTTATTCTAAAACAATTTTTTATTTACTTAAACAGTCGCAGTAGGAATGGAATGGCTTATAATGTCCCGACAAAATGTTCCTCTTTGGAGACCAGAATAAACCGAAAGACCATTGTGACATGTAGTTTACTGTGTTTGAAACATTTTAAGTTGCTTAAAAGTAAATCACAACTTTGGAGTCTTATTGCTTAAACTTTATATTTCTTTTAATTTCCTACCAGGATTTCTAAAACAGATTTTCAAAATATATTGTACAGACACGTTAACAACTTTTGCCGTTATATATTCAATACATTTTACAAAATACCGATTAAAAGTGTAATCGATGTATAGATGAGATAAATAAAATAGCACTGCTCAATCATAATTCGTGCAGAAAATTCGATTACGAATTCAAAATTTAGATCCAAATAGATAAGATACTAAAGACTAAATTTGTTAAAAGAAACAAAATAGAGATAATCAAACAACTATATTTAAAAAAGAAAATTCAATGTCTATTGAAATGCTATGATTTTTGTTTGATTACAAGTCAATTCATTTCTTAAGGCCCCGTTGCTCTAACGTAAACGTATACGTTGCGGATCAGCTGTTCCGTTTTCCTTACCAAGCTTATGTATTAAGAGGTACTCAATCTTATGTCAGCTTGACGTTGCGTTGCGGACGACCCTGATGGAATGCTACATAAGCAGTTGTTAAAGAACTTTTTGTTTGCTGACAGAGCAAACATTCCATCGGTGCACAAAACGCACAAATAACAAAAGCTAAAATCTGTGAGAAGTTTTTTTTTATTATCATTCTTAAAAGTTTTTAATTTTTAAACACTATTTTTTTTGGGAAAAAGCTGATTTCGAGAAATAGACCCCTAAGTTGGCCATTAAGACCGTGCTTTTTAATTCTTTTTTCTCTCCATTGAAGTATTAATGTTGAAGTGAGAGCCCATAATTTAATATTTATATGCCGGGCTGCCAGATAAATTTGTGAAGAAATCGTAAATTTCCTGAGAAAAAATAAAAATCCCAAGAAAAACTTTGATAACTAATATGCATGTGGCAGTGTAAATAAAACTGAACTGGCAAAATAAAATAAAGTAATTTGTTTTTATTTTTGTTTTTTCTTTTCCCACTTACAACTACATTTAGAGTTGACAAAAAATCAACCAATTGTAGCCGGGACTGTAAGAAAAGATAAACTCACTGTTTATTGTTGTTGTTTTTGTTTAAGCTTTGATTTTGTTACAAGTAAAACTATGGCTTATAGTTCTTATTCGCTTAACAGTTTTATATGTGTAATATCTTTAGTTTTTCTAAAATCTTTGGATGAAGTTTCCTGACGATCTGGCCTAAGCAACCAGTGAAATGCGCATAGGAATAGCTTATCCCTTCAACAATAAATTTCAGTTTATCAATAGTATGAAATGGGAATGTAGCACATTTTAACGAAACCTTAAAAAAAACGTCTTTTACGTTTTAAAAAATCGGACAACTTAAAACTTCATTTTTTTTAAACAACTTTTGTTCGAATCTTGTAGAAAAAAAACATTCAAACAAAAAACATCATTACTTCATACCCAGCTAGCATTTTCAATCGTGTAAGGGAATACTGGGAGTCTCATGACGAGGGTCTTTGTCTGCCATTTTTAGTCGTAGAAGATTCCTCACGCGGGAAAAACTGTAATACGACTGAGATTCTTCCAGTCGTCCACAGCGAAAGGCGCTTCTTCAATCGTTTAAGACATGGGTAAAGATTATCTAATGAGTCTTTATGTCAAGAATCGTATGAGACTAATGTAGAATTATCTTACTACCCATGAAATGTTCGTCGTATAGTTGTTGAAAATATGATTTATACAGAGAGTCGTAAAAGGTTAATTCGATGATAGTTTGACGAAATTTAAACAAAGTGTTACATTGTTGTTTTTGTACTCTGAAAATAATCATTTAAAGATTTTCTTAAGACTTGCATATTACAGCCGTACCTAAACAAAAGCGGCACGCGTCTTTTAGTTTTTGAATAGAGCGTCCTCAACGCTTTGCAATTGGCAAAGCCGACTTTGGCAGCTCGTTTAATAGTGAATTAAACAATAAAGCTGTCACTACTGTTCGTTACACAACGTTGACGCTCTTGCTTTGGTATGGCAAAGCAGCGTAAAAGCTAAGCGAAAGAAAACGTTTCGCCTTCCGCTCTTTTTAAGGTACGGCTGTTAAACATTCAAACATTAAAAAACGAAAGTATCAGAAAATTTAATGTTTTATTCAGAATTTGGAGACTGAAAAAAATCGTCACTTTTAAGGAAAAAGTCAGCAAATCGGCACTTTGCTAATTCCGGAACAAAAATTCGTCAAAATGACGATAAATCGTCAAATCTGGCCGCCCTGTGTATATGTGAATGAATGGAGAAAAATGTTTTGTAAAAAGTACCAAAAACAGGTTCTTACGTCCGATTTCCAAAAAGTACTAAATTTATATTTGTACTTTTAGATAAGTCCCAAATATGGTATACATTTTTTTCTATGTTTAATGGTTAAAAATATAGACAGGGTGACAAGGAAGTTGTAAAATTCTGGTTATACCCGTTTAATCGCCAGAAGGGCCCAAGTTCAAAAAAGTACCAGACCCCTTATTTTTCTAAAGAATTTTTTTGTATCGCTTTTAGTTTTGGAGATATCAGGTTACCGATCATCGGTTTTTACCCTCTTTACTTCTTCAGTTTTATAATAAAATATATATCGTTCTGTAAGTAAGTATTGTTCAAATGGTGTACTTGTGATTCAAATCGGTTAAAAAATTGTGGTGGTAAGTGTTCTTAACTGTTTTGCCTGTATGTATGTATGTATGTATGTTTAAAATCCTAAAAAAGTGCCATTGTCTTGCCCCTTGCTGTTGAACAGAAATAAAAAACTTCTAACACAAAATTTGCTTTGACACAAACGAATTTGCAATCCTTTTTCGTTTTATTTTGTTTCTAGCTTAAATGTGCAATATTTTTAGTTTTCTACCAAACTTTGTCCAATGTAGAAAAACGTTCGTGCTGAACTAATAAAAACAAAAATCTCAACAAAATAAAAAACCTTAAAAAGTTTTTCTCCAAAAAAAAAAAACTCACACAAACTGCTGGACTTTAAGGATCCACTGCAATTTGTGATGCATTAACAATTATTAAAACTGCCAAAATTTATAAAAACTGTTCTCTTGCTTTTGCCAAACTACAGCTGTTGCTGCTCTATTTGTTGTTAACTAGAATTTTTGTTTGTCGACAGACTTTTATTTCACTAAAATAAAAATTCAAATATTTTGTTTCATTCATTTTTATCCTGATATATACAATGCATAAAGTGTTTTTTACATAAAAAAAAAAAATATTCATAAAATTCAAATTCGCACTTTTTTCTTCTCTGTGCTCCGTGTTCATTCAACTGACACCCAATAAATATCAATCAATTTCGTTTAGTTGTACAGGTTTTGTATGACTGTGTTTGAAAGAGTTGTTTTGGATTATGAATTTTTTTTTTCCAGTTTTCTGTAGTTTCTAGCCATTTGAATATGGATAAAATTATTTGATATAATAAAATGAAAAAAGCCATTTCAATACTTACAAACAACAACCATGTCACCGTGTTCGGTAACAGTTTGAAATGATGGCGCTTCACCCGATACCTCACAACGAAATCGTCCAGCTGATTGTAGATTTACTTCACGTAACGTTACAATGGCATCACTTGAATTATGAACCTGTAAAAAATTTATTTAACAAAATGTTAAGATTTTTCTTTTTTTATCTTAAATAATTTATGAGTTATTTATGCAAAATAAAAGTAAATGGCAAGGAAAAGGGTTAAATTTATGGTAAATATTGTATATAAATAATAAATGTTACAGTCAGTTAAGATTTGAGATAAAACCCAAATAGAAAGGAAATGGTATTAAGACTTTTGATAAACGGTTTTATCTGATTCGAAAGTGGGGATAAAATTAAAAAAAAAAAAAAAAAAAAATCTCTAAGTCTTAAATATATTTGATGTGGCAAAGATGTGATTTTGTGTAAATAAAATTTTGCCAAGGTGGTAGGCAATTTCTTTTCACGTATCTTATTTTATGAAAGTTTACGGCTATGTATAAATTTATTTATTAAAAACACATATGGAATAATTTTTTAATTTTTTTTAATTCAAATAATAAAATTTTCAAAAAAGATTTAAAAAAAACTTCAGTTTAAAAAATTAACAGCGAAATCACATAGCAAGTTTTAAGATTCAGTTTTAGAAAAAAATTATAAATTATGGCGGTTCGATGATAATTATTATCTCTAAGTTGAGCTCATAACAAAACGACCCAAAGGATATTGTGTTTTTTCTGTCTGCTTCTTAGAAAGCTGCCCTTTTTGCACTTCGCGTTGCATAATTTTGTATGCCACAATGCATAAAACCAATATTATTTTATTGTTATGTTTTGCTAAACTATTGTAAAAATTTACATTTTAGTTTACCACAAGTTAATAATTGTCCAATTCACAAGCTCTGTCGTATGACTTATCGAAAAACGCGACCTTTGCTTATGCACTTGTGAACAGAGAAATTTGTTGTAACGTTACTTAACCGTATTGGTAATTTTTAAAACGGAAAATGTCAATTCAATGTACATACATTCTCAATTTGCTTTGAATAAAGCATTTAATAAGATCAACAAATTTATTTTTACCAAAAAATAATAAAAATATGGAAAGTGAAACTAAAAAAGCAAATTAATTTATTTGACTTATATTTTTTTACTCCATTCGTGCTTTTTATTTATTTCTTCTTCTTTAATAAAATTTGCCATTCACATTATATACCGTGTATATGTATCGTGATATTAAACCAGGTTTTAATTTGATATAACATCATAAATATATGAGGAGTCGCAGAACAAAACGTACTTTTTCGCATTTTTTGACAAATTGGTTTTTTGATATTTTTATAATATTTGGGTTGAAATCTTTAAGAAAAAATCTAGTTAGCTTATTTTTTCTTTTTTTTTACCAAGTGTTATGAAAAAAATAATAAATACAATAATACAATTAAAACATGGAAGAATTACAAGAATCTGTAGAAAATTTAAATATTTTTTTAAACAAAACGTCCTTTTTTCATTTTTTTTTTTAACAAAACGTAATTTTTCCGATATAAAATTGGTTTGATATTAAACCTCCTTGACATTTAATGTGTTAACTTATGGCAGTTTGATTCATCTATTGGCAAACAAAAAACTTGTTTCCATTTCCAGGTTCTTGCAGTTTTGAAAGGGGTCGAAATAAATAAACCTCAATTTCCCAAAACTTTTAAATGTGTGAAAAAGTACGTTTTGTTCTGCAGCTCCTCATATATTAAATGATAAGCAATTTTAATTGAAATAGTTTTAAACATAATTTGGTAGTTATTATATCCTAAAAAGATTTTTACAAATTCACCAAACAAATCGACCATTTCCAAAACAACATTTTTAAAAACATATGTATATAGGAAATTCACAAAGTGTTCTATTATGTGCTATTGGTCATATTTGCTTTAATTTAATGCATAGAATTCATAGAATAGAGCTCACAAATAAAAATAAAAGCACCGGACCATACATGATAGTTGTATTCCATTCTCGGTCGGATATAGGATTAATTAATTAATTAATTAATTAATTAATTAATTAATTTATTATTATTAATTTATTTATTATTAATTTATATTTATTAATTAATTTATAAACCAAAGATCCCTGAAGAAGCTGTCCATTGTGGCAGCGAAATATTGGATACACGTTAAATAAATATATTTTTTTGCATAACCTGACCTTGAGCTTGAATTAAAAATAAGAAGAAATAAAATTAAAAGGTCGAAGAATATAAACTAAATAACATTTTTATTTCATATTTAAATGAATATTGTATTTTTATATTTTTTTAAGTCATAAATATTAGGTACATATGTAATTTTTAAAAAATACAGTTAGCAAACTTTTAAATTAATTATGTGTAACTATCTTTGGATGTTATCAAAACAAATTTATTTTTGTAAAAATTAATATACGAGTTAAGGCGATTATATTAAAAAGTTCATATAAATTTCCTGAAAATTAAGAAGATGTTCATATTTCCTCAGAACAACTTCGCACTACAAGTAATCATTGATTTAGGTGGATCGTATATTGCAACCCCTTAATGTTTTCTTTCACAATTATTAAAGCTGCTGTCAAGGCGAATTCAAGGAAGGGTTGTTTTTGGTGGTCGACTTGTCAAAGTGTGTATGCAAACTAATTTTGTATGAAAACTAACCTTTTTTTGACAATCCGACTACAGAAGCAGTGTTGTTGTAGAGTTGACCTCACCTTCTAGTCAATGCACCTTGGCTGCTATTGTATTAGTATTGAGTCGGTTACGATGATCAGTCTTAATAAGTTTTAGTTGGATCAAAATTCTCGAACGTTTTGATTCTGTACATTTTGCGTACAGATTCAAAAGATACGAAAAATGTCAGGATTATACATGATTCCTGAAGTAGTCAAAAGATACGAAAAATGTATCTTTCGTATCCTAAGGGCAACACTACCGCCCATATATACAACTGAGCCGCCTTGATTCGTAGCGCGTTTATGCGCTGGCGTGCAACACTGGGTCTTTCGGGCATTAAAATATTTCCCATTCGCACTTCCATATTTCAAGCTTATAACAAGGTATTGGTTAAGCGTATCATTCATGTTTTGCCTAAAAGCACTAACATCTGACATGATTGGTATATAATTAAATGAAAAAACAATCTTTGCTGTTATCTCAAAGGAGAAAATAGTGTAAGAAGTTGGATATAGGAAGCCGTTTAGGGAAATAAGAAATAGAGTAGGAGCAAGAATGTATCTTGATCTCGTTTGACGGGACCCAGCTATAAGAGAAGGCTCCTACACCAAATGCAATAAGTTTTGACAAGAGTGCACCATGTAAAAATCCGCCGAACTGTCAAATTTTTCCAATAACAAAGCCAGTAAGTTTCCAGTAGAGCAACCTTCACGGAAGCCATACTGGCGGTCGCTTAGTAGCTACAACAAGATGGTGAACTTACCATATTCTCCATAACTTTGGAAATTGCTGAACAAATTGCAATTGGGCGGTTATTTTCAGCGTTATTAGCCACCAGACGGGAAATTCCCCGGCATGATGTAAAGTGCTGAAAAGATTTGCTAATAGACGAGCTAGCTTCGAAGAGCACTGCCTCATGGCCAGTGCAGTATGCAAGCTGCCTAAAAACTTGTTTATGTCAAAATCTGCAAGAACCCTTAAAACAGCTCGATCACAAAAAAATTTCGTTGGCACAGTTACCGATACTCTTTCGAGTACAGGTAGTGTTTGATTGCTAGCTAGTTAGTCACAATTTTTTGCGAAAAATTCGGCTTAGCAATTAATCAAACGGTCATCCTTTAAACGCGTTGGTATTGTAGAATCAATGCCCCGGGCAGCAGTAAGAACTTCGGTATGAGGACGTTGCTCATAAAGGGTTTTTTATTCAGTAGCGCCAATTTCGTGCTTCCTCTCTGGATCTGACTGCACGCAGAGAAAAAATTGAGTTAGGTATGGTTTTGGCAACTACACAACTACACAATTTATTGTAACAATATATTTTTGTCGTAACAAATGAATTTTTTTTATTTAATATAAGCAATACTATAGTTACGGTAAACATACCAATGTTTTTTTTTTTTATTCCCTAAGCTAATCCCGCGAAACTCTACGCTTGTCTGCAGAAACCAGAGTCTCTGGCGGGAATCGAACCCGCAACCCCGGCGCTGATAGGCTAGCTCACTACTAGCTAGCCTACCGGGGCACTTATCGCAATTATACATTTGAGTCTTGTTGCCGAAAAATTGTGTTTAGTTCTAAACTTATTATAATTAACATGACAATAAAATGATTACTTCTCAACTTGTTATTATTAACATGATAAGAATATGATTAAGGGAAAAATAGCAGGGCTGTGGAGTCGTTAAGAAAAAGTTATAACTCCGACTCCGACTCCTTTTGGTGAAATTTTTTAAGTACGACTCCGACTCCGACTCCGACTCCTACTCTAACCTAGCATTATTTAAGAGACTAGTTTTTATTTGACTTTAAACTCTTTTTTAATTTAGTACCTGTTAAATGGTTAAATATAGCAACAAAATGATTCTGTAAAAATTTCAAATCGTTATTTTAATTCTAACGTGCCGCGCATTGAGCTTTAACCTACTAGTTACTAACATATGAGTAGGAAAGCTGCAAAACATTTTATTTGGATTTTGGAAAAAATGCAAAAAACATATAGCGCCCGATTAAATAGACTACATGAGTTGAACCTATTTTAATTCTAAAGTGTTATGACATTCTTGACTTATAACTCAACAGTTTAGAAATTTAAACCAAAAATAATGGATTTAATTTTGGAACGAACGAGTTTTGTAACGAACTTTCGAAAGAAACGAGTTTTGCTTCAATCCGTATGGGATCATTGAACTTTAGTATATTTTAAAGGTTATATTAATTTATTAAAATTATGCAAAAAATGTAAAAATAGTTCTGTAAGGGGGAGATAAACTACACCAATTCACATCTTTTTCAAATAACGTTTTTTATACTGTTGGAATTTATAGATGTGTGAATTTCCATAAGTCCTATCTAATGTAGCTTTCGAGATAGAAAAGTTGAAAACAACACCAAGTCCAATTGGCTTAGACGTTAAGGCATCAAGTGTACTTTCTGTTGTTTACCACAATATTAATAGAGGCAAAGGACAGTCCTTTTTTGTTAATTGTGAAGTGAGGTCTATTGTTTTTAATATACATACATAAATTCAGACACTGCCATTTTGGTCTTGTTTTATTTATTAAGTCAAATCATTCTCAGGAAAATTTAATATAGTTTATTAAAACATGCAGATGCGCCTTCAGTTGTTAGTTCTACAATTTATATAACACATTTTGAAGAGAAACGTAATGTAAAAAAATGTTGTTAGCCTTTTATTATTTTTGGGAAATAGCACTTATTTTGTTGTTGGACTTGGTGCTGTTTGTCTCAAGGCATGGAACAGTACCATAGAAGGTAACGAACCTTTTATGAAGTAATTTTTTAAGTATATAAACGACATAAAAAAAAATGTTAGGATCATATAAAATATTCGTACAAATGCACATTTTTATAACATAAACATCATTTGCGATTATCAACATGTTTTCGCGGTCTGCTGTAAAGCTTTCAAAATGTGGCTTGATGTAGTTTATCTCCCACCTGCAGAGTTAAAAAAAAATGTGAATTTTTAGACAACTAAATTTAAATCTTTTTCTTCAGTGTACTCGCCATTGCATTTTTCCGTTCCTAATTCAATATTATTATTGTCCAAGACCGAAATTTGAAATTGCAAGTCTTTATTATCTCTCCAATTTTCCCTAAAGTGAGTAGATAAAAGTATTCTCAAGTCATTTTTCGGGTTAACCCCCACATTGATGGGAATTATATCTGGAACAATGTCATGTATTTTTCCGAGTTCCTTTTCCTTTTATTCTATTATAGTTCACCTTGAAGGTTGGAACTTAAAATGTAGTTCACTTAATGCTTTCACCACAGGAGCTACAGCTGATTTCATGTCATATTCATGGACATGGCTACAAAAATATTCGTTAATATGTATACGATAAATAAAAAACAACATCTTTACAAATTTAATTTTTAAATTCCTTAATTCGGCTTTATTTCATTAACGATATCTTGGCGAAATTCAAATAGTGAACCCGCTGGTTTTTGTTACAGAAATTTGAGGTCACATTAAAACATAGAAAAGGACATGCTTCGATACAATCTATATAACTATTCTTATAAATTGACGAAATAAGATGTTATCTCAATTTTTTAATTTTTGAAACTCACCTACTCATATGAAAAGTATACTGGTCCTTATTTTCTTACTTCACAATTTCAAAAAGCAGACCCTCTTATGGCCAATTCCACTAATTTATTTAAATATCAATTTATGTTTAAAATTTGTTTTTTTATGTCAAATAAAAATAAAATTATTAGAAAAATTATATTAAAATATGAATTGATATTTAAAAAGAATTGGAGAAATTGGTCATTAAAATTTTTTATTTTAAAAAATATTAGAAAAATTTTAGTGCAAAAAAGTCGGAGTCGGAGTCGCTAGTTTTTGTGGGTACTTCGACTGCGACTCCGGCACAAAAACCTCAACTCCGACTCCTCAACTCCGACTCCTCAACTCCGACTCCGACTCCACAGCCCTGAAAAATAGTATGATGTTATATTACGAATATATTTTGTCATAATGTATAACATCTTTTGCCAGGATAAGCTCAACCGGTGCCAGGATATAAACCAGGATATAAACACAACGTCCTTTCTTTTTTTTTTATTTATTAAATTCTTTTATTTTTAACATCTATACATATTTTAGGATCTTACAAGTTATTCTCGAGTTAACAGCAATTACACTTCTCCGTTTTAATTTGACCGCGACGTCGTGCTTAGTTAATGGTTGGTTCCAGACTCCTCTAAACTTCGGAAGTCATGAACATTTATTGGAATGATTTATGAGAAGGTTAGTGTATTAGTCACTACTACGCCTGGGACCTATGGCCATTAGTGTCCCTGTGCACTACTACTAAAGTGTCTGGGAACTATGGCTGTATCATACCAGTAGTATCCCTCTACACTACTACTTGAATTGGACCTATTTGTGCCTGTATGTGGTCAGTAGTAAAGCTGTTACAAACTTGTACCACTGACCGCACACGAGCACAGTCTGGGCCCAACTGAAGTTGTAGTCGTCAGCATTTCAATAACCAACTAGTCTACACGGAGAAGTAGCGAACACCGTCACCAATACTATGTATGCAATTAATTATTAAAGTATGCGTGAGCGTTAATTGCTGTTAAGTTCTCTTATACTTATAACTAACATACTCTTTTACTTTTAATTAACATAACTTTAACTTACATTCTTTAACTATGTAGCAATATTTAATTTCTCTTGTTGTTAAATAAAGGGAAAAACTATCCAAAATAATATAAACAAATTAATAATTCAATACGATAATAAATGTACTTCATACAGAAAAATATATATGTATAAACTTCATAATAATTGATAATTAATATAGAAACAAATATATGTATAAACTTCATAATAATTATACAACATAAAAACTTCATAATAATTATGAGTATGTAACGGAACTTCGTTACAAATGTAAGTTAAGAAGTAAACATATTATTATACAGCACTACTTTCACAAAAATAAAAACACATTAAAATTTGTTTGCATCGATTTTTTATTTTGTGGCACTTTACAATTATTTTTTAAAGCTAATACAAGTTCTTTATTTTTTTAAATTTAGTTTAAAATTGTTTTTTTTTAATTTGTATTTTTTTTTTAATTGTTGAAACACTCATTAACAAATAATTCGATAAGCATATTTAAAACAAACGACACAACTGATGCAAAATTATTTTACAAATGGCGATAATAAAATATTATTATAGTAAAGATATTTTGATTGCATCTAAACATATTATAGAATAGAATGTCATGTTATTGTTGTGAGTAATACAATATGTTTTCGAAGTTATCGTTATTTAGATGTTAGAATAATAATTATTTTTCGGTCAACAAGGCTCAAATTTATAATTGCGATAAACATTGATATGTTAACAGTAAATATAATATTGCGGATATTAAATAAAAATAACAATTATTTGTGTACGACAACAATATATTGTTACAATAAACATAGTGTAGTTGCCGTAAACATGCAAAATCATATTTTTTCTCTGCGTGTATATTACTTCCGAGTTATCTGAATAATTTCAATATATTAACTTAAATTCCGACCTATCATTGTCGTACCGACCGCTGAATAATTTGGCATGTTTTTGGGCGTGAATAGAACAGATTCTCGTGCAGTACAGAAATAGAAATTGTTCGTCCAATTCTATTTTAGGAATTTATTTTTGAAAGACGAAAAAATTTGGCAGATGTTTAAACATATTTCTCGTCACGCATCATTTATGTATTTTTATATTTAACGGGACATATTATAGTTGTGCGATTTGGCACAACATAACTTTTAATAAAGAACAATTTAAGGCGCCCGTACACGACATGTTTTTGTCATCTGACATGTCAAATTTCCCACTGCAAAATACATACATGTCGTGTGTTACCTTTTAAACTTTGCTTCTGTAAAAGTCAGACGCAAAGTCATCTGACAAAATTTCAATTAGAGCGTGCTCTATTTTCTTCTGACAAACCATCTGACGTGCTCTATTTTCTTCTGACAAACCATCTGACATCAGAAATCTATGCCGAGAAGAAACCGGCAGCGGCGTCCACTATTGACGAAATCATTAGCCGGTTGAAGTTAATTTTTTACAATACCGAGATATGTTTGATCATCTTACCATTGAATAGAATTTATGTGAATATATATATAAAAACCGTTTTATTATAAAATCCTTAATTGGTATCTTTGAATTAAAAGAAAAAAAATGTTAAGAAGGCTAAACTATTTTACGACGCAAATAAAACTTTTCATGGCGGCAGCAAGCTATTTTGAAACCGAGCACTACTTTGGTTTCTGCAATAACAATGCGAAAAAAACAGAGACAATGTCAGAAGCAAATTACATGTACGTTTGTGACCGAATATTATAAAGCTTATGTAAAACAGCGATTTTGACAGACATGCACAATTACATGTGACTTAAAAATTTGACATGTCAGATGACTAAAACATGTCGTCTATATGCTCCTTTAGAAGAGACAAGTTTGTAACATTGCTCTCCCTTTACCACACCTGGTTGAATTTTCCCATTTTGCGAAAAGATCCTTTAAATTGTTCTTCTAGTAAGTGCGTGATGACTTTGTACTGACGTCAAAATTGTAACCTTAAGCTAAACTTTTTAAAGTTTTCGTAAAAGTTAAGCTTAGTTACTTTTATTACATCTCTTAAATAAATTTATACTTTGAAGAAGCTATTTTTTAGAAAAATGATTCAGTCAAAAATATGCTGAATTTTTTATCAAAAATGATCTAATTTGTAAGATAAATTTTGACGGCATACTTTCTATTTAAAGGGTATAGCAAAAAATCCATCACTATGCAGCATTCTGTTGACTCTAAATCAAAAATGAACGATAATTTATCTCCATATTCAAGTGCTTTTTTACAATTTTTTAATGCAACAAAATTTACTTACAAAAAAGTCTATATTTACTTTTGTTTTTTGCTTTACTCCTATAAATCTTGTCTAATATTTACTTAGCAATTTTACATCAAATCGATTAAGTTTAAATAATATCCGGTAGTTAAAAAAAACTACATAAACATTAAACCTCAGTGCCAACAACTACAGTTATATACTCTACTACATAGTCCTTGTTTAGCACCATTTCCAGTTTTAAATAAAAACTTTAAAATTTTATTACAAAATTTAACAATTGTGATTAAAAAACTCTTAAAAGCTGTAAAGAGTCTAATGTATATAACTTTATAAATGTGAAGGTCGTTTTGCTATAAAAAAAATATTTAGAATAGAAAAAAATTAATATTTATAAACTAAATTTTCTGCGGTATAAATAAACGGTCTTATGTAAAAAATTAATGTGAACTTCAAGTGTTCGTTAAAAACAAAGATTTTGGTTAACGAACACTTTGAATTCACATAATTTTTTTTTTTTATAAGGCCGAAAATGTTTTAATTCAAATAGAAAATTCTGAAATGAAGCCAACATTTTTTGAATCTGATTTACAAGTTTCTAAGATAAAAGCAGAAAATATATTTAATTATCATATAAGAAAGCATATGACACCCTAGAGATAAATTTCTATAAATGTATACTGTTCGGAAGCCATGGGCAATCATGGACCTGCCAAAACAAATTTATATTATGAGGTTATTTATAAAAGAGTTCTAGATATCTATGTATATTGATATGAAATTGTTTTCCCTTAAAGCGATTTTGGCGAGGAACTTTTAATGAGTCCTATTCTGGATCTACCAGCACGAAATTTTGATAACAATCTTCAACTAATTTTATACTAAAAGTCATATTTATGAGAAAATTATTTTCGGAAGTAATAATTATATGGGCGCTGCGGTCAAATATGGCCAGTAAATTTTGGGGAAGTTATTTAGGCTTTAATAAGATTTTTTGGGGCCAAATTTAGTTTAATTAAATACCAACATACCGGAAAGAAGTTTATTTAGGCTCTAGGTGAAATTATGGAACATTTGCAACATACTTTGTTCCTGTAACCATAGAAAAATCCATATGTACTAAATTTCATAAACTAATCTCAAACAGTGCAACCTGTTCGTAGCGCAAAAGTTTTACAGGAACAGCATATCAGCCTTCGGAGGGACAGTTATATAAGGCAATAGTTTTTTTGTGCTTAAGTGTTTTAACACGATCAAAGTGCTTAAAGGCCCAAATACACTTGTCAAATGCTTGCCCAGCCGGCGAATTTAACGTGTACGTGTGCTGGACGTAATATTCGCCCTCATATCTAAATTTTTTGATTTTTCATCAAGCGTTGTCGGTGTCACACATACAAACACATTTTCACTAATACTACCACAATGCTTGATGAGTATTTTGATCAATGTATTTGGGCCTTAACAAACACCAATTAGGTATGACGTCGATCACACGAACACGAGTTTGACATCAAGCATTTTAATCGTTTAAAAACTACTTTACACAAATCAGCACCTATATAAAGTGATGTGGGTATAACAACTTATGTAATAGAATCTAAAGTGCATTAAAAAATTGTTTAAGTTCATAAGTTGTAAAATATACGGGCCTATCAGATGTCGTTTCCGTTCTGCGCATTGTTCAATTTCGGCCTTGTTTTTTGAACAGTAATATTTTAAGTAAGTTGTCCAAGACTTTGTTCTTAAAGTGTTTGTTTTTTCTTTATTTTCTTTTGTCATTTCCTATTGGGTTAGTGGATTTTTTTTTGTCATTTCCTATTGGGTTATTTGACTTTCTGAGGGGCTGGACTAGAATCGACAAGCTCTCTGAGCCAAGAAAACAAAATAAACATAGTTTTTTTTTTATTTTAATCAGAAAGTCAAATAACCCAATAGCACATGACAAAAGAAGAGAACGAAAAACTCACAAGATATTTTGAACAATGTTTGGACAATTTATTTAAAATATTATCTTCTGGATGGCTGCCAAAAGAACAAGGCTAAAATTTGACAGTGCCCAGAACGGACAAGACAATTTTATTAATCACTTGACATATAACGTTAGGCATTCGGCCATGTTCTTGAAATCTAAATCGAGTAAAGTTTTGTTAACAACTACACAGTAAAAATTCTCCCACATTTTTCACCAATTAAAGCATTAATCAAAAATTTAATCAGTTTTAATTCAAATTTTAATCAACTGAATTAAACATTTAATCAAGTGAATTAAACGTTTAATTAATACTATTAACGGGTGTAATTGATACTATTAATTTGTTTACTGGTGCAAATTTAATTAATTTTTTAATTAATATCACAAATTTTTTAATTGAAATCAATTTTTATTTTTTTCTGTGTACCGTAGTTATTTCTGACGTAAAGAGTAGTTCGGATTCAGCTAAGTGGAACTAAAAGTATACAGTTTATAAAAGCGAATAGTTTTATGAACCTTTAAAACAGGATCGTTTTAAAATTTTTTTCGGTTCCAATTTCACTCGCATTCGATATTCAGAATATGGCTGATTGTGTGCAAAAGGAAAAGGCGATTTCTATAGTTCTCAGTTTTCATATATATGCAATAGCCAAAGAAAAACTTAAACCATCACAACGCTTCTGACAAAGGCCAAAAAAAATGGTTTTAATTCTGTAGTTGCAATTCCAATCGTTTGCCTCTTCAAAAAACTATTATTTGATTCAAGAAGCTAAACCATCGATATTACTTCCGCTTTCGATCAGAATTGATTTAAGTGACAGAGTGACAGTAGTTACTTCAAATTTCGAAAAAATTAAAAAAAAAACAAACAAAAAACATATAAATTGTAAATAAGTCTAAAAAATGACTAAAAATAAGTTTACCAGTTGGGTGGATTGTTTGGAGGAAGGTTGAAGGCACTTAATTTTTTAAAACTGCAAAAACCATGAGGAAAATGTTTAATCCTCTGCCAGAGATTGGATCTGAGGTGATTGGTTTTGCAGACAAGCACTTCAACTACTACATCCCGCCGCCACCTACAACCAATTGAATTTCCAACCGGATTGAATTCTCGTTCTAAAGGTTTCTTTCGTATACACAGTATGAAAATTCCCTTCGTATACACTGTATGAAAATGTGAACTTTTGTAATAATAAAAAAACGCTTGACGCTAACACATAGGTAGCTCAGTAAAAAAGAAACTTTCTAAAGTATCAACTTCAAATTAAAAAAAAAAACTATTAAATAATTTTAAAATATTTTATTGTTTTGAAATTTACATATGTAATTGGAAATAGTGTAGTACGATGTACTTTAAGGTAAAGGCCATTAAAACTCCTGTGTTTTAATACAAACCAACCAACCACTTTAGAGCCAATTGTACCAGGAGTTCTTCAGTGAATATAAAACACATGAAACATGATGTTTAGAAGCTAAAAAGGTTGCACACCAAACAACCGAGCAATCGCTGTATTTTAAGTTAAAACGTATAACTAGTAGCCAACTATTTTAAACGATAATGCTTTATCTAAACTTAAACATCATGATACAACAAGGAAAAAGCATACAGAAAACAATTTTAGACTAGTTGGTATAAAAAAGAGCAATCTAAGTGTTAAAAATTAGAAATTAACCCATGAGGCAACACTAACTTTTTTTTTAATTCCTATAAAAAAATTTTTAAATAAAGGAATCTAAATTAACATTTAAGCAAATTATATTTATCTCTAGGAATTATTTATTTTAGATTTATGTTAAAATATATTCTCCCCTTCCAAGGTTAATGCATACTTTACAATGTTACTAACAGCCGCAACGGCTGAACGAAATTCAAATTTATTGCTTTGGAGTTTTTTTGACTGAAAAATCCTAAGAAGAGGTGATAGAGCTGATATACTACACACCTAAGCATATTTTTTATGACTAACACTTTTAAGCTATAAGTATTACTTATGGGTAGTGAAACTATTTTAGCACTTTGGCAGTTCAACGGGTAAACATATTGCTGACTGAAAACTAATATTACTATGGATACATCCTGAAAGACAACGAACGAATTGCAAAAAATAGAACTGAAAAAACGGCTGCTTGTCTTTGAATTATAGCAGTGAACTTTGTTACTGAAGGACTTTGTTGCCTGCACACACAAACTGGGTAAATTCTCTATTTTTATTTCTTTTGCCTAACATGTATTTTGGCTGTGATCTACAACAACACTTAGCTACAAATACACGTATTCCATAGGGTTTAGATGAAACAGACAAACGAAACATGAGAAAAAAATCCAAGCTTTCTACTTCGAAAGCAAACAAAAATTCAGCTATTAAAATTTTATCACACAATAGAAGGGGCAAACGTGTATGTTCGTGCCCTTTTATCGTGGAAACAGTGGATTCAAAAGAAAAAAATTCTTTTGCAGGTATTCAAAAGTTTTTTGAATAAAAGAATACTAAACTTTTTTATAATTCTGTAAGATTGATAAGAAGTAAATTTTGTCTTTAGAAAAAAATTGAATCAAGATTTACGCGAGATATATCGAGTTTTAGTATAGAATGTTTATTCCGGTTTACCAGGCAGTAGTATTAAATTAACTAGCTTGGATCCGTTCAAATCGATTTCTTAATGTTAGTCCCCATTTATATTATACGATTTTTGTCGTTGCGGTTCTTGCCTAAAGCCTGGTACTCTGTTCAACATTTCACGTGAAATGCTGTCAAAACGCATATGAAAAAAACTTGTGCGGAATATCTATGAAAAAATGTTGATAGAGTTGTACTCTGTTCATTTTATGAAAAAGTTCCGAAATGTTTCTGGCAACATTTTTTTACAACTGCGAAATAAAGTAAGCTGCACTTATTTCACGTGGAATTTTAAGCAAAAGCGAAAAAGTATGAACTGATTATTACATACAAAATAAAAAGTTAAAATAACACAACCGGTAACAGTTTCTTATCCATAATTACTTCCTTTTTTATTAAATTTTTTAATAAAAAAACATATTTTTAGTAAAATATGTACTTGTTTACATACGCAAAACAATGTTGCATATTTGCAGGAATAAAACCGTCAAATTATAAAAACTCGCATGATATGTAACATTGATACATGTCAAAACTTTCGTGTGAAATAAGCAATGTTGCTCAACATTTTTCACAAATTTGAACAGAGTACTAGGCTTAATGGTCGAGAGGGGAGAGAGGAATTAAAAGGGGTACACAAGCGAGAGTACTCTTCGATTCGTTTTGTTCGCTCATTCGTTCTATCACTGTTCTCTCATTTAACGAAAAATTTATTTAAGTTCGGTGGCACAGAAAAAGTTGTAACGATAATGTAAATGCGCACTTAAGGCGCCCGTAACCGACATGTTTTTGTCATTTGACATGTCAAATTTCCCACTGCAAAATACATACATGTCGTGTGTTACCTTTTTAACTTTGCTTCTGTAAAAGTCAGACGCAAAGTCATCTGACAAAATTTCAATTAGAGCGTGCTCTATTTTCTTCTGACAAACCATCTGACATCAGAAAGCTATGCCGGGAAGAAACCGGTAGCGGCGTCCACTATTGACGGAATCATTAGCCGGCTGAAGTTAATTTTTTACAATACCGAGATATGTTTGATCATCTTACCATTGAATAGAATTTATGTGAATATATATATAAAAACCGTTTTATTATAAGATCCTAAATTGGTATCTTTGAATTAAAAGAAAAAAATGTTAAGATGGCTGAACTATTTTACGGCGCAAATAAAACTTTTCATGGCCGCAGCAAGCTATTTTGAAACCGAGCACTACTTTGGTTTCTGCAATAACAATGCGAAAAAACAGAGACAATGTCAGAAGCAAATTACATGTACGTTTGTGACCGAATATTATAAAGCTTATGTAAAACAGCGATTTTGACAGACATGCACAATTACATGTGACTTGAAAATTTGACATGTCAGATGACAAAAACATGTCGTCTATATGCTCCTTTACTCAACTTGTTCGACCGACTTTGATTTTAAAACTAACCGGATGTACAGAATATCTTCCTATATGCGGGAGGTGTATTAAAATTTGAAACGACTGTGCAAAAAAAATAGTCTGGGACTTAAGTTATAAGCACCATAAAAAATGATAATTTGCATGCAAAATAGAATGGTTTTTATATTTAAAATTGGAAATGTTATAGTCTCACGCAAAAATGTTTTTGTGTTTGAGATTAAAAAAAATGAGGAAAATTTCAGGCCAATCGGAGCATTTTTGGTGCGGTGCCAAGCCCTCAAAATCATTAACTACGGTAAAAACGACACTAATCGTCGAGTAACTCAAAAACTTTATATCCAATACAGATCAAATGTTCCTCGATCCCCCATTATTTTAATAAGATGGAAATTTTTTTCAGTAAGCTCTATCTCGACATCAACAAAAAGGCTGCCGTACAAAAAATTTTTCTGGCCCAAAATTCGTTTTCGTACCATAGAGGATGTAGTTCTAAGACCGACCCCAACTATTTTTATATAACCAACGTTTCTTTAAAAGTATTCAAAGCTCTATCTGTTTTCCTAATTGTAGCTCCCCTACAAACCGTAAAATCTATGGAAAAACATGAAATTTGTCGAATATATGTTATTTTTGAAATTTTTCGAAAACTTACATTTTCAAAGTGCGATGCATAAAACATAATTCATTTGAAGTTAAGAGTCATAACCTTGGGGATATGGAAATTGGGGTACCTGATTTAATTTCATCAAGCTTGCCACAAGGGCAAGACTGAGGTGGCTAGAGCCAGCCCGTTACGTTGAGATATTTCACAAAATTGGCCAGTTTCACGCACGTTTAAAGTAAGTCCGCCTTGCAAAATAAAATACACAAGCAGTTTGATAACAACAACAATATATTTAATATTTACACAAACATGTTCTTTTCATTTTTTACATGTTTGTGTTGTTTATTTGGGTCTTTAGATTATTTCAAAGCAACTCTTTAACAATGTTGTCAAAAACTGTATCATAAACGAGCAAAACAATAATTAGAAAATCGATGGATTTCCTGCTAGTAGCTTAATCACAATTTTTCGCAAAAAGTTTGATTAAAAATTTGACGAAAAAAAAGAAAATTGGCAACAAGGTGTATGGCGGTGGTTTTGCTATTTACGCAGTTAACTGAGTAAAAAAAAGAGTTTTTTATTTGTAAAACTGTGTAGTCTTTATAAAAACAAAAAATGAGCTCCGAAAAATTATTCTGTTCAGGGTTTCTAGAATTTTTTTTATTTGCACTTCGCTTATAAATTTGAAAACAAAATAATTGCAGTTTACTTGTATAGTATGAATCAAAAATTTCGTTTACGCAGTTCCAGACTAGAACATTGAATTTGTGTAGTGTATGGCTAGCGTAACAAAAAAATTTTAACAGAGATTTACCAAATTTGAATGCATACATATAAAAACAGATTGTACGAAATAACCATTCGAATTCACTGTTTCCAAAATCTTTTCCGTGCTTTTATCATACAAAAGTGTTATTTTTTTTTAATTTAGTTGTGCATGTGTTTGAAAATAAAATCTACTTACATCAACTGAAACACCTGGCAGTAAAAAGGTTTGTGCTGGCGGCATATCTCTTGGTACATATCGATAAAACTCGTTGCCATCCTTGTACCATTTCACCGAATACAAAGCCTCGCCGTCTAAATCGTAAAGGCATTCCAATTGTGCTGTTGAACCCTTAATAACGTAATTTGGTATACGTACTTCGACCAAACGTAGACTCTGGGTAAAATCTGTAAATAAAATTTTAAAAACACAAAAAATCACATACATATTTTTTTCAGTTTATAGTTGCTTTGTAAAAGTAAAGATAAATAATATTTTGGTAGTAAATTTGTTTTTGTCCAAATCCTTTTTCGCATTTTTTAGAGTAAAAAAGATGAAAAAAACCTTTAGCTAAATACTGCAGGTAATATTTTTTTTTTTTTTTTAGTGTTCGTTCTTTCTTTCATTGCTTTATTACAGCCACATTAGATAAGTAATGGTCAGAATTTGGTTTTAACTTTTCTGTTCAAAGTTTTTTTTTCCAACTCCAGCCTGTGTTAAGTGTTTAAAAGTGGCTCCTAGCAGTTTTGCCACGTAGCAAATTGCACATCACTTTTTCCTCCACTTGCTCCATTTATCGGGTTGATTTTTAATTCGCTTTTGGTTTTTTTAGCATATTTTTTGGCTTTACTTGGCTACAGCTTGTACTTTTTAAGTTGCTCATTTTCAGTTGTTAAGAGAATCATTTAATTTAATTAGCAGTAATGATTGTAAAGTGGCTTAACCGTTAATAAGTATGGGAGGGTATATGGGTGCCTGCTTGGTACTTTAATGCGTGAAGGTACTTATGTGTTTGCACTACGAAAAGTTTTTGGGTTTTTGCACAAAACCACATACAGATTAAGTTAAATTGGTTTTAGTTAAGGAAAATCTTTTCAAAATTTAGCTACTTTGAGGTTTTCAATTAAATTTTGTTATTTGTAATTTTTTTGCTGGAAGTTCTTCCAGATAATTCTTATTAATTTAACATTAACAAGTATAAAAAAGGTAAGAACAAATTTAATTTTCATACAACAATTTTAAAAGGTTCCTTGTTGACGAAGTGTAAAAAAAGTAGTTTTGTCATGTAAACTAAATTAAACGCAGTTTTTAAACCCTCTAACACATGTGTACATAAGTTTGTCATTCCGTTGACATAGTTCTATAGTCAAACGCAGACATAATTTACTAGGTTAATATCAAATCTTTTAATTCCAATTGTGTACTTAAAATTTTAAAAATTAAGGGAAGAAATCATCAACACGTTTTTGGTTTTTTTGTAGCAGCGTTTTCTCAAATAAAAAAACATCAAATCTCAATTTAGGAGATCCATAACTGGTGATTACTTACTGGCATTTACTCGATTGTGCTTCAGTGATAACAAGCCTAACTTTACAGGACATGTTGATGAAATGCAATGTCTCGTATCTACATTCACAGAAAAAATTAAAAATTGTCTCTAATCACCAAATTCATATAATCAAGCAACCAATTTGCTGATTTTGCACCTATTACCAAAATTGTAAAAATTTAAAATTGTGAAAAAAAATTTTTTTTTCAATAAATTATATTTTTTATTTAAATTAAAAAATGATCAAAAAACTTTGCCGTTTCAAACAATTTGGTAATCGATTTAAATAAATATAGCTCAGGTTTTTCCAATTCCCAACAACAATTCTACAAGTTAAATATTTTAATAAAAAATTTATTTCAGAACAACTAAAATGTTAATTAAATTAAAATTATATTTTAACTTTTTTTGAACTAAAAAAAATTTTTGATTTAATTATCACATTAATTAAATTCAAATACATTTTAAAAAATTTTTTAATTAATAAGATTTCTGGATGACGTGCTAAATTTCCAATTTTTCGTATTTGATAAATACACTGAAATTTATTGTTGTTTTTTTAATTGATAAAATACTACAGAGAATTTTTTCTGTGTTAAAAATTAATCAAATATATTTGTTAGCAAAGTGTGCATTGCACAAAATATTTTTCATCTATGTATATTTTTCCAATAAAGGCTTTAATTAAAGTTTAATTTGCTTTTAGTTTAACCCATTTTTAAAGTTGATCGCGCATAAATTAGAAAAATTAATGTCATGCATTTCAGTAAGTACTAAGTATGCCCATCCCTGTTGTGGATTTTTTTATTCTGGGTCCTGATTGGTAGCAGATTTGATTTAACAAAGGTTGTGCAGATAAATTCGTCAATTAAGTACATCCCACATCTCCGAAAATAAATGAAGTTGCTCTCGTTTTTATAATTTAAGTAAAAACAAAAGCTGGTTTAGCATTAAATATTTTCCCAATTAAAAAGTGAACAAATTCTTTAGAATAAACAGCATTGATTTTTGATTGTGCATATTACCGAGAGTTCACTGTAATTTACTTCCTGCCTGGACAACAATTTCGAACGTTAACGTTCGCATAAAAAATTTCTATGAAAAACACTCAGTTTTAAAAATATTCCTTATATAAAATTATATACCAACGTTCACGTTCAAAATTGTTGAACAGGCATTTAAAATATTTCATACTGGAATTTCATATTTACTGAGGAATTAACACAGGAAATAAATTTTTTTTTAAATCGTTTAAAACAATACGTTTTGTTTTAGTTAATTTACACTCAAAAGAAAAATCAATCGATCTGTACTTAAATCAATCCGAAGCGGTATCAATTGTACGGTACTTACGGATTTTCTTGAATCAAGTACACAAAATGTAATTTGAATACGGATTATTTTAGCGAAAAATACTTAACGTATCCATATTTAATCACGGACTCGTACTTAAATTAACGCGAAAATGAGATTGATTTAAGTAAAACTAAGATTGAATCAATAGCATAATCTCTGTACTTACTTCAATTTTATAAAGTTGATTTAATAATCCGAAAGTGAAATTAGATTGATTTTAACCTAAAACACTTACCCCAGAGACAGAAGGAGAATTATACTATTATGATTGATTTACTTATCCGTTCAACTATAAAACACCAGCTTCATGCCTGACATGGTTTCCTCTTTAACAATTTTATGTACATACGAGGTTATTCATTCGGTTAACCGCCAATCGGTTAACCGATTAATTACTACCCGATTAACTGATCGGTTAATTTAAAATTGGCTTTTTTCGATTAACGATTAAAGCGGTTAATTTCAGTCGATAACCCGATTAACCGATGTAATAAGACGTTTAATTTTTTGTAGTACTATAACATATTTTTTGTATTTTTTAATTATTTGTTTCGTCTCATATAACTAAAAAAGGTATGTGTTTAGAAAATATTTTTTCTTACAAACAAAGGTGTTCAGTGATCTTCATTACAAACCATTTTCCGCCGACCGATTTCAATGTTCAATCAACAGGAATGTGGCGAAAAATGGGTTAAATGTTTGATTGCCAACACTTTTTTCTTGTTTCACGTACTTTTTATATGCATGTGTTTAGTTATTTGTTTCTTCTCATACCTTCTCATATCAGTCTTTTAACAAAATTAACCGAAACAATTAGAAGTGTTAAACATTTTTAAAAAATAAAACAGGACTCTAAGGACATAATGGAATATTTTATATGTTTAGAGAAATCCTTAAAAAGGACTGAGAAATTAGATATTCATCTACGATAAGTGAAAGAATTTTTTCTAAGTCAAGTTTTGTCAAAACCAAAGAAAAGAATCGCTTAACTCCAAAACATTTAAACCAAATTTATTTTTTTTAAAGATTTTTTTATAAGATCTCCTTTAACTATTGAAATAAACAATAAAATTATCTCAGTCTTTTTTTTATAAATACATATTTGGGGGATTCACAAGGTAGTCATAAAGTTGTAAAGCCTTATGTCTTTAAATAATTACTAGAAATATATATCGTAGGATTAATGTGCAAACCGGCTAAATCCACTTTTTATGTAAATTGAGATTTTGATGCCGTGTGGTAGAGAAAGATACGCCTCGTCGACCAGCATGTAGTTTTTCTTCAATTTAAGTCTTGAAGTGTGTAAAGCTAATTGTATTTTGAATTTTCTATCAAGCTGCAAATAGAAAAAATAAAAGGTTTTTTGTCTCTCCCGTAAAATGTGTTTGAAGGAAGTTAGCAGGTTTGCATATTAAGCCGACGATACGACTGTTGTGGGCTACCGCTTATATTTCTACTGTGCAGTTATGACGAATCAATGAGCACAGCAATAAAATTTTTATTTTGTTTGAAACACAACAATATATATTTTAAGCAATTGTAAAATATTATTTAGGACATTATGACAATATGACTTGATAACATACCTTGTGAATCCTCCAATTATGTATTAATTGAAAAATGCATATTACATATTTATGAATTGTTTTTTTGTTTGCTCGTTTTAGTTCAAGAATTTTAATGTTTGGTATGTTACTGTTTTTTTTTACTAATAAACTCCAAATAATAAATAATTAATGCATTTCTATATATTGAAATTACTTAATTTATGAAAAAAAACTTTATTAATCGGTTAACCGATCAAAAACAAAATTAACCGATTACTGACCGATTAAACCAAAACCTCGGTTAATTAATCGAGCGATTAACCGATTAAAACAAAAGGTCGATTAAATGAATACCCTAGTACATACTAAATGGGAATTTTTGCTTAAGATTAGATTAAAACTCTCAATTTGTAATTTTACTCCCGAGTGGCAATGTCAACGAAAAGTTCAATCTTTTTCTACTTGGTTTAAGAATTTTATAGTTATTTTAAGAAATTCCGGGATTGATCTTCGAAATTTATTCCATTTAGGATTGTTTTAAGTACGTTTTAGTGGTTTTAGTAAGAAAGTTTAAAAAACTTAATTTATCCCAAATGTTTTTCTTTCTGTGTAATTAAATGTCAATTGAAAATTTACCTTAAGAAAAAAATATTTTTAATGTTTAGTCAGCAAGTTTATAAAATGATTAATTGAATTAGTTCTACAGAGTTTGTGCTTTTTTAATATAAAAAGAATTAACCATTACGGAATTAGGTCATTTAAAATGTGTAACCAATAAGGTTGAAATACGTCAAAATATGCTAAAACAGTAAAAACTTTGCAGTTATAAAATTTTATCCAAAACATACTAGTAAAAACATTAAGTATTAAAATTTACTTTTTCTATTATGAAATATTGACTTTATGATTTTGACATCGGGGTAATTAAAGTCTTAAAACTTTTTTCTTAAAATGTCAAAGTTAACCAAAACTTTTCAAAAAAAAAAAATTTTTAATTTTTTAGCATGAATACGTTATAATACAAAACAAAGATAAAATAATGCCAAGTTTTTCTTAATAACAGCTTAAAGTATGCAATGTTTTTCTTAACCTGTAACACCTTAAAGTAGGCAAAACATTTAAATAAGTATTTTTTTTAAAGTTGTCGTTTATTTACTCAAACTATTATTTAAAAAAATTTTATACGAGTATATTATAAATATTCATAAGCAAACAATTTTTTTTGTCTACAATTTATTATGCAAATAATATAAATTATTGACCCTTAACATTTTGTTCACTTTAATAAAATACAATTTATTTTATTATTTTTGTTCGAGCAATTTTCTTAGAAAATAAGTGTATGTTACCAGAAACTTGTGTATTTAATTATTTTTACAAAGTGTTGAATAAAATTTATTTGCTTGAATTTTAAATATTTTGAAATAAGTAAAGCAATTTTTGATGGAAACAAAAGTCTAGAACACATTATTCCTACAATAAATTTTCTTTATTTTTTGTTTTTTGTGTCACCATTGACACCAATCATAACCAGAACTTGTTGTTTTTTTTTCGTCTTTGTAAAACATATTCATTTTCACACATCTATACAGGAGACAAAAAACATTTTAACACATAAACAAAATGACCTGACTACCATCCCTCATGTTGTTATTACACACACATATATGCAAAAAATGTTGTCCTTTTTTAAGGAGTCTTACACTCAAGAGAATATGTTGGTTATCAATTTGTAAGATCTAATCTCAGGAACTGCCGGTTCGAATTTAACATTTTTTTTTTTTCAAAAAATATATAAGGTGCCACTAAAGTGCTTCGGATGCGGTCCTGGGTCGCTAAGCTTCCTATATATAGAAAATATTAACTATCGTACTGAAAAGAAAAATAAAGCCTTTTTAACGTTTGCTGTCCGCTCGACCGTCTCCTGACTGAATGCGAAAGTGACTTTCGCGTTTTCTACGCTTTATCAAGTAAATACCTGAACCGATTTTGATGAAATTGGAAATATAGGCTTTTTAGTTTTTATAACTAAGACCAAGAGATTTGATGAAATTTGAATCATACATAGATCAGTGTAAAAAAAACACATACGGTTTATATTTTGTCAAATCTAGGAATATGAAAAGAAAGGTTGGCAATTTCTGCCTATCCGACTCTATATTAACCATTTTGATGAAATTCATAAAACATACTTGGCGCACTGGTTCCTTTTAAGAGAGTCAACTCAAAATGTGAACATTTTCAGTAGAGACAAAAAACTGTTTTGTTAAATACTTACAATTAAAGTTAAAAACAATTATGGCATTGTAAAGAGATACGAGTAAGAAGTATGAAAGTTGTTTTTGTAATTTTTTCAGGGATTAACGAAAAAACCAGTTTTTTGAGGCGTTTCTCATAATATGAAATTTGTTCATTTATATAGTGGTGTCATTTTATAAAAATGTAAAGAAACAAAAAAAAATATAACAACACAACAAACTTACCTCTAACTAGGGATGCGATTTTCATGCACTAAAAAATCAAAAATATGCGCCTTAAATATGTACTAAAAACCTTAAAAATTTCCATTAACAATCGTTTTTTTAATTTTACTTAATACGAAATTATTAAAAACTCCGTTTATTGTTATTCAAATATCTTTAAAAAACTTAAATTGCCTAGACCATAATTTTTTTTAAATATGTATTTGAAATATTTTTTTTTATTTTTAGTTTTTGCCAACATTTTTTTATGAGCGTTAATAGGTTTTGTTATGTTATAGTAACTTTATCATTTATTATTTTAGTTTCTATTTAGTTTCTTTCGTTTCTATTTTGTTAAGTCAAATTTTAAATTCATATTTGGAAAAAAGATAACAACATTTTGCTTATTATTAACATATCATAAGAAAAGTTGACAATATGGTTTTTTTCCCATAAAATTCTATATCTTTGAGGAACACCTATAGACAGACACATTATTTGTATGGTTGTTATACCCTACACCGGCATAGTTGAAAATTTTGTTATATGTTTGTCTTCTACACTTCTCCTACACACACACAAACGAGTTGAGTTTTAGGGTTAATAAGGGGAGATTTTTCGTATCTTCAGACCTATGTACGAGAATGCAGAGCTCTCAGTTTTTTTTAACAGGAGCATCAGTCAATCATTTCATACCAAGGATGCCCTTTATCAACTTAACTGTTCACCATCGTGCTGGATAATATAATCAGCGAAGTCTACTAAGAGAGAAGAGCATTTATATGGAGTCTCTCACGCCAACTCGAGGATTTGGATTATGCGGATGTGTTTGTCTACTCTATAACACAAAATCTCTACTATGCAAACGAAACTAAATATCTAAAAAGATTAGCGCGTAATGTTAAACTTAAGTTAAATATCAAGAAACCCAAAGCTTTGAGAATAAGCAATGTTAGCAGTGGCAACATCATGCTAGATGGCCAACCAGTTGAATACGTAGATAGTTTCTGCCATCTAGCACTCCTTTGCATGATTTTTTTTTTTTTTTTTTTGTACAAAAATCAAAAATATTTAAAAATTTGTAGTTGTAAAAAAAAGTGATGGAAATTGTTGTTAACAACAACAAATTTACTTTATAAATATTTGTGTTTTTTTTGTTTAATGAATAAATATTATGATGGAAATTTCCATCGCCATGCAAAGAAAGGCTAGGCAGTATAGTAACAACAAATAGCGGCGCATAAACTGACGCAAACAACAGGTTTAACAAAGCGAGCGCGACATTCAGGCGGCTACAATCAGTATGAAGAAGTTCGCAAATATCCAGGCGGACCAAGCACAGAATATTCAATGACGTATAAAGTCTTCTCCGTTGTATGAAAGTGAATCCTGGCTAATTTCAAGCACAATAACGCAAAACTAACAGGTCTTCACCAATAAGAGCCTCAGATTCTGGCTCAACACCATCAGCAACACGGATCTCCGGAACATAATGAGGAACCAATCGGCCCGACTATCAGGAATAAGCCCGATAGTATTAAAAGATGGCGCCACAGTGGAGTCCAGAAGCCTCAAGAGGCCGTAGCTGTTCGAAGAACACCTAGAGACGTACGATTATTTAAATGTGTAATATTTTATCGTTTTATAGTTAACAATAATACTATGTACTGTGTTCATTACAAATATAAGTTAGATTGTTTATCAACTATAACAGTTGCTCCTAAAAAGTGAAAAATGTTATTGTTTATAAACATTCAATGAGTTAAGCGTTTTCATGTTTATAATAAGCATAACATGATTGTAGGCATACTGCATTAAATATGATTGCGGCTTTGTTATGAAAAAATATAGAAAAATATGTTTTCCTAACGTGTAGCATAGTTTTCGCCTAAAAATGAACTTTAAGTAAAAAAACATATAATGGAACAATATTTTTAAAGGCACATTCAAAATTGGTTTTAGTTCTTGAACAAGGACCCATGTCCAGACAAACCTTATTTCTCTCCCAAAAATTGCACTTACTTTCACGAATCACTTATGAACAGAATACCAAAACGTTTACCAATTATTCTGTTATGAGCAAGCGCGAACGTTTACAAATTCATCCTCATGAGGGTGAGGAGTAAACAAAATTTAAATTTCCACATTCATGAAAAGAGAACAAGCAAAACGACAAAGAGTGGGACACGATCACTTCCGATTTTAATGAAATTTGGTGAGAAGTTTCCTTTTATCTTACAAGGAACATATATGAACCAAAAAAATATTTAAAGTTTTTTTTTTTGAAAGTTATGTCATATTCAAAATGTCATAATTCCGCAGAATTAGCCGAATGTGTTGAGCTTATTTCTTCAATATCTCGAAAACTACTTCACATACGAAGAGAATACTTGGGACTACAAACAATATGTTGAAAAAAAAATTTGAAATATATGATATCTGCAAAATATTTAATTTTAAAAGCAGACTAAGTCAAAAACCTATTTTTTTATTTGGCTGATTTTTTTTATGTAATAGCTCTAACCGTTCTTTAAAAATCCTGAAACTTTGAAGGAGGTGTTTTTTTTCTTTTTTAAGATATGATTTTTTTCTTTCGCAACCTTAAAAAAATAATCTTAAAAAAGAATTTTGATACTGTAATTTTGAGCATAAGTACACTGTGCTAGTTACAAAAAAAAACAGACACGCCGGGCACTAAGCGTTTTAACCTTACCATTTTTTTAGGTAAGCCCCAAGTATTCTCTTTAAAATGACATTAAAATCATCTTCGTATGTAAAGTAGTTTTCGAGATATTGAAGAAATAAGCTTAACACATTCGGCTAATTCGGCGATATTATGACATTTTGAATATGACATAACTTTTGAAAGAAACATTTGAAAATTTTTTTTCGTTCATATATTTTCCTTATAAGATAAAAGGAATCTTCTGGCCAAATTTTCATTAAAATCGGAATTGGTCGTGTCCCACTCTTGGTCGTTTTGACATGGAATTACCTACCCATTTGTGAATTTTTCAAATATAAAATATTTGATTTATTTACAGAATTTTTTTTTGCTTATTCCTCATGAGTGAGGAAATGCAAAATTTGTTTAATTCTTTACGTTCATGAGTGAATGCGTGAAAAATTACCAATACATTTATGACTGTGAAAAAAGTTAAACATTTTTTATTTAATATTCATTAGGATGGATATTCATGAATGCTTAAATTTAAAGAACGATCAAATACAGTTATTTCCGCTTAATTGAGTTTCTAAAAATGCACGTCTTTTGACGCAATTAAACGCGAACTCAATTAAGGTTAATTGAATCGCCGGTGCAATTAAAGCGAAAATCGCTTAATTGAGCAAGATGTGCAATAAAGCGAACACCCATGTGTAGATAGAAAATAAAACTCATCTCTGTATTTATTAAGTAAAAAAATTGCAAAATAATTTTTTTTACGTTTGTGGAGCAAAAATACATTAAGTAGACTAGACGGTAACAATTAGCCGAAACATTTGCTTTTGTTTTTCGTAATGCGGTCTTATTTTTAACTGAATGATTTCGTTCCATGATTTTTAGTGCAATAAAACGGGAAACTCAATTAAGCGGGGCTCAATTAACCGAAAACAACTGTATAAAATTTCCTGAACTTTGCTTTTAAATACTGTTATAAACAAAAACTCTTTATTATATTTTAATCCACTTTACAATTGCAAGTAATATTTATAGGGTATCATATAGTGGGGCTAAGTCAACCTGTTCGTTTATTTTAAAAAACTTAGGGGTTGGCTTACTATGCTTTTTTTTGTGATATTGTTGTATTTTTTCTATAGTTTATGCTCTATGAAACAAAGCAAATTTTTAACAACAGCAATAATGTTAAAATATACGTAAAGACACGTGAAAGATATGAACAATATTTTTGTATGTGTGTGTGAAAAGGAATATACCCAGCGGGAAAAGGAAGGAGTAGGAAGGCCTTCTAGAAGGCCTCTATACCCCTTCTTTTGGATGTACAAGGCCTTCTTGCTCCATTCCATACTCATATCTTTTTTACACACGTTGTCATTGCGGAGAAGGCCTTCCGCTCTCGCTTCTTCAGCAGGTACATAAGAAGGGTAACGGGACCAAAAAAAATTGATTTTGCTTTTGCTTGTGCAAAAAAACAATACAAAAAATGTTACTCCTTCTCTACTCCGTTCTCATAGAAGCGAGTGTGGAAGGTGTATCTTATCATTTATACGAAAGAGCCGAGGCCTTCTATGAGGCCTTCTTTAGCAGTTAGACAAGAATAGTAATTGAATCAAAAAATTTTTTAAGCAGGCCTTTCAAAAGGCCTGAAGTAAGAAGGTCTTCAGAGTTTTCCCGCTGGGTAACTAATAAAAATTTATATACAGAATAACATATGCATTCTTGTGTATGAAGATAGTTAAACATATGCATATGTATGTTGTTAATGTAAAACATATGAGAATGTGTTAACATGCAAGTGTGTCTGCTCTTGATTACCATGACAATATTGTGTTGTATTTGTTAAATGGGATGGGAAAGTAGTAGTTTATCCCAACTAAAATAACATTTTGTACGACAGAGAAATACATATCTAAATAAAATTGTTGTATGAATATGCTTATTATTTAGTATCTACATACATTAATATTCAACTCACACATTTCTACATTCATACTTTTTTTACATATCTACATGTATAAATTTGGCTAATGATACTAATATCATGTACATATCACTAAAAAGATTATAATTTGCATATTTTTGACCAATAACTGTTACACAGTTTTGCTTGGCTGTCTATGAAGATATATGTATGTATATTAGGGTGGCCGTTATTTTTTTTTATTTTGATTTCTTATATTCTCCCCCCCTAAATCGGTTCAGTTTTATGTAAAAAAAATACAAAAAAATTTCGTAGCGATAAGTTGTGTTTTAGGGGGGGCGTCCGTTCCTCAAAGTTTGCCATCAAGCCATTTATTCAAATGTAATTTGTTTGCGTATGACTATCTTCTAAAAACAACATTTTACAAGAATATGATATATGGCTCTTCTAGTCAACAACATAAGCTTCTAAGAAAGTTTTTTGCTAAAATCAATATTTTAGAAAATAATTAAGAAAATAAAAACAAAATACCAAACGTTTTATATACATTTTATATATATAAAAGGGGGATTTAATGTCAAGTGACTCAATTTTGAAATAGCTGTCTTTCGATTTAAATGAAATTTACACCAATTTTAGTACTGTTAGATAGTAGCTTAGGCACATTTTCAACAAGATCGGTCAAAAAGTTTCTGAGTTAGAGGGTGTCAAAGTTTGACATTTTGGCCATACAGGTGTTCTTTCTCATCCATGTAACTAATTACCTATTGGTGTAGGCAAAATTTGTCCCAAGTAGCTTAGATAGCTTTTTGATCAAACTTTTTAAAAAAATTTTTTTTGTTTTTTTAAAAAATTTTTTTAATTTTTTTTTTTTAAATTTAACACTTGGCTAAAAAAAATAAAAAAAAAGTTTTAAATTTAAAAAAAAAATTAAAAATTTTTTTAAAAAAAACAAAAAAATATTTTTAAAAAATATTGATTAAATAGCTATCTAAGCTACTTGGGACAAATTTTGCTAACACCAATAGGTAATAAATTACATGGATGAGAAAGAACACCTGTATGGCAAACTTTGACCCCCGCTACCTCTGAAACATTTTGACCGATCTTGTTGAAAATTTGTACGTAAACTACTATCTAATACGACTAACCTTGGTGTAAATTTCCAAATCGGAAGACATCGATTTCAAAATTTTGTCACTTGACATTAAATCGCCTTTTTATATATATAAAACGTATATAAAATGTTTGGTATTTTGTTGTTATTTTCTTAATTATTTTCTAAGATATTAGTCTTAGCAAAAAACTAGAAGAGCTAAAATATTGACATATATCATATATCGATATTTATCGATAGTTAAGATTTCACTATCGATACTATCGATATTACTATCTACTGAATGTTTGTTCTTAAGTAGGAAAACTTTAAATAGTTTTTTATCAGGCTAGAGTTCGTTGGTTTTATCACTTTATTGAACGTATGAGACGTATGTACATTGTTTTCAATGACAGTTTTTGAAAAATTGTGCAGATGATAAGCACCTTTCTGAAGGAACCGAAGTAGCAGGGACTATAAGATATTTTATTGCAACTTTAGATAATGTTCTAAATTGGTTTTGATTCTCAACCCAAAAGGTAGTCAATCTTGCGGACTTTTTATTTACAACATTACAAAAAATATGACATTTCAGTCCTTATGTAAACATATGTATACAAATTTCGAGATAAAGGCCTTTAAGTTATCAGTAAAAAAAGAACAGCTAGGCAATCCATACTACCCGCCATTCTTGTTGTTTGTATACATTATTGTAATTCAGCGCAAATAAAAAGCAAGTAAAAGCCCTGCCAGCTAAATACTCCAAATTTGTCTGAATCAGACATTTCTTAACCCACCTTTTAAGTTTTTGCTTATTTCTGGTACTGAAGTTGAGTTTTATAATTAAGTGTGTTCAAAGACTTTTACCACAATTTCATGATAAATATTTTTGCAAAAACTGCAAAAATACTTATTTCCAGAAGAATTCGAGGGTTAATGTACACCAACAAAAAGACACTGAAGACACTTTATAGCAATAACCTAAGTACCACACGATTTTCTACGTTTCTTTACTATTACACATGGGTTCAACTTTATATTTCAGATGTAAATTTTAAAAACGCCGATACACGTATATCTTATTTAAGTCCCATCTACAAGAATTGTTGGCAGAACATTGATTTTTTAAAAAAAAATTAATTTTGTTGTACAGGGCTATCTTTGATAATATAGGCACATATGACTCAACTCTTGTGTGATCTTTTCCTGGCTTAGGTATCGTGGTAACTAGAAAGACCTTCCATCCCATTGCATAACAAAATTAAAAGGATTATTTTTATCCAAGCAATGTAATTTTTACATTTGCTACAATAGTACTTAAAACTAACGAATAATGAGGACAAGCCGTTGCGTTCTGACCAATTTTGATAATTTAAAAGAAACACACATACTCATATATCGCACTTGATCAACAAGAGGGTATTAACTCAAAATTTTGATTTTTTTTTCACATTTTGGGAGAAATTGACACGTAACATTCATATCTATCCGCTGTTAAAATATCATGCTATTTCGTCTATTTTTTGGTAATGAAAAAGTTGTTTTAAAATTCTTTATCATATGCCTTTAATGTAACATTAAAAATTGTTTTTCGTATTAAAAGTTTTAAAATTTAAGATTTGTTTTATGTTACTTTTAACTATACCCTCTACCACAGGTGAAAAGGGTATGTGAATATGAGTTTGTCATTTCGTCTGTAGTTTCTCCAATATTGATCCTAAACTCCAATATTATTTGAACATCTTTTAGGCCCATGGTGACAATTTGACATACATATTTATCTCAAAGATTATTTACCAATACATAGAAATCAAAAACTAATGACAAGTATTAATTATGTAAATGTTCAAGCTACATTTATGTTAGTAAACAAAATCCGTATTCGGGTAAAATGTCATAGAAATTTCGGGGAAAAATTAAAATCTGTTCTAAATATTTTTAATTTGATGCACATTTGCAAAACTTTTAGTGTATAATATACACTGTATACACTGTATATACAAAAATTTTATCATTATTAAAAAATTATTATTTTTTTTTTTCTTTTTAATAAATCTGTTAAATTTATTTATTACATTCCATTTTTGTAGATTTAGCTGATTGTTTGTTTTCAATAGACATTTAAACAAATACTACTGCATATTAATAAATATTTTAACTTTCAACAGCAGATTAACCGAAAATAAAAATTGTGATAGTATCTTTAGATATCTAAAATAAAAAAATGAGTGTGAAGTCAATAGATGATAGGCAAACGTGACTATGATATTTAGCTATAGAAAAATCAATATTATAAATGAAATACATAGCTTACTAGCTATAACAATTCAATATAAGAAGAATTGCTTTACAATTGTTGGGTTACATGTCGCACTTTATTAAAAAAAAGGGTATAAACTCAAATATTTTATTTTTTCACTTTTTGGAAAATTTTGAAAATTAATATTCATATCTTCTATCAGCTGTAAAATATCGTACTATTTTATTTATCTCTTTTTTGGTAACGAAATTGTAGTCGGGGCTGTAAGAATTTGTATAATATCTTTAGTTTTTCTAAAATCTTTGGATGAAGTTTCCTGACGATGTGGCCTAAGCAACCAGTGAAATGCGAATAGGAATAGCTTATCCCATCAACAACAAATATCAGTTTATCAATAGTATGAAATGGGAATTTAGCACATTTAAACGAAGCCTTGAAATAGCTGTTTGTTTGAAAAATTTTTAAATTTCAAGTTAATACCTTCTTGTTAATCAAGTGCGATATGTATATAAAATGTAAACTAAAAAACAATTAGGGTAGACAAATATGTGTATCGCTAAGACTGGAATTTTGTTAATTCTTTTTTTTCTTTGAGAATCAGGCATGCCTAAATTTTATATTTTTCAGCACCGATCGCCTAATAAAATTCAAAGTCATGAATGTTCCCTTAAACATAAAAGGCATAACAAAAATTCATTCTGCCAAGAAAAATTACAAAATCGAGTCTTAAAAGTTCTATTTCCATAATCTGTTACTAAAGTATCGAAAATGTCTCTTCTTAAGGATACTTTGCACTATCACACAAGTCTTATGTCTTATGTCTTTGAGGAAAATACAACACTGTCATGATAAGTTGTTTTTGTGTTTTAAAAATTTTCAAGCAATAAATAATTAGATCAGAGAAGCATTTTCGTCAAAATACGTGGGACTTGTGTGTTAGTGTAACGTACCCTTAAGCATGTATTTTTTATGAACTACAAATAAAAATTAATCATAGAACTTTTAAAAGGCAAATTTTTATTAGACTCCAATAGAGCGCCTAAACAAATTTGCAACCTTTGGTTAAAGAAATTTTTGGTTTGGTTAAAATTTTGTTGTCGACGTTTAAAGGGGTTGGAAACCAAATCGCAAAAAAATTAAAATTTGGTAAAATATTCGAGTAAATACTCACGGTTCAAAAAAGGCCTGATAACTTACTCACTGACTCATTAAGCGACATGTACACGACATGTTTTTTACATTTGACTTGTCAAATTTTCCACTGCAAAATACATACAGTGAGCGTCAAAATAAGGTAAACAGCTTGTTTTCCAATATGTTAGTCATAAAATGTTAAATTTCTACTTTGCCAAGTTTGATTAGACTTCATGCTTGCTGTCATCTGTGAAAAATACGTTGCTCCAATATTTGACGAAAGCAATAAAAGGTAGAAATAAGGAATTCAACGGAAAACATACAGTATCTATAGTAAAGCGTGATAGGGTTGGCTTTTATAATACGTCCTAAAACAGCTGGAACAGACCAATAGTCGCTCGATATCAACTCAACTAAACATCTGAGAGCATTTGGACAGACAAATTAAAAAAAAAAAAAACTAACTAGCAGCAAAAAGTCTACTGAGCTTACTTTAAAATGGGTGGAATCGATGCCAAAGAGACTAGAAGTCTTCCTAAAAGCAAAAAGAAATCAAACAAAGTATTAGAAACTTCACTTTTCTTAGTATTTTATTTTGACGCGTTAAAAAGGGAGTAAATTTGTTTTTTATAGCACTGTTTTTGTTGCTTTTGAAGTATTTCAAATTTTTAATTTTATATTGTAATAACATTGTCCAAAGTTTTGTAAAAGATAATAAACTTCTAAAAATTTGAATTCTTTTTTACTAAAACAACACTTTTTATATTGGAAAACAAACTGTTTACTTCATTTTGACGTTCACAGTACATGTCAGATGCAAAGTTATCTGGCTGCTCTATTTTCATCTGACAATCCATCTGACACCAGCTGTGTCAGAAATCTATGCCGGGAAAAAAACGCTACCGGCGGTAAACTATTGACGAAATCATTAGCCGGCTGAAGTTAGTATTTTACAATACCGATATATGTATGATCATTTCACCATTGAATAGAAATTATATACATATATTTATAAAAAACGTTTCATTATAATATTTTAAGAAAAACATTTTAAGGCTGCTAAAGTATTTTACGGCCCAAAAATAAATTTTTGTAGCGGCAGCACGTTATTTTCAAACCGAGAACTACTTTGGTTTCTGCAATAACTATGCGAAAAAAACAGAGACAATGTCAAAAGCAAATTACATGTACGTTGTGACTGAATATTATAAACCTTATATAAAACAGCAATTTTGACAGACATGCAGAATTACATGTGACTTGAAACGATGACAAGTCAGATGTAAAAAGTATGACGTGTACATGATCTTTTATCGCGCACACCGAACGGCTCAAGCTAGAGACATGAAAACGGTACAGAGGTATCTGTCTTTTGATTAGCAGATCCACTAGGAAGAAAAAATATAAAACTTATCGTCGTTTATTATAAAAATATGCGGACAGGTGTCTGGTACCTTTTTCAAACTCTGCACTTTTGGGGATTAAACTCGTGAAAACTATATTTTGGATATTCTTTGTCACCCGATTTATCTTTTAAACCAATAAATATAGAAATAAAGATAATACCAACTTCGTAATTAATCTTAATTAATTCGAACTTTTAAGGGTTTTGTTCAGGAGAGCCATTTTAAAGATTAAAATACGTGTATCTTTGGTGTACCATCACTGAGCGTGTTGGTATTGGTCTCATTTGAAAGCGACACATCTCATGACGTCAGGAACGTGTTGGTCAACCTTGAAAACGCGCGTAAGTCGTCCCTACCTCTTGTTTTGTGTAGTTGGTTTTTACTGTTCCCTTTGCCTTACTGGTTACAATATACTTACTAGAAGCCATAAAATCACCTGTTAATAGACCTAAAAAGTAGTAATTGAGAACGGTTCCAATAAGTAAGTATTCAGTACAACTAATAAGTAGTTATTGAGCTTATTATTAGTACGCAGATATTCAGTAGTGAAAATAATAGTACTTATTGAAGTTTCCAGAGTAATGACAATTGTAATTACAACTACTTACTACCACTACAGGTAACGTATGAAATATCAAAAAAATTTTCCTAGGATATTGCACTTTTTGAATTTTCTTTAATATTGAAAAATTAATATTGCACTTAGAAATATAAAATTAAAGGCGCAGGGCCCTGAGTGAATCAGGCGTTGTAAATTCGGTTTATTCAACGGAAATCAAACCTCCGAATTTCTGAGCAGGTGCAGTTATATTTAGATTTGACAAAACTTTAAAGGTGCTTAGAAAGCTTGAAATACCGCAGGGCAAACTTTTCAGTGTCATTTACAAGAGTAAAACCTATTTTAAGGCTGGGGCTCGATATCAAGATCAAGAAAGTCGTCCTCCTAATCTAATTGCACTTGTTCTGACTGCGCCTCAACATCGCCCACTTTTTTTTGAACTTTAAACACACTCCTTAAATTGTTTTTAAATCCAGACAATATTTAAAATGCAATAAATGTAAAATTAAAGAACAATGGGGTCTAAAACTTTAAACTTGTTTGCATTTGTCCTTTTATACAGAAATGTTGCAAGGACACCAAAACATCGGCCAATGTGCGAATAAAATTAAAACACATTTTAAATGTGTCTGTGGCTTTTATGTGTCTTTTCGTAGAGTAACAATTTTGGCTGTTTGCAATATTTTTGTTCTACATATTTTGTGGACTATTGACTGCCATGTGGGAGATATCACAGCCAACAGCCAACAAAGATATCAAACGCAAAAACCAGTGTTAATTTTTAAAAGGCAAAAGCTGTGAAACGAATAAAACAATAGTTCGTAAAACAGTAAAACTTTTTTTATTTGTAGTATGTAGTATATTTTTTGTTTCATTTGCTTTTTATTGTTTTACTTTTGTGGAATTTTTTGGAAGAAAATTACAATAATTGAGATGGGAATTTGGATATAAGTTTTTTGTTTTTGTTAAAACGAGTGAATTAATAGGGGACATTTAAAAATGTATGTGTACTCTTATATGATACCATGTTTTTTAATATAAACTTATTTTTTTTTTAAATGCAGCACACAGAATAATTCTGATTTTTAGGCCTTCTTTGTGATCTGATTTAGGTCTTTAAAAAGTTTAAATTACAGATATCTATAAGTACATGTTACAAGATTTTCTGGAAATACTGGTTGACAAATTTTCAATAAATTACAAACTTTTAAATCGGACCTAAAGAAAGTGACATCGCTTTAAGTGCTATTACTTTTTGCAGGTACAAAGATAAAACGTTTTGCTAAACGTTTTTGGAAAAATTTTTTGTTTTCTATAAAAGTCAGATTTTGTGCAAAAAGAAGGTGAATTTGTCGTGTTTCAAGAAAAAGCTACTTGTGTAAAACGTAATTTTTTCGTGTAAATATTCAGTTTTACAGTTTTTGTAAAAAGTCGTTTGGATCGATTACGAAAATCGTAATTTGTTTCTTTCAAATCGTGATACACAGTTTAATTTTAATAAGACAAAAAAGGGCTTGAATCTAGTTTACCCAACGTAGAGATGTTGCGTCTTTTACAAAAAATTTATGTGAACTTGAAGTGTTCGTTAAAACCGGGTTTCCATACAAAATTTTTTTAACGAATATTTTTTTAATATCATATTATTAATCGTAGAACAGCTTGCGAAATTACCTCTCATGCTTGACAATTCCCTTAACCTATTACTTTTTAAAAACTTACTCATATTAAAATTAAGGAAAGCTTTATTAAGCGAAGCCAGTGTTCGACATACCATAGAATTTAAAGCCCTTCGGCGCCACCGAAGGCCGGCAATGCAAAAAAACTTAGTACCCGAAATCGGTGTTTGACATGTTTCGATCGCATCGTTTAAGGTTTTGAATAAGCTTTTTTTATGATACCCATATTATCTCATCAAAACATAAGTAAATTCAGAGCTTATATTTTTCGAAATTTTTAAGGTCTATAACTCGTATTCTTTTTTTGTTCAAGATTACGTGTTCTAGCCCCTAAAACACTTTTTTTGTTTGATTAACTAGATTTGTTAAAAAAAAAATAATAAAACAAACTTAACTGAATTTGATTCGTGTAAAAATTGACTTTTTGTGTAAAAAAATTTTTCCTGTGAAACGTGATTCTTCGTGTAACAAAGAATTTTTTCCTTTTAAAATTGACATTTTGTGTAAAAATTAAATTTTATTTATCACAGTTTGATGTTGCAAGTCAATCTTTGTTTAATGGATGAGTTTTGTAAAAAATCCGGCAATTTTCGTTTGTAACGTCAAATTTAATTTAGTATATAAAATGTAAATTTTGGTGTAGGAAGTCTGCTTTGTATGAACCTGAATTTTAATGAAAAAAAAATTATTGTATCCTTGCAAAGTCAGTTTTTACATGAAATCCACCTTTTGAATAAATGTGCCAATTATAAGGGGAGTTGTCTGATTCTTGTCTTCTGACGGCAGTCTTAACCCTGCTTAAATAACAACTATATTGAGAAACTCTGACATATGTATGTATTTATAATAATATAAGTCTGAATTTACACGTTTCATCTTCTGATGCTCAACTTCTTTTCCCTTTCCCTTTTAAAGATGCCAATATAATCACACGCAGCAACGGGTTTCAACTTTTTTCGCTTCAAAACAACAATAATTTTAATAACAGCAAATCAAAGAGAATAAGAAAAGAAAAAATTACACGCAGCCATCGTTGTGCATATACCAACGAATAAAAACACAAAGCGTACTGACCGAGTACAGGCATCTCCGTACTAACCCCCTTTCTTCTTTCTTCCCTCACCTAAAAACATAGGAGTTGAGCATCAAAAGATGAAACGTGTGAAAGCAGACTAAGGAACACAATTGTGTTGTACGTCGTAGGAACGTGATGAATTTCTACAAATACACTTCAATTAGCCGCAATTCCATTTTAAACGTATTTTGTTTTCTATTAAAAATAATCTAAGAAAATTCCAAATTTTTTCCAATTGTTGTTTATTTTCTTTTATTTTTTCTTTCAAAATAGTCAATTTGAAAACATTAAAAATAAAAATTTTATAGTTTTAGGAAAAGTTTACACGATGTCTTTTCAGACAAGTCTAACAAACACGTTTGTTTTGTTTGTCGGCGATAGGGTGAGAGAAGAAAGAGGGGTTGCCAAATAGCCACGAAAAGAGTTTTCATGTTTGGTGGCATTTGCAGGCATGTCTGTTTTATTAATACTCTTTTGAACATGCTACCAAAAACCTTTACACGATATCTTTCCAATAATTTCTTTTTTCATGTTTAATTGTCTAATCTTATTTTGACCCATATTGAAAAACATGAAAAATCATATTAACAAAAATGAAAACTGACTTTATGTCTGTTTGGCAACCCCTTTTTCTTCTCTAACTGGATTGTTTTTGTTAGACATGTTTGTTAAAATGCATTTTCATGTATATGTATATTAGACAATAAGATGTGAAAACAGGCATGTCAGGAAAGGCGTCGTGAAAACGCAAAAGGTTTTTTGGTAGCATGTTCAAAAGAGAATGAAAAAAAAAACAGACAGACTAGTCTGAGAAGCATTAATGCCGCCTTACTTTTATAGTTCTATGACAATACGGTCGCAACAGGCGTATGAAATAGAATAATATCTAAGTCAACGTACGACGCAGATACGTTTTTACGCCAGCTATTATGTGCCTTTGTATAAAATATTTAATTTGACAACATATCTACGTCGTACGCTACTACGTATTTTGCTATCTTTTAAAAATACATAATATTAAACATTCCAAATTTATTCAAATTATTGTTTATTTTTTGATCTCCATTCTTTCTGTTTTCCACTATTCAATTTAAAAACAAAAAAAATTATTTCAATTTATATTTTCAATTTGACTTTTTCCATGGTCGCGCATAAAATTAAATTATATTTAAGTCGACGTACGTCTTACATACGATTTTACGTTTGCACCAGCTATTATGTGCCTTTGTATAAAATTTTATACGTTTTAATTTGTGACATTTCTCCGTCGTACGCTACTGCGTTAATACGTTGCAATTGTGTTCCTACGGATATTCACAGCCATACATTAATAAAAATATAAACATTTCTGACTCCGTAAAATACATGTAAAAGGGTGTGTATGGTTTTGTATTTTTAAAATGACAATCGACCATCGAGTTTTAAAAATACAAATAAAAACGATGACAATTTAACATATAACTCAGAATTGTTAAAAATCTACACTAACAATAACCGGAACAGCAACCATAAAAACATAACCAAATAAAACATCAAATTAAAATTGTAAATAAATAAGAAAATGTGTAACAACGACAACAACAAAAATTGCTTTATAATCAAGTTATTGAAGTGTAAATAATAAAATTTAAATTTAAACATGTTGCCAAGGTTGGTGTTTTGCGATGAGAATGGAAGTTCAATTTGAATGTGTGAGTGAGGAAACGGATAAAAACAGTGATTGGCAGCGAGAAGGGTTTAAAAAGTTAAAATGGAATTTGGTACGAATAATTAAATTTTTATAAGTGTCAAAAAATTTTCCAACTTTACAATGAACAAAAAAAAAAAAAAAAAACTTAATAGATTTTTTTGTATACTAGAAGAAAGCGACAAAAGGTGTAAAGCGTATTATAAGCTTATGCTTAAGTTTGTCACGCATACAAACAGGGTGTAAAAAACTGCAGTCGAAACCAAAAACGTCGAACAAAAAACGAAAATTTGTGTACAACTTTTCACTTTTTGAGTTGGTTTGACAGCGACTGTATATATTTAATGAATCGGAAGTAAAAGCAACAACTTTTCTTTGGCTTATGGCAAATGAAGTAGTGTAAGAAATGGCAGTTTTTCTACTTTAACTGCAGTTTTTTCAACGCTGCATACAAATAAAAATTGATTTATTTAAGTATGCACTAGTAACATAGGTTAAATATATTGTAGGGTTTTATTTGACAATCGATGATAATATCAACTTAAAAACTTGTAAAAAAACATATTTTAATTTTTTTGGTATAATTGAGTATTTGTGCATATTTAAACTTGCCCTAATAATAACAAGCTTATCATCAAATTTTGTGATAATAGTGCCACAAGTGCCATATAGGCCCCGTTCCGAAAAGTACAATCCCCGTTTAGAGGAACCAGGGCAATATGTTGAAATTTAAATATTTGCATTTGAGTAATATATAGTTGTTTGACATTACATGGGTAAGTAATGACAAATTTCCCTAACGACTATATTATGGTTAAGGGTATTCTGTGGTTAGCCTTGCCAGACAACAGTTTTTTTTATTGAATTAAATTTTTAATTTTAAATAATTAGAAATAAACAAAAAAGGTAAAATATTTTGAGGTTTGATCTGCTATTAAAGTTACCATTAAAAAGTATAATATAATTTGTAAATGCAATAAAATTTTTAATTGTATTTTTTATGTATAAATAAAAAAAAAATTAACAAAGTAAATGTTTTTTTTCAACATTTATTTGCCACATTTCGTAAAAAATTGAAGGTAAAAATCTTTTTCTAAGGAAATTAGCACTTTTTAAAACCCGTTTTCCTTGTGACTGAAAAATTTCGAATAAACTCCAAGTTTATATAAATTTAACAAATAACCAATTTTAGAAAAACCCACTCCTACTGAAAAAAGGTCCTAACAAACAATTTTTGTTTCATACTTCCTAAGCAACCACCTTTCAAAAACAAAAAAAAAAAAATATATTTTTTTATTTAGAATGAATCAAATCAGTTTGTGCTGATGTGTTTAACACTTAAAAATATTGGTCTTGGATCTTTAAGTATACCGATTGACTCAAAAGCACTTTCTAAGTCGATGTGAACACGTCCATTCGTTCGGCTGACTGGATGTTCATTTCGAACTTGTGTGCAAAGTACTGGCGCAATTTTAAAAATAATTTAATAAGATTCGAATCATAGGTTTTAATTGTCATAATGATCAAGCCTATTGCAAATGATAAGAATCGGAGCATAATTTAACATAGGCGCTATACAACCTCTTTCAGGAATAGAGTCTTTAAGCCCATAAATTATGTTATTAACCTTTAAATCACCCTTGTGTGAAAAACGATTCATTGTTTTGACTCAGCGTGCATATCGTCGTTATTTTAATGTGCAGGTTGGATCCTTAGAGTCAACAATAAACCGTCTGGTTGAAAATGGGGTTATTTGAAAGGAAAAGTCTTCATTTATAAGCCTAGCAATTAAAAAGCAATATACGCGACGAAATATAGAACATAACACCTGAAGTTTTGCGAAAGGTTATGGAAAATGTGTTGGAAAGAGCACGAATTTGCGAAGCAGAAAATGGCCAACACTTGCGAGATATTATTTTTCATAACTAAACTAAAAATATTCCCCATTTATATACTGTATTAAAAAAAAAATTAATAATAATTTCTTTAATTAAAAGTTATAACGAATTCAAACCCCTTCGTTAATTTTGGGCCACCCTGTATAAAATACACACAAGCTTTGTATGGTTTGTTGTTGATCACCAACGGGATTAATGCATCATTAATGTAACGTTAATCATGACTTTGATTAGAAACGAAGTATGGTGCCACAGCAAAGTAGACAGACATTGCATATGTGTGAAAAACCACACATGAAGGTAACTAACGTAAGTAAGTTTTGTTTGAGGGTGATTTGAGGTTTAAGTTGGCATTAGAGTTTTTCTTTTCCCGGACTTTTTCATTTCCCGGGTAAGCAAGATTTATTTTTCAATTTCCCGGAATCCCGGGAATTCCCGCTCAATGCAAATCGAAGCAAAATATTATTTTATTTAATTTATTTGAACAAATAACATCTCCTGAGATCAATTAAATTGGTTTATAAATGCATTAAACTTTTTTATTTCTCTGGCAAAAAGGAAAAAGTGCTTAATGGCATTAAAAGTACACATGGTCAAAATTTCAATTATTTTGTAGGATTTTTGAGAAAGTTATAACAAAATGACCTTTTGGTTATCTTTTTTCAAAGTGCAATAACATTTGGAATAAAAACTTAAGTTTACTTCCGATATGTGACCTTAAGAGTGTTTAGGAATAAAAACTTAAAAAACTATAACCGCCGAGACTGATGATTTTATTAATTCAGTGTAAATTTTCAAAAGCCACCTTTAAAGTTTTAAACTGTTCTCCTGTTAAACTTAACAAATAGACTTAAGCACTTATTGTCACATAATTATTTCAAAGCCAACAGCATTTATATAACACCAAAAAGTTAAATTATTTAAAAAAATCATTACAAAATATTTACTTTACTTACTACGGATGTTTGCCTTATTAGCCAAAGGAACATTACATAATCTCTAGACACTTTCAGTTTTCTTAGTACTTCCTTTAAAACTTGTAATTCCTTTTAAAAAAAATGTATTTTCTTCAAATCGAATAAGCGTTTTCTTAATTAATAACTTTTGTCATCATCTCTTACAGAATCTTATCCGAAAAATCTTTGATGCAGCTGCTCTGCATTGAAATCAAGTGCAAACAACTTTATTTCGTTTTTAAAAAGTAAATCTGGGTCTTTTTACAAATTCTGTACATTTTTAATCTTCTTCTTTCGAAATTTCAGAGCATTAAACATTGCCTTACTTATCGGATATGAAGTAACATCTCTTTGGCGTTGGCAAAACTGTCTTAAGTCAGAAACTGTAGTTTTTCGTTATGTTAAATTAAAAAATATTTTTGATGTATTTCATAGCATTAGAAGCATTTGTTTTAAACCAAATAAAAGAAAATTAAATTAAAAAAATCCCGGGAATTTCCGCATAAATTTCCCAGGTTTTTTACCGAAAAATAGTTGGCATACTCTGTTTTGAGCTTCAAATAGTTGGGCTTGACCAACTATACTACTTTCTTCTATTTTGAGGACTTATGAGCCGGGCCAAGGCTCCCACGTTAAAACGTAACTCGACTACACCTTTACTATAAAAGTTTTATCAAAATCAAACAATACGTTTGAATACTACAGTTTTGTTTCAAAATCCCCTTGGCCAACATTTTTCTACTATTTCACTAAATTTTCTCTGAAGAGCTCTTATAAATTTCCCTTTATTTGCACCAATGTCCCAAATTTATTAACAAGATTAATCAAACTTTTCAATTTATCACTATTCTTAACCTTAATACCCTGAACTTCAACATCAAGTCCTTAAAACCTCCCCTTAATTTAAAACTAGTGCTTTAATGAAATTTCTTTTAAACACAATAAGTAAGTAATTTCTAATAGAATTAAAGTCTCTAATACTATTTTTGTCAAAACTTTTCAATAACTCAAATCTCAAGGGGTCATATTTTACGCTGGCCCAAAACAAAACGGAACAAAAGCACCCACCAAATTACGACGGGGGTGATTTTTATCATAAACAAAATGACCGTAAAACCACCAAAATAAATTACAAATGTGTAAAATTTAGCTGAGCAAAGAAAGACACGTCTTTCAAACACATTGACATTCTGACGAACTTAGACCAACATCAGAACAAAAAACAATCCAAACTAAATTATTCCATCAAAATGACAATGAAAAGACCAAACAAATACATTGAGCGTGAAATAAAATAATTACTATTGCAATAAAAATATTTTTTTCAACAAATACTGCCGCGGCAACACACAGCCACAGATACTCAAGGCCAAAAAAGAACCAAAGGAACAATTTACAAAATGAGGGCTAAAATAAAAAAAAAATTCTTAAAGCAATGAATATTTTTATTCTCCAAAAAATAAAACAAATTAAATTAAATACAAATTTTTCTTTTTGCTACTTGTGGTCGTTTGAAATATATTTTCTAGCACATTTAAAATAAGGACCTTTAGTTTTATTTTTGCCCTATTTTTTGTTTTTCTATTTATATGGTGGTGGTTTTAATGGAACATTTTAACGTCTGTCAATTTTTTTTTGGCATGTTTGAACATTTAGACATTAATCTATTGTGTTGTGCCTTAAAGAATTACTGTCAAATGTATTTAGTTCACAAAACTAGAACAAAGGAAAAACGAAAGCAAAATTACACATTAATATAAGCGGTCAAACGTTTTCAAAGGTCACTTGCTAACAAATCATTGATACAGTGGGTATTTGTTATCGGAAATCGTAGAAATAGTTAGTTTTTATATGCAACCAACCTTAGGAGGATTTGCAAAAATTTATATCAGTATTTATCAGGATAATAATACATCATCCTTTTATTGAACATTTCAAAAAATACGTATGACTCTATTTTAGATAAGACCAACACAGCGAATATTAAATTAAATTTAGATTTTAAATGATTCGTTTCAAGACAAATCACATATGCCAGTATATTTAAGGTTATAATAAAACCTCACTATTTTCTTTTTGTAAAACGTGGCTGTTTCGTAAATACTGTTCCTAGGCGTTAAAGGTGTAACTTTTTCTGTAAGAAGTTGACTTTTTGTGTAAAAAGTGTAGCTTTTTTTTGTAAAAAGTATATTTTTTTTTTGCAAAAAGTTTAACTTTTTGTAAAGAAGTGTGACTTTTTGTGTACAAAATGTAACTTTTTTGTGTAAAAAGTGTAACTTTTTTATGTAAAAAGTTTGACTTTTTGTGTAAAAAGTTTGACGTTTTATGTAAAAAGTGTGTTTTTTTTTTGTAAAAAGTGTGTCTTTTTGTGTAAAAAGTGTTAATTTTTTGCAAAAAGAGTAATTTTTTTTGTGAAAAGTGTAACTGTTTTGTGTAAAAAGTGTGACTTTTGATTAAACTGTATGTATTTTTGTGTAAAAAAGTGTTTTTTTGTGTAAAAACTGTGTCTTTTTAGTAAAAAGTGTGACTTTTTTGTAAAAAGAGTGCCTTTTGTACAAAATATGTAACATTTTGTGTAAAAAGTGTGGCTTTTTGTGTAAAAAGTTTTACTTTTTGTGTAAAAATTTTACTTTTTGTGTAAAAAAATTCACTTTTTGTGTAAAAAGTGTTACTTTTTGTGTAAAAGGTGTGACATTTTGTGTAAAAAGTTTGTGTATGACAAATATTATTTTATATGAAATAAAGTACACCTCTTGTGTAAAAAGTGTAAAACTAAAAATTTCCATAAAATGTTTAGTTTCTGTCTAGAAGTAAATTTTTGTTTGAAAATTAATTTTTGTGTAAGAAGTAAATTTTTGGGTGAAAACTTACTTTTTGTGTGAAAAGTCGGCTTTTGTTTGAAAAGTCAGTTTTTGTGCACTTTTTAAATTTTATTTCTCTCTCCCGTTGACAATTTTGTTTATTACGGATATGAATTGTAGAATAAATGATTTATTATAAGTTGAATTTTTGTAATATATTTCTAAAAATGCTATATTCATGTACAAATTTTACTAATGTAGTTTGGATTCTATACTTTTTATCACGAATATGGGAGGTATCAGTGTATGTTGGAAATGAATAATAATTTGGGTGAAGTGGTAAACAGTGAAACAATAAAGAATATTAATTTCAACTCGAACAATCTTAATATGATGCACTTCAATGCTCAGAGTATTGCTCCAAGATCGAATTCAGTCAAATTGGATGAGATTAGGCAATTAGTGGAAGGAAGCAATTTTGATGTAATAGGAGTCTCGGAATCTTGGTTAAGAGACGGAATTTTAGATTCAGCTGTGCATATAGAGGGGTATAATTTATATCGATGTGACAAACTTGCAGGACGTGGCGGAGGAGTGTGTCTTTATGTGCACAACAGTCTTAAATCTAAACTGGTTTATGAACTTAATATAGGCTTGACCTGTGATGCAATATTTGTTGAAATTAGTACGGGAAAGGATAACGGAAATGTGTTAGTAGGTGTCATGTATTTGCCTTACGGTAATATATCACAATGTTACGACCAACTAGGCGATTTGTCGGCGCGTTGTAGTCATATAGTTATAGCGGGGGATTTCAATATCAATTTATTCGAACCATACACCGATTTTAAGAATGCAATGAGTAACTTGAATTTGAGTGTAATTCACAACAGTTTACCCACCCACTTTCAATTAAATTCAAGTAGGAGTAGTCTAATAGACTTTTTCATTGTATCTCATCCTAACTTAATAGAAAAAAAGGGACAATTTCAGTTTCCTGTGCTTAATTCCCATCATGCATTAATATTTGTCTCTTTTAAAATAAAAAGCAATCGAATTGATAAGATTGTGAAAATAAGAAATTATAGGGCATTTAACTTAGAGAACTGTGTTAGAGATTTAGAGGCCATGGACCTTGGCCTTTTATATGAAACAATTGACACTAATATTCAGGTAGAATTTTTGACACACCAACTGCTACAGTTATTCGAAAACCACATTCCATGGAGGACTATTAGATTCAGGCAAGGCAGAAGGGATCAATGGATGAGGTCAGATGATATCACTAGGGCTAAGTTATTAAGGGATAGGGCGTTCCGTGCCTATTTAGAAGAGAGAAGTCCGCAAAGGTGGAAAATGTATTGCGTGTTAAGAAACAGTCTTAAAAAGATTATCAGAAAGGAAAGGGCCAAATATTATGAAGGGTTGTTTGATTGTGATATATCGAGAGATTTATGGAAACATTTAAAAAAAATTGGCATTAAGGAGGTTCAGAGCAAGAGTCCCTCTATAAATGTGGAGGAATTTAATGATTATTATGTGTTGGATCCCATCGATAAGCCACCGGCAATATTTTATCATGGGCAATTAAGTTCTGATGAAAATAAATTTTCGTTTCGCAATGTGAACGAGCTTGAGGTTTTGGATGCTTTCATGAAAATTAAATCAAACTCAGTGGGTCCTGATGGTCTGTCGATAAAGTTTTTAAAACTTATTTTACCAAATATAATACATCATCTGACTCATGTCTTTAATAGTGTTTTAACTTCTTCAAACTATCCTATGTGTTGGAAAATTTCTAGAGTTTTACCGATTGCAAAATTTAGGCATGCAAAAGAATGTAATGAACATCGTCCAATATGTATTGTATCTGTATGTTCTAAGGTTATGGAGATACTAATCAATAATCAGATGTTAGAGTACGTTAATGGCAAAAAACTGCTATGTGAGTATCAGTCGGGTTTTAGACAATACCACAGCACTACAAGTCATATGATAGATATTTTGCAGGAAGTACAATATGGTTTAGACCAACATAAGGTTACTTCGCTGATTAGTCTTGACTTCAGTAGAGCCTTTGAATCCATTTCACATGAAATATTACTGAATAAGCTTTATATCAAGTTTGGCTTTTCTAGAAGTGCTTGCAAACTAATTGAAACATTTATAACCAAAAGGATGCAATTTGTTCAGACGCCGAGCGACAACTCCACCATGAAATCTACTTTCGTTGGTGTACCTCAGGGTACAATATTAGGTCCATTGCTATTTTTATTATATGTCAATGATATATTTTCCAGTCTAAACTATTTAAAGGGATATATGTATGCGGACGACTTACAACTTATTTGTGTAGCAGAATCAAAGGAAGATTTTAAAATTAAGATAAATAAGGATTTGCATAATATAAATACATGGTGTAAATCAAACTACGTTATGTTGAACATTCCTAAGTCGAAGGCAATATTATTTAATAATACTTTGAATAACTTAAGCTTGGGTGATATACCAATTGAGTTCGTTTCCTACATTAAATTCCTTGGTTTTTATATAGACGATAAACTGTCGTTTAATCATCATATAAATGCAGTTGTTTCTCGAACTTTAATATCGTTGAGAAAAGTATACAGCGTTCCATGTCATTTGCCTCTAAGAATAAGAAAACGAATAGGTTATACCATTCTGATGCCTCTTATAACTTATGGCTTAGAAGTCTATTCGGGGACTTCGTTGGGAAATGTTTCTAGGATAGAAAAATGTTTTAATAGAATAATACGATATGTCTACCGCTTGGGAATCCATGAACATGTTTCGGAATATGTTTATGACTTTTTGGGTTGTAATTTTAAAAATTTTATTAACACTAGGTTACTATTTCACTTTTACAAAACATTAAAATATACATCTCCACAATACCTTGTTGCTAGATTTATTTTTGCATATTCCTCAAGAACGCATTCATTAATCTGTCCACGATATAGAACTGTCTTTATGCAAAGGTCCTACGTTGTACGGGTTGCTAAATTATGGAATTCAGTAATTCCTTATGACAGCAGAAATTTTTCGCTTTCTAATGCCCAATTTAAAAGATTAATTTCATCCTTTGTTGACAACTATTAGCTTTCATCATTTAAATTTCAGTACCACTGTTTTGGAACCGCTTTAAACAAAATATAAGACATTAAATGTTACCAAGAATTCATATTCGTGATGGGGAGGAATGGGTATAACTGATTATAAATTTGTACATGAATTTAAAAACTATTTAATTATAATACACTTTATAATTATATAATATATTTATACATATGTATATACATAACAATTACTGTCAGCATATTTATCTGTAATCAATTGGCCTTAAGTGGCTTCAAGATTATTAAATAAATAAATAATAATAATAATAAAAAAAAGTAGGAATGAGTTCTCGGAATCCCGAGAATTTAATTTTTTAATCCCGGGATTTTCGGAATTCAGTCGATTCTGAAATTATTTACTTAAGCTTTTTGTTTTACATTTTTTTATAAAACCAAATTCATGAGAGCATAGGAATCATGATATTGATCATTTATATTTATTTGATTAACTCTGTTAATAAAACTGTCACTGAAAACGATAGAAAAAAATTTAAATTTGTTGTGCTCTTTAAGCGCGTCCCACAATTATAAAGGAATTTTAATGTGAGAAGGCGGAAAATAATTTAAGAAAAAAATTAATTAAAGAACAAAACCAAAGCAAAATCAAATGTTCGGTGTGGTTTATTTTTTAATTAATTCCACAGATGCAATTTTAAAACTTTATTCGTTATTGGTTTTGGCGTATTTGTGTTTTCTGAGAGAAGGCATGGGGCATACTGTTAATTATGGACCAATTTTATAAAATTCACACACTTTTTCAACAGTTTTAATAACTCCATTTCATTAACTGAGACACATGGGGGTCTGCAATCACACCTTTTTCAATTTTAAAAAAATTAATTGAAATCAAGTAGTGAAATTATACACTGCATATCTCATACCACAAGTGGTGGTGGGTGCAAACATTTGTTTATGTTTAAATAAATTGGTTTTGTTACCTAATTAATGTTGAGTTCAGATTTCAATTATTCGTCTTAGTGCATTTAATAAAAATTTTAACTGAGTATTACAAATAAACTAATTACAAGATTGCTCTATTTGCTTGATTTTACGAATTTAGTGATTCAAGTTCATTTTTTTTCTGTGTACTTAATATATTATGTTATATTCCAATCTCAATACATCCGTTTATGAACATATAAAATATACAAGTTGATATAATTTAACTTTGTAATATTCAAAGTTGTAAATTATTTGAAATGCATTTATTTAAAATGCAAAAATGTTTTTTTTATTTTCATTTAAAAATATTTTCTTGAAAATGTATTTAATATTTTGTTTAAAACATTATAAAATAAATACTTCTTTATACTTTATTGAAAGAAAATTGAAAAAATGTACACAGAAATTAAAAAAAAATTATGCAGTCCTTGGTACACTTTTTATTTAAAAATATGAATTAGCAAAAACGTATTTTTAATTTTGTATTTCAAAATACATTTGCTTAAAACTATTTTGTATTTTAATTTTAAAATAGAGAAATATAAAAGCATTGGTATTTAAATTTTTTCTATTGCTTTAATTCATAATAATTATACACAAAGTTTGTGAAATAATTAAAAGTAAGTTCATGAAGTAAAAAATACGTCACCAACGAATCCTCTCCATTCATGAGGTTATTGGCGAGGAATTTTATTTGATTCCATGATTTATTTGGCATTTGGCATTTTTTTTGACTAGGGTTCATTGCCAGTTGTTACGAAGACGACCGGGTCTACTATATCCATGGGAGTTTCATTCCAAGGCAGCTTTTATTAATAATGAAAAACGTTTTTTTACAACTCTGGTAATTTTCAATGAATATTGAAACTTTTGATTCTAAACCTCTTTCTAAAACGATTTTTTAACAATTATTTATTAAAAGCACTAATCTTTTAATTTTTAAAAATCCCTAATCTCCGAATAACACCGATATCCCGAGTGCCGGAATTTGCGAAACCCATTACCGATTGGCCTCCCTAGTGAAAAGTTACTTTTTGTTTTGTAGAAAGTTGATTTTTGTGTAAAAAGTCAGTAAAAGTAACATTTTGTGTAAAATTTCAGTTTATGTGTGAAAAGTGACTTTTTGTATGAAAAATCAGTTTTTGTGTGAAATTGACTTTTTATGGAAAAAGAAATATTTGAACTGGAGATTTTTTCTCAGTTCTTATGTAAAAATAGATTTTTGTGTAAAAATTAAAATTTTGTGTGAAAAGTAAAAAAAGACAGATTTGTTTGAATATTGGCTCTTTAAGTGAAATCTCAGAATTTGTTGTGTGATAGTAGTTACTTTTTTTTGTAAAATGGTCAGCTGTTGTGTAAATAGTGCGTTTTAAATAAACTCTTCAAAGATGCCTTTAAACTTTTTCTTTAAAAAATCTCGTGAACATTTTTTTAAAGAAAACGTGTCAGAAAGATTAATTTGTTTTTTTCTCTTTTTGTTGCAATTATTTACTTTTTGGCTAAATTTTATTTTCTAAATAATTTGCTATCCAAATATTATAACAGTTGTAAAACATTAATCTTTATTAACTTTTCTCTCGTTTGTCTTTTTGCCGTTCAAAACATTCCACTTGCCAACTTAAAGGGCTCCTTTAGTTTCTTAACTTTGGCCATATCGATAATGATGTATTATTTAGAAAACAGGCCACCCACGAGGACAATAAACAAAGAGTTTAAAAAACACTTTGTTTTTAGAGCTAAATGTTCAAAAAAAGGAAAAACAAAACAAACTTAAAATGAACCTTTAAGTTCTGCCACAAAATTTGTGTAAATTTCAGAGAAACTTTTTTGTGTTTACTCAATAATAGATGATGATGGTGTTGCAAAGAGGTTCATTTGTGGGCCTGTATCTATCCGTTCTTCAATCCTTCTAACTACTGGAATGAATGTAATTTCTGTCTGGCTGTCTGTATGTTCGTGTATCTGAATGTTTGCCTGTCTTTCGGTTAAATTATCCCTCTTAAATAGATTCTAAGTGTCAGTGTGGTTAGACCACCCAAATTGTTCAAACAATTGGTATTAATGTCCATCCATGTTCCTACTTCATGCATGTATGTATAAATGAATGTTTGATTGTTTCTAACTGAAATTGTTTGTATTTGAATTTGTATTCGCAAAAACTATTCGTATTTTACTAAAACTACTACTACGAGTACTGCTACTACAACTATTCTACAAGTTGTTAGAGTTGTCATTATTATAGATATTGTTGTAGTTGTTGATAGTGGTATTCTCTTACTAGTGTTGCAACTACATACAACTGCCACAGTCGTTTTTACAGCAGACTCGAATTTAAATTAATGACTTTAGGCTGTCAAAAGTTAAAGCATTTAAATTCAAATAAATTAAGTGCAGAATATGAAAATTGGTTGAGACTTTTTATATAGAAATACGAGCACGAGTACTAAATTATTATTAGACATTTCACAAAAAGAACTAGGAGATGAAAATCAACTGAAAAACTACTAAGTGCAACTTTTATTTTAACTATGATAAATTAGAAAATACAAAAAGAGATTTAGAAATGAAATTTAAATTAAGTTTTATTTAATTTTTCTTTCAATTTTCATTTTAATAAGTTTAAAAACCAGACAAGTTAAATGATTTTCTAAATTTGTGATTGAAATATTCTCAGTTGGTGGTATGTAATGATTAAATGATTAAGGAAAAATCTTTAAGAATAATAAACGAGATCTAAGAAAGTTTAAAAAGTTAAAGGAGAGGTGAAAATATTTTCAAAAAATCCATTAAATAAAACAGAAACTTTAAAAGGTCGTTCGTCGAATAACAAGATTCCATGAAGTAAAAGCATTTAAAAAACGGTTTCTTTAATTAATAGAAAAAAATTCTCTTCAATTACAAATGGCTTCTAATTGCAGCTGGCAACTGAAAGTAACCGTTTTTTTTTTCTCACTAAAAACTGCCATCATTCATTTCATCACTTTCACCAATAAGCCGCGCATCGCACAATTCTTTTAAAGTGTTTTTATGACAAGATAAAAAGTCGACAACAAATGTTAAATAGAAAATATATTTCTTCAATTATTTTCTTTAAAACGTAATTCCCTTTTCTAAGTTCTTATGACGAAAGACATTATCTAATAAGTCAACTTGTCACATACAATTGAATGTTTTTGCTCCGGTCGTTGAGTCTTAAATATACAATTGATGTCAGAAGCTTCTTTTTGTTTGTTGTTTTTTTTTTCTTCTTCCAATTTTCATGTCGCAGCATCTTTATTTTTCAACGAATTGTAATCTTAAGTTGTGTTCTAACAAGTTGAAAGATGTACTTCAATTCAATTTTTATAATAAACTGGAATTATTTCAATTGGTTTTCAAAGATAACTCAATGGCAGTGAGGTCTTTATATCGCAGGAATAAAATAATATTGTAACAAAAAGTAGCAAATGTAAAAATATTGGGCGGCATTGAATTTCAAATACCCTTCTCTATAATAAAAAAAAAATAAAAATTTTAAAGAGGATATTTTTAAGAACAACTAAATTTTTTTACAAAATCAATTCAAAAGAAAAATATTTAAAAGTGGTTAATTTTATTGTTTCGTTTAAGAAAAAACCAAATATTTTCCATAAATATCTACACAGAAATAATTAACTGTCTATTTAAAATTTTTAGAATTTGTTTTTGTTTTACATGTTTTTTGTGCGAAGGAAAGCGTTTGAGTGACATCGTAAAATAGGCAGTAAATCATTACAGAATTTTAAACCGTTTTATATAAAAAGCTTTCCTTTGAACTTTGTGCTGGTCCAGTTTTAAGTTTTTATTTTCTTTTGTTATTGCATTTGTGATATGCTAAATAAGCTTAAAGAAAATTGACGATACAAAATTATTGCGTATAAACGTGCATGTAAATATATAGGTTAAAAAGAGAATTAAAGGAAACCTGTTCAGCTAATATTGACTTGTCTGAACCAACAGTTAATAAAGTTGTGAATTAAAAAACTTATATGTTCAAATGAAAAAATGTTTATTAGAAGGTCTATTCATTTAGATCGTTTTAGTTATGTAAGTATTTCTACAAAATCATTTTTTATTGTTAGAAAAAGTCGTCTTCTTAGCAGCTTTTTTTATTGAATAATGTAGTTTATAACGATTTACAGATAATATTTTTACATACATATTAAATACTTATAGAAAAATATGAAAAAGTTTTTTTTTAATATTCTTATAAAAAAACTAGTGTGAAATCTAGTTCCATATTATAAAAACTTTTGGTTTTCTTAAATCTATTCTTAACAGTTTTTTTAAGACACAATTAGCCAAGTGTTCTAAAGGGCTCAGTATAATATATATATACTATTTGAGGCCATATGATATTATGTGCGTTCGTTTACTTTTCCAGTAAAATCCCAGTAAAATCCAGTAGGTGAGTAATATGAAAATTTTACAAATTTATGTGTACGCGAACGCATTTCAGTAAAATCCAGTACAAATTTGTACAAATTTTGGGGTAAACGAACGCAGCTATTGATATAACTTTTTATTATATTACGTGAATAAATAAATTATTAAAAAAATAATATGTGTCATTGTTTACTTTACTAGCATAAACTTGCAACGGGAGAGTAATTTTAAAATTTACAAAATTTTTCCCCCAATTTCTCAATGAAATAAAAAAGTAAGTTAACGTTTATTAGCAAAAATTAGCAACATATTTCTTTGTGAATTCAATTGTCTTGAACTATTTCAGAAAGGATAAATTAAAAGAAAAATTAAATATCTTATGTTATTGAAAAACTTTTATGATTTCTTTTTGGTTTTGTAAATAAAAACAGGGGGTTGAATATTTCGTGCTTTTTTCGCTCTCTCGTTGCAAGTTTTACGAGTAAAGCCTGGTACTCTGTTCAAGATTTCACGTGAAATGCTGTCAAAACGCATATGAAAAAAGCTTGTGCGGAATGTCTATGAAATAATGTTGATAGTATTGTACTCTGTTCATTTTGTGAAAAAGTTCCGAAATGTTTCTGGCAACATTTTTTTACAACTGCGAAATAATGTGAGCTGCACTTATTTCACGTGGAATTTTAAGCAAAAGCAAAAAAGTATGAACTTATTATTAAATTAGAAATAAAAAATTAAAATAACACAAGCTGTAACAGGTTTTTATTCATATTTGCTTTCTTTTTTTATTAAATTTTTAATTTAAAAAAATATTTTTTAGTAAAATACATGTGGGGTTTGTTTACAAGACATTGATACATGTCAAAATTTTTGTGTGAAATAGTCAATGTTGCTCAACATTTTTCACAAATTTGAACAGAGTACTAGGCTTAAGTGAACACTTTGTAGTAAAAATTATGGAAAATTCTGTTATAAACAGACCTTATAACTTAAAATTGTAAACAAAAACCAGTTGAAAAAATAGCACCATCAAACTACATAGGAACCAAATTTGTATTGTCATATAATATTTTAGTATAAAAAATAAAACAAAAATTTTATGACAGTTGTAAAATTATAGCAAATAAAACCAATCTGGCACAATAGAACACTTTTTGAATTGCCTTAATATATAAAATACATAATTTTTATTAAAAGCTTTTAAAATAAATATTTTAAAATTTTTTTAAAGTAATTAAGTAATTATCTAGTAGGAAATGTTATACTCTTTTATTAAAGTATTTCTGACATAAAAGGATAGGTATAAATTAATAAATAATGTTCGTATAATTGCTTTTGTATACACTGCTATCTTTAACCCAAAAGTTTTTTTTATCGAAAAAACAGAATCGGTATAAAAGTTTTATTGGGTTTTTTAAGAGCTTTCTTAAAACTTCTTTAATTGTTTTTTTTTTTAAATTGTTTATTAAAAAGAGTTTTGCTTCAAAGGATTTAAGCAACAGTTTTATTATTAAAAAAAAAAATCTTGAAAGGCTTTTCAACTTTTTGTAATATGTACACACTTTTTCTAAAATTTTTTAATGGCATTTCAATGTTTTTTTAAGAATTTTTTTAAAGAGGGTTTAATTTAAAGCTATTTATTAAAAACAAAGCTTCCAAAGCTTTTAAAAATTTTTTTAATAGAACCGCCTTTAAACAATTTTCAAATAATGGCGTTACAATAATTTTTTTTGAACTAAAATTGTGAAATATTTTTAATATTTTGATATTGTTACAAGTAAAACTGTGGCTTATAATTCTTATTCGCTTAACAGTTTTATATGTGTAATATCTTTAGTTTTTCTAAAATCTTTGGATGAAGTTTCATGACGATATGGCCTAAGCAACAGTGAAATGCGCATAGGAATAGCTTATCCCTGCAACAATAAATTTCAGTTTATCAATGGTATGAAATGGGAATTTAAACGAAACCTTGTTAAATATTTTTGTTTTTTTTTATTAAAAGCTTTTAAAGTTTTTCATTCAAAACCAGATTTTGAGAAAAAAATTTTAAATGTTTTTAAATTAACTCATTATAAAATTTAGGCGAATACTGCTGAACTGAACTAAATTTTTTGCATTATTGCTTATTTTAAAACCATTTTTTTAACTTTTTAATGGCTTAGATAAACCTGTTAAAAATCCAAAATATTTTTAATATATGTACAAACGGAATTAGAATTATGTATTAAATTGAGTGCAAGTAACCTTACATTAATTTATCTCTTGAACCTGTTTTTTTTTCATTAATATTATTGTTGTATATTGTAAAACAAAACTCTATAAGAAATTATCCAGCTCATGGAGAAGTTAATTGCAATGATCATCATTCATACCAACTCTCTTTACAATATAAATTACAAACAGAATGTCTAACTTAAAATATAAATTAAAGATCTTTTTTGCTGCATAAAATTAAATGTAGCTAAAGAGATGGTATCAATTGCAACAATTTTTTAACTTAAAGCAGCCAGTGTTGCTAAGGAGGACAAAAAACAAATGCTATTTATTCAGAAAAAATTGTCAATTTAGACTTTGTTACAAAAACGCATACAATTTTACAATAAAATTAAAAATTAAAAGAGATTGTCTTTCTATTGCCAAATTACTTTTTCTAAACAGAATTCAAAATCTTTAACAACGAAAAATTTAAATTTTTTCAATTTGTTTTGTTAGAGAAATTCTATATTTACAATTTAAAAACTAAAGAGATGAGCCCAAATTACCGCATTATATATATATTCTCATATATATGTAAATCAAAAAATCGATCGATATCGAATGCTGTAATTTGCTCCCTGTTTTCCTAAATAAAAAAGTCCAAAAAATATGAATATTATTTTCATTGCCAAAAATCTGAATTAACAACACTGGTATCTACCCTTGTTGGGATCATAATTTTTTCCAGTTTCCATCCAAACATGTGAAATTTACTTACTAAGTGCTTTTTGGTTGGTAGTTTTAAAGTGTTTTGCAAAAAGAATTATTTGTGCTAGATGTTCAGGGATTGCATACAAATTCCTTAGAGTATTTCCCAATTCAATTACAAACTACATTTGAAGTATCTTTAGCAACTATCTAAATGAAAAAGAAAAGCATCGAAAACATGAAGAACAAAAAAAAACGCGCTAACTATAAAAACGTTTCCATAAAAGACTTGTATAAATGGTAACAAGTGTCAATATTTGTTTTGTTACTGCAAAAAATAAGCGCACGGTGGTTGTAAGGTTATCAAGACACAAACGTGGAAAAATAAGCTAAAAACTGTGTCAGTTTTAGATTTGAATTCCTGCAGGTCCCTTATGGCATTGTTAAGGAGGTACTTATGTGCGGTTTTAACAATACAAGTAATTGAACTCAGTTTTTTGAGTGCTTTTGAGTTCAATCAGTTGAATTGTAAAAGCCGCACATTAATCTGAAAATTTTGATAGACTTTGCTTAAATTGAGAACTAATGATGCGCCTCTGAATTTTTTAGTTAAAACGAAAAGAAAAGATCACATATCAAGTGCATTATGGCACTTCATTTAACTGACACACGGTGCCACTAAGAGAAATAAAAAAAACCCTCAAAAACTTAGAAATCTCTACACCATTTTCAAGTGCAAATGGAAGTGCAGTACTAACCGCTTTTTTGCACTCCGGTTATAAGCATTTAACGCTTATGCTTATTTGTATTTTGTATTTGTATTTATTAATTAGATTTTCTAATACAACAAGACTAGTTAAATTAAACAAATTGAGTTGAATATTTAAGAATGATACTGCAAAAACAGTGAATATAAATTTAGCTACAGAATTAAAAGATAATAAATAATAAAATAAAATAATAACATAAATAAAATAATTTTGCGTTAGAATTAAACAAACAAGTATTACGAAAAATATTCTAATAGTAATTTTCTAAGCCTTATTGCGTTGCTAGTGGTTTGCAAATTATTTGGAAGATGGTTCCAGAGACGTATGGTTAATATAAAGAATTTACATTCAGATGCATGGTCACAGTGACGAAATTTAAGTATACCTTTCCTCTGCACGATCTTGTAAGCCGTAAACGTTTGTAAAGGTAATCTGGCTCCTTTATCATGATAATTTTGTAAAGAAAAATAAGGTTTTTAAATTGTAAATAGTTTGAAAAAGATATACTAAAAATACGACAGGAATATTGCGATACATTATCGAACCTTTTTAAAGAGTATATATAGCGGATGATGTTGTTGTACGTAACGGTAAGTTTTCTCATGTCCTTTGTGTTACAACCAGTAAAACCAGTAAAAATTTCAGACGCATATACTAGTGTTGGCAAGAGGTAAGTTTTTGCTAGCAACATCCTTTTTTTTCAAAGGCGTACAGTGCTGAGTGGCATATAAGTTACGCATCATACCGTATATTCTAACACACGCTTGAGTAATGTGATTTGACCAAGTTAGATGTTTATTAAATGTTACTCCCAAGTTTCTTACTGAATCCACAATATCAATTTTTAAGCCCCCAAGCAATATGTCTATATCAAAATCTATTCGAACTGCTTTTTTGCATACTATTAAACACTTTGGATTTGCTTGGATTAAGACGTAAACAATTAGCTAAAGCCCACACAGAAAAAAATAAAAATTGATTTCAATTAAAAAATATGTGAAATTAATTAAAATATTAATTAAATTTACACCAGTAAACAAATTAATAGTATCAATTAAACCAGTTAATAGTATTAATTTAAACGTTTAATTCAGTTGATTAAAATTTTAATTAAAACTGATTATATTTTTGATTAATGCTATAGTTTTTTAGAATTTTTTCTGTGCATGTATATATTTTGTCAATATCATGTATAAATTCTTGTATTCTTGTCGTAATTGAATCTCTGTTGCTACTAAGAAACAGCTGAACGTCGTCAACATAGTTCAACGCTTTTAGCTGAATTTATTTTGTGTAATATTTCGCCTATATTCATTTCCGCATTTATAGATTACAAATGAATACAATTTTAATAAATTACTTTTAAAATACTCACAGCATATTTTCAAACTTGTTTCAATGGCAAAAAAAAAACTCCACAAAAAATATTCCAACAAAACTAAATTTAATAATTTTTAATCAAACCTCGAGTATGTACACAATTTTGATGCAAGTACACGGAAAGAAGTTCATTTTCTTAAGTAATCAATGTTGTTTTTAAAAACAAGAAAATAGAAAATCCAAAAATTATCTTAAATAAAGAAACATTTTCTCATGATCAAGAAATTCACGTTTTTAGCATATGATCAAAAATTTCTTAAAACAAGACATACAAAAGTAGCTTGTTTTTTTTTATCAAAAATAAGAAAAATATTTCTGAAATCAAGCTGAATTTATTTAATATTACAGTACTTTTCGCTTATAGTCCATTCCGCTTAAAGGCCAAAAACGGATATAAGCCAAAACAGTCATATTCACATGCAGATTTTTTCGAATTTCATACAAATTATTTGTTCTAAGGTCCATTTCGCTTGTAGTCCATTTTCGTTTAAAAGCCACATTTTCTTAGCATGCGTATATAATTCTTCATGCAAAAATGTTCGCTTATAGTCCACTCTGTTTTTTATATATTTTTAATCAACTGGCAACATGTTTTAATTTACCTTTCTGGCAATTACAGCACATGCTCGGAAATTCGATCCACTTTGTTTTTAGGGCGATTCGAGTTTCCGAATTATTCGAATTTCTGGACGGTTTTTTTTACAAAAATTTAGATAAATTTGACCATAAAGATATACAAAACTATACTTTTTTTTAATTTTAATTTATTTAACATAAAAACTATAAAAAACTTAACGAAATATAAAAAATAACAATTCAGTTCATTTGACTTTATTTAGTATGTGTAATACAAACACCAAAAAAACTGAGTTTTAAACTCTAACAACATCAAGTTGATTCTGAGCGTCTACTGTATTATAAATGCCAAATTTCGCAATTTATATTTTATGACATGGTGTCTTCGTCTGACAATTTTTTGTTAAATAAACGTCCAACTTCATAAAAAAACGCTAATAAAAATAAAAGAGTTTTTTATATAGACTTTGACGTTTGGTATAACAAAAAACTGTCAGGTGGAGACCCCATGTAAATATCCTATGAAATTGATATTCATGTTGTGTTTGATTTCGTCATCCAAAGAATTAAAATGAATCTCATACGCATTTGTGTTTATTGAAATCTTTTAAAGCATTTGATTTAATTAATTAAAAAGATTTTTGTTTAAACTATTTATTTAAAATAAATCAATATTTGGTTATGTTTTAAATAAACTTTTCTTTGGTTCAAAAAGAGTGGATTTATTGAAGAAAATAATATTTATATAGTCCAAAATGTGGATTATACTAGGTTTCACTTATTATCCATAAAATGGCTTATAAAAAAAAAATCGGTTATAGTCCAAATTCGCTTATAGTCCACAAAAGTTGTGCAACTATAGTAGTGGACTATAAGCGAAAAGTACTGTAGTTTGGTTTTCTGGATTTTTAATAGAATAGAATCAAGAAACAAATGCTAGGGATTTCTTAAAAGTTTTCAGAAAATGCTCAAGAAAATTTGGTTTGATAAAATTAATTTTTATTTTAATCGACATGCTAAGCAAATCTATACCTATAAAAAGTTTTTTATTTGTTTTTCTTAAACTATAGTTTATAAATAATTATAGTTAAGCTAGATTTACACGATTGAAATTTTCTTCAAAATTGCTCTTCAAAATGCTTCAAACTCGTGTAAATAGCAAAATTTCTTCAAAATTTTGCTGTTTACACGAGTTTGAAGCATTTTGAAGAGCAAATTTCTTCAAAATTTTGCTGTTTCCACGAGTTTGAAGAATTTTGAAGAGCAATTTTGAAGAAAATTTCAATCGTGTAAATCTAGCTTTAGTTATAACTAATGCTACACGTTTTTATGTAAAAACGTCAGGCTTTTTCGTATTTTGTAAAATATTAATGGACGATTTTACCAATTTTTTTATATATAAATTTTTGTTTAAAGTTCGTTTTTGATATCCTATAATAATAAAATTATATGAAAACTACACAGAAAAAATTAAAAACCAACTTTAATTAACGTATTTGTTAGAAATTTGTACTATTAATTAAATTCCGTACTGATTTTCCGCCAGCAAACAAATTAATCATATCAATTAACATATTTGTAAGTTTGAGCTTTTATTGCAGTTTCAATCAATAGGTTTAATTGAAATTTGACCACCAGCAAAAGAACGTAAACACAAATCCAAATATTTTTTTCAATCAACACAGTTAACTGAAACTATTAAAAAAATTTTTTGAAACTTTAAAATATTTTGAAGTTTGTGTGTATGTTTTCATATTTGCAAATATACACACAAACATTAAAATTTTTATTTTCAATTAAGACAAATTAATTTGAAAATTAAAAAAATTGTTTGAAACAGCATCATTGAATTAATTGAAAAAATTTTGGTGAACATTTTTTCTGTGTATATTTAAATATGAATTGATATTTAAATAGAATTGGTGAAATTTTCCATAAGCAACGAAAACTTGATTTAAGTAACTATAGAATTGAAATGTAGTTCACGTTTAAAAGAAGAAAAAAAAATCATGTTGAGAACAGTGTAGAGCTAAAAAACAGTCGCTATTACCTAAATTTATTCGGACTATTTTTCGCGGACTATCGATAGGTTTTTTTCGATATCGATACTATCAGCAAATTTGACGATTTCTCGCTAAATGTGGCAATTTTTTTAGCTTGTTTGTCATTATTTTTTTTAGCAAAATTTTTTAAAAAAATGTATTTTGCTAAATAAACTAAAAAAAATCCGCAACCCTGATGTCAGCAATGTCCTTATATCTGATAGGGACCAATGGACCAGGTCACCGGCGGTTCGAAACAGATGAATGGTGATACTAAGGCGCGTATTATGGGCCCGGGTTTGTAAAGGGACTTGCCAATTAGCAATTTAGAAATTAGAAATCCACCTGTTTCTACGCTATCCTCATATGCGCTGGGGAATGTCTAAGGAGGAGAGCAAAAGGCTTTAAATTATTTATCATATCGGATAACCAGGCCGCTCTTAGAGCACTATCTTCTTCAGAGATGATGTCCAGGATGGTCATGGACTGCTTTGCATCTTTGAACGATTTGGGATAATTTAAATTTGTGTTGGAATGTTCGCCGTCCATTTATAGTCCCTGAGGCTTTCTTCGGCGTCCTGCTGGTCACACTAAGTGGACGTAAACTCCTTCACACATGGACGTCTATTTCTGGATTAAGATAGTCCAAGAAATTTGTGAACCTGTCCCGTGACAGGGCATGAACTAAGGATACTTGTTTGACTATTTATGGGCCACTGTATTCTAAGATAAAATCATGGGTAATGCTAGTACCAAGATATGCAGATTTGGTGAGCATATTTGTTTTCCAGGCGGAAATTTTTGCTATAACACCGGGTGATTGGCTTTACGTGGTCTTAGCCTGACATGGTGCTACACACAGGCTGCACAAAAGATCCACTATGTCGTGGTGCAGTTGGCCTTCTGCATATCAATATAATCTGTTCGTTTTATCAAAAAATTACGAAATTTTTCTGGCAATATTTTTTTACAGCTGCAAAATAATATGAGGAAATATGTTTATTATCAAAAAGTAATTTCAATTTTTGGGAATACAAAATTTTAATTTCAAAAGATTTTGTTATTCGTGCTTAATTCCCAGTTTTTATTATTGATAAAAACACTTGAAATTTATTGTTGATGGGATAAGCTATTCCTATGCGCATTTCACTGGTTGCTTAGGCCAGATCATCAGGAAACTTCATCCATAAAGATTTTAGAAAAACTAAAGATATTAAACCAAATAAAACTGTTAAGCGTATAAGACTTATAGCAACAGTTCTACTTGTAATAATATCAAAGCTTAAACAAAACACATCAACAATAAACAGTGGGTTTATCTCATCTTACATTCCCCACTACAATTAGTTGAAATTCTCTCAACATTAACTGTAGTTGTAAGTAGGTTAAGAAAAACAAAATAAAAACAACAACAACTTACAAAAGATGTTGTCAATTAAGTGTTTTTTAGGCCGTGCACTTGCCTGTTTATTATCAAAAAGTAATTTAAATTTTTGGGAATACAAAATTTTAATTTCAAAAGATTTTGTTATTCGTGGAATAGCTTATCCCATCAACAATAAATTTCAAGTGTTTTTATCAATAATAAAAACTGGGAATTAAGCACGAATAACAAAATCTTTTGAAATTAAAATTTTGTGTTCCCAAAAATTGAAATTACTTTTTGATAATAAACAGGCAAGTGCACGGCTAAAAAAAAACACTTAATTGACAACATCTTTTGTAAGTTGTTGTTGTTTTTATTTTGTTTTTCTTAACCTACTTACAACTACAGTTAATGTTGAGAGAATTTCAACTAATTGTAGTGGGGAATGTAAGATGAGATAAACCCACTGTTTATTGTTAATGTGTTTTGTTTAATACTACATTTACACCTACGCAAAATCTAGTACTTACGAGATTTCGAGCCAAATCTAGTTGTTTTTGACTAGATTTCCCATACAAAACAAAATCTACTTCGTGACAAGATTTCGACGAAATCTACTCAAAATCTAGTAGTACTTAATGATGGTTTTTACAATATAGCACTAAAAAATATTTCCCTGCACAAGAAAAAATGACATTTAAAAAAAAAAACAAAACAAAAATTGTTAAAAAAAATATTAAAAATTTTTATAAAAATTGTAAAAAAATTAAAAACACGAATAATATTGATAAAATAAATATCGTTGATTATTAAAAAAAAGGTAATGCAAATTTTTTAATGTATATTTCTTTTTGTGTTTGTGTGTGTAACGAAAAAACTTTAAGTCAGCTGTTGTGTTATAAAAACAAAATCTCGCTAATGTCAAAAAAGTACAATGTAAACGCACTAGATTTCGAAGAAGATTTTAAATCAAATCTACAAGATTTCGGCTTAATGTAAATGTAGTATAAGCTTTGATATTATTACAAGTAGAACTGTTGCTATAAGTCTTATACGCTTAACAGTTTTATTTGGTTTAATATCTTTAGTTTTTCTAAAATCTTTATGGATGAAGTTTCCTGATGATCTGGCCTAAGCAACCAGTGAAATGCGCATAGGAATAGCTTATCCCATCAACAATAAATTTCTAGTGTTTTTATCAATAATAAAAACTGGGAATTAAGCACGAATAACAAAATCTTTTGAAATTGAAATATGTTTATTTTATAAGAAAGAAAAATTTGATTAGCACAATTACGGCCAATATTTAGGTTTGATATTATATCACGTTTATAGTTAAAATCGTTTTAAATACATGTTGTTTTCTTACGAAAACAATAGAATGAAACAATTTGTTTTTTAATTTTGTTTTTTCTTTTTACCCACTTACAACTACAATTCGAGTCGGAAAGAACCCAACCAATTGTAGGGGGATGTAAGAAAAGATAAACTCACTGTTTATTGTTGGTGTTTTGTTTAAGCTTTGATATTGTTACTTACGAGTAAGACTTTGAGTGTTTAAAATTCTTATTCGCTTTGGGGTTTTATTCGTATAATATTTTTAGCTTTTCTAAAATCTTAGGAAAAGGTTTCCTGATGAGCTGGCCTAAGCAACCAGTGAAATGCGCATAGAAGCTAGCTTTCCCTCAACAATAAATTTCAGTGTATTTATCAAGTATGAAAAATTAGGAATTTAGCACGTCTTACAGAAATCGTATTAATGATAAATTTTGTATTCCCGTAAATAACTTTGATAATATACTCGCATGTGCCCGTGCAGAAGACTGAATTGGCAAATTGTTTTTTTTTTTGTTGTTTTCTTACGAAAACAATAGAATGAAACAATTTGTTTTTTAATTTTGTTTTTTCTTTTTACCCACTTACAACTACAATTCGAGTCGGAAAGAACCCAACCAATTGTAGGGGGATGTAAGAAAAGATAAACTCACTGTTTATTGTTGGTGTTTTGTTTAAGCTTTGATATTGTTACTTACGAGTAAGACTTTGAGTGTTTAAAATTCTTATTCGCTTTGGGGTTTTATTCGTATAATATTTTTAGCTTTTCTAAAATCTTAGGAAAAGGTTTCCTGATGAGCTGGCCTAAGCAACCAGTGAAATGCGCATAGAAGCTAGCTTTCCCTCAACAATAAATTTCAGTGTATTTATCAAGTATGAAAAATTAGGAATTTAGCACGTCTTACAGAAATCGTATTAATGACAAAATTCTATTCTTCACTGTAAATGTAACTTAATTCACCAAGCTGGTACATTTAAATTCAACTTAAGTTTCCGCTGTAATAACTTAGCAAGGTCGCCTCAATTTCACAACAATACAACAACAACAGGCAAAGCAATAACAGACAGCTGTTTTTTGAGCCCACCTTGTTAATAAATAAACTTTTTTATGATATTTTATTTGTATTTAATAGTGCTATCATACTTTTATGCTAATTAAATAAGACTTTTTAGATACAACTCAAAAAAATCAATTTGTATTTAAGAACGATTTAAGTTTATATGAAAATTAACTTAATAAAGATTTTAATACTATCCTTAAAATTGGGCATTAGTTACATTTTTCATTGTGTTTAATTTATTTTTTTATAAAAAAACAACACAAAAAAAAATTATAAACTTTGGTAAAACCCCTTTTTTCCAACCACAATATAAAAAAAAATATGGACTTTGTTTACATTCGCAAAACAATATCGCATACTTTAAAAGAACAACAAAATTAAATTGTACAAACTCTCGAGATAGATAATATTTAAAAAGTAAAATTTTTCGTTTGCAATTAAAATGTGATTTAATATTTTAAGAGAGTACAGCAAGGCTCATAGCGTAAAAATCTCAATTTCAACTATGGTTTTCTGCATTCAAAATGAAAAATTTAATGAATTTTAATTTTTTACTTCCTAAAATTACTATTAAAATTGTAATTTTCGAAAGATTTTATATTAAATAACTGTTGAAAATGGTGTACAGCAGACTCACTCATCTCTGTAAAGCAAATAAACTAACTCTTAAAGCACTGTGGTGTTTTTTTTTTTTTTTTTGAAGATGATGCAACAGCCATCCAAACGTCCAACCAACCAAACAGAAAGGAAGATGCTACTGATGACTATGATGATATTGATGGTATTGGGGATGGTGCCATATTCTAGTTTCAGTCAGTTCACTTGTGGTTTGACAGCCGTAAGACATTTCCAATTACACATGATGTGTCTGTCCGTCTGTCCTAACAACTGACTGCGTTGTTTTTTCTCATTGTCTAAAGTGCGTTTTTCTCGTAAAACCGCATCAGTATGTATTGTTTTTACTTTACATTGGTGTAATTTTGTTTAATTTTTTTTGCTGTTGTACGTGTCCATATCTTGTATACTTTATTTTTGTTAGTTTCCATTGAGGACATTCAACATTGTGCTAAAGTATGCGATATATTTTCAGTTAAAATGTGTCTTTACTTTCTTTAGCTGTATATTCTGTTTTTCGCTTATTTGTGGATTTTCTTTTTTTTATTTTTCACTGTTCATGTTTTATTTTACAATTGTATTGAATGTCACTTTAGTTTGTTTTGGTTTTATTACATTTTCTTTACATTTCATTTCAATTTTATTTCGAAATACAAATACAGACGACGATTGCAGTGGCAAAAGCAGCAACAACAACAATAAAAAATATGCGTCAATTAAGAAAAATTGCAATTCCAATAACTAAAATTGATGATGGTTAAAGGAAATAACAACATAAAACTTTAATACAACAAGAAATGCATTGACTGCATCATGAAGTCTTAAAGACAGACGTGCAACATAACCAACGTACAACTTATCAAAATAATAAAAGAAAATTTCAGAACAATACCAATTTAATTTTATCTTGTTAAAAATAATGCTAAGAAAAATGGGAAGTAAATGTGGGTTTTGTGAAATAAAGGAAGGTAATAAATTAGTTTGGAGATAGAATATCTTGAATACTCCCCGCTAGATTTTGTATTTAAAACCCTTTTTTTCAATTTTAAAATGTATGATTAATAATAAATTCTATCGATATATGACATACATATACTAATATACAGGCCTGTTCTGAAATCACATTTTATGAAAGTGATTGGAAATCACAAGAAATGTGTTCAAAGAATCACAGGAAAAAATTGCTTCTATCGCGAAAATGTCTAAATTCGCGAAAAATTCCCAGCTTGTAAATGGGTTAAAAAAAAACTAAATTTCGGAAAATAACGAAAAAAATTTTGCAAAATAGCGAAAAATCGCAAAAATTTTTAATATTTCAAACAATTGATTACAAGTCCCTAAAACTATAAAGAATGGCAAAAATTCGGTAAAAATTGCTAAATTAGCGGAAATTCGCTAAAATTTGCTAACAGCGGCATGATATTAGAGTCTACTATTTATCATAAATAGCTAAAGCTGTAAAGAATCAGAAAACTTACAGGAACAAATCGCTTCTATCGCGAACATGGCTAAAAATCGCAAAAATTGCAAAATTTGAAACACACCCTAAAACTTATTTGAGATCGCTAAATCGGTTAAAAAAAAAAACAAATTGTTGGAAAATAACATAAAAAGCCTTAAAAAAATGAGGTATAATTTTGTAGAACAAACATTTTGTGTTTGCTTGTGCAATTGGAAATCACACCGATAAACACAAAAACTGTGTGATTTACAAAACACCACAAAATCACACGTGTGATTTTAAAATGATCACTTTTTTGCAAAAATGACTCCGAGGCCCCAAAGCTTATGATTGGGGTGTTTTGCTACAATATTTAAATAAAAATTAAATTTTTTTGTAAATATTTATTAGTATGTATGTTTAATTTTATGAACATCCTGAAGATTATTTCAAATTGTATATTTTTTGAAAAAAATACCTAAAATGGTAAAATCTCAGTAAATGTAACAAATACATTTAAATATGTGCCTATGTTTCAGTTTACCAAAGCAATTTTTCTCAATTTTTAAAATATTTTATAAATTTTGTAAAACAATAAATAATAATCATTGAAGTTGCCACTAAGTTTTTTTATGATGTACCCCATAAAGTTCGGTACAGACTTTTGCCATTGTGTTGCATTTTTAAGATAAAATAAACAATTAAAAAAAAAAAATGTATAAAAAACAGATAAATATACAAAAATTTATTTATTTATGTTCGCATACAAACTTAAACATTTACAGGGATTGTTTTCTTTTTAATATCAATACACAGTACTTGTTTAACGATTCAAGACATAAAAAAGGAAATAAACATTTTTTTCTTATATTCTGCTTTATACATTTATATTTTTTAAAATAATTTTAATAAAATTTTAATTTTTGACATTTTTGCACCAGCGTTTGCTTCCTGATTTAAGCATTAGCTATCTAGTAGGGTATTCATTTAATCGACATTTGGTGTTAATCGGTTAATCGCTCGATTAATTAACCGAGGTTTTGGTTTAATCGGTCAATAATCGGTTAATTTTGTTTTTGATCGGTTAACCGATTAATAAAGTTTTTTTTTCATAAATTAAGTAATTTCATTATACAGAAATGCACTAATTATTTATAATTTGGAGTTTATTAGTAAAAAAAAACAGTAACATACCAAACATTAAAATTCTTGAATTAAAACGAGCAAACAAAAAAACAATTCATAAATATGTAATATGCATTTTTCAATTAATACATAATTGGAGGATTCACAAGGTATGCTATCAAGTCATATTGTCATAATGTCCTAAATAATATTTTACAATTGCTTAAAATATATATTGTTATGTTTCAAACAAAATAAAAATTTTAATGCTGTTCTCATTGATTCGTCATAACTGCACAGTAGAAATATAAGCGGTAGCCCAAAGCTTGATAGAAAATTAAAAATACAATTAGTTTTACACACTTCAAGACTTAAATAGAAGAAAAACTACATGCTGGTCGACGAGGCGTATCTTTCTCTACCACACGGCATCAAAATCTCAATTTACATAATAAGTGGATTTAGCCGGTTTGCATATTAACCATACGATACATATTTCTAGTAATTTTTTAAAGACATAAGGCTTTACAACTTTATGACTACCTTGTGAATCCCCCAAATATGTATTTATAAAAAAATAGACTGAGATAATTTTATTATTTATTTCAATAGTTAAAGATCTTATAAAAAAATCTTTTAAAAAAGTAATTTGGTTTAAATGGTTAGGAGTTAAGCGATTCTTTTCTTTTGTTTTGACAAAACTTGACTTAGAAAAAATTGTTTCACTTATCGTAGATGAATATCTAATTCCTCAGTCCTTTTTAAGGATTTCTCTAAACATATAAAATATTCCATTATGCCCTTAGAGTCCTGTTTTATTTTTTAAAAATGTTTAACACTTCTAATTGTTTCGGTTAATTTTGTTAAAAGACTGATATGAGAAGGTATGAGAAGAAACAAATAACTAAACACATGCATATAAAAAGTACGTGAAACAAGAAAAAAGTGTTGGCAATCAAACATTTAACCCATTTTTCGCCACACTCCTGTTGATTGAACATTGAAATCGGTCGGTGGAAAATGGGTTGAAATGAAGATCACTGAACACCTTTGTTTGTAAGAAAAAATATTTTCTAAACACATACCTTTTGTATATGAGACGAAACAAATAATTAAAAATACAAAAAAATATGTTATAGTACTACAAAAAATTAAAAATCTTATTACATCATCGGTTAATTGGGTAATCGACTGAAATTAACCGGTTTAATCGTTAATCGAAAAAAGCCAATTTGAAATTAACCGATCAGTTAAACGGGTAGTAATTAATCGGTTAACCGATTGACGGTTAACCGAATGAATACCTTACTATCTAGAACTAGCATAGAATTATTAACACTTTTGTAGTTTAAACTTTTCAGCATAGCTAGTACTGAAAAGTTAAAGCTAGTGCTAGTACTTAGTACTATGAAGCATAAACTACCTTTTTATTCACTCGACCCAGTGAGATGCCAAACTATTTTGAGCAAAAGTTTGCAAAAATAACGTTAAGTTGCTGAGTAAGTAAAGGCAATGTCAGATAAAAATTTTGCTTCGCGTTGCGTAAGAGATTCGCTTTATCATCTAAGAAGAAATATTCATACTTATACGAAACATGTCACATAAAGTACTTTTAACGCAGAGCGAAGCGTAAATTTAGGCAACTCTTACCTTTTTGCGCGCTTTGACAATCTGCTAAGTAGTATAATTATTTTTATTTAATTTTTTTTTTTTTAATAAACAATGCGTAAGTGTCGTCAAAGTTTTTATTGTTTCATACACCTTTTCTTTACGCTTTTCTGTCTAAGTAAGAAACGCTATGCAAAGCAAAGCAAAGTTGTATGACACGGCCTTAAGAGCTAAACAAGTCGGTCTAAAACAGCGATGGGCAATACTAAATACGCATAACCGAGCGCTTCAATAAGAGAGCTCTTATACAGCAGTAAATGATAAAGAATAATATATACAAAAAACTGCTATTTTAAACAAGTAAAAGCAAAACATAAATGAATATTTTTATACAGTTAGCCCTTAAAAAAGCACTTTAGGAGTGCTTTGTTTGCATGTTAAAAGAAGCGCTTATTGTCAGCAGAAAATAGTACTCCAAACAGGGTACATCCCATACAAAAATCAGGCATCCCATTAGCAGGTTTAAAGCGATTTGAGGTATGAGTTCATACATAAGAGCATGGAGCACATTATTTATTGGGTAGTTACTCTTTTGAACGGAAAATGCATTAGAAGTTCAATACAGCTACTCATCAGTTTCGAGTTTTAATAATGTGGAACGATATAAGAACAGAAACGAAATTATATGTATTCACAGATTGGCAAAAAGAAGGAATGTATCTCTAGAAAGCATAAACGGCAATTAAAGCTACCAGGCGACGAAGTGAGGATTGAGCTACGAGGCTACGAAGTACTAAGAGCTGCCAGTGGACTTTAACAATACTAAACATAAATTACTTAAAAAAAGCGATTACATATTTTAGGAATTCTAACTTTATAACTTATTAAAAATTGGCTCTTTGAGCGGTAAACCGTTTTCTCTAAAAAATGTGAAAAATTTATATCAAGGCACATTTTCACATGACAGACTCTTTTGGGAATGTAGACATGCTGCTCTATAAAAATACCCGACTTGTCAAAATTGTCTCCATATAAAACAAAAGCAATTTAACGCACACATGCACAAATTTTGCTTCGTATATATGAATTTGATAATTGGGGTTTATGTATGTCCGCTAACGAGTCTATCTTGTGTAAATATACCTTGATTTATATTTAAAAAAAAAACGACTTCGTAAATTATTACTAAAAAAAAAATATTTTTCATAGAGAAAAATTTATTTCATGGCCTTCCTTATTAATAAGTATAATAAGTTCTTATTCTTTCTACCACACCATTATTTTATTAAGCTGCGAGCTCACAAGTACGAGTAGTGCATCGTAGTAAATGCAATTGAAAATTCGACAGAGCAAATGAAAACAATGTCATCTGATATTAAAAACGCTAAAATAAATACAACAATTACAGTTGACAATAGCTAATTGAATTTAGTTATTGTAAAAATAATAATAATTATTACTTAAGAATTAAAAATAGAGAAACAAGAATTTATTGTTTAGAAGTGAAATTTTTTAGAAAAGCAACAGACACTGACAGAAAAGTCTTGTACAAATTGGTTTTTAAAAATAGTTGTTGTTAAGATAAAACTGTAAAAACTAAAAGGCATTTTAAATAATCAGATTTTTGCTGAAAGCTTGAAAGCTGCTGTTGCTTAAAGTAAACAATGAAAATTCAAATTATATATTAACTTAAGTAACCTAGCAGTAGTTACTTAAACTTTCATCCCGTTGATTTGAGGGCATGATCATCTCACGTGAAGCTGATGTGAACTGGCTACCGAAGTCATCCGATTTGATCCCCTTAAACTTTTTCTTAACTCGCAATTCTATGCAAATAAGTTAGTCTCAAACCAAAGCGGCCTTCAAAGCCAACGTTGCCAATGACCAGTGCTGCCAAACTTGGTGACCAAAAATGGCTAAATTAACGGAAAAAAATGGCTAAAAATGGGCGAAAAAATGGCTGAAAGCTTTTTTTAAAAACACATTAAAATTCAATAACAAAACAGAAATAATTCCTTTAAATTTGTTTACGATGAAATTGTAAGTTAAGATAAATATCTTAAACAAGAAGAAACGTAAATTAATATTTTGATAATTGTTTAAAAAATTAAATCATCGATAAATTCGATGTCGTTATTGTTCATCTCATAGGAATCACTCGTGCCTATTAATTTTAAATAATTTGAAGGTAAATCATAATCACGACAACATTTACCCAACCTTTTGAGTTCAGATCTACAATAAAAAACAAGTAAGAAAGTGTAGTCGGTCAACCCCAACTATATGATACCCTACCCCACTTTAGAACCTATGTACGAACTTTTATCAAATAATCTCCAAAATTGCGACCTGCACAAGGTTTACATGGACAGCCAGCCAGACAAACATCGTTAATTCGACTCAGAAAGTGATTCTGAGTCAATCGGTATACGTAAAGGTGGGCTAAGGATCAATATTTTAAGGTGTTACAAACATCAGCACAAACGCATAGTACCCTCTCCACTATTGTGGTGTTGATATAAATATTTTTGTTATGGTAAAAATATTTACCTAATTGATATATCAAATTAACGGTTGCTAAATGTAACCTATTTCTCAATTTACTTTATACGATGTTTACTTGGCTAAATACTCTCCCTACTTCAGCATTGGACCATGGAAGTGAGTGAGAGCAACTGTATAGTCAATTCTGAAATTTCTAAAAAATTTTTGTTGCCGCCTGCATCTGTTTATTGAAATACTTGCAACCAGAAAGAAACACCGATGTTTGTGTTGAAAAACGGTAAAAAAAATTTTATGGCTAAACAAGTTGAAAAATGGCTAAGCCCATTTTTTAATGGCTAAACAGTGTGAAAAATGGCTAAATCTAGCCACTAAATGGCTAAATTGGCCACACTGCCAATGATCTTGATTAAATTTAGCCTAATTAATGTGTTATAGCTATAAAAATTTATTAAAAAAAAAAACAGAAAGTAAAATTTTCAGTAAAATATTGTCTAAGCCTAAATGATGAAACAGAACTGGGGCTGAACGATGTTTTTAATACAGTTTGACATTTATTTTGCTAGATAGTGCGTTCATGAAAATATTTTGAAAAATTTTTTTCTAATGCCTTGATATATAAACACTGATTCTCTAAACAACGCTACCATACTTTTATTCAATTTCAAACATTTTGTAAACAAAGAAAAATAAGAACCAAATATAAAGGAAGAAATGAAAGAGAATTTTTAGTTACTGCCGACGTTTTAATTAGGAGCTTTAGGACTTTTGCCTGAAGATGAAGACTTAATTATGTTTCATCATTAAAGCTTTTATTTTTGTAACAACTTGAAAGTTTTCTGCTCAAATTTAAAAATACTTTTGGTATTTTCTTAACAACATAGAAATTTAGTTTAGTTTTTCTAAAAAAAAAAACAAGACTTATCCTCCAATCGAATACAAATCCAACTGAAATATTGAGTGAGGTTTATACAAAAAAATTGCCAATATGTACTTTGAGCTTGATTGGTTAAAAATTGGCGTGCCATTCGTAAGAACGAAATTGGGGGAAAATGGATATAAAATGGCTCCTACTTACTTAGGAGTCGCCTCTAGGGAAGAAAAATGTATGAGCAATCTCCACTATTTTTGTTTCCCCAATATTTCTCCAGAAAAAACTGACCCTTCAGGGGGTCCCCATATAAAAAATTAATTTTCACGAAAATTTATCAATATATGAAAAAAATTTAAATACACCAAGTATAAAAACTTTGAATTTTATTCGAATCGTAAACCAAGCCATATTTTACCCTTCAGTAACTCTAGACATTAATTCTGTGGATTTTAACAAATTATCTTAATTGGAGATAAGATAGCAAAAAAGTTTTTAAAAACTTTATTTTAATTAAAGAACAAATTCGTTTATAATACAAAATTTTAAAAACGCAAGCAAAAATGTTTTTCGAATGAAAATTCGTATGATTAACAACATTTTTTCAACTTTTTTAATTTGACTTAAGATTTCTGTCGAAATGCCACGGAATTAAATGGAAAGTATTTCGTTTCATGCATTTATCCAAAGCAGAAACGACTCATTCACTGATAAATAACTTTGTTTCTCTTTTTAAAATTTTCGAAGTCGACAGTAGAGCGCCAGTGCCACTTTCATTCTACCAGCGCCACTATTATATAAAAGTATACAAATGTATGTTTTAAACTTTTCTGGGGTCACATTTTCCTTTTTTCAGCTTTTTTTTTTATAAAATTTACTTAATTAGAATCTGGGAATTTATTTCTCATGGTGAGTTACATTTATTATAAATTTTTCATATTATTCGAATGTGTATTCTATGTCAAATACATTCCTCAAAAGCTTTTATACTTTAATAGTCTCATTCCTTCATTATTTCCTGTGAAATAATGAAGGAATGAGACTATTAAAGTATAAAAGCTTTTGAGGAATGTATTTGACATAGAATACACATTCGAATAATATGAAAAATTTATTTACTTAATTATTTATTATTTAATTTTAGTTTATATTTTAATACTACTTTATTAAATTTAAAACAATTTTGTTATTGTTTTCATTTCTGATTTATTGTATTTGCATATGCTTAGGTTCCATACTACAATATACAATATACTGCAATATACGGTACGGAACAAGGAAAAGAGATAAATAAATTCTCTGACTATTCGGTAGATAAAATGAATTGCACTGTAATTAAATACATATTGAATACAAATGATAAAATTGTTCGCCTTTTTTATATTTTTTCCCCCAACTTCGTACTCAACCAGCCAGCCAGCATCAGGATGCATCAGTGATTAAATGAGTCGATCGGTATACTAAAAGGTGGTTGTGTGACCAATATTTGAAGGTGTTATACCCATCAGCGATACCGCGATATCGCTCTTTTCGCTTAATCGCTAAGTGGCTATTAATTTAAGTTTTCTCATATTCATTTCTTAAGATAACTTTATTGACATTAATATTGTGTAAGTGAAAATCTCAGATAAAGTTCCAATGTAGAATATAAGAAGACTATAGTAACCTTATCTTATTTAAAGTAGGGATGGGCAAATTGAATAAATATATCGATATATATCGAATCGATATTTTTTAAGAGTATCGATATTAATTATTTCAAAAATATCGATATATCGATATATCGAACGTATTTTGCTAAAACTATTACCAAATTAAAAAATTTAATACACCTTTGTACATACATACATATTTATGAACAAACATATTATACATATGTAATTACATTGTTAATTTTTATTGTTTCATTTTATTTCAAAAAATTAATAAGAACAACAAATTCAATCAAAACAAAAAATTCAATAAAAACAAAAAAATCCAATTATAATAAAAACAAAAGGAAGAATACAAAAAAAAACATATAAAATCTAAAAAAAAGTATATTACGAAAATTTTAAATAGAAGTTAATAAGTCAAAGAAGTACCAACCAACCTTAAAATTTAAGTTGCACCCCAAAAGTACCAACTTTAACTAGAAATATTTTGGATTGTTTAAGTCAAACCAGTAATCATCAGATATGGACATCAGGAGCACTCTCTGTTTTATGTGCTCTCCTCACAGAAAAAATTCTCCAAAATTGTTCACCAATTAAAGCATTAATCAAAAACATAATCAGTTTTAATTAAAAATTTAATCAAGTGAATTAAACTTTTAATCAAGGGAATTAAACGTTTAACTAATACTATTAACTGGTTTAATTGATACTATTAATTTGTTTACTGGTGCAAATTTAATTAATTTTTTAATTAATATCACAAATTTTTTAATTGAAATCAATTTTTATTTTTTTCTGTGCTGTCAATCTGCTTCTTGTATCCGGCACTGCTTCTTATAAATGCCAATCATATTAGATCTTCATTTTAGTTCAAAAAACATATGAGGCATGCAGTGATGGCAATTATTAAAAAGAACATATTGTTTGAAAAACGGCTAAAATTTTTATTTTTTAAGGAAGAGTGACTTTAAAAAATATCGAATTCGATAGTCGTTTTTCAATATCGATATATCGCTATATCGGCATTTTAAATATATCGATTTTTTTTAAATATCGATATTTTGATATATCGATATTGTTGGCCCATTCCTAATTTAAAGGCCACTCAGCTGCGACTTTTGTTGAAATTCTTGTGTAAGAAAAAACTACCAGATTTCGGGTAACCTTTGCTCTAAGTGTTAGCCTACTATATATAAGCGATTATAAGTAATGCTAAGTGTATAAATACACTCCTAGAACTTCACCTTATACATGCATATGTACATACATACATATATATTAAAATAATTTCCTTAATTCTAATCCAACCCTTTTATTATTTAATAAACTCTTGAAACTTTCTTCTTATATTACTCTAATTCAGTTTCCCGATTTTCTTCATAAATTGCTTTAATCTTTTAAGAAAACTTGTTAACAAATATCTAAATCTTTTAAAACAAAATACAAATTACCCTCCAACCATTTTTTTCGTTAGTTCACCATAAAAGTTTGAAACAAATGGGAATTTATTAAAAATAACCCCTTTTTAACGTTTCGTCTAACTTTCTTTTCAATTTAACAACATTTTGCTAACAATCTCCAAAGGCAAATATTTTGAAAACACCTTAAGAAAACACTCGCCATAAAATGTTAAAAAAAAAATAAAGCAACTTTCCCTAAGGACACATCTTAAACTTAGAACATAAAATTTATGAATTTCAATAAAACAAACATAAAAATATGGCAACTACATTCAAAACATCTAAAAACTTTTTAATATGTATGTATATGGAAAAGGAATTCATTGTTTGATAACGATAAAAAAAATAACAAGTCAGAAAGTATAGTCAGCCAATACCAATTTTATGATGCCCTACAACACAGTTTTGGCAGATTAGATTTCTAGAGTGGACCCTATTAGGGACTCATGGACCTGCTAGAACAAAATTATGATATAAAGTCAAAATTAGTAAAAAAGTTATTTTTGGTCGAGTTTTTTTATATTGAAATGAGATGATTACTTCCTAAAATGATTTTAGGAAGGTGCTTTATATTGGTTTAATGGTCAATTCCGGATTCACCTTACAAAACATTGCCTTGAGATAGTTGCAAGTATAAGAGTAATAGTCACTAATTTTAGCCAAAAGCAACATTCAGAAGTTATGGCATTGAAAGTTATTTTCGGGAGTGATATTTGTAGGGAAACTTGGCATAATATAAACCGATTCCAATGCAATTTTACAAATATTTTTGGAGATTTTGTAATAAACAATTTGTGTGTCAACCAACATAATTAAATGGTTTATTGGGTTTTTTTCCGGATAGACGTTTGTACGGGAGCTATGAGAAATGATCACATTTCCAATTAGGACCTGTAGACATACATATATGAAGTTCCCTTGAGCACCGTAATATTGGACTATCAGTGGAAATGGCAAGGTCACATATTACGTAAACCAATAGATGAGCAAAACCCGGCAGCAATTAAGAGGAATATCTAGAGTTGGTTAAGAGGAAGACCCGCCCACAAGTAAATAGAAAAACAGATTTCTTCTGAAATAATAAAAATAATAAAAAAAACTTCTAGCTTCTAACAGATCCTTCTTTCTATTCTCTAATAAAAATTATATAGTTGAAGATATGTTTATGTGAAACTTATAGAAGGTGGGTTTAGAATCAATATCCTAATGGGTTACACAAACTAGCAAAATCGCATCATACTGTTGGTGGGTGTGGATATAAAAATAGTGTACCAAAAAAAAAAATTAAATCATGAGTTTATTGTTTCTGTGTAAAAGAACTTAGGGAAGTCAAAAAAAATCAAATTATTTGTTGGTTGCTTTGCGTTCAAACTTTAAATATACAAAACAAGATAAGAATATTGAGAAAAGACTCATATTAAATGTGATAAATTAAGCAAGGATGTATGGACAATATGTTACACAAGATATCCTTTTTTTATTTATTTTTTTTTCTTGTTTTCTTCTTTATTATACTTATGTCAGTTCATATTTTTTTATAACTTATAAATTTCATTTTTTCTTGTATGCTAAACGACTGTTTATTTCTTGGTTTTATAACTTGAAATATTTAATTTTTTCTATACATAAATATATCTACATACATCTGAATGTACAATGTATGTACATTGTACATATGTATATTAAGGATACTTTCATCCTTTATATGTATTTAAAAGTCGTTTAATGCCACACCAACATATCTGTCAGTCTTTTGGGAGTATGTAGTGGTCTCTGTGTGTGTCGAGCATAAAATGTTGGCTCTCTGGGTATATACATATGTATGTGTGTGCGTGCCATTAACGCTTGTTTTCAACAATTTTGCAATTTTAACTTTCCCCGCTCCCTCCTCTGTGGTGGTGTTGTTGTATTACTTTTACCATTTTTCCAATTTCTTTGAGTATTAACGATTGGCAGGAGGAATTCAATTCATATTGTTTTATTGACAATTACCAGTAAAAGGAACTAAAAGACATGTGGTGGAATTTCGTAAAATGAAAACTGTCAATCATGAAATGTTGAGAAAGTGAGAAAACATCGTTATAGAAAAAGTGCAAGCGAATCAGAAAAATATGTAGCAAAACAATTTGTTGAAAAAAATAATTAATGGATTTTTAAGGAATGTCAAGGGGTAATGTAATATTTGAATGGGCCGCAACTTTTATACCCGCCAATATCACAAGGGTGGATTTTCATTTTGCGTAGTTATAATATAAATCGATTTGCTCTAAACTTTCTGATATATATGAATATTATTTTAAGGGGTTTTCCTACTGAAACTTTCAGCTTAATAAATAAATAAATAAAATTTTAAACAAAACCATAAAATGTATCTTCTTGCTATTTGTATAAAATCTATTTTAAAAAGGTTTTTTTAAAAGTATCAAGAATTTTTCAGGGTTATGTACACCACCTGTTATGACTTCATCTTACCGCACCCCTTTACCACAAGCAAGTGCAATTTGGAAAAACTCAATTCACTCACAGTTTTTCGCTAGCACAATTGCATTTTTCAATATTATGGTTTTTCGTTTAAGCTACTTGCAAATTATTACTGGCTTATGGCAACGGATCGGTTAATGTTTAAATAAAAACTGCAAGTACTGATGCCCCTACAAGAGATAACATTTTAAATTGCATTATTTTAGACTATTTGTTGTTTTTATTCCCAAAGAATCCAGGAATCAGTAGTCTTTTGGACCTTCGAGGTTGTTGTTATTGTTTAAGGCTAGAATTTTTTTTCCCCAGGAAGTCAATTGTTTTCCATTGCGACTTTTTCGTTAATTAATTGAGGGCTTTCCGGGATATTATGAACAATGATTATTTTAAACTTTAGTAAATCTATGTGTCTTTATTAATATTTTTGCGGCTTAAGTCTTATTTGGCTGATTTTCGAGAATGGGATATAATAAGGGACTACTGAAAATTATAAACCGCGCTCTGCTAATTGTTATTTCTAGTCTTGTAATTTACATTACAGGGCTTAATTTTACAAAATCACGATTATTTTTTACAGTTAAAGGCGTACGTACTAAAGTGTTTTCCGAGAATAGATTTACATGGCGTTTATTATCAATTATGACTAGATCTTTACAACATTTAGCAGTAATTCGTGCCTTATGAAACTGCATTAGAAAAATTTAACCACATGAGCATTTTGTTATTGTTTTCTTGAGTGGTATGGGGTCTAAGGTAGATAATGGAATGATAAAATAAAACGAATGTTTTAAATTTAATGACAATCGGTGCATTCCACCACCAAATAATGTTAGTTTTGACAAACTTTGTATGCCTTTTTTTACCACTGCTTGTTAAGTGTATAAAACTGTAAAAAGATATTTTTTAAATGCGATAAATTGAATTTCATTTTGAGTGTGTAGCCCGGGGAAATATTTGTTATTTCTCGCTTTCTCGGGAATCAAAAAAGTACGGAAAAACAAAAATCATGTTTAAGGCCCTTTTTAGCATTTTTTTAAAACCCAAATTGTTTGGACGTAGAATTTAAAAAAACTAAGTTAGGGTGAATTTCAGCCTTTAAGCGGCTTCCCTATATTGTGTTGCTTTACCACAGAAGCTGAAGCCAAATCACTCACAGCTTTCGATATCGATCGAAATTCATAATTAAATTGAATTGTAATTTCGATCGCTATTGTATGCGATAATTTAACCGTTGTTCTAGAGTGCAGGTCAAATACATCTGGCGATTACTTGATTATCATCTTAGTCATGTGCTTGAATTACCACTTGTGTTTGTATCACGCATGGGGACGGTGGCTTAGTGCACCGTGAGGTTAGGTAAATACATCAAGTACTCACTTTAATCTTAAATTTATAACGACAAAAAGTATAAAGTAAAACTAAATTTTATGGCCAAATAGCAGCGTCTTCTGAGGACTTTTAATCTTATACATATTTTATTATTGAGAAGAAAATTTGTCTGTCATTAAACGTCATTTATAAATGTCAAACGCTATATACATAACAATCAAAGTTAACAACAATCAATCTCATTAAACAAAATATGAACTAGAGATTCTCAAGCATTCCAAAAATTCTGTTGCAAAAAAGAACCTATTTTCCCCTCTTTCAGCAAAATCGTCACTTAGAAAGCCTTCCTTAGAAAATCCACAAATTCCTTTGTCATTTAAACAAATCCATTCAACTCAGGAACATTGTGCTCTCATCATATTCATCACATCATTTTCAATACTTATATTTGTGTTCATATTTACAAATATTTTCTTCTTTAGAAAAATTTAGAAAATATGTTTTCTTGCTATTTTCGTTATTGTTGCCATTTTATCGAAAAGTTTGTATTCAATTGTGTCTTCTAACCCTTTAAAATCAACACTTTATACTTTCTTTCATTCATTTTAAAAAAACATTTATTAGCTTCGTAGTTTGGATTTTCTTCTATTCTTCTCTTCTGAAATAAAAACTTAACAAAAGACTCAGGAAAACAAGAAAATCCAAGTCGCAGATTAATAGAGAAGAGTTCATTTATGTCCGACCACTTGCTTTGTTACTTTTTTTAGTTTAAATAGTTAAGATGTCAAGTGTTTTTTTCTTGATTTTATTTTTCCTTCTTTTTATATATGAATACGAAATGAGTGTAAAAAGAAACATGGATTTTGTGTCTTAAGGCAATTTGTTAAAATATCACAAAATCACCTTTTTCATGCTTTTGACAAAAATGCACAGAAGAAAAAAGAAAAAAAAAAACAAGAAAAGCAGTTGAAGTTTGCTTTTTTTGTTATGTAAAATGATTACCTACTTACTGTAATTTAAAAAGGGGAAGGATGTCTAACATGTCTAAAAAATATATAATAAAAGAAAAACAATTTGGGAAATTTTATAAGTTTTCAAAATACACTTATAAGTAGGGATGCGATTTCCATGCAAATGCATGTTTTTTGTCGATAGTCTAAGAACGATGTCGACCAATTATCTTTCCGAATCATTAAATTAGCGTTAAAGTGGCATCGATTTGTTTTTGCATATTTTTTTGGAAAATTCATATTTTTGCATATTTTTGTTTTAAATGCATATTTTTGCATTTTTGAGTGATATATTTTTTAAATTTCAATATTATAAAAAAAATTTCTACAAAAAATTTACAAATACACAAAAAAAGTCTGCCAAAAAAATTTTAGATCAATAAATACATTTTTTTGGAAAAAATCTTTCAAAATTTAGACTTCTATTTTTAACCGATGCAGCACCTTACATGTTTAAGTCTGCCAATGAGCTTAAAATATTTTATCCAAAACGGTTCACATGTTACTTGCTTGTAATATGGGTGGCACTTAGGTGTAAAGAAAATTAGAAGCCAATTCGATGGTATTGATTTATTGGTTTCATAAGTGAAAAATATATTTTTAAAGTCTCCTTTACGAGCTGCAATTTTTAATGAAATGTATCCCTTGGTATCCTTCCCACCGCAGTCAGTATTAACCTGGCTAGATGCTGTAGAATCAGTATTAACCTGGCTAGATGCTGTAGAATCAGTATTAACCTGGCTAGATGCTGTAGAATACTATTCGAAAAAGTTTGAGCAATTTAAATATGTTATTGAAGAACTTGTTGCTACCGGGGCTTATAAAATTAAAAAGGTAAAAGAAATATAAAAACTTAAATAAAATTAAAAGTCAATTAGCATTTTTATTTTCCAACTACGGATATATTGGTGTAACAATAACTAAATTGGAGAAATATTGTTCACTCAAGACAACTCAAGTCAATTTAACTGATATGCAGAAAGTAAAATTAACAATGTGGAAGGAAGAATAGCCCGACCAATTAAAAAAAATCCAAATGTTTTGAAAAAAAAAATAAAACAAATTTCAACTATTTTTGATCTGGTATCAAATGTGCTCTATAACTTCGGTTGACGTTGGGAGATGTACAAAAGTTTTTTCGGCCGAACAGACAAAGACTTACTTTTGATAATATAAAAAAGTATTTATTTGTTTATGCAAACAAAAATTTAAAACAAGTTATTTAAACTAAGTTTTAACTAAATTTTTTATTATTATTTTATTTTGTTTGTTTTAAAAAAATTAAAAAAACGCCTTTTTAATGAAAATGTTCAAGATTTTAGTGCATATTTTTTATTTTTTTAAGGCATATTTTGTTTTAGTGTTTTAGTGCATATTTTATGTGCATATTTTCGATTTTTTAGTGCATTAAAATCTCATCCCTACTTATAAATCTTAAGAAGTTTTAGGCATAAAATACAGCAATATAAAGACAGGATTTAAAGAGAGCTTAAATCGCTTATAAAGTTATAAATTCATCGCAGTTGTAGACGCTGTTTTAGACAATGTCATAGCATTAAGTATATTTAGAACATTCTGGCCGGCGGCAAGGATTTTCTTCTCTGTGATATAACTTCGCTAACTAAAGCTTTTCTGCGTAGACGGCCTTCGGCCGGGCGCAAGGACTTTATACTCTATGGTATAACAAACACCGGCTTTGTTTACTAAAACTTCTTTGGATACCCGGTCTTCGGTCGGGCACAAATTAGTAAGCGAAGCCGGTGTTTGTTATACCATAGAGAAGAATATCCTTGCGCCCGGTCGAAGGCCGGCTATGCAGGTAAGCATGAGTTAGCGATTTGAAATTCTTAGATTTGGGATATTAAAAATCGGTGTTTATATGAAACCAAAAACAAGAAATATCTCCCCAAAAAACGTTGTTATTGCTTACTGTTGTTTTATTTGATGACTTATTTCATTTTGATTTTGGGGACTTCTTTGTATGGTTTTAAAAACTGCAGTCGAAAGCAAAAACTTTCGAACAAAAAACGAAATTTGTGTACAACCTTTCGTTTTTTTAATTTGGTTTGACAGCGAGTGCTTACATCTAATGAATCAGAAGTTAAAGCAACAGTTTTTTTTTTTTTTTTTTTGGGCCAATGACAAATACAGATGTGAAAGAAATTGCAGTTTTTCTACTTTGACTGCAGTTTTTTAAGCGCTTTCAGGCCGCTATCAAATGTTTTATTTTTAAGTTGGACACCAAATTTTACCTATTTACATAAAGAAATTAAGATGTTATGAATTTTTGGCCGGAATCGACCATTCATTGTTTATGTTTAGTAAATTTTAAGGGGGAAAATGTGCTCTTATAAAAAAAACACTATTAATATTCGCATACGCTCTCAACCACATGCTTTGGACTAGTATAAAACAGGCCTTAATATTAACTGAAGGAATCCTAAAATACATATAATTTGTTTGTTACACACAATCTTTGTGTGTCAATGTTTATGTTTAAACACTGGGATCTAAGGTTAAAAAAAAACGTTATAAATATGCTTTTTACGCTCTCAAGCAGATGAATTGGACAGATCAAGAATAAAAGATAGATAAAGAATTCTGTAAAATGGGCGGACGGGCCGCTTTCTTTTTTTGCTAGTATTTTCAGTTTTTTCTCTGTATGTTTAAAATAAACAATGACAGGAAAAAGGGTAAAATAAACAATGACAGGAAAAAGGGTAACAAACAAAGTACACAACACCCCTTTTTCACATGTGAAGGATACTTTGACAAAGCCTTTAAATTTTTTTCCACTTGTGCTTACGCAAAGTAAACTTTTTGTTGTTCTTAATCAAACTGAACATGCAACTGTGTATTTAAGACAAACGAACAACAAAGCAACTTTAAACATACAACAAAATATTTAACCCATATCGCACTGGTTACTCTAACCGCCTTTATAAGTTAGTTAAGTTATTTGTTTTAGAGTAATTTATAAATATATTTCTGTTGGCATTCTTCCCATTCACAGTAATGGTCGCATTTAAAAAAAGTTTATATAAAATATTTTCAAAAGTGTGAAAATGATACTTAAGGGCATATTTTTCTTTTTTGCCTCTTTTTTTCATTTCAACAATATTTTTGTTGGCTCATATTCCTTAATGTTGTTCATATGTTTCAATTTTTCATACAAAAACAAGCACACACTTTCACAAAAACCTAACACATGGATACATATTATACTCTCTACACAAACGTAAATACACTTAAAATCTTTAGCACACATCACTCGCCTATTTGCATACCCAGTAGTTCATCAGCTCGGTAAGTTTTTGGAAGAAGTTTTTAAAGGTCTTTTTAATTTGATGTAGGTCAACAGAACGTTAACTGCCTATTTTGTAAATCAGTTGACATTCTAACCCTGCAAATAATATTGGACTACCTGATCCATTTTGATAAAATGCACTACTCGATGTAGTGCAAGCATGGACCATGCCATTGTTAAAAAGTGTTTGTAGTGATACGACATGTGTTCGTTTTTTACCGACATGTTTTCGTTTTTAAACGACTTCAAAACTAATCCTCTTGAGTTTCAAGACAACTCCTTTGTAATCCAAAGCTGGATCATATGGTCCTGCCCTAGGACATCGTAATGTTAAATAGACCATGTTTTCCATACGTTTGGGTTACTTTTGGACTAGTCTTAGTCCCTTGTTTGGACTAGTCCTATTATTTGCATGGAAGTTACTTCGAGATTTACTTACAGGTAGCACCATCCTCCTATTGTAACTAGGACTGTCAACCGTACTTTATAATGAAGTACTTCGCTTTACTTCGGGTAATTGAATTCTATGCTTTATGAGAACAATAAAGTACTCGAAAATACTTTATTTCGCATGATTTGATTTATCTATAATTAAAAATAGTTTCGCTTTAATTAAGGCAGGCCAAATAAATGGGAAATATGTTTTTCCTATAGGCGATTTGTTGACGTAATCGAAAATTTAAACTTCCAAAAACTTAATATGAATATGCATGATAATTGGGGAAAAATTGCGTTATTAAACAAACTTTATGATCAGTTATACAGTTCTGGGGCTTTGGCGGAATTTTTTTACTGCAAATAAATGGCAGCAAGTATTTACATTCATATAAAGTAATAATAGTGGATAGGGGATTATGCATTTGTGCTGATGTGTGTAACACCTTAAAATATGGGTTCTGGACCCACCTTTAAGTATAACGATCGACTCAGAAAGTGATTCTGAGTCGATCTAACGATGTCCGTCCGGCTGGCTGGCTGTCCATGTAACATTGTGCGCAAAGTACAGGTCGCAATATTAGAGATAATTTGATAATATTTGAAAATGGGCCGAATCGTAGGACCACAAGGGGAGATAGGGGCTATTTCTGCCTCTCAGAAACTATCACTCCCATTTGAATGAAATATAAAACATAGATAAATCCATATTTATATGGCTACATAAGCTATGCAGTTTTAAAAAAAATAGGACCACAAGGGGAGGTAGGGGGCAATTTCTGCCTCTCGCAAACTTTCAAGCCGATTTTAATGAAATTTGAAAAAAAGATAGATCCATATTTATATGTACACATAAGCATGATTCTCCATGGGTCCCGAATAGGGTGCACTCTCGTAAATGTGTTTTTATATGGACACATAAGCATGATTCCCCATGGGTCCCGAATAGGGTGCACTATCGTAAATGTGTTTTAAAATACTGTGGGCTTGACCGACTGTTCTTCCTTACTTGTTTTTACTGTTTCCTTTTGCTATGTCAGCATTTACAGAGAATTTACAGTAAATGGCAAGACGAAGGAAACAAAGCGTCTCCGAATCTGATAAAAAATTTATTTATAATTTCCTTAAACTTAAATGGATTAGATTAAGAAAATGCTGTGAAATTGTTAAGCAATGATAACACTGTGCCAGAATTTGATACTTTTTTTAAGACAAGCGGGGCACCTGGCGTTTTAACCTAATTCATAGGGTACAACACAAGGTGCCCGGCTTGTCTGCTTCTTCAACTAGCATAATGTAATAATTTACGAAAAACAACAAAAACACATTTTTAAATATAACGTTAAAGAAAAAGATATTGCATTGATACTGTGTAATTTTTTCTTAACCTTTAATAACCAATGAACTTTAATTGAAAAAAGAGGCTTGTAACTTTTACCTTGTTACGCTTTTAAGCAACATACATATGTGTATGTATATTGCTTACTTGTCTGCGGATTTGAAATTGACAGTTCGAGAAAAGCTTGCTGCTGACTAGATTGCATTTTGCTACATGTTGATTTTTTAATAGTTATTGATAAGAACCCTTTAGAACTTTGGTAGCTGTTGCAAAGGATTAATGTTTCTCCTAGTTTCAGTAACAAAGTATGACTTATGGGCGGGTTTGCCTCTGAAATGTCGCTATCCGCTGTAGATCTAGAAACACCCAAGTTATTTGGTAGAATAAAGCAGGAAGTAATTCTCTCTCCATAATAGTAATACGTTGCAATCTTACCAAAGGTAATTTCGCTTCTAAAGTTACAAAATTGTACCGCTTCTACGAACTACCGGGTACATTTCTTCCTCATGTTTAAATTCGTTTTATAAGTTTGCTAAAGTGTTAAAATGCTGTACTCAACAGTGTTTTATTGTTATATTTGCCTTTTATTTTATAAATTTTTTTTTACTTATTTTCTCAAAGTGTATGTTAACTTGTTTAACAAAAACAAATGCAAAAAAGTATGAACGCGTTAAAGTTTGCAGAAGTGTGTTAAAGGATTTTTTATTTAAAAGGTGCTAGTGTGTATGTATGTAAGATGGTGTATGTTAAGTTATGTGTATAAGAACATCAGTGTTTATTTGTTTAAGGTGTTATGCGTTTTTGCTTTGCTGAGTAGATGTTGAGTTTTAAAAATTTAAAACAAAACAAAAAGTTTGTTTTATGCGTTAGTTGTTGCTTAGTTTTAATTGTTTAACTATTAAATTAAAACAATACATTTATTTTTAACGTTCTTATTTAAGGCTGTGACCACTATTTGTTTTAAGTTTTAAAATATATTATACATTTTCTATGTTCTTAGGAAATTGTGTAATGCTATTAAGTTATCTAAATTTAAAAATGAGCAGTAAAAAAGTTACAAAATTGTCTTTATCACAATCTCTTGAAAATATATCTTTTAATCTTTAGATATTTTTTTTCGATAACGTTAAAATTTGAAAAAAGTCAAGGTATTTCATCATTTCAACAAAGTCTTAACTTGGTCTAAAGCAATAAAATCAGAGAAAAGCCCTTAACCAAAACGAAGGAGTATACAGTTTTCCAGATACATGACACCAACGTCAACATAATTTTCGACTGAGTGTGTCGCAATTGATACTTTTTTAGATAGAAAATACACATTCTTGTACTATGTTCTCATCATATATTTTTTAACAAATATTTAAGAGCAATATTTTATAACAAATTTAACTGCCTATTTACGATGTGCGAAAGAATTCTTTCTTTCGTATAAATACATTTAAGGTAAAAACAAAATTTTTATAATTTGTTTTTGTTTAAAATGTAATTGTTCGAAAGAAAGATTTCTTTCGCACATCGGTAATAGGCGATTAGACTGTAATATTTTGTTATTTTCGAATTTTTAAAATTTAATATGGCATTGGGACGAAGTTGTGATCAAATACTATAACATTAACACTTATGTGATTGACAAAAAAAAGGGCAAGGTACCCGGGTACCTTCATACGAATCTCACAAAAAACAAAAATTTTTGCAAGCAAACTTACAGAAACTTATTTGGGGATTATTTCTCTTGTATTTCAGAATTCAATCATAAGGTGAAAATAAATTGAAGTAGGCCTAAACTAAAGGTACATCTTACTAAATAAGCGCACAATTATGCGCTAAGCAATAAGACAAACAGAAATTCAGTAAGTAAGTGGACGAACTCTTAGCAAGTTTTATAAAAGAAAAATAACTTTTCAAGTGCCGCGGCATTCTCTTACTACGAAGCAGGTTTGTAAGGGAGAATACAAAAAAAATAACTGTAACATTGCATTGCTTCAAAGTGGGAACTCACCACATAAAATGCATGCCTTCCGTAAGAGAGATGGTTAGCGAACCCTTTACATTTCTCCCTTACAAGCCTGCTTTGTTTTAAGCGCAATTTTTTGGGAGGCTATTTCCCGTACTAGCAAAATTACATAAGTATGTCCGTTAACACGGATATAAGACGGTAAATAACGGATATAAGATATTAAAAAAAAATACAAAAATATATCTTATAAGCGTTTTTTTAAGCAATTAGTTTTTATTTTATTTAATTAGTTTTTATTTGTATTTCTTATGAAGGTTTATTTTAACTATTTACACTTAACTTGTGGCTTAAAAGGTGCATTCAAATCAGTGTTGCCAGAAGTAGGGGAAAATCCCTATATGTATTTTTGATACTAAAATAGAGGCGTAGGGAAAATCGGACAGATTTTTTATAATCATCGAAATGTAGGGAATTTTCGTCGTATCGCATTATTTATAAAATAAATTCAGAAAAACGTTTTGTTAGTGAAGTTTTCTTGTCCAAAGCTTTTGAAAATTTTTTCTTTTTACTAAAATCGCTTAAAAATATATTTCCAGAGTTGTTTACGATTAAAAAGTTGGCGACACTAAATGTATGTATGTATATGTTTTTTCTAACATATCATTTAATTGAGTTTTTAAAAGTACATACATATCTTACCTATTTAACTCAAAATTTTTAGTTTTTCACTTTTTGGAAAAAATCGACAGGTATTATTCATATCTACCCGCTGTAAAAATATCGAGCTTTTTTGTGTACCTTTTAGTAAAGAAACGGTTGGTTTCAAAATACTTTTTTATATGCCTTTCATATGAAATTAAATATTGTTTTGCTTCTGCTGAAAATTTTTAAATTTTGAGTTAACACTAAGGCTTCCAATCGGGAAATCCCGATCCCGGAAATCCCGGGATTTTCGGGATTAAGCTAATCTCGAATCTCGGGATTTCTGATTTCTAACCCCGGGATTTTCGGGATCCCGATTTTTTTATATTCTTTATTATTTTTACTTTTTTTTAATAACTTGTATAAAGATACGTGTATTTGTTGACAAAAAAGTTTAAATTACACTTGGACAATTTTAAATTGTATTTGAAAATTTTAAATATATTTGGACAACTTTAAAATTTATTTGACAAATTTAAAATATTTGGATAATTTCAAAATATGTTTAGGCTGGGCTTTTGAAATGTCAGTTAAACTAGGTTTAGTTAATCTGAAAACATATTTGTGCAGCCATTACAAAGTTTGTATACATAATTTTGACGGAACAGCTTAGTTTTGCTTAAAATCTTGGTCTTTAATACAACTCAATTCTAGTTCAGTTGAAATTTTGCAATTTTTGCATTATGGTTTACAACTCTGTGTTAGTGCGGTTAACAAAATCATCAAACATTTACAACTCATCACTAGCAGTTGTTCAATTTCAATTCCACTGAATTGAGTTGTAAACAATAATAGGGGCAAAAATAATATAAAAATTACACTTCGCAGGAAAAATCTGAGTTTTATACAACGTTAAACTAAGTTTAAACTTAATCCACATCTCAAAACACGGCCTGAGAAAACTTAAAAATATATTTGGACAATTTTAAAAAACTATTAGAAATAGTGTAATTGTTTTTATCAATAATTACATTAAAATAAGATTTTTATGTTGTTTTGTTACGTTTTTTATTACATGGTCTTTATGAATTTTGATCAATTAATAATTTAAGTTGGTTTTTTTTTATTTTTAAGTTTAAGGTATTTAAAATATCCCGAAAATCTCGAAATCGGAATCCCGATATATTTTCTTTAATCCCGAATCCCGGAATTCTGAAAAACCAAACTCGATTGAAATTTCCAGTAAACACAGTATTGTTGAACAAGTGCGATATGTATTTTCTTTTTTTTAAGTTTTATACTTATTTGTTGTTAAAGCTTTAATACACATATTCAAACAAAATTAATTTTTTATAACTTATGTGTTTTCTTCTATTTTAATGACAATAATGCGTAGGGATTTTTGTAGGGGAAATTTTTTCAACGTCTAGGGAAAAATCGGATTTTTTTTAGCACGTGTAGGTATTTTTTCGAAAAATCAACAGGCAACACTGATTCAAATGTACGCACTTGGTTGGATATTTTGCATAAAAAAAATACATTATTGCCGTGAAAAAAAAATTCCTTAAGTCTGGGATCACACTATGAAAGTTTTCTTTCAGAAAGTCTGAGTTTATGGGTGAGAGAGGAGAGAAAAAAGCAGGTTCTCTTCCCCTCTCACCAATGAACTCAGACTTTCTGAAAGAAAACTTTCATAGTGTGAACCCAGACTAAAGAAATATTTTTGTAAGTATGTATTATTATTGTATTTTTATTTCTTGTATCAGTTTTTTTTCTTATAAAAAATTTTTTATACAGAATACTTTTTATATTGACACTATGGAAAAAGCGACGTTGCTTTTGAAATACTTTCTTAAAACCGCTTTAAGATAAGATGCTTTTATATCCGTTATCAACTGTATTTATTCATAGTTTTTATTTTACACTTGTATCCACGCAGTATAGTTTGTTCGGCTGAAGAAAGTATGGGGTGTTTTTTTTTTAGCAGAAATATTGTTAGACTGAATTTTTTTTTTTGTAATCTTGCATTTTTTTTTAAATATGATTTCCGGCATGTATGTATGTTACCGCGGCTACAAGTTACATGGTCCATTCGATCAGTCCAATTTTTGATTACTTTTTCTATTAACTATGGTCGTCTGGCGTCAATGTGAAGAATATTGCCTTCCAATACTTCAAGATCTGCTGGATTGTCGGCATTAACTAATAACTTAACATAGCCTAACAAAAAGTAATCCAGAGGCGTTTAATTGCACGAACAAGGAGGCATGTGTCAGGACCACTTCTGAAAATAAAGCTGTCACCAAACATATTTTGCAAAAAATCGATTATTGAGCTGTATTGGTAATAAGAACCATCATGTTGGAACCAAATGTCGTTGATGTTTAGCTGATTGATTTTTGGAAAAAAAAACTTCAGTCATCATGGCTCGATAACGCTCACCATTTACACTAACAGCAGTTCCTTTCTCATTTCATCTAAATAACCTTAAAAAAATCAAACCTACATCTTAAAAGTTCCCCTTGATTTTCGTATGCCTTGTTCATAACTCCACAAATTTCTTAGTATATATTCAGGCGCTCCATTTATTTTTTGTTAAAGTTGGGGTTATATACTCATTTTTTCCATATCACTTATTTAATACAAAATTCTTCACTAATACATTCGTACATAAAAGTCATTTTATTTAACATCAAATATTCAAAAACAAAAAATGGAAGTTTATATTGTTTCCAACATGCTTTAACGCCAAGTGCCATAAAACATAAACACTAAATGACTCCGGAATTCATATAAAAAAGTAAACAAAACAAACTCACAAGTACATTGTACTTATACAATACTAAAGTACTAAAAATAAGTCTGCCTTTGGCTAAAATATAATTATGATTCTCGTTTTGCCATTTTTATAGGTCATTCAACACTAAAAAAGAAGATATAAGCAAAAAACTATCCAGTTAAAATAAAAACATTTCACTGCTTATTTTTTTTTTCTCTGAGTAAAATTCATAATATAAAAAACAAAAAAAAAAAAAATTACAAAACACAAGAAACATTAGAATGGGGTTTTTTTTTGAAACCTTATGATTATAATTAAATAAGTATGTCTACAGCAACTTTTAATGTCAAAATGTGTGTTTTGGTCCCCTTTAAAACAATTGCAAGGTTTTATTTTTTTGGTGGGGAGGTTTAAAATTACCTTTAGCCCTTGTGCTAACAAAAAAAAAAAAAAAAAAAAAATTTAATATGGCCCTTTTGACTTTAGTTTTTTCCTTGGTGTAACTTACTTAGCAACAAAATACATGCATACCTTAATTTTACGTTGGGTATGTTTTGATATGTTTGGCGTCAAAAGGTAAAATGTCTAATATTTCATCTCATGTTAAAAGTGATCAAAATATTCTGGGAGTAAATTTTAACATGCTGTACTTCAAGTTGTCCCAAAAAATTTAAAAGAAAACACAAAAAGCTACTGAGTCTCTAGAAACAATATCAAAGAAAAAATGTCTACCTTGAATACCAACAAAAAACAATAGAATGGCAGTTTGGTGTTGCAGTAGAAAAAAAAGTTTGGGTGGATTCTTCCGTAACATCGAGATTTTTAAATACAGTGGGACTTTTTGGGCAAGAAAATTTTTGGTCCTCAATGCGTATCGTGACTTTTGTATATATGTATATATAAATCTATTTTGTGTCACACCCATTTCTTCAGTCCAACCTACTTGTTGTCGGACGTTCTCTATTTAAAACCAAGAGGATTGTAACTTATTTGTAAACTTTAGCTCTTTCCGTTCTCTAGATATACAGAAATCTATAATCTCTTAGTATGGGAAGTGGCACGCCCACTTCTTCAATTCCGCCCACATTTGTCGAGAGGTTTTGTATTGATAACTCAGCTAAGTGTACCATATTTGGACAACTTTTCTCTTACCGCTCTTTAGATATAATACATATATTTTGTGTCTCGCCCACTTCTCCACTCCCGTTCACATTTTATCGGATGTTGTGAAATGAAAACCCATATGTTTTTACCTAATTTGGAAACTTTCCGTTCTCCAAATATTTATAAACCTATAAAGTCTTTGAATGGGAAGTGCCACGCCTACTTCACCAATACCGCCCACGTTATGTCGGATGTTGTGTATTGACAACCAAGATGCTTGTACCTAATTTGAAAACTTTGGCTCTTGCTGTTCTCTTGATATACTGGGAAAAAAAACCATAACAAGAGTTTTATGGGTACAATTAGAAGCAGTCGTGGCTTTTTTCTAATATTTCAGACAGTTGTGGACCGATCAGGCAGCATTTCAATAGCTCGATTTGTCATATGTGACAAAAATATATACCAAACAAGTCCCCATCTTATCTGGGGTCTTCGAAAGAACTATTTGAACAGACAGACTAATATCGTTAAATCAACTTCGGTCTTCATAACGAGCGAATGTCAATTTTGTAGAAATTGCAAACGACATGATAAACGTCTTTAATACCATTTTCAACTATGCGAAGAATATAAAGAAGGCGAAGGTGCATTTTGATTCCTAAGTTTTTGTACAATCTCCTAATTTTCATTTTGAGTTGAGTATAATATGAAATTGTACTATTCTTTAAGATAACATTAATAAACAGATCATCTCCATTCCCAATAGAGAACTAAATCACAATTAAATTTTGTGTTAAACACATGTATACAAGCTTTTAAATGTTGTTGTTTTTACTGTATACAAAAATGTTGTCATTTTTCATTTAACCTTAAGTTAATTTCCCTAATAACAACGCAAAAACAACAATAATACATTTACATACACTAGATTCATATATCCTAACAAACTGATTATATTCATTGCTGATATTTTTTATTTATTTATGTATTATTGTTGTGATCAGTGTTGCCAGAAGTAGGAAATATTCCTATTATAAACCGAAGTCACAGATTGGGGAAAACTAAAGAGATTTTTTTAATTTATTAAATTGGAAGTTCATACTTTTTAAATTCCCATTTTTTGCACCAGAAAAACAAAAAAAAAACTTTTTAGGGATAAAAAAGTTAATGTCGATTTCTTTTCTGATAAAAATATATTACAGTAAATACATGTTACACTTTCTAATGTTACCTATAATCACTCGAAGTGTAACATGTTGTGCAACTTCAATAGCACAAAATCAGCTCCTTTGTTTTACAACTTTTACAATTTTATCATAAATGTGCTTCATGTGCGATATTTAAAACTATTTAAGCGCTTCCTGCACGCTATTATGGTTTGGAAACAAATATTGACATCACTTATAGCCTGGAAAACTTAAAACGATAATAATATACATAGACTTTTTTCATTTAAATATGTAAATATTTTTATATTTTGTGCTACAACAATATTTCCACAAAGTTATGAGCGGTATGAATAATATCAAACAAAATAAAACATTGGTTGTACAAACAAAGTAGTAAGTACCGAAGTTGTAAAACAGGGCATTATGAACACCTTAAGTAAATGTAAGGGTCGAATATGCAACATGTTTTTCATCAACATATTCACAAAATAACTGGAACATTTTTCCCACAGTTGTATTTTTTGTACAAACGAACACAAAAATGTAGAACATGTTACATTAAAGCAACATATTTGTCAGAAAAAAAATCGCAATTAGTTTTATATTCTTACTTAAAATTTGGTTGTAAAATCACAAATTTTATTAATCGGTATTTTGAATACTTTCCGAAAAAAATTTTTTTTAATTATAAATTTTTAAATTAAAGCTTTTATTTAACTTGCAATGTCTTGCAAAATCTTGCAACTTAATTTTGAAGCAGATATCTGCAACCGATTGTGCAATGCATGTTTAACTATGTGCCGCCTATCTCCTACAATATGGGTATCAAATGAAGGGGCTGCTAAGAATAAGTCGAAAAATAAAGTGACGTCACTCTGGTAGATATCTTTAATCGATTGTGTTGAAATTTTGTATATAAACATTCAATTTAGATGACAATGCTTGGTAACCTGTGTGACGTTACTCTAAAACCAACATGGTGAAACGTCCAAGATGGTGGACTAATTATACAATATGGCTATCAAATGAGAGGGCTTGCTAAGAATAAGTCCAAAATTAAAGCGACGTCATCCTAAATCCAATATAGCTGACATGGTTTTTAATGCTTGCTTACAATATTGGTATCAAATGAGAGGACTTACTCAAGGCGAATTTATTTTTCAGGTGGCGTTGAAAGAACAGCTGTGCTACTTTTTTTTTTACTTAGAGAGAGGAATGTCAAAAGTTGCTTGTGTTTTCGACATATCGATCAACAAAAGCAACAAATAAAATACAATCCTGTTTTTTTTTGTGTTTAACTTGTTGTAGTATCGACATCACCGTTTACATGAATTCACCTTGGACTGAGAGTACAAGTGCTAGTTTTAAAAAAATTCAAAGCAAACACATTCTTAAAAAACATGCCTTTATTTAAATGCGTTAAAAAGAAAAAAATAAATTAAAAGTAAAAAACCTGCTTAAAAACGAGCTTTTATTTTAATGCGCTAAAAAGAAAACAATACACTTTTACTTTTAATTAATTTATTTTCACTTTTAATTAATTTATGCTTACTTTTGGTTTTGTTAATAATTTGTAGGGATTTATGAACCCTTTTTTAGCGTGTCTTTTTTAATAACTGTGTAGATAGTTTTAAATAAATTCTGGCAGCTCTGTGTGTGATATGTGTAAATGTAAAGTAGTAGTTTTTTGCATCATGCATTCTTCTCCTACTCCCATTGGGTGGATGGCGGTGTATGTGTGTTTTTGATTATTTCACTTCATTTTGTGGCTAAGACCAGTGTTGCCAGAAGTAGGGGAAAATCCTTACATGTAGGTATTTTTAATAATAAAATAGAAGCGTAGGGGAAATCGGACAGATTTTTTATAATCTCTTATATGTAGGGATTTTTCGTCATACCGCATAATTTATTAAATCAATAAAGAAAATAACGAACAAATTTCTTTTCGCTAAAATCACTTAAAAATATATTTCCAGAGTTGTTTGTGGTTTAAAAAGTTGGCGACACTAATATGTGTGTATATGTTCTTTTTAGGATATCTAAAAAAAAACAAAGTGGTGGGGTTTTTAAACAATTGTTTGCTGAAATGACATCAATGACGGACATCAATGCATTCGTGACAAATAAGGAATTTTTCGTAGTAAAAAATATGTTTCCTGCATTACTAAGGGTTAGCGAAGAAGTTAACAAATAGTGGGTACCAATTGTTACAGCTATAAGTGCCTGGAAAATTAGATATGTATGTACACTGTGGTATATACTATCAGTAGCGCCATTAGCGTATAGAGTGAAAATGACAACCATTTCACTAATGGCAATGGTAATTTCTTATACCACTGGAATATTATTCAATGTTGAAAGATTAAATTGGATTTATTAAAAGTTCATACGTATATATTATTTTTTTTTTTGTTTTATACTTATTTTTTATTTTCGAATAAAATTTTTTTTTATGACTAATGTTTTTTCCTTTATTTTTAGGCTAATAGTGCGTAAGGATTTTTGTAGGAGAAATTATTTCAACGTGGAGGGAAAAATTAGGTTTTTTTTAGCACGTGTAGGTAGTTTTTCGAAAGTCCACTGGCAATACTGGCTATGACTGACATTGTCCTTACTTTGTTTGCCGAATTTTTTTGTTATTTTTGTGTCTTGTTTGTTATTTGTTGTTTGTTTGTGTTGTTTCTATTTTTTTTTACTTGTCTCTTTCAATTTTCTTCATACTATTTGTTATTATTGTTAGTATTTTTGTAGCTGTCTTCTTTTACACTGTTGTTTTGCCATTTTTATAAGTATAACAGCAACAACTTAATATCCTTTTGCCTTTATTTTGATTTGTTGTAGATGGTTGCTTGTGTGTGTGTGTAGGTTTTTTTTATTATGCTTATAGCGTTACCTTTTTTATTTAATTAATTTTCTGTTATCCTAATGTTGTATGTATGTAGTATTTCGTTTTGCCATTTGTTGTCTTGTTTATGTAAGTATTTTTTTCTATTTCATTTATTATATTTTTTGCTCGTTTGTGTGGGTGTCTTAGAAAATGATGGTAATGGGTAATAAGCGCAGTTGTGTTTGTAATGACATAAACAAAAACAAATAACAGGAAAATGGGTTGCTTTAATTAGTTTTTTATGCTATTTACAACACCTTATATTATTTTGGAGGCTCTTATAACGGGTGATTGCTAGGTTGAGGTTTTAATGATGGTTAATAGGTAGGGGATTTAAACAGAAAAAAAAGAAACCCACACCTCACACTTTTTCCCGAAGGGGTTTTAGCTTTTAATACAAGAATTTTTATTTAAAAACTAGCTTCTTACACTTATTTACCTTTAATATTAAAAAAATATATTAAAACCGAACGAAGTTATATCACAAAAAGTCACTGTTTACATAAACAATCACTTTTTATACAAAAGTTCACTTTTTACACAAAAATTACTTTCTACACATAAAATCACATTTCACACAAAAACTCACTTTTTACATAAAAAAAACAGATTTTTTATACAAAATATTATTTTTTCCATATAAATCAACAAAAAATCCACATAAAATTATATTTTTTCCATAAACTGTTTTATTTACAGATTTCCCTTTTTCGTACGTTTTTTAAACTCATAAATACGACTGCAACTTTTATTACGTACACAAAACTTTTTGCTTAAAGGAGTTTCTTAAATTATCCTGGGAATAGGGCATTTTATTTAGTAGTTGTGACTGCCATTTACACATTTTTATAGTTAAAGGGAAACATACCTGGACATCTTTGCAATTGCTATAGTTTTTTGTTATGCTGTTCCTGCGTCTCTTTTCTTTTTATTTTATTATGTATTTATAAAATATACTTAATTTTTATTTTTATGTTTTTTCCTACCAGTCACCTAATCCTGACTAACGTTTCAAGGAAATAGTAAAAATAAAAAAAAACAACAAACATAGTAAAATAATGTTAAAAAAAAATATTATATAGTGCACAAAATAAGCTTTTGTCTTTTGGGTATTACGGTCGGGGTTTTAACTGTAATTTACATAAAATGTAATTTGTTTTCTACAGCCATTTGAATGCAGATAGAGGAAAAAGCAGAAAAAAATCCTTATTATTACATGAGAACATACATAGCACGGTGGTCAATTCCGGCTAAAAATCCATGACTTCTTAATTTCTTAAAGGAAATAGCCAAAATGTATTATCCAACTTAAGAATAGCATATTTGATCCCTCGCTAAAATTTTGGACATGTACATACAGGGGTTGGCCAAGTAAGCTTTGACGACCCAAAAGTATTAAGCAAATTTAAAAAAAAACGTTTATTGCAGGTATATTTACCTAAAATATTGTGTAAAGATTATATATAATGTCTGTGGGATATCTATGTATGCTCCTCTCTCGACCACTTATTTTTGACCATGTGCAATTGAGTAAAAAAATAAGATATGACCATATATGGTTAATATATAATATACCCAGCAAGCAAAAAATTCTTTTCAGATTGCTTTTGAGAAATAAAAGATGATTTATCGCTTGGAAAAGAATTCAGATATGATTCATTTATATATTCAAATAATTATTTCTTAATATTTTGAATTTAAAACTAATTTCTCACAAGAGCTAAAAATGCTCAAAATGGAATCAGAAAATTGTATCAGAAATGATTCTTTGAAGGGATTCGTTGGTAGGGTACCATTTCTTCGAAACGAGAGTATAATTAAGAATCGCAAGATAATCTTATATGCGGTTATTTTGCCCTTGAAGCTGATTCTTAAAAGATTCGATTATGGTACAAAATGCTAGCTGGATACCCAGCTTGGTATAAACATATCGAGCCCTAACCGTGAAAATAACGTGAGTGCCAAAAATTAAATTTTACAGGAGGAGTTGTTTTATTTTATTTCATTTACCTAAATTTTGTGTAAAATTTGTCGCTTACGATAACATTTTTCTTGCCGTAAAATCGTTACGGAACCGTATGTGAGGAGATGATGCAAGTGTTGCCAATAACGTCATTTATTAAAAAAAACGAATATTGAAAATGATGTCGCTTACCGTTGTTCGATTAATCGATTCATTTTGGGCGATTTACTTTTATTTAAAATTTAAAATTGCTTATTTTCGATTAAGGAATAATTCGAATAATTTTTGTTGATTAATCGATTATTCGAAAATTTGTTTTTTCATGTATTAAATGTAAAAAAACAAGTCGATACGCTTAAAATTCCCTTTTTTTGCTTCTTAGCTCAGGAACATTTCATACGACTATATGTATTATAAATTTCAAAGACTAAAACCCAAGAGTTTGGGAATAATTTATTTTTAAGAATGGTTAGTACAGACTTTTACCTTAATGATGAAGACGATGATTTTTTTGAGACAAATGAAAACAACCTTCTACCAGACCTTAACAAGACTTTTAAAAGTACATATTAAAATTGTTGAAAAGTCAAAAAGAGATTTAAATGTTATATTTATTTTTAGAAAAGACAAGAAAAAGAACAGAATCAAGTTTCAAATAATAATCGAAATCGTTTGAAACATAAACGTTTAAACTGTATACTCTTTTTAAAAGACTATTTTAGAAACTTAGCTTTAATGTTGATGCTTTTTTATTTTAAACGTTTTCCTCTTTTATTACATGATGTACTTTTTGTTAAATTGTTGTTAGTTTTTGAATGAAATTTTTATGTTAAAAATGTAATCTTTGGTCTTATTTTTAAAATTCTAAACTAAGCAAATTTAAAATTATTCGATTAACCGAATATTATTAAACTATTCGACTATTATTCGATTAAATGTTAACCTCGAAAAATTATTCGCGCGAATAATCGATTAATGCAAAACATCGTTTAATTGAATACCCTAGTATTTATCTTTGCACAACTCAGGTGCGGATCCAGCTTGAGCTTTGGGGGGTGAAGAAACATTTAACTGAAACATCCTTTTTAAAAATTTCGTTAATGACTCCATATAAATGGGTCAAATTTTTTTGTTTTAGGGGATGGGCGTTTAAGTTAATATCGAATTTTCCTTCTACTGTATTCACAACTGCATTACTTCGTATAATAACTATATGGGTTACATAGCGTCATATAAAGTTATTATTTTATTAACCCTAGAAGGCTAACCCACGTAAATTCTACGTATAGTTTTTTTTATTAGTGTCGCCTCATAAGCATCCAGTGACCTAGCGGTACCAAATTCAACAAATGATTTTTTCAATAGTTTTTAAGCAAACGCAAAAACATAGACCAAGCCATGGCCCAATTAGTAGGTCTGCACGCAACTACAACCATCCAGCAATAGAAAAAACAACACGCATTTTGTTTGTGTAAAAAATTATAAAAATTTCAAGAACAAAAGCATTTGTTTGTGTAAAGCCTACAGTATACGGAATGTAAAAAGCCACATGTGCATGTGGTTCTGACGTAATTTAGACGTCACTACAAAGCCACAATAACAAGTTCGTGATGTGTGATGACGACAAAATTACGTCAGAACCACATACGAATGTGGCTTTTTACATTCCGTGTACTATAGGCTTAAGTGTTAGTGTAAGTGTTAAGAGTAAAATTTGTTCGCGTAAATTTTACGTATAGCCTTTTAATGTTCTCGCTCTAGAAGTACTTTAGCGACTAAGAATTTTTGCCCATTTTCGTGTCCTAAATGTATAAATTTCAAAAAACAACCAAACAGCTGTCTATCCACTTTTGTTTTGTCGTCACTATTTTATTGAAATAAATAAACAAAAATCCTTTTTGACCGGAATTGACCAGTGTGCAAAGGTGCAATTTAATGTAAGTTTTTATTTAATTTTTTATTATTTTTTTAAATTTTTTTGTTTTTTTTTTTTTTGCAAATTTTTTGTTCATCTTAAACGAAGCAAATTAATACAAGTTAAATTTTGCTTAAATTTTTTTGCTCGTTAAACAAGTTTGTAATTGTAAAAAGCGTTTTGGGGGCCAGTGCAGAACTCATGAACTTTAAAATGTTTGTTAATTAGAGCCATTAAGGTTAAAAACGTGTTACAAAATATATATATATATATATTTATTAAGATTTTATAGTATTAGCACGTTAAAAAGAAATTATTTAAATTTATTTAATTAAATTTTACCTTAAATTTTGAAGAATTACTCGATATTTGAATAAATAATTGTGTAAAACATACCTGAAAAGAAAAAAAAACAAATTTATTTTAGAAACTGGGAATTATCTCCTTTCGTAGGTTACTTTATATTATATTCAGCATTTTTTATTTTTCGAATTTATTCTATGAGTTACATTTCTGTTATGTATTTTATAAAGCTTTTTTGTAATAGTTCTATTCCTTAAATTTTTGGGAATGACTTTTATACACCACCAGACTATTATATTGTATTTTCTTGTTACATTTTACCTTAGCTATCCTTTGGATAGCAATGAAGTATATAGTATGTACAGAAAAATTTACAATTATTAGACACCAGCAGAATGTAATGCATTTTCTGGCCCGCTACGGCCTTCGTCAGCATTCTTTGTGTCACACTGGATAGTGATACTTTATAAATTTAATGTATTTAACTCAACTATTTTTAACAAATAGAAACTGGGAATGATCTCCTTTTGTAAATTTTTCTGTACATACTATATACTTCATTGCTATCCAAAGGATAGCTAAGGTAAAATGTAACAAGAAAATACAATATAATAGTCTGGTGGTGTATAAAAGTCATTCCTAAAAATTTAAGGAATAGAACTATTACAAAAAAGCTTTATAAAATACATAACTGAAATGTAACTCGTAGAATAAATTCGAAAAATAAAAAATGTCAAATTTATTTTATTAGTTTTTTTCTTAAAAATTATTATTTTGTTTTTAAACCACTCTGTATAAAAATCCTTAAGTTTTTTTAGTTTCAATTTGAATTTTTTTTCACTTAAAATTTCTTTTATTTCATTATTGAACAAAAAAAAACAGAATGTTTTTTCCAGAAATCATCAATTTGCCAGAACTTTTCTGTAGTTTCATCCTTAATTTTAAAACAATAACATAATAACATGTGACCTCCTTTCAACCTAAATTTTCTCCCTTTTCTTCCATTTTGTAAAGTAAAATTAATTAATAATGCAAATGATATAAAAAATTTCTTTCAATTTAACTTATTTGTCTTTGCCAAGTATGTACAAATAATTTTTTTTGTTTCCTTATTCTCTTTAGTTTTTCTAAATAAATTTTATGCTAAAAATATTTTTTTGTTTTTTAAAGCATTAATTTATCTGGGTAAATATGTTTTTCGTTTCTGCATGACTTTGATGTTTTTACTGTAGTAAGTGGAGTCCAGTTTCTTTACTACCCTACACTATATTTATTTATACTGAAATTAAAATCAGTTCCTTAAAAATTTAGAAAAATATACTTAGGGATTAGGAAGAACTTTTCTTAAATTTAATTAGTAGTAAATCTAAAAGAAATCTTTTCAAATTTAAATCAAACATTAAAAAGTGACTCAAATGGCTTAATTTTGCCACATTTTTATCACTGCTTCGTACAACTGCATTCGAAATAAAAACAAAAATTTATAATTTCTTGCGAAATCGTGAAAGAGCCAGTAAGTCTTTGATTTTATTCACAAATGTCAACTTTATTAACACTCTCTCCCCCTCTGAAATGATTATGCTCCTGAAAAATAAATTATTTAGAGTTTTAAAAATCTTTTAAATGTCCATAATCTTTTCACATTTAAATTCTTATATACAAAATTTGAACTAAAATCCTTCATATAAATTCCATATTCCTATACTGTTCTCCTAAAGTCCTGTAAAACTTTCTCTTATCTCCGGCTTACTTGTTTTTCTTATTTGAGTATTTAAAGTCATAAATTATTCTACTAAAATCCTGTAAACATTTTTGCTTTAATGCCGTTTCTCGTTTGTTGTTATTGATATAGTTTTTTGTTATTTGTCTGTTTATTTTCAATCTTAATTTTGCTACAGTCTTGCAGAGCTTTTCATTCTTTTTGCTTCTTGAAATTTTTATTGTTTTTTGTTGATTTTCATTTAAATTTTAAAAACAAAGAAACAAAATTTCATCTTCTTGTCTCCCAGAAAAACAAGATAAAACAGAAACAAAAATATATTTAGCTATAAAAAAGTGGCGCAAGAAAAATTATATTGTAACTTCATAAGGAAATTCGCACTGGCTCTCAAACATGTTTCAATGCAGATCAATTATTAATGTGTAATTCTAATGAAATGTTTTTATTTTAATTCATTTTTTACTCCTTAGAGGAGCATAGGCCTACAAAAAAAGTTATTTTATTAAGATTTATTTTAGGCTAATTACTTTATTTCAATCCTGCTTTGACCAGTACTTCCTGCCTCCGCCTTTACTGACCATCTCCTGGTGTTTGCAGGTCTTCATATTCTGCGGCTTCCTTGCGGGTTCCATTCCAGTGCTTGTCTGGCAATATCGTCTTTTAGCTTTCTTAAGGTATTGCCTCTTTTATTTTTTAGCCTTCAGGTTTCTGTTGAGTTGCGATCAATAACCCTTTTTTGATATTATATTGGGCCAGAATATTCATATGATTCTTTGCAGACAACTGTTAATAAATACTTGCAGTGCCTTTAGCTCCGTTAGCACTACGTTCCATGTTTCAGAGCCGTAAAGAAGGACGGACTTGACATTGAAGTTAAAAATCCTCAGTTTCGTCTGCTTTGGGCTGAATTATGTAATGCAAACATTATGTAATGCTCCAAAGGCAACATGTCCTTCCTTGATTCGGTGTTAAGGCCCAACTATAATATGCATAAGCTTGATTAAGCTACTGTCAAAAATTAACAAAAAGCGTCTCAAATATATTTAAAAATACAAAAACAAAAAATATTTGATTCCGTACGGAGAGTGCGAACTGTTTCGCTCTTTGCTTAATTCAGTTCAATAAATATCGACCAATATGAAACACATGTTTTCGCACAATTGTCAAAGCCAAGTTAAGCATTTTATAGTTTGGCTTTTATTGTTTATACCTATGCACTCCACTGCACACCAGATTGGGTCGTGGTATATGGTGTCAAATGCTGTATCGTAGTTAATAAGTCCCAAATAAAGTTGCGTTCTCAATTCAGCATACTGTTCAGAAAATTAGGTGTTCTTTTTAAATTCGACCAAACTAGCGCCTTAAAATGACGTCAAATGGAACTTCAAATATAAAAGAACTTAAGTCTACATCTACTGTAGCACAGCAGGGATGAAACATTTGGTACAATTGTACTTTTTTGCTACTATTTGATCTTCAAAAGTCTTCTTCAATCTTTTTTTACTAAAACTTGGCTTAAAGTTAAGTGATATTTTTGGATTATTGACGAAAAATCAGACTGGAGGAGTTGCTTGTAGAAAAATAGCTGCCATATATCCGTATGTACTACCCGGGGGTGGGGGGTGCAGATATCGTCTAAAAGATATTTCACCTGTGGTATTGTATTCTCCCGGGTAAAGTAGTTACATGCAACCTGGGATGCTGATGAAGTCTTGGGTTCAAGGTATTCACCAGAGTTCTTTCTCTTTGTACACTGAAAGAATTTTCTTCAGAATACCAATGAATTTTGACATTTATCCCATGAAAAATTGCATTAAAAAGGAACCTATGCAGCGCTTAGTTGGATAAATGAAACCTGTTTTATTTAAATGTATTTAATGAAACATTACATAAGATCTATGAAAAAAATTTTTTTTTTTTATTTTATTTTTTTTTAATTTTTTTTTTTATCAAAGTTGTTCTTATTGAAGTTTTTTTTTTTAACCAGAGTCGCTGGCGGGAATCGATCCCGCAACCTTGGCGCTGAAAGACTTTTTTTTTATTTTTTTTTTTAATTTTTTGGAATTTTTTTTTTTTTTATACACTAGCCTATAAGATCGTACACTTTAGGCTCATCGATATCATTACTAGTGTTTTGACCTGCATACCTACTTTTAGAATTTAATAGTGACTGAAAATAAATTCACTTAAAATGATAACAAAGCAAAAATCATGTCAAAAAGGTTGCCAGATTTTTTTTAAATTAGTAATGATAACAAAAAATGCCAAACTGTTAAAAAAATCGCTGAAATAATATAAATGGTAAAAATAGCCAAGTAAATCGCCAGTTATATTACAAATCGCCAAAAAAAAGTCGCCACTCACAATATAGAAAATGCCACCGCCAAACACGTTTCAAAATCGCCATATCTGACAGCCCTGGGAATGAGTGTTTTTGTATCCTTGTTAGCAAGCGGTAAATAGTTACTTCATATGTTCTGCTTCACTTGTAAGAAATCTGGGAATGTTAGTAAGAATATCTTGATTTTTCTCAAGCATGTTAAAAGAGCCTGCCAAGTTTTCTTTTAAAAACAAACACATTCATACGTATACTGTTGCTCTTGTTGTTATTATTTTTTTCTTATTACAATCTGTTTACTCTTAAATTTTTTGGCAAAAGAATTTTTGTATAACATCAATTTCCCTAAAAAAAAATTTCGTGTGAAATATGACTACAAACGGTGCTTTCTTTTCTTGTTAAATTTTCTTGTTGTTGATCCTGGTGTTGAATTCTTAGCTGATGTTATTGGTATATCTTTTAGCTCTCATTTCAAAAGCTGTCCGTATGTGTGTTTTTTTTAAGATATGTAATGTGTTAATACGAGTTAAGAGCCCCAAACAATTCTTCTGTTTTTGAAGTCCAAGTAAAAAGCAATTTAACACTTGTCAATTGTTGTAAAAAACAAACAAGCAATAAGCAAAAAAATAAAACGTTTAAAAAATCTTGTTTTAGAAAAACTAGAAATTAAACGAGAAACTAATCCGTATAAATGAAGCAAATAAAGATTCCAAACTGACTACTTGTATAAGAAAAAGAAAAGAATTTGGTAGATGAAATGAAAGTGATAAGCAACTAATTAGAAAATTGTCTTGTATATTAAAACCTTTTTATTTTCAACAAAATTTTTTTTTTTTTTTTTTTGTTTGACTTTAAATTAAGAAATTTATCAAATCTTTATCTTTAAAACCTAAATTTACAACAATTTATGTTTTTCTATAATTCATTTAAAATGTTTGTAAATTAATTTTGTAAGATCTGATAAATTTTATTTTAAAGTTAATTTTATTATTTCTTTAGCCCTTAACAAACATATAAAAGCATTTCCGGCAATTAGTTTTACAAGACGCTCTTTTACAAAATATGTACATGTAAATAGATAAAAAAAAACTAGGATAAATTTATCAATTTATTTTGACATTATAGAGCAAAAATGGGTTTTCTTATTTCTAACAATTTAAGTGAAAAATACGAGAATATTAATTTTATAGTCGACCCACCTAGAACACGGCTTTGTACTAGCAAAGTAGTGACTTTTTGTGTAAAAGGTTATTTTTTTTTTTTTTTTTTGATAAAAGTGATTTTATGTGTCCTGTTGTGTAAGAAGTGAAAGTAAATTAAAAGTACTTTTTTATCTAAAAAGTAATTAACTTTTTTTTAAAAAACTTTTTGTTTAAATGTAACTGAATTTTAAACATTTGTAAGTGCAAATCTTTATAGAGCGGGGACTAAAGATCAGAAATAAAACAAGAAAGAGTTTGATATTTGGCTATGCCGAATCTTATATGTATGGCCTTTACAATGGAGCCTTAAGAACAGAAAGTTTTATAAGCACTATTCTTTAGATATAAATAAATCTGTTTTGTGCCAATCCCGCCCACATTTTGTCGGATGTTGTGTACTGATTACCTAGATGCTTGAACCTAATTCGTTATCGCTTTCCGGTGTGCAGATATATTGGCTGAACAAGTATGTATTTGTTATGTTTAAAAAAACGCAAAAAAAGTCTAAAAATAAAAAAAACTTATTACTTTCGGCGATTGATATAAAAAACAACAACTTTTTACTAATATCTTAGCCATTTATGAACCGATCTGGCTGAATTTTATTAGCAAACAAATCCGGGGAAGGTGTGACATTACTATATAACAACCTTGTCCTCGTCATAAATGGGGTCTTCGCCAAACCTATTTCAACACACTCACGAAAAGACGTACAGACAGACAGACAGACATCGTAAGATCAACTTGGCTACTCATAAGGACCAAAAATATATACACTTTATATTGTCTTACATCATAATTGTAGAAGTTATAAAAGGAACGACAAATACAAAAAAAACTTTTACCTTCGGCGAAGCGTATAAAAAAGGCAAACTTCGGAACAATTAAGGGAAAGCGGAATTTTTTTCACGAAGCTTCTAAACAGTCTCGCAAAAATCTTAATCGATCCAAGAGGTATTAGAAACGTTACGCAGGTCGTAGGTCACGAAAAACGGATTTTCGTAAAAATCTTGCTACTAATAACACTGCACAACACAGAAAGAAAATAACAGAATTCTGGCAATGGATTTTGGTAGAGGAGACAATAATATAATATATTATGTATATCGGTGTTTTGAAAGATCAAATCGGAATTTTATTTTAGACGGAGTTAAATTTCCACCCTTTTGGCCTGTTCCTGCAGCATATCAGTATATAAAACTATGTGTTCTTAACATCTGAGTTATAAGGTACGGTCAGCAACTTTGTAAAAAATCTTACGGCAAATATTTTTGTGGACACATTAACACTCTAACTCCCCTTCATAAACATTGTACAGTGAGAGATTTTGGAAAAATGGACATAGTTCTGCAATCCGATTTGTTGGTAACTCAGAAAAAATATTGAAAAAAAAATAGTTTTTGATTTTTTTATTAGGCTTATTTTCATTAAATTTAATTTTCAGTAAAGAAAGTAAAGAAAGGAATTTACAACATAATATAAATTAAAAATTTTTTTAATAATTTTATTTTTGACTGAACACGGGATTAAACTCGTGTCGAATTTACTAGTTTCGAGAATGACCACATTATCATCATCAGAATACTTTGCCGTTCTAAGGTTTGCACCACTGCGGCGCCTGCCGCAGTTTAACCAATCGTAACGGTGGATCAAAATTTGCTGTAATTGTATATCCATTTTCAATTTTATACATTTAATTTTCGAGGTCGGATATTTCCTAATCCAAAAGAGATAAACTATGCATGTCGCCAGCTGTTTTGTAGAACTCGACTAATATACTATTTCACTGATAAATAAAAAATTTATGTCGGGCTAAAATTAAAATTAGCGGGATTTTGACAAAAACGCGTTTTTACTGTTCTTTGAACCTGCATAACCTATTTATGCGTGGGCTTTTGGGACGTTGTTTAGAACCACAAAAGAGATCTTCGTGCAAAAATTCTGTTTTTCCTTAATTTTTCCGCAGTTAAATAGCTTTATTCCCCGTATTATTACTATAAATAGTAAAACTTTAGAATAGTAAAATTCTTAAAAGTATTGTATATTCTAAGAACTTTTCACATGAAGCAAATACATATTTGGTAAAATTTTTGTTTTGTGTAGATTTTGGCATTAACCTTTTTTTAAATGCATTTAAAATAGCTGCAATAGCCGCATGCAGTAGCATATACCATTTTAAGATAAATGGCAGCGCGTAAAAATAAGCGTCAAACGACAGCAAATAAAATTAATAGCTTACAAGATAAGCCACATTCAATACGCTCAAAATAACAACAGGCATATTCAATATTCAACATTCATATAAAACTCAAAACAATATATTCAACTACAAATCACTGTTAAAATTTTTCGTAAGAAATTGTTCAGATTTGAAAGACATACAAACAAACAGATGCTAACTTAAAAGAAACGAAAAGAAAAATACGCTCACATTTCCAAAGACATTTGTTAAGTGTAAAAATCAATGAAAAATAAACCCTCTCAAATGTATTGTTAACAGATAGATATCAATAATATGCAAAAAAAATAAAGAAGAGAAATAGGAAGAAGAAAATATCGGGCATCACAACAACAAAAGCAGTCTTTAAGATAACCTACCAACCAAACTAAATGAACAACAAAACTATCTAAGAAAAACATCTGTTTTTTTCCACACTAACTATAAACTATACTACACACACATTTTACAGATACAAACGCACAGATATAGTTAGATAACACCACAGACAGATAAATGGTACAAAATTTGATATATAACCCAAATAACAATTTTAAGTATATATTTTTTTTTAAATCAACAATAAAATTTGGGTGAGTTCCAAAACGTAATTTGCAAAGCAACTGGATTTTTGAAATGCATTCTTTAAAGCAACCGTGTAGAATTTTACAACGCATACTAAAAAAAGTTATCGCTGCTTAAAGAGCATGTACACGGCAGGTTTTTCACATCTGACTTGTCATCTTTTCATGTCACATGTAATTGTGAATGTCTGTCAAAACTGCCGTTTTGCATAAGGTTTATAACCCAGCAAAAACTTTGCTTACAAAATAAGTAGAAAAATAATGAGAACTTGACGAACAGACTACTTATTTTTCTACTAGAAGAAGTACTTATTTTTGTTCGAGATGTCCCAAAAGTAATCCCTTATAATTTAGCCTATTATAATCTAAAAAATAATATGTTTTTTTTATACTTAAAATTTTTATAAAAATATATAGTTACACAAAGTCAATAAAGTAAAAAAATTTTTATTTTTTTTAAATTTTTTTTTTTTTTTGTTTTTTTTTTAATTATTTTATTTTTATTTTTTCTTATTCTATTTTACTTTATTTTATTTTTTATTTTTTTTTTCTGTCTCTGGCGGGATTTGATCCCGCAACCTCGGTGATGATAGACTAGCTCTCTACCAGCTAGTCTACCGGGGCAGCGTAGTTTTTGCATTAAAAAACTATGTTTTATGACTATAATGACATTTTTATTGTCATAATGAAAATACAAATTTTTCTGTATATTTAAGATATAATAAAGTTATTATTTAATATATAACTAATAATCCAAAAAGTGGCGAATAAAGCTACAAAGTAATGAATTCTTGAAGTCATTAAAAGTAGGATTGTAAGTAAAGTTTTTGCTGGGAACATTCGGCCACAAACGTACATGTACGTTTGCTTCTGACATTGTCTCTGTTTTTTTTTTTTTTTTTTTAATTAGTTAGTGCAGAAACCAAAGTAGTTCTCGTTTTCAAAATAGCGTGCTGCCCCCACAATTATTTTTAGTTGCCCAGTAAAGGAGTTCAGCCGCCTTAAAATTTTTTTCTTTAAATTTGAAGATACCAATTTATAATATTATAATGAAACATTTGTGATAAAAATATGCACCTAATTTCTATTCAATGGTGAAATGATCATGCATATATCGGTACTGTAAAATATTAACTTCAGTCGGCTAATGATTCCGTCAATAGTTTACCGCCGCTGCCAATTTCTTCCCGGCATAGATTTCTGACACAGCTGATGTCAGATAGTTTGTCAGAAGAAAAAAAATGCTTTAATTGAAATTTTGTCATATGACTTTCCATCTGACTTTTACAGAAGCAATGTTATAAAGAAAACTCACGACATGTATGTATTTTGCAGTGGACAATTTGACAAGTCAGATGTAAAAAACATGTCGTGTATGTTCAGCTTTACACAATTAAAAACTGTGCATCGCTGTGCGTTTTTAAAGTTGACTGCAAAGTATTTTAATTTTCAGCGGCTATTGATTTTATTCTTAGGTGTTAAAATATTTTAAAAAGATAAAATTAATATCAGAAAAACTAATGATTACTATTGTTATTTACCAATTGACATTATCCGAAAAATATATAAATTGTTTGCTGGGTTTAAGATCCTAATATTTCACTCACACTCTCACTTCAACATTAAGATACTTTTGTGTGTAGTTTATAAAGCAATTGGGGATAATGTAAATGTTTGTATGCCAACTAAACTTAACTAACCAACCAGACAGCCAGCCAAACATTCATACAACCACCTATTCCATTCATTCATCCATCCCATAACAATCATATCAGTACTGTGTAAGACTTCTTTACTACTGGGTATTGTGCTCCCCAAAAATAAAAAATTAAATAAAAAAATATAAAACACAAAATAAAAAATGCATGTAATTGTGTCTTCGTTCGGTCGTATGCCAGAGAAAAGATTTCAAGTTAAGAAAATTTGATATAACTTGAAAGTATTTTATTTTTTTGGTTCGAAAAGAAAAGGTTATCATCTATATTACATCTCTGATACCCACAAAAATACGCATACACACACACATACTCAATAACTTGCATTCATACATAAATGATTACACACATTTTATTCAGTATAAAATTCAAAATATTGGTTCGAGTCTGAAACAACTTTTTTTTTTTTTTGTAGATGAAAGAAATAAAAAGAAAAATGTTTTTAACAGTCCCTAAGAGAGTAATCATTTTTCAATAAACATTATTGCATTGAGAAAAATATATAATATACAAACTTACAACATATATTAACACAAATATACATATTTAAAAAATTATTATCCTAATTTACTAAATGAACAATTTTTCGAAATTGAAAGCAAATTTTATTTTAACAAATTTTTTTTGCAATACGAAATTTAAAAAAAAAAAAACAAATTCGAGTGCTATATTCGGCTGTGCCGAATCTTTGATACCCTCCACCGAAAATTCGAATATTTCAGGAGTAAGATATATATGATATCTATATATAATTAATTATAATCTTTATAAAAACGAACATCAGCATTAAAATTGGTTGCGGTTTAGACCTATATTAAATTATTGAACGACAATCTTGAGTAAAAAAAAGTTTTAAATTTTATTATGATATTATGATAGTTTGTATAGGGCCTAGGGTAAATTATGGACCGATCTTCACGAAATTTAACAGTGTGGTTTCTAATCGAATAAAACAAATTTGTGCAAAATTGTATATCATTCCGTGCATTATTCCAACATTTATGTTAGTTTTTGGAACAAAATTATCAATTTTTTTGGGTGGTGGTTCCACATTTTGATTCAAAAAAAATTTAAAAAAATTTGACAGTGTGATTTCTAGTTCTATAAAACTGTGATGTACAAAATTTGAATTCAATTGTATTATTTATTACGGTTTAAGGCGTACTAAACTGTTTTCCGAGAGCAAGAATTATATGGAGCCTATGGTAATGTATAGACCGATCTTCACGAAATTTCACTGCCTAACTTTTAGTAATATTAAACTGTGACGCACCAAATTGTATTATGGTAGCATTGGTCATTATGGTTTTTTATGGTAGCATTGGTCATTATGGTAGCATTGGTCATTATGGTTTTAGGCGTGTTTTCCTGGAGTTGGGTTTACATGGGGCTTAGAGTAAGTTATCGACCGATCTTCACGAAATTTGACAGTATGATTTCTAGTTCTAAAAAACTGTGCCGTACCAAATTTTACTATGATAGCATTATTTATTACGGTTTTGGGTGCACTTAACTGTTTTCCGGGAGTAGGGTTTGTATAGGGCCTAGGGTAAATTATGGACCGATTTTCACGAAATTTTACAGTGTGGTTTCTAATCGAATAAAACAAATTTGTGCAAAATTGTATATCATTCCGTGCATTATTCCAACATTTATGTAAGTTTTTGGAAAAAAATTATCAATTTTTTTGGGTGGTGGTTCCACATTTTGATTCAAAGCTCTGATCCTACTAAACCGATTTTGCTGGATTTCAATCCCAAACTGTTAAGGATAACTACAAGCTAAGTGAAATAGAGTTTGTTCCATTCTTGTGAGTATTTCGAAAGTGAGCGTGTTTTCAACAGACGAACTTGTCTAAATCGACTAAGAATTACTCAAGAAGAAAGTTTATATAGACTGTATGGGGTCTTAGATGTATAATAAAAAAGCATCACTCGGAATGACAAACTTAGTATACCCTTATTCACCACTAGTAGTGGTGGAGGGTATAAAAATTGGTTTACCAAGTTTTGTTACAAAAAACTAAAGTGGAATCATTAATAATCGCTTAGACACAAAATGAGTAAAGTAAAATATTAAAGAATTTAATTTCCAAGTAAAAGTTACAACTGTGTTTAGTAACAAAATATCACATTTTACTTCTTCTTATTTTAGACAGCAATTTAGACAAAACAAACAATTAAATTTGTTCACTTTTATTAATTTTTTTTTTTTACTTTGAGCCAACACTCAGAGGATAACCCCTACTAATGGTATAAATACAACTGGGACGAACGACGAACTTCGCATAGTACGACGAATTCGACTTCAAGAATTCGTTGCGTAAATTCGTCAAATAAGACACAATAAGTGCGTGAATTCCAGGTATTAATGTGAATTAAAATTTTTTATACCCACACCACAATAGTGGAGAAAGTATCAAACCGATTTTACTGAAATTTAAAACAAAGATAGATCCATATTTATATGGACACATAAGCTACACATATTTTAAGAAAATAGGACCACCAGGGGAGATAGGGGCAATTTCTGCCTCCCAGAAACTATCACACCGATTGTAATGAAATTTAAAACATAGATAGATTCGTATTCATATAGCCATACACTCTCGAAAATATGTTTTTAAGTACTGTGGTGTAGCGTATCATATGGTCGGGCTTGACCGAATATACTTTCTTACTTGTTTTAATTTATAAAAAGAAATACCTTGGACGCTAGATAATATAAACATTTATTATTCTTAACTTCTTTTATTATTTTACTGCATCCATTTTATTTTTTTTTACACTCAGAGGATAACGCCTAATAATGGTATAAACCCCTACTAATGGTATAAACACAACTGGGACGAACTTCGCATAGTACGACGAATTTGTCTTCAAGAATTCGTTGCGTAAGTTCGTCAAATAAGACACAATTAGTGCGTAAATAACAGGTATTAATGTTAATTAAAATTTTTTATACCCACACCACAATAGTGGAGAAAGTATCAAACCGATTTTACTGAAATTTAAAACAAAGATAGATCCATATTTATATGGACACATAAGCTACGCATATTTTAAGAAAATAGGACCACCAGGGGAGATAGGGGCAATTTCTGCCTCCCAGAAACTATCACACCGATTGTAATGAAATTTAAAACATAGATAGATTCGTATTCATATAGCCATACACTCTCGAAAATATGTTTTTAAGTACTGTGGTGTAGCGTATCATATGGTCGGGCTTGACCGAATATACTTTCTTACTTGTTTTAATTTATAAAAAGAAATACCTTGGACGCTAGATAATATAAACATTTATTATTCTTAACTTCTTTTATTATTTTACTGCATCCATTTTATTTTTTTTTACACTCAGAGGATAACGCCTAATAATGGTATAAACCCCTACTAATGGTATAAACACAACTGGGACGAACTTCGCATAGTACGACGAATTTGTTTTCAAGAATTCGTTGCGTAAGTTCGTCAAATAAGACACAATTAGTGCGTGAATAACAGGTATTAATGTTAATTAAAATTTTTTATACCCACACCACAATAGTGGAGAAAGTATCAAACCGATTTTACTGAAATTTAAAACAAAGATAGATCCATATTTATATGGACACATAAGCTACGCATATTTTAAGAAAATAGGACCACCAGGGGAGATAGGGGCAATTTCTGCCTCCCAGAAACTATCACACCGATTGTAATGAAATTTAAAACATAGATAGATTCGTATTCATATAGCCATACACTCTCGAAAATATGTTTTTAAGTACTGTGGTGTAGCGTATCATATGGTCGGGCTTGACCGAATATACTTTCTTACTTGTTTTAATTTATGAAAATAAATACCTTGGACACTAGATTATATAAACATTTATTATTCTTAACTTCCTTCATTATTTTGCTGCATCCATTTTAATCTTTAATTTAATCTTTAACCCTTTCGGTACGGGAGACGATTAGTTAGTTTCAAGCTTTTATAATGGGCTATTTTTACAAGGATATGCATATTAAACTAATATTTATCTTTTTTGTGTGCCCCTACCCAGGGAAGGGACTTGGGGTGGGACATATATGTCTCATCAGGAGTTCGGAATGGGACATAAAAGTCCCATTAGTCGTAAACATATAAAAAAAGGGTATACAAAATCAAGAAATTGGTTTCTTTTTACGATGTAAATTCACATATATGACCCACGAATTTACAGCTGACATCACCAATCTATAACAACTTTATTCCAGCATTTCTGTGATTTACAGTCTAGTTCATACATTTTGGGTAACTGATCAAAAAACTCCTCCAAACAACACGTGTTATGATAATAAGCAAGACTTGTTTTAATATTTGTACTTAAACGTCTAAATAACTAAATGGGACGGTTTTTAATCATTTAAAGTAAAAAACTTTAACACTAGGACTCTGGGAACATTCAGTGGGATACATATGTCCCAATAGGTGCGAAAGGGTTAACTAGCAATAAATGTTATTGAAATTTCTATGTAATTTATTTGTCTATTAACATTTATCAAATCATAGGTGGACCATATTTCAACAAAAAACAAACATAAAAAACTGTTAATCGGGTGTGTTCTAGAATCCGAATCTACTTAAAAGTGGATTCTTAAGCATTTTTGATGTTCTGCATTTCAATTTACCGATCTCAAATTAAGGTAGTTTTTGGGTTTGTCTCAAATTTTGCAATTTTTCGCGAATTTCAGCCATATTCGTGATTTGTTCATGTAAGTTTTCTGATTCTTTACAGCTTTAATAACTTACAATAAATAGTAGACTTTTATATCATGCCGCTGTTAGCAAATTTTTGCGAATATTCGCAAATTTAGCAATTTTTAGGTACTTTTAATCAATTTTATGGCTGTTGGCCATTTTCGCAAATTTTTTTTTTTTTTTTTTTTTTGTTATTTTCCGATATACAGTTTTTTTCACTCATTTACCGATTTCAAATAAATTTTAGTGTTTGTTTAAAAGTTTGCAATTTTTTCGCGAATTTTAGCCAAGTTCGCAATAGAAGCGATTTGTCCCTGTGACTCTTTACAGATTTCACGATTTTTAATAAATATTAGACCACGCTATCATGCTGCGCTGAAATAGAAATAAACCTATCGCAGAGTTCGTTACGCACGACGTATTTCGGACTACGCAATGATTGTGTGTTCTTTCATATACACCAATGTGTTCTATTTCTGGTGACGAATGTTCGTTGCGAATAATTTGTCATTCGTCCCAGTTGTGTTTTTAACATAATACAATGCATTATATTAGTACATATTATGAAAATAAGTTATTAGGAGAAGGAAAGTGGGAGTAGTGTTTGTAGACATTTATTTTAATTTTTCCAAATCGTAGTCGACTGGGAAGACTTTTGCCGGGAGTTTATTCCACATAAAGCTAGTTCGACCGAGAAACAAATTTTCTCTCTAACGGGCTGTGCGATATACTTGACAGTCGACAAAGAACGTATGTTATCTGATTAAAAGGCGAGTACTATGGGCATGCACCCACGTCTCAGGGATGAGTTCATCCATCTCAGCTGAACACTTATCTTGGTTATATTTATTTAATTATTAATAGTTAATCTGTGTAACAACGCACTCTTTTACACCCGATCCAGAAGTTTCAAGATATACCTTGAATCACCTGAATAGATACGGGAGTTGTATTCCATTTTTGGTCGAATATATAAATAACGAGTAGATCAGCCGGAGTAAAGTAATTCTTTCATCGTTTAAAGAAACTAAGACACTTTAATGCCTTTTCGACACTTGAAAAACATGTTGCTTCCAATGAACATCACATTGGATTTTCAAGCCTAGGACATCGAATGTGTCTGATTTCTCATGATGATGATGAGAATTTGGTTATTCTCGAAACGTAAATTTAACCCGAGTTTGAGCCCAAGCTCACCCAAGAATAAAAATTTTCGTGAGAGACGTATTCAATATTGTATGTGGAGACAGTAATACGTCTCTTACGAATACACTTGTAATCATTCCATGATAATGATATCCGATGGATTTCGAAATATTGGAACAAATAATTTAATAAAAATTATATTTATTTTTTAACAAATAGTTGGCCTCGAGCTCGAAAAAAAACTATTTATTTTTATTAATAATAAAAAAGGTCGAAGGAATAAAATTTTATTTATTATCAATAAATTTTAATTAAAGTCATGTTGTAAAATTCCTTCCTTCAGTAAAATAATTTAATGAAAAATAAATTTGATGAACTCGAACCTAACTAAATTAAATATAAAATTAGAAAACAAAATTAATATTTTATATTAAAACTGACCTTTTGCATAGAAAGTAATTTTTAACACTAAAACTGACTTTTTATCAAAAAAAACTGTCTTTTTGCACAACAATTTATTTTTTAAAAAAAAACAGAATTTTTTCATACAGAATCACAGTAAAACACTAGGAGCTATTTTGTAAATCACTTCACCTTGCGTTGAAAAAGGTTTGATACACAGAAAAAATTATTGCTAAAATATTTTCAAACAAACGCTGGTTTTAAAAATTTTTTAATTTCTACAAATTTTTTTAACTGTTTCAATTAATATTTTTGCTTGATTTTTTATTTTATCTACAAAAATGATGACAACTGTTAAAACATAAAATATACGCTTTATTGGTTTCAAGTTTTCATAATTTTGTATGAAATATTTAACGCTCTTTAATGTAGTCGTTTTTTTGCAATTTTTTATTTGATCGTAAGCCACACTACTTTATGTAAAATAAATGAGCAAAAACAAAAAACACATGCAGTCTATTTTTGTACGCCTTAAAAAAGTACAACAATAAGAAAGATGATAAAATAGCGTGACGATAAACAACAACATCATAAGAAACAAAATTTATTTTTGGTTGTTTTCAAAGTTGGTAAAATATGAATGAATAGAAATCCCGTTTTCTATTTTTTAAATTTTGTCAGTTAAATACAAAAAGTTTTTGCAGTATAATGATGACGGAAACCATATCGGGTCGTTCTGCTGCAGTTTTTAGTTGAGATTGCTTCTTCTTAACCCAAGGAAAGGATAAGACCAACGGTGAATGTGTGCAACTAAGCTATAACGAGAGAGAGACATCGACTGCTTTCAGTGCAAAAAGAAAAAACTTTTTTGTTTGATTTCAGTAAATGATTTGCTTTTAATTTTTAAGAATTTCAGTCAATTTTTTTGTTTGACTCAGCTAAATTATTTGTTTGAAAAAATCAGGGTTTTTTTTCAATAAACGAAATGCAAAATAAATGGTTTGAATATGCAAATTTGTTTGTAGGTCCTGTTTTAAACAAATAACGTTTTGATCCGGCAAATTTTTTGTTTGAATTGAAAAAATAATTTTTTCTGTGTATGATATATTTTTTATTTTTACAAATTTTTTAAGAAGCCACTTTTTTAAACTCAAAAAGCCACTTTCTTACACAAAATGTAAATTTTTTACACAAAAAGTAAATTTTTTACACAAAAAGTAAATTTTTTACACAAAAAGTAGATTTTTTACACAAAAAGTAAATTTTTTACACACAAAGTAAACTTTTAACACAGAAAGATCCTTTTTTACTCAAAAGGTAATTTTTTGACACAAAAAGTAATTTGACGTATATTTTTTACACAATATGTAAATTTTTTACATAAAAATTAAGTTTTTACAAAAATTCAATTTTTTTAACCAAAAATCCGCTTTTTACACAAAAGTCACTTTTTACAGAAAAATTCACTTTATTGCACAAAAAGTCACTTCTTGAAAAAAAAAATATACACACACGTTAATTAAATTTTGTCAGTACCACTAATAAATTTTTAGTTTAGTTTCGATATAAAGGCAAGTTGCTTTTAATGATTTTATTAATTGCAAAAACCTTTTTTGTGCTTTAACGAATATTTTAAACTTCAAAAGATTTCAAAAGATTTTGTTATTCGTGCTTAATTCCCATATTTTAAACTTTATTTTTCTTATCGGATTTGTTAAGTAATTCCTTAGTTTATTTTATTTTTTTATAAATAAATGTTCATCTTTTAGCAAATTGTTGACACAATTTCCTTAACGATAAAACATTAATGCAGTTTTAACAATAGACAACAGTCAACATTAGTTATTATAGTTTACAATATACGATATTTATTTTAATGCGAGGGTAGTTTAACAGATGACTTTTTTAATCAAATGAAGTAATTACTAAAATCTTAAAATAATTTTTAAGAATATGTATAGCTTTTAAATTGTTTTTGGTTGTATGTATTCAATTATGTGAAATCAAGTGAACTACTCGTGTTCGTTCTGAATTCTCAACTTTTTCCAGATCTTTTCACTCTACGTTATTAATCTCTTTAAAAATTCGTCATTTTACATACAAGTTATGTTTATACTACGTATTTGGTAGTAATAGTCAATAAATTATTGAGCGACATTTTTATACATATATACACATATGGGGCAATCCAAGTGAAATCTGACAGTTTGGAGAAAAATAGTTTTTGATTTCCTTTATTTTTTACGGTGTTAATGCTCCTTATCAAGAGCACATTTAAGCAAATTTTAAGATTTTTTTGGCTTATAGTTACAGAGATATCGTGTCTTAAAAAAATCAAGTTATAAGAAAACTATGTTCAAATAAATACTCCAAAATTTTTCATTATTGGTCCAAATAGAATAATCATTTTTTGTATTATCAAAGTTATTTACGGGAATACAAAATTTATCATTAATACGATTTCTGTATGACGTGCTAAATTCCCAATTTTTCATATTTGATAAATACACTGAAATTTATTGTTGAGGGAAAGCTAGCTTCATGCGCATTTCACTGGTTGCTTAGGCCAGCTCATCAGGAAACCTTTTCCCAAGATTTTAGAAAAGCCAAAAATATTATACGAATAAAACCCCAAAGCGAATAAGAATTTTAAACACTCAAAGTCTTACTCGTAAGTAACAATATCAAAGCTTAAACAAAACACCAACAATAAACAGTGAGTTTATCTTTTCTTACATCCCCCTACAATTGGTTGGGTTCTTTCCGACTCGAATTGTAGTTGTAAGTGGGTAAAAAGAAAAAACAAAATTAAAAAACAAATTGTTTCATTGTCTTCGTAAGAAAACAACAAAAAACAATTTGCCAATTCAGTTTTCTGCACGGGCACATGCGAGTATATTATCAAAGTTATTTACGGGAATACAAAATTTATCATTAATACGATTTCTGTATGACGTGCTAAATTCCCAATTTTTCATATTTGATAAATACACTGAAATTTATTGTTGAGGGAAAGCTAGCTTCATGCGCATTTCACTGGTTGCTTAGGCCAGCTCATCAGGAAACCTTTTCCCAAGATTTTAGAAAAGCCAAAAATATTATACGAATAAAACCCCAAAGCGAATAAGAATTTTAAACACTCAAAGTCTTACTCGTAAGTAACAATATCAAAGCTTAAACAAAACACCAACAATAAACAGTGAGTTTATCTTTTCTTACATCCCCCTACAATTGGTTGGGTTCTTTCCGACTCGAATTGTAGTTGTAAGTGGGTAAAAAGAAAAAACAAAATTAAAAAACAAATTGTTTCATTGTCTTCGTAAGAAAACAACAAAAAACAATTTGCCAATTCAGTTTTCTGCACGGGCACATGCGAGTATATTATCAAAGTTATTTACGGGAATACAAAATTTATCATTAATACGATTTCTGTATGACGTGCTAAATTCCCAATTTTTCATATTTGATAAATACACTGAAATTTATTGTTGAGGGAAAGCTAGCTTCATGCGCATTTCACTGGTTGCTTAGGCCAGCTCATCAGGAAACCTTTTCCCAAGATTTTAGAAAAGCCAAAAATATTATACGAATAAAACCCCAAAGCGAATAAGAATTTTAAACACTCAAAGTCTTACTCGTAAGTAACAATATCAAAGCTTAAACAAAACACCAACAATAAACAGTGAGTTTATCTTTTCTTACATCCCCCTACAATTGGTTGGGTTCTTTCCGACTCGAATTGTAGTTGTAAGTGGGTAAAAAGAAAAAACAAAATTAAAAAACAAATTGTTTCATTGTCTTCGTAAGAAAACAACAAAAAACAATTTGCCAATTCAGTTTTCTGCACGGGCACATGCGAGTATATTATCAAAGTTATTTACGGGAATACAAAATTTATCATTAATACGATTTCTGTATGACGTGCTAAATTCCCAATTTTTCATATTTGATAAATACACTGAAATTTATTGTTGAGGGAAAGCTAGCTTCATGCGCATTTCACTGGTTGCTTAGGCCAGCTCATCAGGAAACCTTTTCCCAAGATTTTAGAAAAGCCAAAAATATTATACGAATAAAACCCCAAAGCGAATAAGAATTTTAAACACTCAAAGTCTTACTCGTAAGTAACAATATCAAAGCTTAAACAAAACACCAACAATAAACAGTGAGTTTATCTTTTCTTACATCCCCCTACAATTGGTTGGGTTCTTTCCGACTCGAATTGTAGTTGTAAGTGGGTAAAAAGAAAAAACAAAATTAAAAAACAAATTGTTTCATTGTCTTCGTAAGAAAACAACAAAAAACAATTTGCCAATTCAGTTTTCTGCACGGGCACATGCGAGTATATTATCAAAGTTATTTACGGGAATACAAAATTTATCATTAATACGATTTCTGTATGACGTGCTAAATTCCCAATTTTTCATATTTGATAAATACACTGAAATTTATTGTTGAGGGAAAGCTAGCTTCATGCGCATTTCACTGGTTGCTTAGGCCAGCTCATCAGGAAACCTTTTCCCAAGATTTTAGAAAAGCCAAAAATATTATACGAATAAAACCCCAAAGCGAATAAGAATTTTAAACACTCAAAGTCTTACTCGTAAGTAACAATATCAAAGCTTAAACAAAACACCAACAATAAACAGTGAGTTTATCTTTTCTTACATCCCCCTACAATTGGTTGGGTTCTTTCCGACTCGAATTGTAGTTGTAAGTGGGTAAAAAGAAAAAACAAAATTAAAAAACAAATTGTTTCATTGTCTTCGTAAGAAAACAACAAAAAACAATTTGCCAATTCAGTTTTCTGCACGGGCACATGCGAGTATATTATCAAAGTTATTTACGGGAATACAAAATTTATCATTAATACGATTTCTGTATGACGTGCTAAATTCCCAATTTTTCATATTTGATAAATACACTGAAATTTATTGTTGAGGGAAAGCTAGCTTCATGCGCATTTCACTGGTTGCTTAGGCCAGCTCATCAGGAAACCTTTTCCCAAGATTTTAGAAAAGCCAAAAATATTATACGAATAAAACCCCAAAGCGAATAAGAATTTTAAACACTCAAAGTCTTACTCGTAAGTAACAATATCAAAGCTTAAACAAAACACCAACAATAAACAGTGAGTTTATCTTTTCTTACATTTTTTTGTATTTTTTCTTTTTTGTCTACTATTCAAGAAAAAATATAAAAGGATTTTTCACAGTGGGCTTGGATGCGATTTTCGGGGTTTAATATTTTAAATAAATTTTCTTCACTGTTTGTACTCATTGATTTTGTTGAATTTTTAATATAAAACTTAAATTTTTTCCAGAAATCTAAGAACCCAATTGGTTGTGTGATACAAATAACTACTATTTTTTCTGATTTTTTTAAGATATGTAAAAAAAAAATTTTTTCGATTTAAGCCACTGTGCAACATTTTTAGTTGATCAAAAAAAAAAAACAATAATTATTATTTTTTTACTTTACTGAAGTATTTTTTTTTTTTTTTAATTTTAAAAACATTTTAAATTTTTTGATAAAGAAAACTTTTCAGCAATTATTGTACCAGCATTGAACTATTGAATGAAATGTTTGCATTCCAGGAATTGATTTGGCCGTTTCATATCGCAAATCCAAAGTTTCCTTTGGGTCAAAATAGTGCTTATCTGGAGGAAATTTTACTTTAATGTTTGGTAAATTACTCGGCTCGGATGCCAATTCATTCAACTCCAGAGCTGTAGTTATTTTTTTTATCAATTTGTTTCTGAAGACTTACAATGCTTTTCAATGTGCCTCCAATACCGCCAAATGGATCTTTACCATATGCTTTTGTAAAATAATGCCATACTGCAGCAATCTTAAAGACTTCCTTGTGAAAATATAGTAGGTTAACAAAATAGAATAGTAAAATATTTAGACGCATTTGATAATAATTTTTTCACAAAATCAGTAATAATCCTTAGATACACGTATACTGCAACTGCATCATGGTTATTGCCCTACACTTCGATGAGTGAGCACTTCATTATGCTTGAAATAAACAACTATCGGGAATATGGTTGCCTGATTATTATTCCAATGAAAACCGTGTGCTTCGTTCTGTATAACAAACGGGTAATCACAAATCACCACAACTTTATCTTCTTTGAAGGTTTCTTTGATTTGTTTCAATAAAGCAGATTGTTTTTTGCTATTAAATCATATTTGTTAAAAGACAAGCAAGATAATTGCAAAATATATCAACGAATTTTTTTTAAACTCACCTCGCATCAGAAGAATAATACTACATATCGTTGGCCTCAGATAGAAAAGCCTTAACTCGAATTTTTCGAAATTGGTTTTTTTAGTGATCCCAAAACATTTTACATAAATTTTCAATTTTTTCTTAAGTGAATATTTTGATTGTGATGCATACAGTTCAATTATGTTTTACCTTCTCCTGTAAAACTCCAATTATGTGAGTTAGGACCTTTCTACACGAGACCAACGATTTATCTACATAGTTAATATTTATGTATAAAAATATCTATCTATAATAAATTGTAGATTACATAAAGCAAAAAACTTGAGCCAAAATAAGATAAATGTATATACATATTTCGGATAAAATAAATATAGTATGTAAGTACACGTACTTTTTTGATAATATAACTGGCATGAACATTTAACTATAGAATACAGATATAAGTTTATATGTATGTATATATATAATATATAAGCATATTTATCTATGTATACAAAAATACATACATTTACTTTATTATTTTTAGATTATAAACACTATTGTCGTATAAATGTATGGTAAAAAATTCTGTCATATGATAATATTTGCTTGAAAATAAATACAATAAAAAAGAATTAAATATCCATTTTTTTGTTATTTGAAGTGAGGAGTTGTGTAAAGGAAAATTTAGAGTTTTAACGCACATACATATAACAAATAACAATGATTATACTACATAAGTAAAATTGTTTGCAGTGTAATTGTAAGTGTGACCATTTTAGAATTTTGCAGCTAAATTAAATATTTTACATTTTGATTTGGCCCCAAAATTTCCCTTATATCTTTGAAGTTAGGCAAAATGGTCTTAAGTCTGAGTTTTTCGTAATGTTAAACTGAAAATTATAAATTTAATGTTCTAATTCAAATGATTATTGTCTAACGAGCAAATGGTTACAGTTGTGCCAGACTTAAGTTATTGATACCCAAAGTAGGAGAAAAAATTATGTTATAATTAATCAAAAACTAAAAAATGTCTGTTTTTACTTTATCCTTTTTTGCTTTACGTCAAAGATATCTACCATGCAAAAAGGAGTATAAAAAGAAAACTTTTAAATTTCAAACTGGATAATTATTTAAAATTTTAAGAAATAATCTTGTAGTATCAAAATCTTTTTATAAAACGACTTTCTAAGTCGAATTAACGATGTCCGTCCGGCTGGCTGGCTGTTCATGTAAAGCGTTGTGTGCAAAGTCGAAATTATAGAAATAATTTAATGATATTTGGAACAAAGGTTCTAATTGACACAAGGACCAAGCCTATGGAAAATGAATCAGTAAATAATTTCCCATAGCCTCCATACAAGCTTCTTTCCGGAATATGGTCTTTGTGGCCATAAACCATCATATTATGTTGGTATTTCGACTAAAATTTGGTCCAAACTTATTTCATTGCAATCAAAATCATCCTACCAAATTTTATTGGAATTGGTTCATACCAGCAGAATGTATTGCATTTTCTGGATCGGCCGTAGCGGTCTGTTGGTATCTAATAGTTGTATAAGTTTTCTTTACAATTTACTGCATTGCTAGCCAAAGGATAGCTAATGTAAGCCTCGTAAAAGAAATATACAAACGAAAAATTCTGATAGTGCATAGAAAATATTCCTGGAAAGTGTTGAAGTATAAAAGCTTTTGTGGATTGTAGTTTGACTTAGAATACACATTCGAATAATATGAAAATTTATATGTTAAAAATTAAACATATGTCCCATATAAACCCCCATCGTAAATTACCATCTAGATGAAGATATCTCAATAACTGATGGTGGGCTATTAAATTCGTTTTTCGTACTGTTTAAATTGAATAAAAATAAAGAACTTTATTTTTTAACATTTATGTTTGCTATTTAAAAAACAAACTATCAAAAAAAAATGTTTTGCGAACTTTTTCTGTTATGGAATTTAATTTTTTAGCGGTTAAAATTTAATTTTTAAAAGTAACAACTATTAAATTTTACGGAATATGCTTTTTAATAAATAAAAAAAGTTTACAATTAATGTAAAATTCGTTTATATTAAATTAAATGTAAATGATCCGTTTTTTAAATAAATTTTTAGTTGTTTAAAATTAATTTTCTTTTGAATTTCGCTACATAATATTTTGAGTGCGCAAAGAACGTTTATATCGATCTTAACCCTCCGATGAGTAACAGTTCTGAACTTCACGGCCGTGTGAAAAGGTACCTACGGACCTTTTTTGTAAATCATGTTTTTTCATATAAAAAATTAGTTTTTGATTTTTTTTTGTTTTTATTGTTTATAACAAAATTCTACAATAAATGAACTTTATTACTTTCAAGGGAAGGCACAATATTCTAATTTTATACTACTAGCAATAAACCAGTTCTTAGAATTTTTTGTTCTTAGTATTTTTTGTTCTTAGTATTTTTGTTCTTAGAATTTTTTCTTAGAATTTTTGGTTTTTATCATCATCCCTAATGTCTTTGAGTTTAGGTCTTTGTGTTCAGAACAAGTAAATTATGTGTTGAAACAATAAAAAATTAAAATGATGCCAAAAAACATTCATTTATTAGTGAAATTCAGTACAAGGTCCATATGGATCTATTCTCACAATAACTCCTAAAGTAATGATCCGATCGGCTTGATTTTTCTTCCAAAAGATGCGCAACAAAATACTCTTGGAATACAGAGTAACTATGGGGGGATGTAGTGGCCGAAGTAGGAGTAATTTCAGTTTGAAAAGGCAAAAAGGTCCCTAGGGACCTTTTCACTCATCGGAGGGTTAAACACAATTACATAATTTTGTTCTGGCGGGTCGATGATTGCCCATGGGTCCCAAATGGGGTACACTAGCAAAAATTATGTTTGTAAACTGTGCTGTAGGGTATCATATGGTCGGGCTTGACCGACTATACTTTCTTAATTGATTATATATACATATATAATTATATTCCTCTAGCTCCCATTGGAACATAGGCCGCCAAAAATTAATCTGTAAAACCAATTTTATGTCATAAAACATATTGTTGACTGGAAACTAAATTTAACTGAACTTGGTGAAATTGGCCCTAAATAAAGGAAATTCATAATGTAATAATATAAAGCATTTGTTCGATTTAAAAATATTGACTAGCATGAACTATGGACTTTTCCCAGCTTGCTCAAAACCTTAAGAACATGAGTTAAAAGAACTGCTCTTTTTTTTTGAGAACAAGAACGAATCAAATCAATTTCGCATAAACGGTTCTAAAGTGAAACGTATTCCAGCACAAGCTTGTCGCATCGATCAAACCATTATTGTCCTAATAGTTTTAAACAGGTCTTGCAACATGTAACCGGGTGATGTGTTAATGGAATATTACGACTTGATATCTGGTCGCATATTCGGGGCTTAATATAAATAAATAAATTTAGTATGGGTTCTCTGCGATCCCTTTGCTGATTTTAGCGAATACAAATAAGTAGTACCCGTATGGTCCGACCATGTACCATGGATATTCGTTTAAGGCAAACAATAGGCTGCTTGGCCAACCTTCTCGCATCGAAAAGATGTGAAACATGTTATTCCATCGTTTCTCGAAAAGTGAGAAAAAGGTTTGTCTGTAACGCATGTCACGTTACAAACGTCATAATATTCCACTCGAAGCCGATGTGACATTGCAGACGTTGAGAAGGCCACTCACACATTTCGTTGACGGCGATCAAAATTTACTAAAATGGAATAATTTTAAATGACGGCGGCGAAAGCACAACCGTCAGATATACCAAAAATTGTAGAGTGCGGCTTTAATGTTTGTTGTTTGAAAACGAGCTTTGAAAACATTCGTTTATTTTATAGAAATTTTAAAGGCAAAATAACTAAACAATGTGAGAAATGTGCCAAGAACAATATACATATATTTTTATTATTATTCTTTGCATTTTGCATTTGTAATATGTTTTAAAGTGTTAAAATTTTTTCTCGCCCTGTCTTTATTCGTGTGTTTATTTGACAGTTCAGTGCGGGAACTTTCTCACAGAAATTTTACAGACACTTTTTCTGTAAAATGGCGAGTAATTTTCTTACTTGACAGCTAATACTCGCCAAAAGTGTTACAGACGCAGTTAAGTGTGTTTGTTTCAATTTGAAACATATTTGTTTCATTTCTCACATTTCAACCGAAAAGTTTCTAGACATAAAGGTAGAAGAACATGACACGCGTTAGTGCGCGCGCGCTCTATAGACTTCTGTCAAAAAAAGTTAAACTAGTGTATTTTCATAGGTCAAGCTACATGCAAAATATTTTGACGCGTTTGCGCCAGAAAGTTGGTTAACTTTGAACTTTTTAACGCGTTGGGTATTTTTGACAAGTAATCAGCTGACAATAAAAAGAATACTTTAACAAAATTGTGAATCATGAAAGAAAAACTTACTTAAAAAACATACAATATTTTTATTAAAAAAAATAAGTTCAATAAAATATAAAATCCTGATATACTTTCGAATCAATTTTAATGCACAAATAAGTAAACACATAAAAAACAGCTGACAGGAATGGCTTTTGTAACGCGCGTTGTGTAACTTGAAATTTTTCATGCGCTAAAGTTTTTAAACGCACGACACACGTCGACGAATTAACGCGTGTTATGTACTTCTACAGAAGAACATGGGCACTGGTCACCGTGGTTGTATTACAATAAGCAAGAATGTGCGCGTTTATACGAATGTTGAAATGTAAATCTATTAAACACTTGTATACAAAAAAATATTTATTTTGAATAAATTTATTATCTTAAAACTAAAAACAGAACTATGCTGATTTAATATTTGCTTGAAAACTTTTATTAATGCAAAAATTTATTGACTTTTTAACAATAGTTTTAAATAAATCATTAACTTTGTATTGAAATATGTTTGTATTATTATTTTGTGTAAAAGTCATCATTAACATCAACACATTATTTTTTTTGTATGGATGCGTTTTCTTTGAAATTTTGTTTTAGTATACACTTTGAATATTTTATTATTTATTAAACTGACACGTTTTCAATTATAGTCATTAGTAAAAGTTCTTAAATTACTCAATTTGTTCAAAGTTGTATTCCGTTTTGATGTTACAAAAGATATTGAACCATTTGATTAGTTAGTTTTACTTGTTAATTTATCTGCCATACACCATTTCCTTAAGAAAACTGGTTTTGTTTGACTAAAAAAAAAAAAAGTTCTGTTTTGGATTTTCTATCAGCAAACAAATCATTCAATATTCACACAGCCACGGATACATACGAACCCAACAAATTTAAAATTGAAAATGATTCGAAATCAAACCCTTTCTTAAACGATAAAGGATTGGAATTCATTTAAAAGTAAAATGAAAAGCATAGCATGCTTAAGCGCCGCGGCCTGACATCAAATTGCTTTATCATATTAACAAATGTGTTGGTAATATTTTGATTTTTTTGCACAGCTTAAAAACAAATTTTTAGCATAAAACTTCGAGCAAACTATTTTTTTATTTGTCAAATAAACTATTAACCACCGTATTCATAAACGATTATTAAATTTAACAAACTTTTAGTACGGAACATTTTCATAAAAATTTTGTTTTGTAAGCCTTTATTAAATTTAACATTTTTTAATGAATACGGGCATATATCGAGCCATAACCGCATTTTCAATTTTCGTTTTTTTTAATAAACCAATTAATTGGCGAAACCTGCATCATCTCCTAAAATTTTATGGTCATTCAAGCTACCGTTACGATTTTAAAGCAAAAACAATTTTAGCTCAAGCGCCATTTCTAGTATAATAAAAAAAACTTCTCCTGTAAAATTTAATTTTCGTCGCTTAAGCTTTTTCTGCGGTTATGGCTTGATATGTTGAAAATTCATTTCTTTGAAAAAAAATTGAAAGAATTCGTCTCATCTTCTTTCTTCTAAAAAGTCTTTAGTTTTCGTTAAAAACCAAGACCTTTGATATGAAATTAATTTAGCCTTTGACATCAAACGGAATTTTCCAACCTTTTTCAATTATTTGATTTTAATATTTGAATTCAAATTGATAATGATTTGAATAAAGGCATTTGGCATACAATGTTTTATCAATTTGATGTCAAATTGTTATCAAATGTTATTTTCAAATAGTAATAAAAAACTTGGCAGCACTGTAGCTAAAATTAATGTCAACACTTATACATGACGATAAAAGTTAAATGTGTTACAAAGTTACATATTACGTGAAGTGAATTCGCCTTAAAAAAATCTTGATTTCCTTTTCAAAGATATTAATTATTTGTGAGTATAATATTAATAACAAAGTGAAAGAATGTGAATAAAAATAAAACGGGAAAGTGGAGAAAATATAAGTTTGTTGTTAGATCGCTGTGCTAAGCTATGACAATCCTTAAAACAAATAGGAGTCAAGTATTTTGTCTTTCCAAGAATTTGAGGACGGAAAGAACACTATTTCTTCTTATAGCTATGGTGCCGAATGTTAATCTCACTTTTTATTTAAATAAATAATGAATTGAAATTAAAAAAAATTAACATTGTATTAAAATCTACATTTGAAAAACATTTGAAGATAACGTTTGAAAGCAAGTTGAAAATAAATGCATTTCCCAATATGAAAATAATTTCCCCTTTTTGTTGAGAATGCTATGATTTTCATTGCATTATCAAACGTTTGTCGTTTGAGAAAAGGTTCGATTTCAAATTAAAAGTGTTTGTTGGGAACTTACATCAAACCATACGTATGAGTTTTTTCATTACTACCATATTTTTATGTATTGCCATGCCGGTATATTAAAATGTGGAAATTATTATTTTAAATTGAGAAATGCATTTATTTTAATCTTGCTTTTAAATGTTATTCAAATTGTATTGTAATGCAATGTGAAAAATAAATGAAAAATAATTTTTGTTTTGTAAATTCATATTTGTTAAATTTTTTTTTTTATTTAAATTCATTATTTACTAAAATAAACTGACAGCTGAACATTCGGCACCATTGCTGCTGCTGAAAGATAAAAGGGCGTTTTGCCTTCCTTGGAAAGGCCAAGTCCTCCTCAGGTTTGTTTTGGCCCTGTGTAACACTTCGATCATACAACAAACTTATAATTTCGTCACTTTCCCTTTGATCTTTTTTTTTTTCGCAATATTACTCAAATTTAGTTTATTAATAATATTTATGAGTATATCGTATTATTAGTTTATATTTTTAACAAGGAACACTTGTATGTAATTTTTCTTTAACTGTAAGAGACATTTTAGTTTAATCGCCAATCATACCGACATAAAATAATACAAATCCTACCAACATGTGCCTCTAATACACACAAGTAAAAATTTTATGAAAAAAGTTTATTTAATAAAAAACGAGTAAATTTAGAGAGTATTTTTTACTAAGCACATTGTTTACACACAAAAGTTGTTATACCAAGTACATTACAATTAGTTACATTTGGCTTCTTCCTAAATAACTTCGCGTATACACTAAACTAAAGGCAGTTTTAAATAATTTCGTGACCTTTGGCGTATTTGGGGAGCAATAAGTGCATCCGTGTCTATGAGAAACATGCCGGTAGTTTATGTTGCAGCTTTGGGTTTCGACTTATAAAAAATTAAATAATTAAAAATGTAATTACATTTTTTTTGTTTAACTTTACAAAACATACATATGTTTGTAAAATAAAAGTTAAGAAGTTTGGTTGCGATATAACGATTATTTTCATTACTACACCCAGAGAAAAAAAATTTTTAAATGACCATATTTTGATTGCGGTTTCTTGTTTTAGGACTTATTTAACCATAATATGGTTGTCGGTAACAATAAAATTGTTAAAATAAACATAATATGGTTAAAATCTTCTTTAAAAATAATTTTGTTAGAGGTGACAATATTTAAACATGTTTTTTCTCTGCGTGTTCATTGACCTAAACATCAAAATGTGTCTCACAGACACATGTTGGTAATATAGGGTTAAATGGCAAATCAATTGTATATATCCTTAAAAAAAATGTCATGTGTCAGAAAAACTTAACATTATAATTTTAATATAAATACAATCCTACTACGACATTTTATTTTTTTATATTCACAATCGCCAAAATAACGGCAACTCAGTTAGGGAAAAAAGCTTTTGGTTTATAGATTTCTTTATGAATAAATAGTTATATGTTTTTTCTTAATAAAAAAATAATTTAATGAAAATTAACTTTAATGAGCTTAAGCCTGATTAAAAAATGAAAATTTTAAACAGTTCAATAAAATAACCACAATACTAATTATTGTTAAAAGCTAAGGCAGAAGCTCTATGTTTACATTTGTCCTTCAAGTTGTGCTGAAAAAGGTCAACGAGAAAAAGAAAGACAAAAAGATGAAAAACAGAAAAATGTACTTTAGACTTCAAGAAGAATTCTTGACAAAAATAACAAAAAAGTAGAAGCAAGGAGAACATGTAATTCAATTAAAAAAGATAATCATTCAAAAATAAATTTCGATCTACCAAAGTTAAAATTCAATTTGGTTTAAGGTCTGATGTTTGCCAGCCGTGGTCAATGGCGGAGAGTGTTAACCGTAAAGATTTCTGAAGAGATAGTGTGGTTTCCATTAAAAACATGTCAAATCAACCTGTCCTTGAACGTGGCTTCGATTCCCCGGTCAGTCAAAAATGAAAAATAATCAATAAATTGTTATTCATTTTATTTTATTTTCTTTCTTGATAAAAATAATTTTATGAAAATTAAATTTAATAAACTTTAGCCTGATTAAAATATGAAAATGTGGATTAAAGATCTTTATGATTTTTTACATAAAAATTCCTTTTCAAATGGTGTTTTATATTTGATATCATTATTATATGCATATGAGTTTGTTTCGCTATGTGTGTACAATACACGTTCATATAAGCTTCCATTTAGAAGTACGCATGGGTTAGTGTGTAAATTAGTTAACTTTTCATATCAAGAAAAATGTTGTTTGAATTAGTTTAATTTTTTTCTGTTGTGTTTTACTTTTTATTTTTTTATACACTCAAAAGAAAAATCAATCCATCCGTACTCAAATCAATCCGAAGCAGTATTAATAATACGGTGAGTACGGATTTTCTTTAATCAAGGACAGAAAGATTGATTCAAGTACGGATTTTCAATCGCAAAATACTTAAATTATCCATATTCAATCCCGTTTCGTACTTGAAATAATCCAAAAATGAGATTAAGTTAAGTAAAACTATGATTGAATCAATCTCAAAATATGCTTGATTAAGAATTATACAATTGTTTTAATCCGAATTCGTACTTTAAATAATCCGAAAATTAGATTGATTTATGTAAAACTAAGATTGAATCAATCTCAAAATGCGATTGATTCTAGTATTATAAGAAATTAGAAAGAAAAAGTTAAACAAAACAAAAAGTTTAATCTTTTTTTTACTTGATTTAAGAATTTTATACTTATTTCAAGAAATTCCGGGATTGATTTTCGAAAGTAATCCCATTTAGGATTATTTTGAGTATGTTTTAGTGTTATTCTTACTTGCATTTTTGAGTACGACTCGTACTTAAAGTAATCATAAAAAACTTGATTTATCCCGAGTGTTTTTCTTTCTGTGTACCCACCCTTCACCAAAGGTTAAAGGGTATATATAAGTTTGTGATTCCGTTTGTAATTTCTGCAATATTAATCTTAGACTCTATAAAGTATATATGTACATATATATATTCTAGGTCCTTATGAAGGGCGAAATATATTTACTGATGTCCGTCTGTCTGTTGAAATGGGTTTTCTGAAGACCCCAGATACGATGTGGACTTTGTTGGTATATGTTTATGTCACACATGCCCTGAAAATGTGCTATTGAAATTCAGATTGATCGGCCCACAAATGGCTGAGATAATAGCTAAAAACCACGACTGTCTTGTATTTTAGCCAAAATTACTGGGTTAGTTCAACAAAATGTAGGCGGAAATGGAGAAGTGGAAGTGGAACCAAATATATTTTTTTTATATCTAGAGAACGGTATTTATATAACTTTTTAATCTCATCGCACCATGCTGAAGGGTTTGTAAGATTCGGCATAGCTAAGTATAGCACTCTTACTTGTTTTCGTATCCTTTTGCCAGGATAATTGTTATTCAAGCTCTTTCTTTCCTTTTTTTCTTAAGACAAATTGTTGCTTTTTGTATGCAACATGTATTAAAGTGTACGTGGGTGTATCATAATTTTTATTCTATGTTGTTTAACATTTCAAAAGAATATATTACACATATGTTTGTATGTGTATTGTATTTTTTTTGGAATGTAAGAGTTTTGCTACAATTAATTATTATACGTATGTGTAAATGCGTATGCGAGTGTGTGTTAGTTTAGTTTTTGTCTTTTTTGTTGCACCTAAAGTTAGTTTTTTCGGAAAAAAAAGTTTTTGCTTAAACTTAAATTCTCATTAGCAATTAGTTTGTCAAAAGTTAGTTAAGAAGTTTGTTATAGGTAGAAAAATAAAACACTAGGAAAAACTTTTTATTTAAGTGATATAAAACAAAATATTTTTATATGTTTAAGTTGATATAGAGTTTTTAAGTTTATTTTTTGGGAAATTTTTTGTTATTTTTTCTCTTTTTGATAATAATAAATATTTAAGTTGATTGTTCACAAAAATATATTTAATAACATAAAAAATAATTTTTTTTTGTTTTAAAGCATACACAAAACACTAAATCTAATAAAATTTTCTTTAAAAAAAACATTTTTTTAAGAAAACATTTTTATCGCTTTAACTTAAAAAAAAAACTTTTTTGCCAGTTTCTGTTCTTCTTAACATAAAACTATGTTGACCTTTATTGCTTGTAGTTGTGGTGGTAGTGTGGGTATAAATAATTCTTGTATTTCTAACTATACACTTGAGAGTTGCAAGTTGCGTTGAAACTTTTCTTCGTTTAGCAGCGCAATCTATCTACCACTACCACAAATTTTTTATAGATTCACAAACCACAAACCACCAACAAAAAACTTTATTAATAATAATCAAGGCAAGTTTTTAAATGCAAAAATAGTTTTAAAATATGTAAGCAAAAAATGCTTAAAAAAAACTAAGAGATATGCTCTAAAATATGCAATAAGAAAGCTTGAATATGCTTACGAAAAAACATTAGTGTGAAACTTACTTTATAATAAACAACATGATTTTTTTCAAGCTTTTAAAAATTTTAAATAACAATTATCGTAAAAATCAATAGAATTAATAGAAACTGTGGTTAAGGGGTTGCAATTTCAGGGGGGATTTTACGGAGATTCTCAGGAAAAAAATATTTTTTAAATTTCCAAGAAATTTGGGAAATATCTTTGCAGATTTGAATTGATCTAAATTTAAATTTCTCAGCAGCGTTTTTGAACTATATTTAGGGTTGAGTTTCATAAAATGGAACAGGCTGTTATTAATGTGGAATATTAATTTTTCAAGAAAAAGGTTGGACTCATCTCGAACATAACTTATGCTTTATAAATGCGCACTTGTAAGTGATTTCGTAATATACATAACTAATGTACCTGTTGATTTCAGTTTTTACGAGCAAAATCAATTATCAAGTCAGCAAAATGAGATATTCTTTTTTCACTGTGTAAGCGAAATTAAAGTACAAACGACCTGTAAATATATAAAATCGAATGCAGTCGGCTGCCATATATCACAGTCATTTTCAATAATATAATTACAAAAAGCGATTACCGGCGATATTGGAAACATGCCAAGATCATACCTACTCCAAAATCAAACAATGAGTATCGTCCTACCGCTATTCTACCGTACTTATCAAAAGTTTTTGAGCGTCTACTTCATCAACAAATAAATAAATACATCAACGACAATAACTTGCTGACAAATAGACAATCTGGATTTCGAGCAAAACACAGTTGTACAACAGCTTTAATCGATGTATCCGAAGGTATACGAGAAAGCATTGATGTTGGTGACACATCATTCCTTATTCTACTGGACCATTCCAAACCGTTCGATCATCAAGTTCTTTGTTGGAAATTGGACAAAATGTTTAATTTCTCACCTTCATCCATCCGTCTGGTTGCTTCGTATCTGTCTGGCCGTAGTCAATCTGTTATTGCAAACAATATAACTTCAAACTCGCTACCTGTTCTTAGGGGGTGCCCCAGGGATCGATACTTGGGCCACTACTATTCTCAATATATATAAATGATTTAGATAAAAAATTGTTACACTGTAATGTTCACCTATATGCTGATGATGTACAACTCTATATTAGTAGTCCCTTGATAAATATAAATGATTGTGTTGGGAAAATAATTCTTGATTCAAAACGTGTCCACACATGGGCAAATGCAAATGGTTTGTGTATAAACCCCACGAAGTCCAAATGCTTGATAATAATGAAAAAAACACTGAAACTGTCGCTTGAACCTATGATATTTGCTGAACAACCAACGAATTAAAATTGTACAAAAAGCTTAAAATCTTGGCATTATTTTTAACAACACACTCACATGGTCTGATCACGTAACTGCTGCTGCAGGGAAAACATATTCAATGCTGCGAACGCTATGGAACACCCAACACATCACACCGTTTAATATTCGAATGTTACTTGCAAAAACGTATATCATGCCAATTTTACTCTATGGATGCGAACTGTTTGCCAGTTGTGACTAAACAAGCCTGGGAAAACTTTCAATGCTGTATTGAGATTTGTTTTTAACCTAAGAACCTAACTCCCAATTTAAAAATAAACTTAATGGCGTTTCTCTGAATAATCTGTTAAAAATTAAAACCCTAATGCTATTACACAAAATAATTTTCAAACATGAACCAGTGTATCTTTTTGACAGAATATTCTTTACGCGTTCAAGAAGATCATATGATATAATTCATACTAGATATAGAAGTCAGGTTTCTGACCGTTATTTTTACATCAATTCAATCCGCTTTGGAACTCGCTACCACCGACCACTAAATCCATTAGAATCGCCTTGCTTTTTAAGAAAGAATTATATAAATTTTTTACCCCAAATTAATACTGTATCCTTCTTATTATGTTTGTATTTAACTAATTTAAACTTATTTGTTTATTTCTAGAATTTTTTTATGTTTTCTTCATAACAATATATCATTTTTAATCAATAATGTAATTACAATACAAAAATCCAATACTATAATTATAAGATTTGTATATTGTTGTATTGGAAATCAAAAAGATAAATAAATAAATAACTGTGCTACTAGGAAAACAGCATTTCTTGAATTTTTGGACGACCCTAGTGGGCATCCAAAAAGATTTTGCGACGACCCCAAGAGTTGTAGACTAAAAACAAAAGGCTAGCTAGTTGCACCAAATTCTTGGGGTAGCCGCGTATTTCGATTTGAAAGAAATATTTTACGAGCTTGAATAATTTGAACTGTGTATTACAATTTTCATAAGTTTTGTTTCAAATGCACGGACATTTTTTAAACTTTATCAAAAAAAAATCTTTCTCAAAACAGCAACTCTCTATTACGAATAATAACTTTTGATCAAATTTCTCATTTGTTAACAGATTTAACTCTGCCTTAATTTCAAACGTTTACCAAAATCGTAATACTCAGTATAAATTGGACGAACTCTTACAATATTTCTTTTAAATCAACCAACTTATGTCTAAAACGACTCTAAGCAATGCAAGCTACTCATCAGGCTTGCCAGTTTAGCAATTTAAGTGCTAGATTTAGCACATTTTTTTCCTAAGAATTTCGAAAAAAGTGCTAAGTGCTAGTTTAGCACATTTTAATAATTTTTTAGTATTTTTAGCGCTTTTTTAGATCCCAAAAATACTTAAAAACGCCCATAATCAATTCAAGTAAAGTATCAATTCTTTAAGTGTTTCAAGAAAAACACATACATACTAGGCATATAACTTTTTACAATTATTGTAAATAGAAAAAATTGCATAGCCTAGTCGCATATTCTTTTTTTTTAAATCACATAAAAGCTTTTGCATCAAACGCAATTACTTTTTTTATAAGATCATATAGCCACTTGATTTATCATTAAATTTGAAGATATGTTATTTGGAAAAATTTTTTAAAAAACTGATATAAGTCTGACATGCAATACTTATATGATTTGGTCAAAACTTTTAAAAATTATTATTTTCCCTATAATAAAATAATAGCAATGCCAGCACTCAGTAATGCTCGTTAGAATTCTGGCACTTTTGTTTTTTATACTTATTCCGGAATATCAATTGCATTTATTTGCTATTTGTAAACTTGTATGTGATACTTAGAGCGAAGTCTCGTTTTCTGATCATTAATAATTATTCAAAAGATTTTGTTATTCGTGCTTAATTCCAAATTTTTATTCTTGATACAAGCACTGAAATTTATTGTTGATGGGATAAGCTGTTCCTATGCGCATTTCACTGGTTGCTTAGGCCAGATCGTCATTAAACTTTATCCATAAAGATTTTAGAAAATTATTTGGCTTAATAACTTTAGTTTTTCTAAAATCTTTTAAGCACGAATAACAAAATCTTTTGAATTAAAATTTTGTATTCCCAAAAATTATTTTGATGATTAATAATTTTTAATAATTTCGCCACACTATCCGGCTTTAGAGAAGCAAATGAATTTTTTCTCAGACATTGGGACAAAAAACCATCAGCCGCTCAGAAAGCTCAGCGAGGCAACCTCCTATTGGACCAAAGCCCTATTGGATAGACCTTGCTGCGAACTTCAATAAAAACATAACTATTATTCAGTTATACGCAAAAAAAAAGAAGGTGCAAAATTAGACAACGTTTTTTGCCATAACGGACGATATTGAAACAAAAAACGGTTAATCTGAAAAGTACCAAAATGAGTTGGTATATGAGTAAGATGAAAATGACATAATTGAAATTTTAAACAGTTGTAACAACTTTATTTAAAATATATTATAATAAAACATATAATAAGTGTTTATTTTAAACAAAATTATATTCATAAAAATCAATGTTCCAAAACCTGCACTTTTGTTTTTCACTGTAGTACAATTTAGCACTTTTTTTGTCGATTTAGCACTTTTAATTTGAATTCTTCTTGCAAGCCTGTCACTCTCTGTTCCAAAACCGGCAATCAACGCTTAATAACTGCATGAATCTAACCCACTTTTTTTTATAGGGCCAGCACTCAGAGAATGATTGTGTTGGAACTAGGAAAATAGATTATGTGAGCACTCAACTTGAATTTATTTATGTTGATAGTGAGAGGGAAAACTTCAGCAGGAAGATTATTCCACATATGAGCAGTCCGGTCAAGAACGAATTTTTTCTATAATGCGTTGTACGATGCACCGGCTAATCAAACACAAAAATATAGGCTTTTGAACACATCCCATGTAGTGGCGGTGAAACAGGCAAATACAACCCACATTGCGACGGTGATCAGGGGAAAAAATAGAATTGGATACCCTACTGTCACCAATGAGAACTTTCGCCCTATCCCCTAAGCGGTCGAGAAGCTCCAAAATAGGCTTTAAAGCACCGGCCCACTCTTAAGAGTTGTATTCCATTCTCGGTCGGATATAGGTGTTATAAATAGTAAGGAGCTCAGATGGAGTGAAGTATATCTTACACCTTTTTAAAAGTCCGAGGCACTTGAATGCTTCTTTCTTGAAAATCGCTGGTTTTCTTCCGCAACCACGTAACTCAATTTTTTTCGGATTTTTTTGTTTTAACCGGAAAAGTAACCAATAAATACCGCCTTACAATTTTGCAATTTTTTTATTTGACAGAATATTGTAACTTTTCCTAATTCTTGGATTATAAAAGAATATATAGCAAAAAGTTCCAAATATTTGGTAAAAAAAAGTATTTTGTCTCTCCTGAAAAGTAGTTGTTCTTGAGTTACGGGGTTGCGGAAGAAAACCATCGATATATGTTTTGTCCAACGGATCACATGGCATCTTTATGCCCAGAACATCAAGAGATTCTGATTCTTCAGTAATTATACCACCCATATATACAGATGAGATACCTTGATCCGTCGCGTGTTAATGGGTCAGCAGAACCAACATCGGATACGCTTTAAAGACAAATCAAACGAACACAAATGGCAAATGTTGATGTCATCTGCAAAAGAGTAGATAAGGTTGGAAGTTTGACATAGGAGATCATTAAGAAAAATAAGATATATAGTGGGAGAAAAAACCGAGCCTTGATTATTCTTAACAACAATTCCGAGAATTTATTTGGAATGAAAAAGAATTTTTTTTTGCATCCACAAATGGAACAAGTTTAGAAAGTTATAAACAAACGCTAGTAGTACGGCTAAATTTAGCAAAGGTATTTCGATTATTAAAAAAAAAACCCCAAGATACTTCCTACTTATTTAATCTCCAATAAAGCATTTTTTTAAAAAAATCTTATTTTCCATGCCAAAAGCTGTAAAAACTTGCTTAACTAAATAAAGAAAAAATTTATAAAACAAATTTAAATAAAATTAGTAACAAAGATTTAACAAATTGTTTTTTACCGCAAAAGTAAGCGAAAAGCACTAAAATTTTGTTTAAGAACACAAAGAGAACTTTCCTCTTCTGCTGGTGTCTTTTGCACAAAATATTTTATTCCTCCAACGCACTGGAGTAATTTCATAAAATTACGAAGGGGGTGGGGGGAAATGCGGGGGGTTAGCAAAACTTGTTTATTCATGCACCTTTTAAAAATTAAATACAAACAACCAAATTTCCAGTCCTGCTTCATTGTTATTTTGGCTGGTGCTGCTACTCCTGCCACTGATGCCATATCACGACTCCTGAAATGCTTTTAAAACTTGGGATTGCCAGTATGCGTGTATGGAAGACAGTGCCGGAATGAGTGGGAGAGCAAATAGAAAGCAATAAAAAGTTAATTTATTATCAAATAAGCTCATAAACATCTAAGATTTGTGGTTCTTAAAACTTCTTAAACAATAACCCAAGCCGCTACTGCTACTCTTTCTCCCTTGCATCTATTACTTTGCAGTTTACAACTACCTCTACGCTACCACTACTTCCAACAACATGATTTAAAATGGCTCGCTCGTAGAATGTTGTTGCTGGTTTTATTTTTTTATGTTGTTTTTATTCTGGTATACACTGAAAAAGATTTTTCTATAAGAGTTAGGGTTAAGCTGTTTGATTTATTAAGTAATTGGACTGACAAGCGTTACTATAGTCAAAAAGAGGTCAATTGTAAACCGGTACTTCTCCATTTATATTAATAAAAAAACCGTAAATGATAAAATGTGCTATAATTCGTAATTATAGAAATAAATATTAAAAACATTTGATTTGGATTTTGTTGATCTCTAGGCACTAAAGTACAAAAGGTCAAAGACGTGTTTGGACAAAATACAAAAATTGTTCTGCAGAGTCCATGGTTTCAAAAACCTATCGTTATAAAATGCTAAAATTTATGTAAAAAATTATGCAACCTCAAACTACTTCGTGTGGTCTTATGTTTGATTGTCAAGATGCTGATTTTAAATGAAATTAGTCAAAGTTTAAGCCCAACCAGAATATGCATAACCAAACTTAAGGTTCTGTCAAAAAGAAAACAAAAAGCCTCTTAAATGCATTTAAAATAACAAAAAGAAAATTAAAAAACATTGATTCCGTTCGGAATGAGCGATTAGTTTAAGCAAATGACAGTTTTATAAAACTTAACATAAAGTTTCCTTAAGTTTAATATGGTTTTACACATATGATTTACATTTATTTCCTCAGTTGCTTAAGTCACGTTATTCACATTCTGGTTGGGCCTTATTAAGATCGGAAATATCAAAGAAATCGTTGTGTGCCATGCAAGTTTTTCTAATGTTTACACAGTCAACTGAAAGTTCTTTCTAACTCAGATTTACCACGTGCGAATTAGAGATTTCTGTCCCTATAGCGGTTCTCCGTTTTTGTAACATTCTCATCTGTTTGGTCGACAAAAATGTTTAATCCACACAACTGCTTAAAAGTAGTTGTGTTATTGGCAGTTAAACGTAATTTTTTTAAATGCGGTGAAATTGGAAAACAAAATGAAGGATCGTAAATATAAATTTTTGTAAAAACTTTTTCGCTTTTTTTAAACACTTTTATCAGCTTGAAAATAACAACGAAAGCTCGGTTTGAGTGGCTTGTCCATCTTATGAAGAGAAACCCAGAAATTGCCCGCGGAAAACCAAAGTTTGGTATGACAAAAAAGCATGTAGGGAGTTGTGAGAAGGATTCGCAGTAGAGTTAAATAATTTGGAACCACCCACCAACCAGGACAATAAAAAAAATAATATTGGAAGATTGTATTTATTTTTGGGTGTCCCAGTAAGCTTTTCGGTAGTGAGCTTGAATATCAGTGCGGGGGTTGCGGGTTCGATTCTTGCCAGAGACTCTGGTCTGTTTCAATACATCGGGCTGAAGGTCTACGTTACTATTCCTCGGTTAATTAAGTTAGAATATGATTTGTAATTGTATTCGTAACTCTTAATAAATAAAATAAATATTTCTCTTAATCTAATTATAATCTTCTTTGCACAGATCTGGATCCACTTCAAAGCAAGTATTAAAAAAACTTTCCAACAATGAACGAAACACTCACGCGACAGGGGGAGGCCAGGATACCGTTTCGCAGCTCTTTTCTTTGCAAGGCCAAGTGGCACCATCCAGCCAAGTATTTACTGTTGAAAATATTCAACTATCAAGTGACATACTGAGTCAGTTGATCTAATAATACAACTAGCAGATTTGCTACCACAACCAGAAGAAAAACTCATCAGGCACAAGAAAGTGTCATTACTTATTAGAAGTTCTTACTTGGCTCTGGGTGGTACAAGAGGGTTGTAATCAATATAAAATGTTCTTCTTATACGAAGCACATCTATACAAGAGTTTTCATTTTCATCATCAAAAATTAAATTGTCCCATAGTCAATATTTTTTATTCGCCACAACATGTTGCAATGTGAAATGTTGCAACAGTTAAAAACACTTTAAACTTTAAAAATTATTTTTATAAAATTTTCACTTGTCAAACGTGATATTTAAAGTTGGCGGATCGATATTTTAAGTTGGCAACTTTATAGCAAACTCAACTGAAAAACATTTGGGTGTCACATAAGTTTGGTTGTGCATAAGTTGGGATTACTCTCACATGACCAAACTGAGTGGCCGAAATAGGGGCAATCATTTCTAAAGTACAATTGGCATTAACAGCATTGTGCTAGTTGAACATACTGTCAAGCTGATCATCCGACGAGTTAACCGTATTCGAGTACGCTGAATCCAGTGGTGCTAACCGTTAGTTTAAGTTAACTCTTGATTTAATTAAATTGACTTTAAGTGAGGTTAAACTTTTTTTCTAGTCTATGCAATCGCTTTAGAAACATAATTTATTAGCACATTTTTGCATACAAATTTGGAAAACGCAGCCATATTTTAACACGTAGAGAAAATAAAGTTACAAGCAAACCAAGCCACATGATCAAAATCTTTCAACAATTTTTGATTATAATCAAAAAGTAATTTCAATTTTTGGGAATAGAAAATTTTAATTTCAAAAGATTTTGTTATTCGTGCTTAATTCCCAGTTTTTATTATTGATAAAAACACTTGAAATATATTGTTGATGGGATAAGCTATTCCTATGCGCATTTCAAAAATTGAAATTACTTTTTGATAATAAACACTTCATTGACAACATCTTTTGTAAGTTGTTGTTGTTTTTATTTTGTTTTTCTTAACCTACTTACAACTACAATTAATGTTGAGAGAATTTCAACTAATTGTAGTGGGGAATGTAAGATGAGATAAACCCACTGTTTATTGTTGATGTGTTTTGTTTAAACTTTGATATTATTACAAGTAGAACTGTTGCTATAAGTCTTATACGCTTAACAGTTTTATTTGGTTTAATATCTTTAGTTTTTCTAAAATCTTTATGGATGAAGTTTCCTGATGATCTGGCCTAAGCAACCAGTGAAATGCGCATAGGAATAGCTTATCCCATCAACAATAAATTTCAAGTGTTTTTATCAATAATAAAAACTGGGAATTAAGCACGAATAACAAAATATTTTGAAATTAAAATTTTTGATTATATTGACAAAAGATGAACAATTTTAAATAAATTTAAGAATTTTATAAAACACCATATTTGTATGGGAGCCCCTCTAAGGAGTGCTAATAAAGGGCAAGTATGTTTTGAAAAAATGTTTAGGACGAAAAAAGGAATGGAGGGTGGTCATACATTTTAACTCCTGGGGGACGGCTTTTTCTTCAATATATTTCTAGACTGTATTTAAATGTTTGCATGGGAGCCCCCTTAAGAAATGTAAATAGCAAATAGGTATGTTAGAAACAAATGATGAGAAAAAAAATTAAGTAGGGTTGGTCACATAAGATCCAAATTTAAAAATTTCATAAAACCACCATATTTTTATGGAAGCTTCCCTAATGTATGGTTATAAGGGGCGAGAATGTTTTGAGAAAATGTTAAGGACCTTTTATATCCCTAGTGACGGCTCCTAGGCACACGAAGTCAAACCTTTGATATGGAATTAATTAATCATTTTATATCAAGCACAGTTCTCAAACTTTTTTCAATTGTTTGATTTTATCATTTAAAACTAAATTGATAATTATTTAAATATTAATATTTGACATATAATGTTTTATCAGTTTGATATAAAATTGTAATGAAATGTTATTCTCGAATCGGAAATAATGCTTAAGCGAAAAATAAATTAAAACATTTAAGAATGATGATTAAGTTAGGGTTGTCAGATTGATTTTGACCTTTATCGCCAAATTCCATTTTCAAAAATCGCCAAAATCGCCAAATGCTTTATTTTTTTAGTTTTTCACAATAAAATATATATTTTTTAAATAATTAAGAATATTTTTTATAAATCCTTAAAAATAAATTTGCGACGGATAGCTAAGATCCGCAAAAATTTTAAAAAGTCGCTATGACATATATTTTGATTAATTTTTATTTAGAACAAAGTAAAAATGATTAGTGAACACAAAAAGGTACAATGTTTAATATAAAATATATAGTTTATAGTTGTCCAATTAATGCGACAAAAAAAAATTTTTGGAGTTAATATTAAAAAATATTGGATATACATTTTACATACAAATGTCGTTCTATTTAAAATATAAAACGCTATTCACTTTATAGACAAGACTCCCTTTTTGTCTTCTTTTTTTGGAATACATGGTAAGGGAATTAAATTTATGCAACGAAGGAACAACAAAGTGCATCATTTTTTGGGGTTTAAATGGAGTCCATTATTGAAAATACTCTTTTAACACAGTAACAGCCAAAGCCAGTTCTTTAAAATGGCACGTACCTGCCGTACCTTATAGCTATTACTGACAAAACTGATTTAAATAAAATGAAACATAATCAATTCATTACTATTTTCTATGTGTTTCATAAACATCCAAAGGTACGTTTGTATTCATAAAATTTTTAAAATATCTTTGATAATAACTAATTTTGTTTGTGATAATAAATTGCCACATTTTATAAAATGCTTGCTAAGTTCAAATATATTCATCTATTAAGCAATACTATTTATTAATTTTTTCAAGAGCATCTTTAAAAATATGACTAACATTTTTCTCGAAGATTTTCAATATCTTCATCGGCCATTTCAACCATTTAGTTTCAAATACCGACCATACATAGGCCTCAAATGTCACACATAAAAATACTAGAATAAAAATAAAATTATTCTTTTGTATTGAATTTAAAGAATTTCAAAACCAATTCATGGCTTATCAAAAATAGCCAACAAAATCACCAACAATTTTATAAATCGCCCAAAAAAAGCCATGTCGCCAAACCGAAATTAAGGTCGCCAAGCAAGATTGAAAATCGCCACGTTTGGCGAGAAATCGCCGCATCTGACAACCCTGTTTACAATTAAAGAAAGATTATATATATTTAGCGAACACCCCTTTAGAAAAACTTCTTGTAAAAATAAAAAAAAAAAAATTATTTGCTAGTAAAATTTACACATTTTTCAATTCGTACCGTTTTTTTTTTTTTGCTGTTTTGTTTGTCGTTTGATGAAAGGTTTAATATCAACAGCGTTTACAAAACTGCAGTCAAAGTAGAAAAACTGCCATATCTTCCACTTCTTAATTTGTAGTTGGCAAAAAAAAAATTGTTGATTTTACTTCCAAATCACTAAATATAAACAGTCGCTTTTCATTTTTTATTCGACAGTTTTTGGTTTCGACTGCAATTTTTTAAACCCTGGATATCAAACTATTTCCAATTTGAAATCAAACCACCGTGTTTGTTGGGTTAAGGGTACCAAATTTCTCATCAGGCGCTTTGGTTGTATTCATCAAAATATGTTTGTATGTATGAAACCGACAACGCTTGCTAGAAAATCGATTTTCTGATCAGACCAATTTAGATATTACGTTAAGCACATATTCACGACCTTGTCATAAAGCGTTTTGGAAGTGTATGGTACCCTTTAAGGCCAGGTAAAGGCCTAACCATAATGTGCATGAGCTAGCTTAAGCAGCTGTGCAAATACATGTAAATTATATATTTCAAACCATATTGAACTGAGGAGAACTTTTCGTTAGCTTTTATATATTTGTCGTTTGCTGAAGCAAAGTGCGAAACTAAATGCACATTACGTACGAAATCAGATGTTTTTATTTTGTTTTTCTTTTTTTAAATACATTTGACGGGCTTTTCGTAATTTTTTGACAGAAGCTTTTGCATATTATCGCTGGCCCTAAAGTGTAAAATGAGGTACACACTATTGAACAGGAATGACAGAGTTGCTAATTTTCGTTAGTCAACTGACAAACAAAAAAACTTATGTACACTCATAAAATTATTGCAGTAACTGATTGTGGGTTATTCGTACTGTTTAAATTGAATAAAATTATAGTTAAAATTTATGTTTGTTATTTAAAAGCAAAATACCAAAAAATAATCAGCCTTATCCTGATTGTCGTTGTCGTAATCGATCAAGACGTTTTTTGTAAGAAATTAAAGTAACACACAACTTTCTTTAATCTCTTACAGAAAACGTCTCGATTGATTACGACAACGACAACCGGAATAAGGCTGATTGTTTTTCCGTACTTATATTGTTACGTATTTTGAGTTTTTGTCGGTTAAAAAATATTTTTTAAGCTTCGTTCACAATGGGAGAAACAATTTCGTTTCTATCTTCTTTCTTTCCAAAGTATTTCATATATTTTTCTTAAATTTTTCGAACAAAAATATGTAACTAAAGATTTTTAAAAAACTTGAGTGTACTTCTACTTCAGCAAAAATTTGAATGAAATGCAAAATGACGTTAATAATTATTTTATTTAGTTTTAAATGAAAATTTTAGAAAAATATTTTAAAAAATTATAATAAATAAGGGATATTGTTGTTGTAAAAATTTCCAAACGGTTTCTTAATGCAAAATATGTGAGTTTGTGAAAAGAATTGTTGCTGTATTTTGAACACCAGTGAAAATGTTGCTGCCTATTGTATACGAAGCTTTAAAAGTGAAAACTACAAAATTTTGCGGAATTTGATGTAAAATTTATTTAGTTTAAATGAAATATAAAGCTTCGTTCACAACAGGCAGCAACATTTTCACTCGTGTTTAAAATACAGCAACAATTTTTTTTTAAAGCTCATAATAAAATTAATAAAATTAATTTTTTTTTATTTTGCTATATAATATTTTTACGCTACATAATATTTTTACGAATTATTAGTGTTGAGTATAGAGAAAATGTTGATACGGGTTTCGGTTTCAAATTGGCCTCTCAGTGTTGCCAAATTTTTAGTATCGAATAAAGAAAACGTGGCTTTGATAGGTTTGTTTTGAAATAAATACAAATTAAATTAATCTTAAGAGTACTACTGAGTATCGGATAATACCAAAAAAAGTTCAATTAAACCATTTTGTCAACTTTTCTTTGACTGAAGTCACCGCCATATTTTATCATATCATAACCCGGGGCCCGTAGTTACGCCTATTTAAATAAAATTAGTAAAATTTGTTTAAATCAGATTCTTGTCAGTGTTGCCGTTAGGATACGAAAGATACATTTTTCGTATCTTTTGACTACTTCAGGTATCATGTATAATCCTGACATTTTTCGTATCTTTTGAATCTGTACGCAAAATGTACAGAAACAAAACATTCGAAAATTTTTAGCCAACTAAAACTTATTAAGACTGGTCATCGTAACCGACTCAATACTAATACAAGGCACATTGACTAAAAGGTAAGGTCAACTCTTCAACAACACTGCTTCTGTGGTCGGATTGTCAAAAATATTGCTAGTAAAAAAGGTTAGTTGACATAAACAATTAGTTTGCATACACACTTTGACAAGTCGACCACCGAAAAAAAATCCATATGTTGACTTGACCCCACCTTCTAGTGAATTCGCCTTGATAGCAGCTTTAATAATGGTGAAAGAAAACATTAAGGGGTTGCAACAGACCTAAATTGATGATTACTAGTAGTGCAAAGTTGTTTTGAGGAAATATGAACATCTTTTTTATTTGCAGGAAATTTATATGAACGTTGAACGCCTTAGTATTTTTTCGTATATTTATTTTTACAAAAATGAATTTGTTTTGATAACATTCAAAGATAATTACATATAATTAATTTTAAAGTTTGCTTACTGTATTTTTAAAAATTACATATGTACCTAATATTTATGACTTAAATAAATATAAGAATGAATTCACACGAAATCATTTTATTTACAATATTCATTTAAATATGAAATAAAAATGTTATGTTAATAAATATTAAACGTTAAAAATGGATTTTCAAATTTTTTTCAAATCGTATCTTTTTGGGAAAAAGTGTATCTTTTTGGAAACTAAAATGTATCTTTCTCAAAATTTCACTGGCAACACTGATCCTTGTATTAATAACGAAGCAATTGGCGCCAAATTTAGATACCTCTACCACTATCCTTCTCCAGATATTAAGACATTTTGATCGTCCTTGTATGGGTGTTGCCACGTCCACTAGAAAATTTACAAATATTTATAGCTTGTATTAAGCGCCGGCTAACTAATAAATTACTATAAAAATGCTAGGAAAATCGCTGAATTGGCTTAGGAATAGATAGGGAACAAACAAACACACAAGCAAACGCCTTTTCACTTTTACATACGTTCTAGATCAACCCGCTGCGCTTTGCTACCCTTATTGAAATAAAATTAATGACATTTATTTAAAACAGATCTCGTGTATTGATGACGAAGCAATTTGTACAAGTTTTATTTAATACCTCAGATATTTAGACATTTATATTGGCCTAGTATAGGAGGTTCCATGCTCACTTTTCCAGTTCAGCTCGCTTTTTGGCAGATGTTTTGTAGTGATAACAAACCATTTGTTCAAAATTTGGAAGCTTTTACTTTGACATTTGTGTAAATAGTTAATCGTACAGACTGGTCGAAATTGACATTTGCAAGCAACGTTCAGAGTGCAGCATTATAAATGAAATTTTTATATAAATGAAATCGTTTTTTAATAGTTATTAAACAAAAAGAAGAAAATCGTGCATAATATGGAGAAGAGAGGGGATAGTAAGTAATTAAAACAACCAAAAAATGTTGGTGGACGTTATTGTTAACAAAACGTGTAATTCTAACTTCTGTGGTTTTCATGGGCAACCGCGTATGTCTTAAAATCAAACTTTTCAGGAGAGCCGAAAAACTATTCTAGATCAAACTATGAGCTAGGTATTGCACTTTTTGAACTTTGTTATTACGTTAAAAAATCGGAATTGAACCATCTTTTTTCAAAAATTTTTAGAAATATGTAAAGAGCGTTTAAAATTAGGCAATATGGCATCAACATCTCAAAACCGGCAAAAATGGACACACGCTGTTGCCCATTAAAACCACAGACTTAACCTCAAATAAATGACTTTTTCCACGCTGTTGCCCATTAAAACCACAGACTTAACCTCAAATAAATGACTTTTTCCATAAATATAAACTTCACATAAGCTTTTGATTATATTGGCCGTGGACTGTGTTTTTCTTGGATGAAAAGTGTTAAGAAAAGAATTCTGAATTTTTTTAACGTTGCGATTTTTTGCGTTTTTGATTTATATCATTTTCTTTCAGACAGCTTTAGCTTCAACTAAAACGAACTTTCTAAAGGCCCAAATACACTTGTCAAATGCTTGTCCAGCCGGCGAAATCAACGAGTACGTGTGCTGGACGTAATATTCGCCGTCATATCTAAATTTTTTGATTTTTCATCAAGCGTTGTCTGTGTCACACATACAAACACATTTTCACTAATACTACCACAATGCTTGATGAGTATTTTGATCAATGTATTTCGCCCTTAATGTTTTGATTTGTGAAAAAAAATTAAAAGAAAAAAAGTTATCAGTGAAATAGATTTAAATAAATTTTCAAAAAAAGATTTGGCTTCGTTATACCAAAAGGTACAAACTTCTTGTAAAAACTTATCTTTAAGTTGGCACAAGGCTCACGAAAAAATTAACGACTTTTTCAAGCAAAACCAAAACTGATTTTGTCTGCATGGCATGTACGCCATTTTGTTGGCCACCTTGCATGTTTCATCGTGCCGAATTAAAAAAATGTATCGGTTAGTTTTCGAGATATTCAGTTTTCTTACTTTTTTCATATAGTGGCCACACTAAAAAATTCGAATATACCAAAAGTCAAAAACCCCTGAGTTCCTGCCCATTAAAAACTCCAAAATCTTCCCTGAAATTATTTTTGGCCTAAAAATTAGTTCAAATTACCTAGTGTGCATTGGTTGGTGTGATTTCTTGTTCTTTCTATGTATGAAAGGGGCCACGGTCACTTGAATTTAGTGTAAAGATTTCAGAAAAATCGGCTGGGTTGTTCAGAAGTAGTGAACCGATTTTCAAACATACACAGAATCAAAACAATGTATTTAATTTTTATTTATAGTGTATGTAGATATCTATGGATTAATAAATGAAAGAAAAAAGTAGTTGAAGATCATTTAAGATTCTTTAAAAAGTACTTAAGTATATTTTTAATTAGTATGAACATAGTGCATATCATAACTTTAACCAAATTATTTAACGTGTACATTGGGGATACTATTCAAAGCCATTTAGTTTTGCTGTAATATATGATCTGGTCATATTTTTATTGCTGTTTTTTTATTTTTTCAAATTTTTTTTATTCGTTTGGTTATTTAGGAGCCCTGGTTAACTGTTTACGTGTTTACGAGTTTGCTTTTTCATTATTTTTCTATTCTATTCTATTCCATTCAATTCCGTTTTTTCCTGTAAAAAATACAATGACTATACCAACAATAATGACTCCTAGCTAGACAAACAACTCTAGTAAAAAAAGCACACATACGTATGAATTATCCTTTAAGGGTCCTGGAAAAGAAACATGGACAAAACACACAATAAAAACAATAATATTAACAAAAACACTTTGTTTTCACTTTAGGAATTACACGTTCGAATTGCACATACACACACACACACACAGACACACACTTATAACAATATTTAATGTTTAAAATGGCTTGTTGGATACTTAAATAAAACAACAAGTACAACACAATACATAAACAACAAATCAAATGGGTCAAGTTTAGCTTGGGCGAGAAATCGGATAGAATAAAAATAATAATGCTTATAAAAAAAAATATATATATATAAATAAACCATTTTTTATTTTTATTATTGTTTTATAAGCAGTTTAATTTCCAACTGTGCCGTGTTCTGCTCCTTGTGCTCTTAACAGAATGGCTTGTAATAAGAATTATTGTTTACACCTCCATAAATCCAGACTTTTTATTTGATTACCTTGGCGAAGAGAAATGAGTTTTAGTTGCATTTACTCTTTATTATCCTTAATTTATTACGTGCAACTGTAGAGAATAATCGATTTATTTATAAGAAGTAAATATTTAGTAGTTTCCATGTCTTAAGGATTAATTATGCAGCTTTCTCGATATAAATCTTCGATAAATGAAAGGCAAGTGAAGTTAGTTGTAAATTGTTAAATAAAAATGCATTAAGATAATTTAAGTGAAGTAGTAGATAAGATTATGTGAAGAAACAGATACAAAATAAACAGGACAAGCTTCTTAAATGCATAAACAAATTTAAAAAAGCTCAAAAAAATCAAGATGAAAAACATGCAAAAAAGCTAAAATTAGTCTACTAGAAACTGTGATGAAAAGCTTAAAATCTTTATTCTGTTTTTTTCACTTAAAATATAAAAAAAATGTACGACACGATGTTTCACCCATGATCAAACTTACCAGATTCTGAAAATATAACTGCAAGTTTAATGTTTTTCTAGATCCGCTCATTTAGGTTTCTTACGTGCAATTACATTTTTAATGTGAATCCAGCTGTATATTATTTGGTGAACTTTAGATCACACCCACACCAGTGGACCTAAACGGCACATTTTTTGCTAAAAATATGGTTACACTGTGTGCAATTTTTTAAGTCATGGAAAAATAACCATATACGGACACCACTACGTGATAAAAGACCGAAAAAAAGTTTTGCCCAAAGTCATGCACTTTTTTTATAAGCCCCCAAAAATTTGGGGCCTCGGAGTAATTTTTGCAAAAAACTGATAATTTTCTCAGGCTCATATCTTGCAAACCGTTCGGAATTTTGGTTTACACTCTGGTGCAAGGTTGTAGCTCTTGCCATAAAGAACAAGAATTTCGAACGAATAAAATCAAAAAAACTTCATCTTCAAGATCAAAATCGCAAGAAACTTTTAAAATATTAATTTTTTTTTACCTTTCTCCCCCTGTTCAGGTCAATAGGTAGCAAACCCTTAAAAATTCAAGGAACTACAAAAATGTACCTAAGATCTCAATAAACAACTTTCTAGAGCATATGAACTTCCTAGGAATGATTCTTAACACCGTTTAGGTAGCCGCAAAAGTGAAAAATTTTCCGAACATCTTTTAATTTCATTTGTTTTTTCTTTTCACTTTTGCGGCTACCTTAACGGTTTGAAAGATATGAGCCTGAGAAAATGATCACTTTTTTGCAAAAATGACACTGAGGCTTAAAATCTTTGGGGGCCCATAAAAAAAAGTGCATGACTTTTGGCAAAACTGGGAGACACGGGTCTTTTCTTTTGGTCTTTTATCACGTAGTGGTGTCCGTATATGGTTATTTTTTCGTGTTGCACTGTGTAAAAAAATTAGTAAAATTGGTCCACGGGTTCAAAACTTTTTACGACATTTCTTTAATTTTACAATTTAATTTATTTTTGCTTTACTTGGGACTTAAGGAATGTTCACACTTAACAAATTTTTGACGAAAAAAAACCCGAAAATATGTTTAAGATTGAATAAAATCGATAAAACCGATCAGCGATTTTTTTTTATCCCCCCAAGAAAAAAAGACTCAAGGGGCTTAATTAAACGAGACTGACACTCGTGAGTGCCGTTGCATAGGATAACTCGAATTTTGGATTTCAATAATTGCGCTGAATGGCACGTTTTACCATCCTCTAGAAACCACATATCGCCCAATTAAATAGCGTCGAAGTGGTTCTTAAAATACTTCTCTCTATATTATTAGAAAAATGGAGAGAACTTTTTTGAACAGTCTGCATAGTTCTCCAGAAGCATAACAAATTTAGGTTGTCTAGACCAGTATTCGAAAATAAACAGTACATTATTTAGCGTTCGGCTCACACACCCTAGAACGATATCTATTTTTTTAGTGATTGTGTAGACGAACAAAACCCTTAATACCGTTCGTAACTATTTTCAAGAAAAAGCCGAACATTATAAAATGTTCTGTTCTTCCTCAAAAAACAGAACAATTGTAGTGATACTGTCAGTGGCATGAACAGCTTGTTTGTGTATTGTGTAAAACTATTTTGTTGACTTTTTGTTTTTTTTTCGTATGTGGATTTTTTTTTGCTTTTTTTACCAGCCAAAAGAAACGAACATTAATGAGCCGAACCGAAGACAATGAAGTTTGTGTTTAAAAAAAAAAAACGAACGGAATTAAATGTTCTCACCTTTTGTTGAGTTTGATAAAAACCGTATTATTTTTGTGTTCAAAAGATGACAAACAGGGAAACGTTATTTTTTAATGATTTTCTACACAAACACTATTAGCTTTTGTGTTTTCCACAAATCTACCGGCCCGAACACTAAGAAGCGATATTTAGTGTTTATTTTAGAACACTAGACTAGACGTTCATTAAAAATTTTGTGTACATTTTTTTGATGACTTTTTGTCAATATACAAGCCTTTTCTTATTTATTTTCGAAACATTATTAGGTGGAGTGGACTAAGACATTTAAAATAATGTCCCAGACTCATAGTCAAAATATTGTATACTTTAAACTAAAGCCGGCTTTAAAGGCATGTGAACACAATTGTTCTAAAGTATTCTTAAAAAAAAGTCGACTTTATTATACCCTCCACCACAATTAGTTGTGAAGAGGGTATACTAAGTTTGTCATTCCGTGTGAAACATTTTTACTATTCATCTCCGACCCCATAAAGTATATATATTCTGGCTCCTTTAGTAATTCAATGTCGATTTTGCTATGGCCGTCTGTCTGTCCGTCACGCTACCTTTCGTAAAACTCAAAAGAAATGAACTCAAATTACTTGTAGTTATCCTTAGCAGTTTTTGATTGAAATCCAGCAAAATCAGTTTAGTAGAAACAGAGCTATGAATCAAAAATTGATAATTTTGTTACAAAAACTAACACAAATGGTTGAATAATGCACGCAGTGATAAAAGATTTAGCACAAATTCGTTTTAATCTACACCGTAAAATGGTGGGGTGCAATAACGCCTTACGAAATAAGGCCTTTAAGGCTTTATTTCTCAATGGAAAGTGAAATAAGGCCTTTATTTCCAAAAAGGTTTTATTGCACTTTGAAAGTGAAATAAAGCCGTAAAGGTCTTATTTCACTTAAATTTCTTTTTAAATGAAGCAATAAAATTTCTTATTCTTCTTATATTTTATTGAACAATTATAAAAAAATTTCACTACGGAAGATAATGAGACGCGCGCAGGAAAACTGTATTCAGCGAAGCCACCTGCCGCGTCCTATGGAGGACAAAACCCCTAAGATCGGCCGCAGGCCGCCACTCAGAAAACCTGTATTAAGTGAAGATTTAGGTGGCTTTTTCCTACGTAGTGCACAACAAAAATAAAATAAAATAAAGGCTTTATTGCACCATTGGCTAAATTTTAATAAAGGCCTTATGTCACTTTCGAAGTGCAATAAAGCCCTTTTCGCAATAAAGGTCTTATTTCTCAATTTGAAGTGAAATAAAGCCTTAAAGGCCTTATTTCGTAAGGCGTTATTGCACCCCACCCGTAAAATTGCGTGCACATCGGTCCATTATTTACCCTAGGCCCCATACAAACCCTACTCCCGGAAAACACTTTAGTACGCTCAAACCCATAATTAATAATGCTATCATAATAAAATTTATTGAGTCACAGTTTTATAGGACTAGAAATGATACTGTTAAATTTCGTGAAGATCGGTCCATAATTTACTAAAAGCCAATATAAGCTATACTCCCGAAAAACAGTCTGTTACACCTTAAACCGTAGTTAATAATAATAATAATCGAATAAAATTTAATACTTCACAGTTTTTTAGGACTAGAAACAACATAAGTGGGTCTAATAGTAAATTATGCTATAAGACCCACTTAAAGCCCACTCCGGTAATTTAATTAAATACGCCTAAAGCCGTAGCAGATATAGATATTGCAGTAAAATTTCTTCCAATTAAGCTTCATATGGTCATGCAAATTTTTGATATACGGTCCAAAATTTACTTTAGTTCTCATATTTAGTAGCCTTCTGAAATTCACTGTAAACGCTAAAACTAATTTCGCCACTGTATTAAAATTTATATTTTTTAATACATACATACTAGAAATCACTCTGCAAAATTTTGGGATGATTGGTTCATAACTTACCATGGCTACAATATAAATCCCCCTCCTGGCAATCATTTAAGTTCGGCTTAAACTGTTACGAGTCATGATATTTTACTCAAGATTGTTAAAATTGCTACAAAAAAGCACAAAACTTTCTGATTGTCGGACAATAATTTAATATAGGTACAAAACGCAACCAATTTTAATGCTGACGTCTGTTTTTTTAAAGATAAGCTTATAATAAATAGATATCATATAGATTCCACTCCTGAAATATTTGAACTGTCGATGGAGGGTATCAAAGATGCGGTACGCTATGATTAAGGCCAATATTTTTAATGTCAAAGCCGAAAAAAAAATTTTAAAGATTTTGTACTCGGAACATTAAAAAAATACTGTGAAACGAAAGTAAAGCAATCATATTTTAAAGCCGACCTTTTCTAATTTTAGAAAAAATTAATCCCTTACACAACAATAAATTTATTTGATCACTACTTTGTTTGTTGTTTTATACATGCTTAAGCTGTCCTAAAAAATTAAATAAAATTTGTTATTTATGGTACTTTTTGAAACAAAAAAAACTCTAAAAAGGCCAAAAAATTTATGACTTTATTACTTGTTTAACAGCCATCAGTCTCAATATATAACCAATGCTACCCTCTAAACGGAACTGGACTATCACTTAAATGAAAAATTATGAATTATGCCAAAGTCTTAACTACCTGCCTACAAAATTCTATTAAACTTTATGTTTCCTTTGCCGACTTAAACTCACATGTTTTGTCCGTCGTTGTTTGTACAATTTGTTGTTGGTTGGTTGGGCTTAACAACGACATATGGGCCAAGTGAGTTCGTCGGTTACGTGATAATGGCATATTGAAGCACGTAAAAATACAACAAATTAAATTTATGAAAATTTATTATTTGTACAATGAAAAGGCATAAATTTTGTAGCAAAAGTACTATAAAAATGAGAGAAGCAATGAAAAAAGGTTTATGCACCTGTATTTCCGAAAAAAAATTAAACATTTTATTTATATTAACTTATGGAAATATTGAAATTTCATATTAATATTTTTTTCAAGTACTCCTGCTGTAATGGCAAAAAAATGTGTGTATGTATTTCAAAATAAAATATACATACATACATATATTATAATTAATGCAAAAAATATTTGCAATAAAAATTTATGGTAAATATTTTATGTGTAAATAAATTGTATAAAAAGTATGAACGTTTTGTTGGTCAAGACCGTCCATATGATACCCTTCGCCACAGTATTTACTTGATGGTGTACCTCATTTGGGAATTATGTGCAGTCAAAACAAAATTGTGCTCTAAAGATTTATGTAAGAAGAATTCTGTGGCATTTTGACAAAACATCTTAAGTGAAATTTAAAAAGTTGAAAAAAATGTTGTTAATCAAACGAATTTTTTGCTATCTTATCTCGACTTAAGATGTTTTTCAAAATGCCACAGAATTAATGACACATTTACAAAAAATTTGCCTTGCCGATTAACAGAGCTATTTTTCAGCTTTACACATAATTGCGGATATTTAACAGTGTGTTCAGGCAATTGTCCTCTATCACGGATAGAGAAAAAGAAGTGGTCAGACCCAAGCTGGCGAATAGAATCTCGGAATTTAACAAAAGAATGGGAAATACACCTAGGGAAAAACTGATTCTTACAGTTTTTGAGAAGACGAGAAAATTTCTGAAAAGGCACAGTGACATTATACTAATACAAGCAGAAAAGGGAAATAAAACGGTTGCGATGTGTAGAACTGATAGGATGCAAACGTTATTAGAGGACAAAAACACATACCGTGCATTAAGAACCAACCCAACACCAAAATTACAAAGAGACAACAATAATATCATAACGGACCTACACAAGAATGAATACATCGACTCATGGCAAAAACGACGTCTTCTCTGTTCAGCGGCAACAGCCCCTTCCTCAATGCAGGTTCCATGCTACTACCAACTTTCCAAATACTTAGGAAAAATTTTAAAAAACTTAATTTCGAGCAACTACAATATAAAAAATTCATCACATTTAAAATTACAGCTAGAAAACATAAACATCTGCCCCGGAGAGGTTTGGTATCTTTTGACGTCATATCACTTTTCACAAACATCCCAATTCATACCGCAATTAAGAACATAATGGCAAAATGGGAGGTTTTAAAAGATTTCACAAAAATTCCCAGATCTAAGTTTTTAAATATACTAAAATTCTGTCTTACTGATAATAATTACTTCATATACGATAAAAAAAATGTTTAATCAAATATTTGGTATGCCGATTGGTTCACAATTGAGATACAAACCAACACAGGAATTGCTTACTTAGATACAAAACTACGCATTAGTGGAAATAGAATAGTTTTCGACTGGTATGCAAAAGAAACATCATCGGGAAGAATCATGAATTTTACTGCAACACAACCACGGAACCAAATAATTAATACTGCCAGAAATTTTATTGACAGAGTACTCGATGTTAGTGACAGACAATATCACTCAAAAAACATAGAAAAGATAAACAACATTCTAACAAACAATAGCTTTCCGAAAAATCTTATTAAAACTTTAATAACAAATACAGTGAGAAAAATGAATAACAAAACATCTGGCCCCCCTAATGCCGACAAGGAGAAAAAACAATTTTATAGTGTAAAATACATACCTGGACTTACTGATAAACAAAATATCAAAGACACAATATTATTTACATATCACGTCTAGAAGTAATATCAGGGTCGGGGTTTATATGGGATCTATGGTAAATTTTGGGCCTACCCTCACAAAAAATAGGCATGACATTATAAAAATAAGCGTCGCAAGATTTGTTAATAATACCAACATTAACATGGAAGTTTGAATACTTAAAAGTATTTATGCACTGATTCACATAAGATGTTAAGGTGGTTAAGATTGAACCTTGAAACTTTTGGGCCGAATTTAATCCAAACATTTAAATATTAAAATGGTTAATGGGCACAAAGACTCTAATCCAAAGGGAAGCTTGTATGAAGGTTATGTAAAATTATGAACTCATTCTCCTTGTACCAATGTTTATTAAATTCTTTCCCCAATTACGCAAAGTAGCGCAAGGTTTACATGGACAGACATCCAGCGAACCAGTCGGATAAACGGACATTGTTAGATCGATTCAGAAAGTGCTTCTGATTTAATCGGTATACCATCATTTCAAGGCGTTACACACACTCCCAACAAACATGGAGGTTTGATGTTAAACTGAAAATGATTTTAAATCAAACCCTTTTACAAACGACAAACGTTTGGTAAGAACTTTAACATGATGAAAAAATCATAGCATTCTCAATAAAAAGGGAAAATCAATGTGCAACATAAATAAAAAGTAATTTTTGTTTTATCAAAAAGTAATTTAAATTTTTGGGAATACAAAATTTTAATTTCAAAAGATTTTGTTATTCGTGCTTAATTCCCGGTTTTTATTATTGATAAAAACACTTGAAATTTATTGTTGATGGGATAAGCTATTCCTATGCGCATTTCACTGGTTGCTTAGGCCAGATCATCAGGAAACTTCATCCATAAAGATTTTAGAAAAACTAAAGATATTAAACCAAATAAAACTGTTAAGCGTATAAGACTTATAGCAACAGTTCTACTTGTAATAATATCAAAGTTTAAACAAAACACATCAACAATAAACAGTGGGTTTATCTCATCTTACATTCCCCACTACAATTAGTTGAAATTCTCTCAACATTAATTGTAGTTGTAAGTAGGTTAAGAAAAACAAAATAAAAACAACAACAACTTACAAAAGATGTTGTCAATTAAGAGTTTTTTTAGGCCGTGCACTTGCCTGTTTATTATCAAAAAGTAATTTCAATTTTTGGGAATACAAAATTTTAATTTCAAAAGATTTTGTTATTCGTGCTTAATTCCCGGTTTTTATTATTGATAAAAACACTTGAAATTTATTGTTGATGGGATAAGCTATTCCTATGCGCATTTCACTGGTTGCTTAGGCCAGATCATCAGGAAACTTCATCCATAAAGATTTGTTAATTCATATTTCGTAATACATACTTTATTTTTAATTGAAGTTTATTGTTAACCATCCGATGGGTAAGAAAATCCCTGAAATTACTTCTTGATGGTCCATGGGAAATATACCCGACCCCCCATGTATTCTAATAAAATTTTATCTAGAATCGTTTAAAAAAAGTTTTAGTCGATCCGACCAATAGTATAGTTTCTATTGGGCTTTAAAGGTGTTTGGTACGGGAACGTATGAAAAGGTCCGCTGTTGTTGTTGTTGTTGTAGAAGCGAGACCTAAAAAACAGGTGTTGTTAAGTTGGCAAACTCTAGTCGGTGTTTGCTGAACTCCGAGTCTTTCCTCTGCATAAAACTGATTGTTGTGGGAACGAAAAAAAAAACTGTCGTAACCATCCATGCTGCTGAAAGAATAAATAGCAGTCTCTCCTAAATTATTGGAAAAACAAACTCCTCCATTTAATAAACTTATAACCAGCGTTTAAAAACTGCAATCAAAGTAGAAAAACTGCAACTTCTTCCACTTGTTTATTTGTTATTGACCAAAAAGAAACGGTTGCCTTTACTTCTGATGCATTAAATGTAAACAATCACTGTCAAACCAACTCAAAAAGTGTTTGACACTTTTTGGTTACGACTGCAGTTTTTCAAATCCTGCTTTTAACTTCTTCACTTTCCCATCATTCTCAAAGTAATTAAGTTTTTACTTACAAATTGTTTTATATTTACATATGTATGTATATACAAGTAATATTACTTTCATTGTAAAAGACTTTTGACATGAATCGTTAAAATGTTGACATATATTTATCGCTTTAATGTTGCCAAGTTCATTTTTTATTTAAAAATACCACTTCAAAAAAATTTGCTCAAAAATTTATAAAACATTGTTTGTCAAATGTTTTTATTCAAATCTTTATCAATTTGAATTCAGATGTTAAAATCAAACCGTTGAAAAAGGTTTAAGAATGGTGTTTTATATCCAATGCTAAACTTATTTTATATCAAAGGTTCGACTTCGTGTTTGCTGGGCTATCACAAGCACACCATTGGTGGTGTAGGGTATAAAAAGTTGCCATTAAATAAAATAATATTGTACTTTGGCACATTGTAAAAAAAAATATATCAATTGAAATTGAAAATATATCATTTTTTTTCTTTTTGCCTAATTTGCCTTTTAGACTGTTTGTCTTTGCAACTGGTGCTAAAAGTTATCCATCAAAAAATGTATGTATTTGTTGCTTTTTTGGCTGCTTTTGCTTTTAAAATTACTATGAAACGCTATCCTCAATCGCAGCACAACAACATTTATCCGTTTTTTCATGGCTCTTTGTTATTTCACGTTTGATCCTTTTTCTCTGGCTTCCTTTCCATAAAACGGTCAATTTGTTTAAAAGGTTTAATAACAATGTAAACAAAACAAAAGCTATCCTTTTTTATTTTTCTTTATATTTTTGCATGTGTTTTTACCAAAAAAAAGGATGTTGTTCCCAAAACAAAACAAAAAAGGTCATAAAGGTGTTTAAGTACTTTTTTAAAATGTTACTTATTTCTCGCTTTGTATTTTTTAAGTATTATAGAATTAAAATAAATATTTTTTAAGTGTTTTGTTATTAAATTAAAACAATATTTTTTTTTCTTTTTTTTTATTGTTTTTGCACTCTTCAGGAGATTGTGAAATTGAGTATAATACAAAGAAAAAGATATTTATATATGTAATTGTTTTAATTTCCAGTTAAGGTCAACTTTGAGCCAGTCCTTTTTGTACGAAAATTATTTGAAATTGAGATACATTAAAACAAAATTAATAAATTTTATTTGGAAGTTTTTATGATTTCGAATTAAAAAATAATTTTATAAAATTTGGCTTGAAAATAAATCTGTGGCATTTTGACAAAACATCTTAAGTCGAGATAAGATAGCAAAAAATTTAAAAAAATAACGAGGTGAAAAATTCAGTTTTATCAAATAATAAAATAAACCAAAATTAAAGAAAAATTTCGTTAATAATACAAAATTTTAAAAACGGTAACAAAAATATTTTTGAATGAAAATTCGAATGATTAACAACATTTTTTTTAACTTTTTAAATTTGACTTAAGATGTTTTGTCAAAATGCCACTGAAGTTATTTATCAATATATTTGATGATGATTTATAAAACTGGGTTGTAAGTAATTTTAATTTCTTATTGAATTTTTTTGTATTACCCAAAAAAACACGGAGGTTTGATTAAAAATTTAAAAGGATTTGAAATCAAACGTTTGATAATGATTTGAAAATCATAGCGTTCTCAAGAAAAAGGGAAAATGATATTCAAGTTGAAAAATGTCTTTATTTTCAACTTGCTTTCAACCGTAATTTCCAAATGTTTTTAAAATGTGGATTATAATACAATTTTTTTTTTAATAAATTCCTTATTTATTTAAATCAGCTAGACATTTTGCACCATTACTAAGAGATGAAATAGTGTTCATTCCGTACTCCAATTCTTGGAAAGACAAAACACTTGGCTCGCTTTTATTTTGAGGATTGTAGCAACGCGATCATACAACAAACTTATAATTTCTTCACTCTCTCATTTTATTCTTAATAATTGTTATTACTCACAACTAGTTTTTATATTTCACAAGAAATAAATCGTTTACTTGTAAAACAGATTCAACCACGAAGTAAAAATTTAATTTTAATCGCCATTTTTAATGCTTACATTTATTTTTCGCTTTAGTATTGCCAAGTTTAGTTTTGATTTGAGTTTAACATTTTATAGCAATATGACATCAAATCAGTGTTGCCACCTCACGTATTTTTTTCATGTGTAGCCCATGTGTAATTGACTGCATGTGTAATTTAATATTTTAACGTTTTGTAACACTGATTTTTGTTATTATTTTGTCACAAGAAGTAAAAAGGTTTGTTATTCTAAGAAAAACTTAAAAGTTTAATTAAAAGAATGGAAGCGTTAAAAGAGCTGAACTTAAAATGGTTGGATTATAAACTACTAACCATTTGGCATTTAGATAGCTTTTGCCACTATTTATTATAACGAAGAAACATCCTGGGTACATAATTCTTTTTTTATTTCAAAGAGAGTTGATCATCGACCACAAAAAAAAATGTTTGAGCTCCTCAAAAGCACAATTGTAGAAAAATGGATTCCTTTTGATAATCTAGTTGGATTTGCATCAGATACACCTAATGTTATGTTTGGACAGTATAATTCAGAAGTTTAGTTGCTAAAAGACGAAAAGCCAGCTATTATTTTGATATAATGCTCGTGCCACCTAATACATTTGGTAGCGTCGAAGGCTTGTCTTAACTCTCCAACATATTTGAAAGATTTACTTTGTAATATCCCTGCAGATAAAATTGGACTCCGTGATCCATTTTGATCAAATGGACTACTCCCTGGACTGGTCCAATGTTATACAAGCATGGACCATGTCATTGTTAAAAGCAGTTTGTAGTGAAACGACATGTCTTCGTTTTTAAACAAGTATGTATGAACATGGAGTAGTGTTAAGACAACTCCGTTGTAATAAAAAACTGGGTTATATGGTGCAGCCCTTGGACATCGTAATGTTAAATATAGCATGCTTTTTGAATACATTTGGGTTACCTTTGGACTAATCCTAGTCCCTTATGGGCTACATTTTACATGTATGTATGGACAAGTCGTATTATCTGCAGGGATTAGATCTTGTTTTATTAGAAGTACCCTGCTGATAACGGGACTAGTCCATACATGAATGTAAATAGTAGTCCATAAAGTAGTAGGAGTACTCCAAATATCCAAAAGGTGGTCGATGTAACATTACGATGTCCTAGGAGAGAACCATATAACCCAGTTTTGCATTACAACGGAGTAGTCTTAAAACTACTCCATGTTTATACATATTCCTAGTGGATAAGTTTTGAAACTACTCCATGGGGTTCTCCAGAGGATTAATTTTAACTTCGTTTAAAAACAAAAACATTACGTTTAAAAACGAAAACATTACGTTTAAAAACGAAAACATTTCATTTAAAAACGAAAACATTTCGTTTAAAAACGAAGACATGTCGTTACACTACAAAATCTTTTTAACAACGACATGATCCATCCTTGGATAACATTGGACCAGTCCAGGGAGAAGTCCATTTCACCAAAATGGATCACGTAGTCCAATATTATCTGCAGGGTACAAACTCTTTTTAACAATGGCATGGTCCATGCTTGCATTGGTGTAGTCCATTTCATCAAAATTTATCACGTAGTCAAATATTATCTGCAGGGTAATGCTCGGCAGATAAAACTTAAGGAGTTTCAAAGATATTTTCGCGACAACATGCACTCTTACATTTTGAAAAATTTTAGCTTCATAGTAATTTGAAGGCAGAATATTATTGGAAAAAGGTTTTTGAAATATAAAATTCCTTTGGAGACAGATTATTTCCGACTTTGTTTTAATCCTTTAAATGGTAAAATGAAAAAATTGTTTTTTTTGCATTAAATATAGCAACGATATGATTGTTGTAAACAAAAAATTTTTGTGCTGGATAAGTAAAAACTATAAAAATGTTCGGCATATCCAATACAGCGATAGAGGAACTGAATTAACATTCCGTTGAAAAATTGCGTCGACGACATTTGAGGGATGCATCAGATCCTTTATCATACCCAAATGAAATGTAAGTTACATATCGTCACCTAAAATGCAAAAAGGCTTAACAACAATAAAATTCGAAATAAGGGTTTTTGACTACGTTTTGTTGGTTTTATTACTGTTCACAAACAATTTTAGAACAAAAATGGCGACTTTATTAAAAAAAATTCAAACGCGAATTACATCTTGTTATTGTTTTTGTAAAGTTTTTTGCTTCTCCTCTAAAATAATAAAGAGTGCTGTTACGCCCTTTTGCTTTTGCAATTTAGGTGACGATACTTATGTTTATTTGTTTGCAAACAGAAATTTAAATTGGTTTACGTTTTCTGAAGAAGCCAAATACGGGTTTAATTCCACTTTTGATCGAAATTAGTTTCTCTGACATGCGTAAAAAGATATCATGTGTAATTTTGGCATGATCCGTGTGTAATTTACCATTTCGTTGGTGGCAACACTGCATCAAGTTGATAAAACATTTGATGTCAAATGTTTATTTTTAAATCATTATCAATTTCAATTTATATGTTAAAATCAAACAATTAAAAAACGTTTGAGAATTGTGTTTGATGTTAAACGATAAAGTAATTTCATATCAAAAATTTGACTTCGTGTTTTTTGGGTAATAACAGGTTATATTTATAATTTTTGCCAATTCATCACTTTTAACCCTTCTGCATTCCTTGGGTCTATACGACACAATTTTACTTTTGAGCTCATCTTATTTACGTTAATGCTAAAATTAATTTTATCCTAAACAGGTATGGAAATATTAATTTAGTAGAAAAATAAAATACAATTTTATTTTGTTCTTCGTTCACATACAAAAATATGTTCTCTACACATTTATAGTCTTGTTGGTCAATGCGATTTTGCTATTATATTCGTATGGTAACCTCAAATAAACAAATATTGATGTTGCACTTTCGATTAAATTAAAATTTTCTACATTGTATTTAGTTTCAAAGTTTCGTTATCAAATTGATAGTTTTAGAAGCTTTTTACAAATTTGTTTGTTTTTTTTTTTAATGGTCCGAAGAGGGAAAATGATATAAAATTTCATATAAACACAGAAAAAAATTTTCCACCAATTAAAGCATGAATCAAAAAAAAAATCAGTTTTAATTAAAAATTTAATTAAATGAATTAAACGTTTAATCAAGTAAATTAAACGCTTAAGCCAGTGAATTTGAGAGTTTGTTTACTGGTAAATATTAATAGTTGATTAAATTTTTTAATTAAAATTGATTTAATTTTTGTTTAATGCTTTAATTGGTGAAAGAAATTTTTTGTGTATGTACATAATCGGATATTTTCATACAAACGGATTCTAAGTTAAAGTTGGCTCAAATTGACCAATGGGGAAAGTTGGGAAGGAATGCCGATCCTTCTAAGTAGCACAGTTTATCAAAGCGTATCTGTAAGTTTGTCTGTCTGTTGAAATGGGGTGTCCGGAGATTGCAGATATGATGGGCACTAGATTGCTATATATTTATGTCACATATACTTTGTTAAACTTTGCTATTGCAAATTTGCAGGAGAGACAAAAAACTTTTTATGTTTCATATTTTAAGCTTGAGAGGAACACCAAAAATATAGTTGGTTTTGAACACTTTAAGACTCAAATTGAAGAAAAACTACATGCTGGTCGACGAGGCGTATCTTTCTCTACCTCCCGGCATCAAAATCTAAATTTACTTACTTTTTTGTCTTTATTTATTAAGTTCTAAAAGTTCAAACTCTATGTTCTAACTTAAATATTAGGGTATTCATTTAATCGACCTTTTGCTTTAATCAGTTATTCGCTCGATTAATTAAGCGAGGTTTTGGTTTAATCTGTCAATAATCGGTTAATTTTGTTTTTGATCGGTTAACCGATTAATAAAGTTTTTTTCATAAATTAAGTAATTTCAATGTATAAAAATGCATTAATTATTTATTATTTGGAGTTTAATAGTAAAAAAAAAACAGTAACATACCAAACATTAAAATTCTTGAACTAAAACGAGCAAACAAAAAACAATTCATAAATATGTAATATGCAGTTTTCAATTAATACATAATTGGAGGATTCACAAGGTATGCTATCAAGTCATATTGTCATAATGTCCTAAATAATATTTTACAATTGCTTAAAATATATATTGTTGTGTTTAATGCTGTGCTCATTGATTCGTCATAACTGCACAGTAGAAATATAAGCGGTAGCCCACAACAGTCATATCGTCGGTTTAATATGCAAACCTGCTAACATCCTTCAAACACATTTTACAGGAGAGACAAAAAACTTTTTATTTTTTCTATTTGCAGCTTGATAGAAAATTAAAAATACAATTAGTTTTACACACTTCAAGACTTAAATAGAAGAAAAACTACATGCTGGTCGAAGAGGCGTATCTTTCTCTACCACACAGCATCAAAATCTCAATTTACATAAAAAGTGGATCTAGCCGGTTTGCATATTAATCCTTCGATATATATTTCTAGTAATTATTTAAAGACATAAGACTTTACAACTTTATGACTACCTTGTGAATCCCCCAAATATGTATTTATAAAAAATAGAATGAGATAATTTTATTAGTTATTTCAATAGTTAAAGGAGATCTTATAAAAAAATCTTTTAAAAAAGTAATTTGGTTTAAGTGGTTAGGAGTTAAGCGATTCTTTTCTTTTGTTTTGACAAAACTTGACTTAGAAAAACTTCTTTCACTTATCGTAGATGAATATCTAATTTCTCAGTCCTTTTTAAGGATTTCTCTAAACATATAAAATATTCCATTATGCCCTTAGAGTCCTGTTTTATTTTTTAAAAATGTTTCGGATAATTTTGTAAAAAGACTGATATGAGAAGGTATGAGCAGAAACTAATAAGTAAACACATACATATAAAAAGTACGTGAAACAAAAAAAAGGTGTTGGCAATCAAACATTTAACCCATTTTTCGCCTCTTTTCTGTTGATTGAACATTGAAATCGGTCGGCGGAAAATGGGTTGAAATGAAGATCACTGAACACCTTTGTTTGTAAGAAAAAATATTTTCTAAACACATACCTTTTGTATATGAGACGAAACAAATAATTAAAAATACAAAAAAATATGTTATAATACTACAAAAAATTAAAAATCTTATTACATCGGTTAATCAGTTAATCGACTGAAATTAACCGGTTTAATCGTTAATCGAAAAAAGCCAATTTGAAATTAACCGATCAGTTAATCGGGTAGTAATTAATCGGTTAACCGATTGACGGTTAACCGAATGAATACCCTATTATATATCCAGGGAAAGGTAATTTAATGATTATTTTACTAATTATATTTATATATAAATTTATGTTTAAAATTCGTTTTTCATCTCAAATGAAAATAAAATTATATGAAAAACTATATTTATATATGAATTGATATTTAAAAAGAATTGGTGAAATTGGCCCTTAAAGTTTTGTTTAGAGTTTAAAGGAAATTAAAATCTTAAAAAATGGCTTCCTTTAGGCTTATTTCCCCTAATTTTATGTATTCATAAAATATATGTTTGTATGCATGTGGATTGTATTGTAACCTCAAAGCCTTATCTATTGTAACAGTTACAATAGTTGCCCTTCTAGTTACAAGTTATGCTCTGGAGTCCGGAAGTTAACAAACGTCAAAGAAACCTTATACGTTTTAAAGCAAATGATTGTCATTTATTTTGAAATCTACCAAATTTTCTATTTCATATTTTACATATCAATTTAAAATTACATTTTGTTATAAATTACTATTGTATACAACTAGAGAAAACCTTGTAGTTTTCACATTTTTTTTTTTTGTAGATTAATAATAAAACTTTCATGTTATTAAATTTTATAAAAATTAAATAACATGAAATAATGACAAGGTGTCAGATCATAAAACAATATTGATAAAAATTTTCCTCAAAATTTGTTTAATGTCAATCACAGTATTGAGTGCATGGAATACAAACATATATACACTTTAAATACACATCCATTCAAATGTGCAATGTCCCAGTTGGCTAGATTGCCATCGTCGTCAATGATGTATGCATGACTTGTCCCCTGTCGTTTAGGTTTTCTAGAAGACAATTTACAGGAATTCGTCGTGCAACTCTATGTGGGACAGCGTGAGCGACATTGTCTTATAAGTTGTTTTGTATAAATGCTATTGACGACAAAGTTCTCTTGGATGCTATTTAATCACTTGCTTGGTTTTCTTAAAATTCTCATATTCTTTTATTTAATTGTTGATTTAAATACCTACAAAAAATTTACAAATTAGCTCTTACTAGTAAAATTGAAAAATGCTGATGAAGTTATTCGCGGGCTGGAAAATGTACATGCAGTTAATACTTTACTTTCGACGTTAGGATTTCTTATAAGAGTCGAATATAAAACATATAACAGAAATTAAAATTCTAAATATACTAAAAACTGTCTGAAATAGATAACCATATAATAATTTTTGTCGTGGACGTCGAAAAGACGAAATTGTCATTCATGTAGTCGTTGACGATAAAGTAGGCGACATTGTCTTTTTTTGTGTCGTGTACGATTTTCGCCACACTTGTTCGAAAATATCGTTGACGATTTGTTCCCGCTGTCCCTCACATGTCGTACAGAAATTAACATTGTCGTGCATCCGTCTTCGAGGATGTCTTAAAGACGTGGCCAACTGGGGTATTTGTGTATGCATGTATGTGTAAGTGAGTTTAAAAATCAACATTGTAATTTATTTTCATGTGTGAATGAATACTTATGCATGTATTTTATAAAATACTATAAAATCATTTCATGCTACATATCCTTTTAACACAATAATAACAGCAACAACAATAGTGGGGATAACTCCCATAATATTTTTGCTATAGAAACTAAAACAAAGAACAAGTTTAAAATATTGCGTGGAAAAGCGAGAAACAACTACAACAGTAATAATAATAAACAAAGCCTGTATCGAATGTAAACAAATTGATATGCATGAGCTTGTGTATGTGTAGGAGCTTCCTTTTACATGCTGAACTCCTACCTAAAAGCAGGCAACACATGTTTTATATAAACAAGAGCAAATGTTTTAGTAATAATAATAATATTTGCATTACCTTGTGTTGCATAAAAAAAATCCCAGAAATACTTATCTAGAGGTATGTTTATCCGGATAAAACAGGTCCTCATAGAGACGTGCATGTGTTCGTTCACATATTTACACACATGCTAATGGCTACCCGTTAAAAATTTATTATACACTATGATGAAAACAAATAAAGAAAGGTTTGAAAATCTTATGATTACATTGTAATATGGTAAATTAAGCTTTATGCTACAAATCTATAATAACATTTTCAAACATGAACATTCTCACCACGATGAAATTTTGATTGGCAATGGCCATTTTATGATTATCGCTACATACATTTAATACCAAATAACATACTAATTTGTTTACTATTTTGATTACACTATACAACACACAAGCAAATAAAAAGGTTCAGCGAACTGATTCTTGTAGAGGGGACTAAAAACATATACGTGTATCGGTGTTTTAAAAGTTTAAATCTGAGACTCATTAAACGGCCTATTTAAAGTTGCACCCTTGTGTAGTAAAAAAAAAATAGAAAATCGTGTGATACTTAGGTTTTTGCTATATAGTGTCTTCAGAAGATTTATTCAGAACATTACAAGCAACATTTTGCTGGCATACATTAACCCTCGAATTCTTCTGGAATTGGGTATTTTTTGAAAAAAAAAAAAAAAAATTACCTTTAAAACAGGGATTTATGTAGTTGAAATATTTGCGAAAATTTTTGCTATGAAATTTGACTATAGCAAAAACCTAAGTATCACACGATTTTCTACGTTTTTTTTTTACTACGGTTCAACCTTAAATAGGCCTTTAAACCTTATGTGAATGGCAAGGTACCCGGGTACCTTTGGCGTTTTCAGATTAATTTTTTTTTATAGAAGGGATGATCCACATAGCTTAAACGTCTTGAGAACTCCTAACTATTAATAAATTTTAAATTATCATTATTTTTTGGCTAAAAAATCCTATTACACCCTTAACGGTATGGCAAGGTACCCGGGTACCTTTATACATTAAGTATCAAAAAAAGACTATTGCAAGTAAATTTTTAGTGAAGTGTCACTAAAATAAGGTTAAAGGAAGTCGTTTTCAATATTTTAGATTAAAACTTTTTTTTGGTAAAGAAAAACCAACAAAAAATCAATTTATATGTACATAGATAAATAAACAATAACCACAAATAAACACTTAGCTACAAACAGTTTGTTGAATTGAATGCTCATTTCAAATTGGTTTGGAACAGTTAGTGCAAGCTTTGCTTGTTTTTATTTGCTTCATACGTAGTTGCTAGCACACGCGACAATTCCTTACTACGGGAGTACGTTCGCTTTTATTATTTGTTTTGCAAACCGAAAATGTTTGACGTGGATACATTAAAATCTTTTCCCAGCAAACTCGGTATTGCAGATTTGACTGAGATAACTTTTGGGTTTATGATGCGTTGTTGAATATTTTACTAACACACTTCAAAGCTGATCACTTTCAAAAATTGTATACGACGTTCTCTGGAAAGCAATTGTGAATGGTTTTCCATATACTATATGATATAAGATGCTAATGCTGCTACATCTATAGTACTATACAATCGATTTGCTCTGCGTTTGCAGGAATATTCGCCTAATAGTCATACGGCCATATTGTCGACTCCTCCTTTGGTTTTATTGTAAAAAGTAAAACTTTCAGGTTTAGCAGCAAAAGTAGATTCTACATTAGGCTTTCTGCTGTTTGTAGTGTACAACTTTCCATGCAAACGGTAAGAGTTCATCGCAACTCATTCAACATTGTCCAAATAATTTTGAAAAAATAGCTTTATCTATTCTGTTCGTAATATGAGGGTTTCATCATTGTCAGAACTTTTGAACTGTAGCATCATTTTAAATCTGCAGAAAATGGCCAGTGAGTAGGTTTCCACAACTCTGTTATGTGTTTTCTATTTGATTTGATTTTGCCAGCGTGAATAAGAATCCTTATAAAAGCGTTTAATTATTTTTACGGATTTAGCAAATGTTTTTATTACACATAAAAAGTTCAACTTGTGTATCTCTGCAATAACCGAAATCACCTGAATACTATTTACAATTTATTTATTTCACATTTGCTAACTTTGTTATGCATGGAGAAATATTAACGCTTAATTTCAAACTTGCGTATCTTAGCAGTTATACGTTGCATAGCCCAGGGCGTTTACAAGATATTGAAATTCTACTGAAAATGAACATCTATTGTAAGTCTCAGAGTTAGTTTTCGTGATTATTATTTCGACAAAAAATTTGAGTTTCCAATACTATTTCAATATAGGTACCCGGGTACCTTGCAATGCTGTTAAGGGTGTTTTTTTTTTGCCATTCACATAAGGATTAAATGAGTTTCAGATGTAAACTTTTAAAACGCCGATTTTAGTCCCCTCTACAAGTATTAGTTGGCAGAAAATAGTTATTTGGAAAAAAATCAATTTTTTTGTACAGTGTTATCGATCCCACATTTAGGCCCGTTTTCACAACTTATCGATAGCTTAAAGTAGACTTTAACTGGCCGTATAAAAAGTGTTCCATTATTAAAACTTTACTTTAACCTAAAGTGAGCGATAAAGTAAATTAAGGTTCATTCTACCTGGTAGGTTAAAGTAAAGTTGTAATAATGGAACACTTTTTATACGGCCGATAAAATCCTACCTTTAGCTATCGGTAAGTTGTGAAAACGGGCCTTAGTCCTTCCTGAATGTCACATTTTTATAGGCTTGTTTTCAGAGACCTTTGACTTATTATGACCCCATAAAAAGGAATCTAATGGTCACAAAATATGGGGTATATCTTGATCGCAAAAACGAACGTGTTCTTTTATTATCCGCCAAATCATATTTTAAGTAAGGGCTTACAATTAAACCCCAAATAGTTTAAACAATTTTGATAGTTATTCTTAAGTGAAATACTAAAATTGCTAAATCTTATTATCCTTTTCCTTATTCATTAAGCACGCAGTATAAAAATGTGTAAATTTACACCAACATGTAATGTATTTATTACGTCATGGGTGTGTTTTTAATACTTCAAGTTTGAGAAAAAAAAAATGTTTTTTCTTCAAAATTCATATTATTACAAATAATATTGCGAAAACATGTTGAAACAGAGTCAGTCTTCTACCCGTAAACCCATGTGCACTTAGTTGATTATGGAAAATAGTGTTATTTTAATATTATTTTTTTAACATTTACCCAGAAAAGTATATATATTTTTACTATAATATTTTATTTAATACTTTACATAAGAATTTATATACAAATATAATAAAATTTACATTATTTTATAATTTAAGCGCAACCACAGGAATATTATTTTATCAAACACTTTGTTCTATGGGAATTGTGGATATCGTTTATTTATTAGGATTTTATATGGTTTTTAGCTAATTACAGTTTTTGCCAGTGTCTAGAATTTCTGTTATAAATTTGGTGTTAATTTGAGAAAACACACAAAATTCTAATTTTTAACTAGTGGCTAATGACGGCATATTAGGTTTTTCATTTCTTGTGAAACTTTTTAAATATTCATCTAGGAAGCCATAAAGTTTATGTAGTTTGGATCCTTAAGATTTAGACCTGTCCGTCTGCCTGTTCGTCTGTTGAAATCACCATCACTTTTGAATGACTTAATAGACAATAAACATTATGCTGTGAACTTGTTTCCAATTCTCTTAAGCCGTTTGAGATAATAATCCAGAAGAATTGGTTGGGTCAGAAAAGAGTTTTGGACCCAATGGTAGATAAACATTCCAAAAAATGCATATTTATATTCCAAATCTAACTACCTTGGTGATTCAATGCACCGATTATCATTAAATCTGGCATACATTAGTTTAACAAAATAACAAGTTTCATAAATATCGACTCATAATTTTCACTTGATTCCATAAAATCCCACTCCCGTAAAACATTAAAATATTGCTAAATCTTTAACAAAAATTTTTGTTGGGGTAAAAACTAGTTAAATTTAGGTTTTTAGACTAAAATTTACACTAAAAGAATTTTGGTACGATCGGTGTAGGGATCATCTTAGGATAAATAAAATTTTGGTGTTACATTCTCCGCGGCATAATCAGGTGCATCCAATACCTGGGACTCGGAAAGAATCCAAAATTGACAGATCACAGGAAATTATTATGTTGTCTTGCGATTGCGGCTGACCAGAGACACAATCTGGCACCACCGGAGCCAGTAGCGCCCGGTGGTATGGCATAGAACTAACTTTTCCTAGAGGCCTTCGTTAGAATGCTTCTTGCAGAAAATGCTTTCTGTATTTCAGGAAGATATTCTTTACGGATGTTTCGCTTTTCCTTTGAAAAGATAGTTTGAGGTTCTTAAAATCGCGGGAAATGTAATCCCAATAAAGGACTGATTTTTCACCACTTGTGTGAGAGTTCAACCTGAGGCAGGATCATCACTAGACGCTGTTGTCTCTTAAGAGATATTGCTAGCGATTTCCAAAAAGCAGCGGAGGTTGCATAACTCAATCTTCTAATCAAGGTGCGAGAGTATAATCTTTTCGAATTGCACACCCAAAATGCTGCCTAAGTGTGTTGCTGCTCTCACACTCAGAAGCGGTTGGTAAACGCATTGTTAGCTACCCAGTAGATAAGATCTACCATAAAATAGGCCTATGCGGCAGGTACCGACATAAATCTTTTTCCCACTTGTAAGGTTAATGTTTATATAAATTGCTTAAAAGTTTAACTTAGATCCCATATACAGCCTACTTCTAAAATATTTTAACGCTCAGTGGAGGGTATCAACGACTCGGCACAGCCCAGTCTATCACCTTTACTTGTTTTATTAACAGTTTCTGAAAATAATATTTATATAAATATGTACAGTGGTATCTCTCTTGATCGGACACCGACGGAACTGCTAAAAAGTGTCTGTATCTAGGAAATATCCACTTAAAATAAATTAACAACTTCCTTTAGAAAGCTGCCGGGAACAGTTCGCTTTAGGAATCTGCCACTAAGGGAGATTACACTGTATATAAAACGTTTTAAACCTAAAAGAGAAATTTAAAATGGTTGTGGTTTATTTTATTATAATTTTTGTTAACAAAACACACAAATTTTATTAGTATTTACATTAATTACCTATAATAATATTATTTTAAGCCAAATAGGATGTAATTATAAACACTAACATGTACTAAATGTATTAATTTTCGAAACTTCAATCAGTTAAATTTTTTAGTTAACAAGCAAAAAGGTTGTTTTTGAAGCAAAAGTTTTTAAAAAAGTATATTTTAAAAGATTTTTAAACTAAAACTTTCAACATTTTTTATTTTTCGAATTTATTCTATGAGTTAAATTTCAGTTATGTATTTTATAAAGATTTTTTGTAATAGTCTTATTCGAAAGGAAATAATTCCCAGTTTACTAAAACTTTCTTTTTAAAAAATAAAGTTTTTACACAAGTGTTAATTTTGTTAAAATAACTAACATAAGGAGAAATTTCTACTTGATTTTAGAAATATATTTTTTTTAAAACATCCTTTGTGCAAAAATACCCTTTCAATTACTAAATACCCTTTTGTAATTCTAGTAGCCTTTTTGAAATAATTCTCGTTTTTGAGATTTTTTTTTAAGAAAATAATAATCGTTATAAAAGTATTTATGTACAATTGTGATGTTTAGTCGAACTGTTAATTTTTAATTTTTATTTTTATTTATTTTGTTATTTTGTTATTTTTACTGAAGGAAGGAATTTTTATTTTTGCATTTATGTTCATAATTTACTTTTGCACGAAAATTTTATGAAAATGTCGTCCCATTTTATTTCTTATCCACAATCATCAAAAATATATTATTCAATTTTAATTTTTGTATGCTGTACCCATGTTCTGTAACTATAGTGAGAACTTCTCGCATCGAAAAGCTGTGAAACAAAATATTCCACCGTTTCTCGAAAAGTGAGAAACCATGGTGAAATAAACAGGTGGCAGCACTACGCCAGATGACGATTTTTTGCTCTTGCATTGTTTGTCTAGGTTAATGTCAAAGTTTTGTTTATGTTTACAAAAAGTCCACGTTTTGTGCTGTGATATTGTATTTTATTAAAGTTTTGGATAATATTAAATTGAAATTAATTAGATATTAACCATAATTAAATAAAAATGGCAAAAAATTTATTTATTTCATCACGTTCAGCGGCACGCTTTGATTTTTGTTTAAAGTATTTTTTGACGTAAACGGTGATGTAATTTCCATTTTTGTTGTAATGTTGTATTTGTTGCCGTAACGATACCGCCTGCTTACTCCATGTCTGTAACTCATGTCGAAAACTATCAAAAGAAATAACGTCGTTATGTTATAAGTGTCATAACATTGCAATCGAAGCCGATGTGAGATTGCAGACATCGAAAACGCAAGTAACACATAGCATTGACGGCGACCAAAATTTACTAAAATTTTTCGACGACGGCGGCGAATATACAACCGTCGGCTATACCAAATAATGTAAAGTGCGACTTTAATGTTTGTTGTTTGCAGACGATCTTTGAAAACAGTTGTATATTTTATAAAACTATTAAAAGAAAAATAATTAAACAATAAAAAGCATGTGCCAAGAAAAAAATATTATCATTATTATTCTTTGTATTTTGCATTTTTAATTGTTTTTTAGTGTTGAAATTTTTTCTCGCCCCAATTTTATTCGTAAGCTTATTTGACAATTCAAAGCGGGAACTCGTCTCACAAAAATGTTACAGACACACTTTTTCTGTCAATTGGCAAGTAATTTCCTTACGTGACAGCTAGTACTCGCCAAAAAAAAGTTACAGACACAGTTTAGTAAGAAAAACAGCTGATGGTGTCAATATATGGCATTTTTGTTTTATTTCACTTTATTTCAATTTTAATCGAAAAGTTTCTAGACCCGAGAGTTACAGAACATTGGCACTGGTTATGGATATTATACTTTGCATCAATGCTTGTCCAAAACTCAAGTATTATGAAAAGTGTTTAAGTGTGAATTAAGAAAATGACAAGTATTATGAAAAAAACTTTTTTTTTAATTTGTTAAACAATAATACTTTTCATTGGATCAGGGTTGCATTTAAGCAAAACCATGTTCATGTGTTACAGTATGAATACAAACTTTAATGTTTAAGAAGATTTTTTAACAAGACTCATTAGATTTCTCTCTTATAAAGTATTATGGAATACGTAAGACTTATGTGATAGCGTAAAGTAGCCTTAAGTAAAATACTCAATGGTTTGGATCACTTGTACGTCTTACAGCCAGTTTTTGACATAAAGATCAGCGATTAAATTAGAACTAATCTTTGAAATTCGTTTTTAGGTAGTCGATTATTTCATTTTGTTTCCAAGTTTAAACGCCCAAAGTTGGCGGTTTAAACTTGCGACAGAACTTTCAAAAGTACGAACAGCTTATAAAAGGAAATATTACTTATGAAAATACATAAGATAAAACTTTTGTATAAAATTAACTTTTTAAATACTAAAAAAGACTTAAAAATATTTGAAAATGTAAACAACACAAATATTTTTAGACCAAGGGCAATAACAATAGGGCCAAATCTTTTTTTATTTATTTAATGACAATTTTTTTTTTTTATTTAGAGTTTTATTAAATATTCCACCTCGTAAGATAAAATATTGCTTGATTGTTTTGCTTCTTTTTCGATTTCATTTATTTATAAATATATAATATTATATAACTAAATACAAAATTCTCGCCTTTTCTTCTTCTTTTTCACGTTAAGAACAGTAATTTGATGACAATTTTTGGCATTTGTTTTAAACTGCCATACTTATACATAAAAGTATTGTAAATTCATATGGCAATGTTAAAAGCTTTAATCTTTCACTCAAAAACGCTAAAGAGGATTAAGGCTAGATTAATTTTATTATAAGATTAACAAATCTTACTATTGATCCTGGTTTAAACTCTAAGTAAAAAACCCGCTCTTAGCCAAGAATATTTTTGCACCCCAAAATAACATATCACATCCCCGGTGTAATTTCGACTTACATAATTGCAATTTTCCTAAATGTTGAGGAATCGCGTTTAAAATGCTATATATAAATTATAATAATAACATTGCTCTACAAAACAGAGCTCTTTAAAAATTTCCTTAATACAAATTACTGATCCCAATGTATTTTCATCTGCTGATGAAGATGGCGTCATTTGTTTTTCCCTAACAGCTTTAGGTTTAAAGATATAGTGACATATATTATTTGAACAATTGACAACATTTTTGTTTTATTCGTTCAGTTTCTTTCAGGCCTTAAAATACTTTCTGAATTGTTAATCTACAAAAAAATTTCTTTCAGTTGAGTAGTTGAGAATTTATCAGGATATCTCACAGTTATTGCAAGGATATTAAAATTGTTGTGTTTTTAGTTAAGTTCTTAGAATGTCAATTTTCTGAAATAAAAATAACAGATCCTTATGTATTTTTGTCCGCTTATTACGAATACAATATTACTTTTTGTCCACCACCTCTTGTTTTAGAGATATTGTGCACTAACTTTACAAAAATACTTTGAATTTTTCTTTTTAGCCCCATTCAAAAGAATTTGCGAAGAAAGGTCTTTGTGCAAATAAACGAGACAGTTTTGTGTCAATACCCAGCTAGCATAGGCTGTTTGATAGACGATTATGTTTAATATACAACTCCTAAAAGAATCTTCTGATGATTATCTGACGATTAACAAAAACAAAAAATTCTAATTTTTTTTATTTATTACTTTTTTTATAAATTTTTTGACACGCTCGTCTTTTAATCTTGGAATGAACCTTTTGCGACTCTCTGTAAGAGTCATATAACAATTACTAAATAAGAGCGTTTTTGAAATTTGAAAATTCTATTGTCAATACAATTTCAATAAAACAAACCGACCTAAGGATCTGTAAAAAAGGATTTTCCGACAGGAAAGTGTTTGCTTTCGCAACCTTAAAGGTTTGTTTCATGTAAATTGTAAGAAAATTCGAAGTTTTAACATGAAAAAGGCGCGTGATGACCCTTTATAGGTAGCTCAGTTATACGGCTGAGCATTTCACGAGTTGTAAAATAATCCCTAGATGAGTCTCATACGACTCTTGGCATGATTTTTAAAAGACTCGTTAGATAATCTCCAAATACATCACAAACGATTCCCTTTACGATTAATATAAGCGTCTTTTGCTGCGTTATAGAAGAATCTCTCATACGAATCAGCACGTGTAACAGTTTCTCCCGTGCTAGGAATCGTCTACAATTATAAAATGAGCTCGTCGACGATCAAAAACACTCTTTGTGAGATTCCCAATAGACTCCTAGACGATTGAAAATGCTAGCTGGGTATATTCTTGCACAGTATGGTGAACCTTTAGACTTCAGGACAATTAGACTTCAGCTAAATACTATTTGACAAAACTGCGCACTGTCTTTACAGCGATGGTAAATTGCGAAATTACCCACTATTAAATTTGGTACGCCAATAAGCTGGCGGGAGCCCTGTAAGCATCTTAAAGCTCTTTATTTTTGGTACCATTTAAAACATGTAGAAAATTATATAAAATGTGAAGAGGTTTTCCAAATATTTCAGGACCTTTTAATGGGTTTAAATTTTTTCTACTTAAATAGATTCGTTGGAATGTCTAATTTGTGCACAAATTGAATGGGGGAAACAATTGCATTTTTCAAAGTTTTTAGGACTAATCTAAAAACACATAACTTTGAAAATCCTGTCAATACAAGTTAGATATGCTGGTATACTTACCAAGGTGATTCTATTCAAATGAAAGAGATTTTTGTGTAGATTAATAATCTAGAAAATATTTTGAAATTGGTGGGGCCATTCGTAAAATATTAAGTGAATAATACAACAAATGGTGTGAATTATGAAAATCTTATCTTTAAAACTAAAGCTGTTACAAATAACTTAAAACAATGGACAGAAGTCCCGAAACATTTGATGTGTTGACCAGTGCTTTAATAAAATTAATTCTTACGGAACAGTCAGCTATTTTTAGGGCTCTTGAGTTAATTCTGTAGACCTAAATGAATTAAGAGCGTATTTGTATTTTGAATAAGCAAGAAACGTGATTCCTCAATATTAAGGAAAATTATAGTTGCATCGATATTGCATCTGAGCACAGTGGTCAATTCCGCCAAAAATTATTGTTTAGGAACCTTCAACTGAAACATACCCTTTTTTTAAAATTTCTTTTGGAGAGACCATAGAAATGGTATATATTTTTCCGTTTAAGGTGGGTGGGGGTTAAGTTGGGTTGGGATGAGTACCAATTATTTCTTCCCCTGTACTCGCGACTGCATAACTATATATAACAAATATCTGTCCTTTCAGTAAATACCTGAAATTTGGCATTCAAATATTGGGCATATATTCAGTATAAAAATAAAAACAGCTTAATAGAAAAAAGTACCAACGATATTTATATATTCGAATTTCCAAAAGGTACCCATTTGAATGAGAGCTTTTAAAGAGAAGAGAACACAATTTATATTTTATTTTTATCTTTATTACTTAAGAAGATAAATTGTTTACCAAAAAAGTACCAAAATTATACTTTTGCCCTTTTTTATACCAAAAATGTGCAAATTTCAAAAAAGTACCAACAACTTGACAATTTAATTTTAGATTCAATAATGATATTTTTGAAATTTACGTCTACGTCTTTTAGATCACGAGACATATTGTTACTGATTTTACCCATTTCTAACCCCTTATGAATTGAATTTCCAAAAGGCTCTACTTTTTTTTATTTACACATTGCGAGGGGAGTCTACATACAAAATTCAAGTGTCTGGCTTAATTTTTTTTAGGCTGGGCGATGATAAACCCATCAGTCCACTAATCTTAAAAAAATATATGAAGTCACTAAAAATTATCTGGTAACTGGGGTGGCAGGTGGTAGCAGCTGAAATGTATAGTACTTACTTTTGATACTTAATAGTACTAGATATAATTATCACTTAACCTCCCCTAGCCCCACCTTTTTTGTTATGGTCTCTTTAAATTTGGCTTACTTTAGGTTTTATTTATTTTTAAAGTAATTCAAAATCACTTCACTTATCCAAAAAAAATATGCGCACAAAATCACAATTCTTACATCGAATGATTAATTACTTATACGGTTTAAACATAACGTGCTTATTTACAAAGAAAACTTTAAAGGAAAAATCATAGCTTACTTTTATTTCAAAGTACAAAAATCAACTTTGAAAACCTTAAATTTGTAAGAAAAAAATTATCTACTTTGCTCCAGTATTAACAGTAAAATAGTTATCCAAAAGACAAACTAAGAAATGAGTTCTATGTTTTGAAGTGTTCGCTATAATCCGTCATCAAAATTTTACTAAAATTAAAAAAAAAATCGTTTTTGGCCGGAATTAACCAGTGTGAAAAGGTGCGATATTATAATAAAAAATTAATTTTAGTCTCCAACTAGCAGTCTTAATTAAATTTGACATATTGACATTCTTGTCATATAGGACAAATTTGTGCAAAATCTTATATCAATTCGTGCATTATACCATTATTTATTTTATTTTATCAAAAATATCCTACTAAGCCGATATTGCTGGATTTCATTCCCAAACTGCTTGGTATAACAACAACCAATTTGACATTACAACATATACGTATGTACAATCCTAATCACACTTTTGAAAGTAAGATTTTATGATTTTTAAAATTGTTTATTTTCAAAATATAAAAGTTTACAATTTACAAAATTCGATTTAATTTTATTGGAATAAAATTAAAACAAACTATTGAATATTAATAAACAATTTATTGCATTAAAAGAAACCCCCATTCACACATGCACAACAGACACTCATTCAACCCTTAAATTGCAATATTCAACAAAGTTTTGTTTTCAAACTTTTTCATAGGTTTGTTGGTCATATTTAAAATTATTTCAATATTGATGTCAAATCAATAAACAAACAAATAGAATTAAATTCTTTTGTTATGCCAACAAAAAATAAACTGTAGAACACAGTGCTCTACTCAATCGCATACGACATACACTTCGTACATAAATGTTAAAATATTGAAAAAAATGTGCATAGAAAAATGCATAAAACATAAAAAAATTTAATTTTTTTCAACAAAACAATGAATATGTTTATGTATTTAAAATAAAAAGTTGATTTTTATACCCTATAAAACTATTTGTTAAGATGGTATCGTTAGTTTGTGATCCCGTGTAAAACTTTTTTAACATCCATTAAAGATCCCACGAAGTATATATTCTGAGTTGTTTAGTAATTTTAAGTCGACTTAGCCATGTCCATCTGTCTGTCCGTCTGTTGAAAACTCGCTCACTTTCGAAAAACTCAAAATAAATGAACAATATTGGTGTCAGATAGTTTCTTATTACCCTAAGCAGTTTGTGATCGAAATAGAATCTAAACGGTTCAGTAGAATAAGAGCTATGAATCCAAATGTGGAACGACCACCCTAAAAATCGATAATTTCATTACAAGAACTAATTTAAATAGTGTCGCAATGAACATAATGATATGATGATTTTGCGAAACTTTTTTTTATACGTCTAGAATATATAGCACAAAATTTGGTCTATAATTTACTATAGGTCCCTTATAAAGCCCACTCTCGTTAGTTTACACTGAAAACTTTCGTAAAGGTCGGTGCATAATTTACCATAGGCCCCATGTTAAGCCCACTCCTGAAATATTTGAGTCGCCGGTGGAGGCTTTCAAAGATTCGACACAGCCGAATATAGCATTCTTACCCGTTTTTCTATAAATTTCTTCAATACAAGTTAAGTCAAGTATGTGGAAAAAAATATCTTTAGAAGACGAAGAAATAAGCAAACAATTCTATGCGTAAGTAAAACCATAAAAAGTTTCAGTTTGAAATTTTTGTTCTTGTAGATTGTTGTTTGTTGGCTTTTTGTAGGTTGTTGTTGTTGTTCTTGTAGATTTCTGTTCTTGTTGTTGTTGCTGAGGTTTAGTTTTAATAGATGTGGGTCATAGATTTTGAGGGACAAAACTAATGTCGAAAAGTTTCAGGGTAATCTTTTTTCATGTTTTTGTTCATTTTATTTATTTAATTTTTCTTTTACTCTTTTTCCAGTTTTAAGAAAATGTCATTAAATATTTTCTGTGTTGTTATTGTTTTGCTTGATTTGATGTACACATATTTATGTAGTTAAAGGAAATACCTACGTACAGTACATGTAATAAAATATGCATGACCTATTTTAAATCAACAAAAACAAGTCATATAAATATTTATAATATACAAAAATTGATGTATAAGACGGAGTTAACATACACACATGCATTATTTATTAAAGAATATTTTAAATGGTTTTTCTTTCTTTTAATTTTATTCTTAATTAAAATACAATAAACTATTTGATGTAAACCGAAGTCTGTCATTAAGTCAAACATAATATAATTTATTTTACATACTTATTTGGCTTTTGAGATTGCTAAATCAAATTTAAATGAAATTGAGAAAGAAAATAAAATTTAAATTGTAGTTTTTTATAAAGAGTGTTTTTTTTTTTTTTTTTTGTAAGCCTGAACTTAGGAAAGCGTAAGCTATTGAACAAACTGTCATATAGCACTTTAATTTTGACCACTGTGCTCGAAATTGGTACACTGAATCCAATGGTGCCCACCGTTTTTTTAGGTTAGCTCTTGTTTTTGAGATATACCGTTATTTCGAAAATGAAGGAGGTTGTACTTTACAACTTTAATTTCTATAAGGCTTTTAAAATACACCCTTTTCATAGGTTTAACAGCAGTTGTGACCTCCAAACAATAAAACTTTAAGAAATTATAAAAAAAACCTATTAGAATAAGCCGAATATACATACAGATACTGATACTACGCGTTATGGTTAGTAGTAACAGAAATATGTTTGACACTATTAAAAGAATGGTTGTTGCTCTTGGAAAGGAAGAAAATACTATTGTTGTATGCCATTCTCACAATGTCAATCGACAACTTTAGCGAACGACAAGAAGCCACTTATCATCGTTCTCATAAGCTCCCCACTTACTATCTATCGACTTGTCGGTCGACAGGTTTTGCGTTACTCTAACGTAAACCATTTATTTATTGTTAAATACCTTTATTGCCACATCAACAATTCCACAAATGATACGCTAGTTTGAAAACAGAAATCGGCAAAACATGTAAATCAAGCCATTCAAATTAAATTCTGTGCTGCAAGCAAAGCAGTGAACAAAACAAAGCAGTAAACAGAAAACGAACAAAGCAGTTAAAAAAATTTAGAATACAATTCTGTGCAAAATATTTTATAAAACAACAAAAACAATTTTATTAGTAGTGTTCTTTATTAAGTATTGGTGTGTTAAGAAATAATTTCGTTTAATATTCCAACAAATCGCCTCTGTCAAAAACTACAGCACACAGGGCTGCCAGGTACTTTTTTTCCTTGTTCCAAAAAGATTAGAAAAATATCCCCAACAATCCCAAATCCCCAAACCTTTAAAAGTTAATATATTTTTTTTTTATGTTTATTTTCTTACCAAATTTTAAAATTTTTTTGGAAAAATGTTAATAAGAAATCCCCAAAAATCACCAAATAAAAATTTTTAGTCAAAAAAATCATTTTATTTTGTTTGTAGCGACTGATTTCGGCATGTTTTTTTAATTCCTTTTTATGCGACTCCAGTGAAGAATAACAAGCAGAACAATATGGTGTTGTTGAAGACGAATGAACCAATTTATAAGAATTTGGAGCTTGTTCAATTGGTTAAAGCCATCCTTATAATCAACAATAAAAGTACATATATCCGTTATTTATTTAGTACTTCGATGCATCATAACTATTAACCAATAGCCTAGCATTTTTTCCCCCAATCTTTATAATATTGTTTTTTATATTTACTTATTTTTGTGGAAGACATACATATTTGCCTTTAAAAAATCAAAATTTTTTAGTGTTGTCAACGGTTTTAGATTCAGTTTTTAAATTGTTTTGTTTCAAGAAAAATAACAAATTTATAAAGTAACTTCTACACACTTAACTAAAATGGTAATCTTTATTAAGACTCTTTACACTACATAAGAGTAAGATAAAAGTTTTGGTACTTTTTTCATATTTTATATACGAAACAAAGAAAAATAAGCGTAAATAAAAAAAAGTGTAAAATCCCCAAAAAATCCCCGAATTTTTTTTTTTTAAATCCCCAGATGACTTTCTTTGTCCTTTTTGCTCACTTGAAATCCCCCTGACAGCACACTGATTTTTACATTTGTGGTCGCATAATATTTCTTATTAGAGCGCAAATTTGTATAAAAACTGTTGCTTTATCGTTCGCTTGCATTTTTGATTGACTTATTGTGTTCAAGGCGAATTCAACTACAGGTGGTGTCGATACTAAAACAATCCAAAAACTAACAGAAACAACATGGATTTTTTTCCATTGCATTGTAAAGCCTACAGTACACGGAATGTTAAAAGTTACATACGCATGTGTTTCTGACGTAATTTTGTCGTCATCACGCAACACGTACTTGCTATTGTGGCTTTTTTGTGACGTCAAACTTACGTCATGCGCATGTGGCTTTTTACATTCTGTGTAGTATACGCTTAAGTGTGTACAATTCCAAATGTCAACCATTCCTAACAAAACACTAACAAATCAAAACGAAGTAGTTTGAAGTCCAAAATTAGATAGCGTTTCGCCACTACCTGTAGCTGAATTCGCCTTGGTCTTATTGTAAAGTCATAGTGGGGAGCAAATTAGGTGTTTTTCGTTGAAAATGCAAGCATTAAACCAAATAATTATTAGTGATAGCCAATTTATTATGAAATTTAACCATAACATGTTTAGAGGCAATTATAATATAGTTGTATGGTTTCCCGTGACAATAATGTGGTAAATTTAACAATAATATGTCTAAGATTTTCGTTAAAATTAGTTTTGTTCGCGGTGACCATTTTCAAAAATGATTTGTTTTCTGCGTGCACCAAATCGAAAGGTTCGTACAACCAAATAAAATACAATATTTCATCCGCACTAACACCCGTTTTTTTATTTATATTTTTAAAAATAATAACACTTACACCAAAAAACACACATTTTATTTTTAAAATCTCTATCCAGAAAAATTATGCTCAACTTAATGGTATATCCCTAATTTTGGCACATACCATCATCTGGCAACACTGCGCGTAAGTACGGGTTCCAAGTTATAAAGAATATGCCCATAACTGTATTAGTAATAATCGTAGAATTTAATTAGTTACACCATTTTAATTATATTTTAACAATATTTTTTATAGTGTCTACATAAAGTTTTAAATTATTTTCTCTGAAAATATTATAAACTATTAATAGTTTACCTTAAACAATATATATTTTAAATAAACATATAAATTTCATTTAAGCATCAATTACCTGAAAAAATAGAGAAAAACTAAATTAATTTCATGAATATTTTATGAGTATTATAAATATTATATTTTAAGTGAAAAATATTTCTAAATTCTAACGCGTTGTAGCAGAAAATTAAAAATATTTGTAAATTTATAAAAAGTTAAAAAAAAAAATTATTTAGTAAAAATACAAACACATCTAATTAGTTGCTGTAAAAATGTTTATAAGATTTTAAAATATTAATAAACAATTAATAATTTTCTTATATCTGCTCACGTTAGAAAAAAAAGAGTTAAACTGAATGTTACTGCGGTATTCATAAAAAATTTAAATGGATTTAAACTGAAATTTAAGAAATAAAACTAAATTTTTTTTTTTTTTTAATATAGCAGTAAAAGTTTAAATATTTTTCTATACCAAAAATTAAATATTTGACGAAAAAACGGGACCGACAAGCAAACTAAATAGTCATTTTATATAATTCCAATATTAATTTTGATTATAGTACCACATCTTACAAAAAACAGTTTTTGCTTGTCTACTAGTATAATTAGTTTATTTTATGATATTAAGGACATGTTAAATCTCACTAACTCTTAACAACAGTAGGGGTTGCGCTTATTTGGTTAAATATTTAATAAGTGTGACCGTAGCTTAAGTAACATTTATTAATTGTCCTTAAACGCAGTTGCTCCAATTTTGTTTAAGATATATATTTTTTTTAATCATATTTTAATTAAGAGGTGTCTAGATGCCAAATTGGTTATCAAACGTACAAATTTTTGTATCCGTTTGTAGAACATCATACAGAGGAATAAATGGTGGCAACTAATTCTTTCGTGGCTTTCAAAGCGCTTTGCAGATGTCCCGAAAAGAACAAAAAATCTATTGTGTTGCCCAAATTCAGCGAAATGTCACAAAGTCCAGGTTATCAGTGAACAGAAACATGAAGGAACAGACAAGCGACATTATATCTTAATGGGTCACTATGTTGCACTCATTGAAACTAAAAGACGTTGAGCTTGGGAAATCTGCAGATCATATCCCTACAAGAAGTGAATGAGCGAGTAGTCACTTTTTTCACGTTGGTGTTAAGAAAATGATAGAAAGAAATGACAGAAAACTTGAGAAAACTACAAAGCACGACTTTTTTTCAAAAATCTTAAAAAATGCATTACAATGTATTCAAATGCAAAATAAATAATTATTTTAATACAAATTTTTTATAAAAAAAAAACAACCATACATGTTTGGACTCGTCGTGGCTCACTAACTATCGGCTTGTTGGTTGGCAGGCTTTACGTTGTTCATTTAGTCGCAATTTTAGTTGCAGCAATTATTGAGTTTATGGATGAGAGGTGAGAAGATTGGGGAGGGGTACTCAGTTTCAGGTTCTCTGCAATTCTGTTTTGTGGTTCTCACACTATTCAACTTGAACTTTTCAACTGTATGTGTATTTCAGTGTTGCTGTGTTGTTGTGGGTTATTACCCGAATTTGGTATAATTTTTACTATCGTGAGTAGAGCGTGGGTAATTTTTCTTAGGTGTAATTTAAAATTGTTACTTCAGATCAAAATTAAGATTCGATATCAGTGATGACATTTGTTTCTTTTTTAATATTGTTGATAAAAAATGCACAGTCTTCTGAACCAAAGTCTCGCTTTCTTTTTAAGAAAAGTATTCAATCATTTTATATATATTTTAAAAAGTTCAATAATGAATGTCGCAATATGGACTCTTATGCTATGTTCACTTTTGGGTTCTTAAACGCGTTTAACCAGCTCGCACGTGATTAAGTTCTAATCACTTCAAAATCGAGATGATTACTCATACATTGAAGTGATTTGTTAATCACTTCAAATTGACATGATCACAACTAAATCACTTCATTAATCACATAAAATCGACTGAACATACCTCAAATGTAGAATCGGCCAACATGAACGTGTACAACCGACCACGATTTCTGCTTAATGTTTTTATTTCTTCTTTAAATAATTCATATATTTTCACAATTTCATCATTAATATGTTTAAAATAATCTTCTGATAACTTTATAAAAGTATTTTTTATCCATTTTTAATACTTTAAAGAAATATAAATTTGTTTGTTGTGTTTTTCTAAATCATCTGTCATCTTAATCATCTCAAATGTAATGTGAACGGCTTTGATTAGCTTAATCAACATTTTGCTTAAACGCGTTTAAAAACCCAAGTGTGAACTTAGCATTAGGTTTGGATAAGGATGGCTACCATAGTGATTTAGAACCTGAAAGATGTTTTGTCAAAATGCCACAGATATATAATTTTATCAGTGGCGGTATTTTAAAAAAATTGAATTATAAAAAAATATTAAGTGTTAGTGTAATGAAACATTTCATTTAATTTTTTTAACAAAATGCCTCTATAGTCAACCACAACACAAGTGACTGATTTTGGCATTTGTGGTGGTTTCATATTTCTTTGTGTGCTGCAAATTTGTATGAAAACTTTTACTTTATCGTTCGCTTGCATTTTCGATCGACTTGTCGCGCTGAGAATTGTTAGTGGGAAGTAGGGTATTCAATTAATCGGGCTTTTGCTTTAATCGGTTAATCGCTCGATTAATTAACCGAGGTTTTTGTTTAATCGGTTTAATCGGTTTGTTTAATCGGATTGATCGGTTAACCGATTAATAAAGTTTTGTTATAAGTTAAGTAATTTCAATAAATAAAAATGCAAAAATTATTTATTATTTGGAATTTATTACCAAAAAAAAAATACATAACAAACAAAACAATTCTTGAACTAAAACGAGCAAATAAAAAAGTAATTCATATATATATATATATGTTTCATTTACCCCTAATTTCACCAAGTTCACTTAAAACTAACTATTACTTTAACTTCCAGTTTACAATATGTTTTGGCAGCTATAACTGATAGTTAATTATAACTGAACTTGGTGAAATGTGGGGTTAATAAGAAAAAAACTGTCAGATCATTTTATTAATACATTTTTCAATAGTTCAGGTATTTCTTATAAAATAAACTTTTAGAAAAATAATTTGGTTTAAATTTTTAGGATTTAATCGATTCTTTTCTTTAGTTTTGATAAAACTTGAAATTGAAAGCAATCCATAATACAGATTATCTAATTTATCAGTTCTTTTCCTGTGTTTCTCTAAACATAAAGGGTTAATTTTTTAGGAATTAAGTTTTTCGGGCTGGCGGCACTGGTTGGTAATTGTGTCCAAACAACATATGTGAAAGTGAAAAGTGTTCAGTATACTCTGCCATTTCATCATGGAGAAACGCACAAACGTGCAACGACTGCAAATCGTTTAAATTTATTATCAAAATTCGTGCTCTGTGAGAAATGTCCAAGACGGAGCCACATGCTACACAGCTCGTGAAACAATGGACATATTGAAGGATGAATTTGGTGAGCAGTTTATCTTTCGAAATGGCCCTGTGAGTTGGACACCAAGATCATGTGATTTGACGCCACTTGACTATTTCTTGTGGGGTTATGTGAAGTCGTTGGTCTATGTGGACAAGCCAAACACGATTAAAGCCTTAGAGTATAACATAACACGTGTTATTCATGGAATACAGGCCGAAATGCTCGAAAAAGTGGTGAAAAATTGGACCGAATGGACTATTTGAACCGGAGCCGCGGGCAACATCTACACGAAGTTATTTTTAAAAAGTAAATGCCAAAGACCAATTTATCGATTCCAATAAAAATTTTGAACATATGAAGCAAATTTGAGTGTTTTATTAGATATAAAAAAAACTACGACATTAAATTCTAGTTTTAATTTTTAAAATTTTAAACACTTCTAATTGCTTTGGTTAATGCTGTTAAAAGATTGTTTGTGTTACAATCGAGAGTCAGCTCTACATCTGACTCATCCTGGAAAAGCTCAGCATCGAACATTCTGCAAAAAATTTATTTCCGAATTTCTTAACTTTTGATTTTGCACTGTATTTAAATTAAAGAATGTATTGCTAGAAGAAAAAAAATATTTTTCTAAACACATGCCTTTTGTATATGAGACAAAACAAATAATTAAAAACACAAAAAAATATGTAAAAATACTACAAAAAAATTTAAATTTTGTTACTTCGGTTAATCGGTTAATCGCCTGAAATTAACCGGTTTAATCGTTAATCGAAAAAAGCCAATTTTAAATTAACCGATCAGTTAATCGGGTAGTAATTAATCGGTTAACCGATTAACGGTTAACCGAATGAATACCCTAGTGGGAAGTAAATAAGCTTTTTGTCGTTGAAAATACAAGCGAACCAAGTTCGACAGCTGAAAAAAACTTCAACGATTATTTTTTTTTTTTTTTTGACAACTTAAAAATAGCTAATTTATTAAAATAGCTTGATATATACAATAATTATATATAATAAAATACATTAATAAAAATTTAAAGAATAACACGTGTATCTTTCTTTTACAGTAGAATTAGAAATACTATGTTTTGAAGTCAATTTGGCAATTTACCACAGGCCCCATATAAAGACCATTCACGGAAAATACTGTAATAGGTATTAATACGTAACGATTGAAATAGACTTTGGACTGTCATAGTTTAATATGACCAGCAATAACACCAAAAAATTAAGTAAAAACTGGTCCACAATTTCCCATAAGTTGAATATAAAGTCAATTCTCGAAAACCTACTTCTGGAAAACGCTTAAAACCGCAACTAGTTTTAATGCTGTGAGGTCAGTTGCTATAAAGATTTGCTCATAACTTATCGGTTTCGTATAAGTCCCACTTCTAAAATATTGACACTCTCGTTGGAGGGTATCAAAGATTCGGCACATCCAAATATAGAAATTTTACTTGTTTTATCTTGATGTGTTGCTAGACTTGACATCTTTTTTTTTGTATTTTGTATTTAAATTTTCTTTATTATCGAATAATACAAGAAAACTAAATTTAAAAAAAAAGAAATGTGTGGTGGTCGTAACATTTTTATATTTAGATGCGTGTGTGTAAAAAAAGACATTAATTGGTTTTAACTCACACCTCATGTTGCATTTTATTTTTTTTTTTATTTTTTAATTTTTGATAAAAGATCATGTGGGTGTTACAATCATAGACCAACAAATCACAGACTAACGTAATTAATTAACAAATCCATTTATTTTTTTCTGCCTCATTCATTTCGAATGGGGTACAAAGTTGAGACTGTAATTAATTGGATATAAAAATTATAAACGTATTAAATTTTTTAGTTAAAAAAGTGAAAATAAAAATCATAAAGCCAAAAAAATTGTTTATTGGAATTTTAAAAATGAATTTTATGAGCATTTAAAGCCATAAAATGTCTACTCAACTGGAGATGCATCAATAAATTAAAAATGTTAGGTAGACGTTGTGTTACAGGGGCAATTAAATAAATATTTAACACCCAAAAATATCAATGTGTATGGATTTTTATGATACACTAGACAAACATTGTGTCGGATTTTATTTCTAGTCTCTAAATTTGAATTGTTTTTTTATTTTTAATAAATTTTTTAGTGATATTTTTGCACTTTGAGACAACAATAAATTTTTTCCTGTGGCATAAAAAAGCCACAGGAAAATAAATTAAAAAAAAAATCCTCTATGACACTTAAGAAATTTTTATGATTTTTGTAAATGACGCTTAAGATGGCTAAAGAGTTAAATTTAAGCAAAAACCAAAAAAGAAGAATGAAATGTTAAGAATTTCAAATGCAATGCATAACTAGTGAATGAGTTGTTTTACAATGAATAATGATCAACTGCAACATGATGTTGACAACACGAACAAATCGCTACAAAATAATGTGGCAGAAAAAATTTAAATTTGAGACATTAAAGCGAATGTTCGTTAGGGTCTAAGAAATACAATATAAGCGACAGACGATGAAGTCTGCAGTTTTATGAAGATCTTTACCAGGGAAAAAGAAAATGGTTTATATGGATATGTATTGATGTTCTTTAAAGAGTATTTTTTTCTATATTTAATTCAAAGCAGCCTTTTTCGTTAATATTTTTGAGGCCACGAAGATGTTCGGCAATTTTCTCATGCACTACTCGAATCCACTGTTTCCACATAACATTAAATAACAGTTACACAATTTCCGATTCAAAATTATTATATAAAATTACAAAATTAAATACAAATGTTGCAACTATTCGGCCGCTGCGTAAATTTCTTCCATCATCAAAAAAAACTCAATAGATACTACGCTACGTTGACAATATTATGATGACACTCACACAGAAAAAATTCTCCAAAATTTTTCACCAATTAAAGTATTAATCAAAAACATAATCAGTTTTAATTAAAAATTTAATGAAGTGAATTAAACTTTTAATCAAGTGAATTAAACGTTTAATTAATACTATTAACTGGTTTAATTGATACTATTAATTTGTTTACTGGTGCAAATTTAATTAATATTTTAATTAATATCACAAATTTTTTAAATGAAATCAATTTTTATTTTTTTCTGTGCACTTGGAACGTTTTAAAATGAATAAACGTTGTTATAACCTGCATTTAAGATTCAGAAACAAATGATTCTCTTACATTAGTACTGAGATCTCAAAACAACATAATGCTCATTTGCTGCAACGTCGTCATAGCTCAATAAATGAAATTTTTGAGTTTGTGGATATATAATAATTGTTCACTTTGTTTTTTGTTAGTGTATAAAATTAATTTTTTATCGTTTTTACTTTCCTCGTTATAAGAGAATTATTATTTTTTATTATATTTTTTCTAAGTGGTGCGAGCAAATTAAAAACTTTAAACATGTTCATTTAAACACGTATTTTTTGAGTTATGAAGACGTTGCATCAAATAATGTCCGTCTGAGTGTTTATCTTGTTCAACGTAAATATATGTACATGATTTCGCGTAGTTCCCTAAAAAACTTGCTCCGTAATAAATCTTTTTTATTTATATTGTGACGTTACTGCCTTTCAATAGCGTTTTGGTTTATTTTCTTTATAATAAACCGTTTAGAGTTCGTTAATTGCAATTTAAATAAAACAAATGCAACACTTTAATTTATAACACTTATTTATTGAGAACTTAGTCACTTTAACAACCGTAATTTACAGCTTTTATTTACAACTCACTATTGTGATCAACACACTTCAATGTTTATAATTTTCTCCGCGAGATACGTTTTTATATTCACAAAGTCTGAACTTAGAATAATCTTATGGCATCTTTTGCGATTCTTTTGTACTCTAGCCCAGACGGGCAAATGATTATAGAACGTTCAAGCTCTGACGTCTAGATGGGTCTAGAACGCACTACCCCTAAAGTCTATTTTGTTAATTAAACTTATGCATCTATAGTTATTAACATTGTGCATTAACTGTATGGCTGAATTAAAATTGGGTTATTATGCATCATTAACTAAGGTATTCTTTAAGGTGTTACAATAAATTAAGTTATCAATAACGAAAATTCTAGTATTAACAGTGGGGTTGAAGTACAGGTATGCATAACAACTTTAACATTACATCTCTACATTGATTTTTACACTAGAAGTGTGCATAACTAAAACAATTTAAACTAAAAAAAATACCTAACAAATACTATATAATCAATACAAGATAACTAATAAATTAATCTAATTCCTAATTAAAGTTACTTTCGTAATTTATACTTGCTATTTATAATTAAAAAACTTAAAAAATGTTACTTCCTAAAAGAAATGTTTTTTTGATGTTTATTTTAATTTTGAAAACTACTATTTTGTTATTCATAAAATAAGTTTCGAAAAGGATCTAAAGGTCGAAAAAAATATTTATTATAATTTAAAAAAGCTAAAAAAATGGCAACGCTGGTTGACATCAATTGTTTGTACGAGAATGATTCCGAAATCGATTACCTTCTGAATACAATAAAGTAAAGGGTGTTTTTAGCCTTAGATTTACATCAGCCTAATCCACGGCGCAATCTCATAGTGGTCTTCACCACTTGGTGACAAAAAACCAGCACACACACCGGTAGCAATTTAAGTGCATATATCGATAGATTTATACACTCGCTCTTTATGGAAACAGACTATCATGAGCTCCTGCCGTGTTGGCCTTAGCTAATGATGGATCTTAACCACTGGCTGATAAACAATGCTTTTACAAACCGTCCCTCTGTCCGGGCGCACCAAAGCACGCAGGTGCGTATACAAGTGGATGGATCTACTGACAAGGACACCCCTTCCATGATTTGGTTAACATCCACAGCCACACATGGTCTCCGAAAGTATCCCTTCGTAAAAAAAGAATCTGAAGACCTGACCTTAAAGTAAGTAGCTTAAACCTTTGGAAGATACTTATTATCCAAGAGACAATCATCCTGAAAGATAGGAAGCATTTCCTGCAATAAGCATACTAACGGATGCCTCCACCAACAGTCAGTCCAGTGCCGTGTTACCGGTGGCTTTTGTCTCCCGTGGTATCAGATAGGAGCTCTGGTCAGCCGTTATCTTTATATATCGTAGTTTTAAATATTTTGTCGAGTTCCAGGAATCACCTGCACCTTCAAACGCCATTAATGTTCAATGTGCGATGAAAAATATCTGCACACAGTAAATTTTATGGTCTTCTAGTCCATCTATCATACCTTTCTTAGAAATACCTCCATAATAGAACGACTGCTAAACCGAAAAGAAAGTTTGTCCGACATCTCTCGTTGCTGTTGCCAGGAGCACGACTTCAAGAAATGACGACGACTGCGGCAGACCTATCAATTTTGAATCTTTCGAATTACAGTTATTGTATCAACCGGCCTTCCCCAGAGGATGTGAGATAAAATAGTGGAAATCCTCTTGATGATTTCCTACGTCCCCCTGGGGTTTTTGCCCATTGTGTAGAAGCTGAATCTATCTAACCTCGACTGCTTTAGAAATATCCAACAGTACCTGTAGCAACAGTAACTGGCGAGATCCACCAGCAAGCCAAACTTTCCTACATGTAGTGAAAAATCAGCGTTTATAGACGACCTTTTAAGATTTCGCGTCCCGCGATCACGTTATCCTTGAATGGTCATAACCACTAATCAGACCGAAGCCGTGTCTGTGGAGACCACTGACTTCCTTTGTACTAGATAGGATCTATGATTAGCCGCGATTTCAAGAGATCTGAAGAGTTCCTGTTTTTAACTGCTCCTGTAACATGTAACACCAAATATTTTCCTGAATTGAAATAGAAGCACAAATCTTAATATATTTATAGAACTTTTAATGGCTTACTTGAGATTTAAAATTTTGCTGATTTTTCTTAGTTTGCAAAAGCGAATAACGAGAAAGTACTTTATAAATTAGTTTAGGTTAATTCTGCGAGTGACGAGTAGGTGTGGAAGACAATGCGTTGGTCAATGGGAATACAAGCAAGTTATTATTTAACCTTAAAACTACCAGTTTATTTGCAAGCAGTTATACAACTAAGACCTGTTGCCATAATCATAGAGAAATATTTGCTGGGAAATCGCTTTCATTCTAAATTCAAACACTTTAAATTTTTAACTCATACAAATCTATTTGACTTATCAGCAGAAGTAATTTTAAAAACTTACAAAATTAAAAAAAAAATCAACTTTGTTGAAAAATATAATGAAGACAAATGTTGCATGCTGATGAAAGGCATAGCATAAAAGTAATTAGACAAAAAATTATTTTTTATTTAGCGTACAAACGTATTCATACGTTAAAAACGAACAAAATACAAAAAATGTAAACGAAAAAATATCTAAATCCATAAATAAGTAAAACTGAACTGAAAAGAGTGGTGCATCATTTGACACAAACGTCAACAGCTCTTTTCCAGACATTGGTGTTTTCCAAATAGTCGGCCCTTTGGCAACTCCACTTACTCATAGGATTTCTCAGCCCATACAAATGGATGCTGCACAAATGTGTTAAAAGAAAAATGATTTTTAAGGGTTTGAGACATTTAGAATTACTAGGCGTACGAGAAAAGCATACAAAGACTTTTTATAAAAATATATATATTGGCATTTGTTAATTGTTTCAATCAACACGTTTTAACAATAAAACTTTTTCTATAAACATATGTGCTGATTGCTTTTGTAAAGGGAAATTGGTTTTTTTATTTGCAGAGAGAAAAAAAAAATAAAAAATAAATAAAGAGTTAAATATATACAAATAAGTTTCAGGATTTCTTAAGAGTAAAATTTGTACTTTGAATTAAAGTAATTTTAAAGATATTTTTGAACATATTTAAAGAAATGTTCCTCTTTTACCATAATTCATTTTAAGAATGATTTTAAGTTTTTAGCGCATAAAACGTTTATATTTATAAACAAGAAGTGCTGCTGAATATTCATATGTATAAAAATATTATAGCTTTTAAGTCGCTATTTTAACCCTTAAGGGTATACCTGGGCGTGGCCAGACATTTTTTGACTTTTTATTATTTTAGAACGAAACTTTATGTATTCTTCAATCAAAATGTTTTTTTACAATAAATTGAGAAAAAAGTGTAAATTTAAACACTGTGGGCGTGGCAATTAGCCAAATACAAATTTTGTACATATTGTATCCACCTGGGCCTGGTCAGGCCCAACCCTATTATATTTGTACTGTAGTAAATAAAATCAAAACGAAACGTATTAAAAAGCATACGCAACACTTAAGAATTCTTTCTTTACTTTTTTTTCGAAAAATTATTCTATTTGACAACAAAATGTTCCGGCTATAGCCATAAAACTCCATACATATAAAAGTAGTCCCAGCCAGGCCCCAGGGGTTCGTTAGTGTGATTTTTTTTTATAGCCACAAAAAACTCCATACAAAATACAAAAAGTCCCAGCCAGGCCCTGGGGTTCGTTTGTGTAAAATCATTTTGGTGTTTGCTTAAGGGTTAAACGACTTGAACAAAATATATATAAAATTGTAACGTTGGTCTCTTCCCAAATCGATTCACCATCCACGGGATTTTTAAAATCGCGAATGTTTAGGATATAAAAAAAGAGTAAAAACGGAAAAATTCGGTTACCTTATATCTCCAAAACTAAAAGTGATACAAAAAATATATAATACTTATCGTTGGTCCTTAGTAAAATAAGAGGACAGGTGTTTGATACTTTTTTGAAATTCGGTCTTTTTAGGGAGTTGACGGGTAAAACCTGTATTTTGATACATTTTTGTAAACTCATCTATCTATCTTACCCATAGAAATATAGGTTATCTCACATTCGAAAGTTATCTTAAAAATACAATTACAAATTTGGTACTTTTTTGAAATTCGAACGTTAAAACTCTTTTTTACAAAACGTTTTTCTCCATTCATTGACATATACGTATTAAAGGGATCCCACTGCAATATTGAAATTTTTGACAATTTAATTGGGGAAAAATTACAAAAAAAAAAGGGAAATACGTCGCACAGTGCTGTGGCCCGGCCCATAGACATAAATAATAATAAAAAAAAAGTCTTACATTGTACTTAAAAATGTACAGATCGATAGATAACAAAATAATTCAAATGAATTTTGAAGAATTTTTAAGATATTACTCTTTTTGGCGGCGCTATAGGGCGCCAAAGTTTGAGAATTTAAAGTAAAAATGGCTAAGCAACTACTTGAGTTTTACATGCTTCAGGAATACTGTTGTTTTTTGAAGCACGAGATTGAAATTTTGTTTTGTAGTAGTTGACTATATTTAGAACTAACTGTGAAAAAATTTTATTGAATTATTTTGTCATAAGTGTTTTTTTTTTATTGGTTTGAAAATGGTTATTATTCACTTAAGCTCTAAAAAATTTTTAAATTTGATGGAATATTAAAAAAAAAGAAAAAAATCGTCTATGTGTTTTTTTCTGTTTTCGAATATTTAGACTGTTTTTTAAAATTACTAGAAAAACAATTGAAAAAATTTTACCACAACTTGAAAAAAAAAAAAATTTTAAATGGCTATTTTCATTATTTTTGCGAAAATTTTCATAGTTTTCAGGAGTTTAAAAGACAATAAATTACAAATACTGTGAAATATAAATTCAAACTAATACCGTTCTATAAAACCACAAAAATCAAAATATGTATAAAAAATTGCTTGTGTTTGTCTGCATTTTACGCCATAGGAGGGCGCTAAAATCACAAATGCCCTTGATAATAATTGTAAAAAATTCATTTTCTGGATAACGAGATTAAAATTTTTTTCTGTAACACCTAACTATATGTTTAAGCAACTATGAAAAAATTTTTAGGTGTTATATTTTCCTATACGTATTTTTTAATGGTTTGAAAAATGCTTATTATTCACTTAAGCTCTAAAAATTTCTTAACTTTGATGGAATTTTTAAAAAAAAAAAGAGAAAAATACCGTCTATGGGATTAGTAATATTAGTATTTACATACAAATTGGCGACAGTGACTTTTACGATAGCTACTATGTCATGACAAAATATTGTCCAGTTAGGTCCAAAATAAACCATAGGTTCCCTCATCCAAAAAACTCATATATGTAGATGAAGATATCTAAATAATATTCGGCAGAAAGAACTTTTAAATGAATCTTAACCTTATAAAATTTTTTGTTCTGGCGGGTCCATGATTGCCCATGGGTCCCAAACAGATAACACTCTAGGAAATTTGTTTTTAAATACTATGCTAAAGGGTATCACATGGTCGGGCTTGACCGATTATACTTTCTTACTTGTTATTTTTGCCAGAGCATTTTAAACGTTTTTAACTCATTTTTCATTAAATGATGTTTTTGTATTTTTCATATTAATAATCCGATTCTTTCAAAATTTGGCATACATATATATCTAATTGTGACAATCGGTCCATATCTTCACATAGAAAAATGTTTCCGAAATAGAGTTTTTGTACCCATAAGGCATGTACAGATTCAAATAAAATTTGGCCCAAAAATATTTAACCCGGGAAGGTTACTTTTCATTTTGGTACATTAAGGTAACTCTTTGTTGAAATAACGAACTTTTTAAAAAATTCTAGCGGAACAATTTTTAAAGTACAAAATCAACAAAAACTTTTTTAATTAAGCATTTTATTAAAATATAAACTAAAATAAAACATAAAAAATAAAAGTTCATCATCTTTCTCAAAATTTGATACGAATTTTAGCACTTTTATGTGTTTCCAAATTAATTATTTTTTAAAGCTTTCGTCATCAGCTAACATTGTTGAAAAAAAGCTTAATTTGAACACACATAAAAAAGTTATATGATAAAACGTAAATCAGCTTCGTCAATTCGACGAACAGTAACCATTAATTGCAACCTAAGTCCTCTTACTAATTTAAATTGGAAGCGTTCCATATTAAAACATAGCTCCTATGCTCCCAAAAAAGTAGCATTAGTTTAATTGTATTGATAGATCGCATGAAGTAGGTTTACTTTCTACATTTGCATGTGTCGCATTCGCCTTGAAGAAAGATCAAGGGATTATCTAAAAAAAAAGATAAAATATGGAGTTTTATCTAAATGTATCTGGGGGCTAAGTTCCATATACTATATAGCCGAGAAACGAAATAATTTGTTCCCCCTTTTCTAATTAGTCGCGCAGGTGCATCATGATTGATCACTTTCATAGGGTTTTACTAAAGTCACACCTGATTCTCTATTTATATCATATTTTTTTTTTTTTAATAAATGCTTCTGCTTCATCATAAAACTCTCATTTTCTTTTAAAAGAAATAAGAAAACAAAGAAACTTTAAAATTAAATATTAATAAACACTTTTTTAACATATTGAAATGAAGCAGCTGTTGTTAAATCGAGAATATGCAGCATGCAACATAACAAGAAAAAAAGAAACAAAAATTCTTGCACTAGACTAAAATATAAAAATATATTTTATTTTCGTTAAAGTTCTTCTCTTTAAACAGCAAAAACTTGTTGTTTTAAAAACAAAATATTTTTAGTGCAACAAAAATCATCAAACTTAAAAATTTTAATAAAATAAATGAAAAATGATAAATTTATGAATTTTTGTTTGTCCCCTTTTCACTATCAAAACTAAAAAGGGGGGCAGGATTTTTATATTTTCAGGGTTATAATAAAAAAAACTTAGTGATTAAATAAGTATGTAGAAGAAATTATGAAAAAATTAAAAAAAAAACAACTAAAAACAATATGGGATTTTGATGAGCATAGAAAAAAGCGTGCCTTTTCTTGGAAACTCTTTTACTCTTGGCGTATCTTTAGTTGATAATCAATTTCGGTTTTAATGCTTGTTTTTGTGGATGTTTTTTCAAAGTAATTTAATATTTTCATAAATTTGTATAAACAGAAGTCAAACTGATGTTGTTGTGCACTGGTACGTAACACTGTAATAAATAGTTGTGATGTCATAATTTTGTTCATTTCCCTACTCTGGGGAATATTAAAAATTTTTGAAAATAAAATTCTAGATGTTGTTGTTTTTGTGTTCATAAAGATTTGATTTGTTTTCTAAATTAATTTTAATGATGTTAAAGATTTTTTATTTTGTGTTTAGTTTGAATAAAACTTTTTTGTATTAGAAATTTTAAAATTTGTTTTTCAACATATTTGACTTTTATTGAATTAAATTCAATTAAGTGAAAGGGTGGATTTTTTGTTTTTCAGTAAGAGTTTCTAAAATGCTTGTGTTTGCTTGGGATTTCTATTTAGTATAAATTTCTTAGAAATATGATATTTAATAATTAAATTGTATTTTTTTAGACTGTATTTTTTAAATTCTAGTTTTGCATATAGTTTTGCTTTTGCTAAAATTTAAAAAAACTAAAAATTTGCAAAACGTGCCTAATGACAGTCTGTAACAAAATTATTAAATATTTATAAAAAAAAAGAAAATCAGGAAGAAGTTTTTGTCTGGGTGTTCTGTTAATACATTTTAAAAATATTATTTTTTAGCCCTTTAATGACTGTTAGCAAGAGAGAAATAGACTGTATTGAACAGTAATCTTATGAGACATGTTTCAAAATCAATTTTAGACGAATTTATAGTTCAAGTTTTATGAGTGTTCTTTAAAACAGCGGGCGGCAGTCATTTTAATCTGTTCACCAAGTTCACCGATTATAGCACGAATATAAAATAATTAGGACAAATTATGGCAGGGCTCCGCAACTAGAAAACATAATAAATTCAATAATGTATTCGTACAATTGCAGCAAAACAAAATGGTTTTCTTTATTTATTCACTGGGAATTTCTCTTCTTTTCGTTTTAATATTTTTAAAACGAAGCGGTATTCTCGCAACTGATTACACAGTACAACAGCCAATCTGGGGGGTGAGAAATTCCAAGTCAGGGTGATGGTACTAGGTCAGTATAGTAAAACCCTCAAAGGGTTTGGCGTTCGTATGTGTCAGTTTTTTTTTATGACCTTTTAAATTTTTTCCTTATCTTGATGTTTTTTCGCTTAGTTGTAACATTTTGGCAAAAACGTAGTTTAACATAACTCGAGAACCACTTGTCCGATTTTGATGAAACAAATTTAGAAAAATTAAGAATTACAATTTCTCTAATCTGTTTCTATACCGTTTTCCTATATGTGCAACACTTTCGAAGTTAAAAATGAATGTATGAAGGGAAAAAAGTATTTTTTGCCTAAAAATTTAAATATTTTTTTTTTAAATTCATAAAAAATCCAAAATGGAAAAAAGTGCCAAAACTAATTACTTTCGCGTAAAGTCGCATAACTCATGAGCAAAAAAAGGCATAGATCATGAAAATCGATGCACGCGTTTCTCATTTATTCACAATTAGGTAAATGTATGAATTTCAAAAATTTGCTCCAGATATGCACAACATTATTTGGAGAAAACATTGACACTCACAAGCCGAACTCTCTCATATTTTTCTACTGTACTAAAAGAGAAATATTGATGTCGCAACACTGGTTCTGTAATGTTCACATAAAACATGCATTGTCATTATAATTCTTCTCTTTCTCACACTGGTTCTGTGATTTTTGTCATTCAACAAGTGCCGACGAACGCGAACAGTAAAAGTGATTTTTCTCCAGTTTTTTAAAAGTGAACAAAAGAGAACAGAATATGGAACTGTGCAAGGCAGATATAAATAGCTTTTGCTACTGCTGTTTTTGTTTTCAATACAAGTTCCCGGATTTACATTTTTATTTTACTGTCTTACAGGTAACAAACCGCGCGAAACACCATCATAAAGATGTGTTTTTTTAACAATTTTCCATGCAAATACATTTTTTAAAGAATTCTTACAGGCATATAAAAAACACATTTTGTAAAAACATGTCAGTTTGGCTTTGTACGTGCAAAAAATAAGATGTGTTCAATCGATCTCAACGAATTTTGTTATATTTGTGGTGTTATTGTGAAAAAGAAATCACAACATTTGATGCGAAAAATTAATACGAAAAATTTATCTGAAGCGCATAAGAAGTATTTCGGCTTTCGACCTGCGTCTCTCGACAAACCGTGGACACCGAATAGTGCATGTAACAACTGCCGAACAATATTAAATAGAATTGGTAAAAGTCAAGAGTGTTTCTTCACATTTGGAAAGCCAATGCAATGGAGAAACCAGATCAACCATACAACAGATTGTTATTTCTGTTTAACGGAAAAGGCTATCGGACGTAGAATTGAACCAGTTTATCTAGTTGCGAGCTCGGTGACGGTACCAGTGGCGCACTCAGTATCGTGCCCAAACCACAGCTGATTGTAGCGGGCCCCACAGAAATACGAAAAAGAACAATAAAAAATGATTCATCAGATGAGTGCAGTGAAGCAGAAATGCAATCAAATAAGAAACCCCATTTACTTACTCAGGCCGAGCTCAATGATTTTTGCCGAATCTGAATTACTTGCATCACGATTACAAGAGTGGGGATATTGTGCTGCTAAGACACGTGTTACATATTACCGTGATCGCAGCAAACAACTTGCACTTTTCTTCGCAAAAACGGCAAACTTTTGGTTTTGTGCCAACATATGTGGTCCAACAAAATTATGACCCAGAGGAATGGCGTCTTTTTATGGATGGAGGCAAGGATAGTTTGAAGGCAGTCTTGCTTCATAAAGGGAATACGAAACCATCAATTCCAATCGGATATGGAAAATACATAAAGGAAACATATGAAGCAATGAAAGAACTTCTCGATCTGATACATTATGACCAACATCAATGGAAAGTTTGCTCTGATTTTAAATTAGTTGCCATACTATCTGGATTGCAAGGGGACAATACGAAGTTTCCCTGTTTTTTATGTCTATGGGACAGCCGTGACCGTCAGAATCACTACACCCGAAAAGTTTGGCCCGAGCGAAGTGGACGTACGCAAGGAGTGTACAATATCAAAAATGACCCACTCATTGCTCTGGAGAAGATAATACTTCCTCCATTACATATTAAGCTTGAGTTATTTACAAATATTGTGAAAAAGTTGCCAAAAGACAGTCTTGCCATGAATTACATTAAACAAAAATTTCCGATAGCCACAGCGAGCAAAATTCAAGCTGGTATATTCGATGGACCTCAAATTCGGGCTCTGTACGGTGACCAAGCATTTAATGAGTGTTTAGGTCCAGCTCATTTGGAGGCATGGGAAGCATTCCAGGACATCGTTCACAACTTTTTGGGAAACTACAGAAGCTACGTACTGAATCTAAAATTTTGTGTTAAAGAGAACAACTTTGTGAGCTTTCCACAGAATATACAATCTCTTGTGCGACAGAGTAGTAAATTGGGCCCCCTTCTCTACATACCGACATATGCAGATGATATGGCAATTATAAGTGTGCACAATCGGATGTATGGCTGGCTAAGTGGAGGATTATAGTTAATGAACAAACGTGTATCCATGTAACTTTTACATTCAGAAAGGAAAATTGCCCCCGAATTCGAATTTATAACCAGAATGTACCGCAGCATTCTAAAATAAAATACCCCGGTATTCACCTTGATCGACGGCTGACTTGAAATTTCCACATAGAGGCAAATTTACTCAGATAAAGTTGGAATTTTCTGGCGCGAAACTTATTTAACGATCGCATTTTTTAATGCACACTTCTTCGGAGTAGAACTTTTGTGCCAAAAAGTTTATTATATTCGTGTTGTAATTAACTGCCTGGCGCACAATTTCGAGAATATAAATAGACGTAAGTAATTTTCTTGTCGACATTGTGTGCCAGGAAAAATGATAAAATAGAAGATTACGCCATCCCGAAAACAAAATTGAAATCTTCCGCGCATGTCGCACATATGACGTTACGCAAACTGCTTGCCTATTGGCAAGGTACATTAACATAAGGTAGACTCACTTAGGAGTGTAGACATGCTGCTCTATGAAAATCAACGAATTGTCAAAATTGTCTTCATATAAAACAAAAACCATTTAATGCACACATGTAGAAATTTTGGCTCATACAAACGAATTTGATAATTAGGAATTATGTCTGTCTGCTAACGAGTCTACCTTGTGTAAATAAACCTTGCCTATTGGCTACTTAATTCAAGTTGTCAAATAGTTGTTGTAACATTACAGTGTGACAATTTATTATTTTGTTCTTCAAATTGTTTAGTAGTAAAATATTGTTTTTTTATATACTAAAGGCCGTTATACACTATCCCACAAAGTCTTTAGTAATTTACAAAAATGCAATCCTGTCATGATAAGTTGTTATTGTTTTTAAAAATGTTCAAAGAATAATTAGATCAGGGAAGTATTTTTGAAAAATACGTAAGACTTTGTGGGATAGTGTGTAACGACCTTAAGTTGTTATTTTGTTTAATTCATCTTTTTTGTACAAATATTTTGAGAAATTTCTGTGTTAACACTATTAAAAACACACAAAATTTTATTTTTAGTACCACTTCCCACTGGCTTTTTTACTATTAATTTGCTTGCTTTTGCTTACTGCACACTTCATGTTAATGTTTTATTGTTATATTTTTGCTTTGGGCTTAAATTCTTGTAACACACTTCTGTAACGCTTTTTTATATTTTTTTATGTTTTAATATTGTTTTTCAGAAAATGATAGCTAACATCCGTAATTTAAACACAATAAATCTCTCATCTTTTACAAAATGCATGCATATTTTATAAGAAATTCGAAAATCTAAGGGTATTTTAGACATGGCAGCCCTTGCTAGGGACAAACTACGTCATCTAACAAGAAATCTGCCTGTCATTGCTATGTAGTTATGCTGCATCTTTTGGTAAATTCTAATACGAATTAAAGAAAAGTAAATCTTTTACTGTCTATGCAAACTCTTAAACTTGTTGGGTTTTTTTCTACCAGTCACTGTTTTAAGGTCTCCCAAGAGTTTATTTTAATTTTAACAGATATTTAATGAACACTATAAACTATTTTTCACAATCATAAACTTTGTTTAAATGAGTTTAAATTCCAATTAGTCGCCAATTGAAATTACGAAAAATAAAACTTTTCTTTGTCTATCTTTCTCGTTTATAAAGATTTTCCTTAAGTAGGCGTTTATTATCAAATAACCCCTTAACTGTCATTAGTGGGTATTTAACAAATTAATTTTATGACTTAATCATGAAAATACATTTCAAGTTAAAATAACTTATTATGCACAACATTGGCTTTAAAAAGGAAAACATAATAATCGTTAATTTGAAATTTGATAGAGATGGTAATAATAACACAATTCATCTATAGGAAAAATAAAAGAAATTCAAAATTTTATTAACATAGATATTCTGTTTGTTAAAAGTGTTTTTAAGAAATCATCAATTAAATAAATATTTTACAGTTAAAATAAAAAAACTGTAAGTCATAAAATTGGGGAAGTTAAATTCCCTAACCAGGTTTTACTTTTAACATCTTCATCTTTTCATAAACTTTACTACCACAAATGGTTTATATAATAAGTATGTCATTCCGGTCGTAACACGAAGATATATTTATCCAACGTCACTTAGAGACTATATACAGCCATGCCACAGAATGCTGTTCCGCTTGAAATTAGTTTAAATTTCGAAATTCGAGTGTTTGGAAAACATACAATTTCTTCGTAAAACTAAGTCAAAATGAAAGATTAAATGATATATTTGATTATTACATTGATCGTAGATTGCCACATCAGTTTTTTTAGTGCAAACCACTTAGTTTTGTTAACAAAAATGTATGAAGTAGAACAAATTTAAGCTGCGGCAACGGTAACGATTAAAAACCCCACGTTTTTTTTTGCCACACTTTATCTGAAATCGACTGGAATTGCAAATACAAAAGCAAAATTATAACTTACAAATCTACAAATAAAATACGTTAAAAAGCAAATATTTTTCAATTTTTGTTTTTGTTTTAAATATATTTTACTTGTAGATTTGTAAATTCTAAGTCAGTTTAATAAAACAAGCTGTTGGAGCCATTTCACCTCCAGATGATTTGCCATGACATAAGGAATAAAAAAATCACGAATCATTTGCCTGAAGCGTACGTTGTTCAAGGTAAAGTTGGAAGCGGTTTTGGATTTAAAGACAAATGAACCGATGACGCCTTCGCACCAAACAGTGATTTTTTCGGGATGTAATGGAGTCGGAAGAGTCTCATTAGGATTGTGCTCATGAGGATCGTGCTGAAAAAACAATAATTCTACTTGTTTACATACCCGCTATGCCAGAGATAAGCTTCATCACTGCAGATGATTTGACGATAAAAATCTGGTTAAATTTTCTACTGATTCTCAACGCATTCACCGAACACACGCTATAATCGATGGTCCTCTGGCCAAAATTGTTGCACCATTTGGTTCTTATATGAATGTAGGCCAAGATATTTTCTTAAAATTTAAATTTAATAGAATTGGACGGGCAGAGACCGAGTTGCTTAGAACGGGGCCGAACCAATAAATTCGACTCCTCTGTTACACTCACGTTTACAGCGGCGATGGCTTCTTATGCACGCACGGTTCTGGCTCGATTTGGATGTGTATTATCCAAAAGAGTCAATGTGGTTATAAATCGATCCATAGTATTGCTGCTCAGATAGACGATTATGCACAATGTAAACTGCACTGTAAGTTTGACGAACAAAAAGCGAATTTTGGAAATAAATTTGCACGATTGATAAACGTTGCTCTGGTGTAAGACTTAGCATGGGGATTTTCCAAAGTATACTATATAGAAAAATTCAAGCACACTTTATTAGTATGACAGCCGTTTTACCGTTAGCCCTATCGGAAGTTCTAAATTTAAAAGAAAACACACAAACTTTATTTTGGCACCACAATATTTAGCCTTTTTATGAAAGTCGAAGGCAAAGAAACACTTATTGCGCAATTCTAATTTTTATTTACATAGATGACCACTGATTGTCAGTAATTTATTACATCTTATCGATTTTTTAGATCACTTTTAACTTTCGGGAGTGAAACAAATCCTGCCAATTAAACCCCTTATTCACATGGAATGACTACTTCAAAAAAAAAAAAAAAAAAAACACTTTGAGACGCCTAAAGTAGTAACATATAACAGATATTGTCATGAAATTCGGCAAAAAATGGTTTTATGTGACCAAAAAAATTAAATACAAAATTTTGATATGATCGGTCCGAAGTCTTAAGCCGTAACATATCAGGATGAAAATTAGCTTCAAATTAGTATTTACTTACTAGCGGATACGCGGCTTGTGCTACTTCTTTCCCCCTTTCTTGTAGTCTAAAAGATTCGAAGCTTATATGTCTATCTAAATGGGGAAATTTCTATATTTTAAATATCATTTAAATCTATTAGATAGTTTTGGAGAGACAGATATTTCCTTCTACCTCCCCTCGTAATACTATTATATAAAAAATTTGTCCATAAGTAGATATCTATCGAAGGAATCTATCGAAGTTTTAAATTTTATTAAAATCTGTTGGTTAGTTTCGGAGAAGCAGGGATTGCCCCCTAACTCCTCTCGTGGTCCAGCGTTTGAAAAAATATAATTCCTAAAACCATCTTCACAAAATCGCCTTTCTCAATTCATACAATTTGTCACAAATAAGTTTAATATTCCCATAAATTCCGACACTAAATATATTTTTAAGATCAGGGGCCTGATTCTGGCAGTCGTGATCGAGTAATTTCTCGATTCGAAAGCAATTTATTATCTAATTATTTCAGTCAATACTTAACGAATTGGAACTATTTTTTCAGTGTTGTAAAGCATTAATTTGAGTTTTACAATACTGAAAAAATAATTTTGATTCGTTCAGTATCGACTGAGATAAAATTGCTTTCGAATCGAGAAATTACTCGATCACGAATACCAGAATTAGGCCCCAGTTTTGTTATTAAATTTCCCAGAAATAAATTTTTTGTTTCTATAAAATATAGTATTGAACTTTACAAGGACCAGTTCATAAAACTTTTAAGTGTAGAGTATCGATGATTCACCTAAGCTGAATATAACATTCTATCTTTCAGCTTAATCAACTGTAAAGAATACTAAAAAGTTTAATGGTATGTTAAATTGTGTTAAAGAAAAAGATATTAAATTTAGATGAAGTTTTTATATTCTTATTTTACATTAATATAATATTTATTACAATTTTCATAAAAATGAGACAACATATTTTACGATCGAATAAAACGATAAGAATTAAACATGAAGGCATAAAACAAAACTCTACTGTAGAATTAACTCGAACTTAAGTTGTTTGTAACAGAATCTAACATGTATGATTATATTCATTTCAAAACATCATTTTTTTCTTATCTTCCAAACTTTCTAGAGTGTAGTTATGTGGCTTTAAAAAACAAAACAAAAAAAATATTATTTGAGCTGTTTTTGGGTTATGATCAAAAACTCGCGAAGGCAACAAAAAAATTAAGCAAGTTTTTATCAACCCAAAGTTTCGCTAGAATTTCGAAAGTTCTGGTTTAAATTTCTTGTCAGTTCTTGTCTGCTAAACTTAAGTTCAGTTCTTTAATTCATATCTTCGACAGCAAAATATAATTAACTATGTTTACTGAACGAAAATACTGAGCTAAACTTAAAATAAAAAGAATTAGTTCTTGTACTGAATGTTGACAAGCCAAAATACCAATCCACTTTATTTATCTCCATGACAAAGCCAAAAACGTATACAAAATATAAATGAAATATGTTAAGTATCCTGATAGCACACTTTAATAAATGTTCCAACTAAGTACATTAACTATGTTGTATATGCAACACTCTTTAGTTTTTCTTTTTTTTTTTTTTGGCACAACAGGCAGTCAACAATCATTGTGTGAATTTATAGCATTCGCAACCATCCATCTTATAGTCATAAAAAAACAGACCTGGTGGTTTCATCAACAAAAAACAACAACACTAAATATTATATAAAAAACACATCATACTAAATTTAATAACATATGGCATCTTGCTGTTTGTAATCATATCATTATACATACAATAATATACAACATCAACACAACACACTGATGGTGGTACAACTATAACCATCGTGCAACATAATACAAGGTACTCGAACAACAATGTTTTATCTGCTGTTCGTTCGTATTCAAAATATGAATGTTTGCTATTTTTAGCATATTTTTATTTTTGCTTGCATTTTTAAGGAATTTTGTTATATACACTTCGGCAATAGTGGTGACTAAGGGTAAACTGACTTTGTCATACCACATGAAACTCTTTAGTATTTATCTAAGACCCCATTAAGAATATCTTGAGTAATTCTTATTCGATTAAGAAAAGAACAATTACGCTGTTGACTTTGTTCCAGTTGTGGAACAACCTCTCTTAGTCTGGGTTCACACTATGAAAGTTTTCTTTCAGAAAGTGTTACTTTATTGGTGAGAAGGGAGACGATAACAGAATGTTCTCTTCCTCTCTCACCAATAAACTCAGACTTTCTAAAAGAAAACTTTCATAGTGTGAACCCAGACTTAGAAAATGGAGATTTTTCGTTGCTTTTTACAGTAATTACTAGGGATGCGATTTCCTCTAAGTCTAAGAACGATGTCGACCAATTATCTTTGCGAATCATTAAATTTGCGTTAAAATAACATCGATTTGTTTGTGCATATTGTTGCAAATTTTGGTGAAAATGCATATTTTTGCATATTTAGGTTTTGAATGCATATTTTTGCATATTTTGTAATTTTTGAGTTTTTTTTTTTAAATTTCCAAATTATAAAAAAAGTTCTTCCAAAAAAATTTTTTTAAATCAATAAATAAAATCTTTTGAAGCTATTAAATACAAGACTTTCAAGATTTCGACAAAAGATCCTTCCATTTTAAGCCGATGCAGCAGCTTCCTATGGGCTTAAAATTCCTTATCCAAAACTGTTACAAGTTACTAGCTTGGCATATGGGATATACCGCGTTTTAGAAGCCAATTCGATAATATTGCAATTTTTAATGAAATGTATCCCTTGATTCCCCTTCCATCACAGCCAGTAGTAGCAAGATGGGGACCTGGCTAGAAGCTTCCGAACTATATTCAAAAAACTTTGAGTTAGTTAAGAATGTTAGAAGAGCTTGATTTTTACGCAATTAAAAAAATTAAAGAAATATTAAATTTCGATAACATAAGAAGTCAATTAGCATTTGTATTTTCCAACTACGGAGATATTGGTAAAACAATAACTAATAAGGAGGGATTTAGTTCACCTAATACTCAAGTCAGAAAAATTAATATTGCAGAAAGTAAAAATTAAAAATGTGGAAGGAAGAATAACCCGACAATTTAAAAAAAATCCAAAACGTTAAAAAATATAAGGAATTCAAAAAATAAAAAAAATATCAAATATATTCGATCTTATCTGGAATCAAAGTAGGATCTGAAAATACAATTACAAGGCAAAGTTTTACTTTTAATAAAAAAGTACTTATTTATTTTAACAAACAAAAATTTAAATTCGTTATTTTAGTTTTTTAAAGATATTTGACTACCAATAGACTGAATGTTTTATATTTTTGTTTTTAGTAAAATTGTTTTTAATAAATAAAAATTGTTCAAGTTTTTAGTGCATATTTTTTAATTTTTTAGCGCATGTTTTCGATTTTTTAGTGCATGAAAATCTCATCCCTAGAATTTAAAATAGCAGAATGCACCGATTGTTACTAGTTTGGTATAAACTCTATTTTACTAGAAATCACATCACTAACTTTCGACCAGGGGCCTAATTCTGGCAGTCGTGATCGAGTACTTTCTCGATTCGAAAGCAAATTTATTTCAGTCGTTACTGAACGAATCGAAATAATTTTTTCAGAATTGTGAAACTCAAGTTAATGCTTTACAAGACTGAAAAAATAATTCCGGTTCGTTTAGTATTGACTGAAATAATTAGATACTAAATTACGTTAGAATCGAGAAAGTACTCGATCACGACTGCCAGAATCAGGCCCCAGATCGTTTAAAATTTTACATAGACCCGATATAGCACCAGCTCGTGAAATACATTTTCATATGTCTAGCACCGAAGCGAATTGAAATTAGGTCCAGTTAAATTTCATCTGACCAGAAATTAAATCATAAAGCTTTGAAATGATTGGACCATTATTTCAAATAGGTCCCGTATAAAGCGTACTTATCGAAATATACCCTAAAGCCTAAACCCTAAGGCCAGCTTTTGTAAATATAAGTTCATTTCCTAATAACAGATATCAAATAAAAACCGCTCCTTTAAAATTCTAACTCTCGGCGGAGGGTATCAAAGATTCGGCACAGCTAAATATAAATAAAAATAACATGTTTGATTGTAGTCTGCTGATTTTGTTGATCATATACAGTTGTAAAAACTAAGCAGCCAATGGAATATAGAAATGATATGTACCTATGTACTTTATTATACTAAAAGTTTAGTTTACTTACAGTGTTTTAGATCTGTTTACATGCAAAATTAAAAATGACATATTTCATTCTCAATATAAATGATGGAGACTGAATTTATAATACAGTGTGAACTACTTCCGACATTTAGGAATTTTGGCCAACTTTCCTAAAAATCGAAATTGTTTTCGATTGAAGAGCAGTTTCGATAGTAGTCTTATTTCTAATTCTGTCAGTCGATACTGAAGGGATCGAAACTACCGTTTCAGTGTAGTAAGAACTCAAGTAAATGTTTTACAATACTTTCATTAGATAGGTATATCGATACGTATTATTCGATAACGACTGACAGAATCCCAAAAGTAAAAAACCGAACGAGTAAGTATTCGATCGTAAACGACTGACTGTGTTTGTCGTGGAAGCAAAATTTCAAACAGTTTGGTATTGCCTGATGTCATTTGCAGTAGAAGAAAAGAGGAATGCGCCAACTTTATTGCTTCATGGCTGGTGACCAGCGTTACCGTTTTGATTACTTTTAACCAAAATTGGTTACTTTTTTTCCATTGTGTACTTGTGTACTTTTTTCCATTTTGGTTACTTTTTTCAACACAAAAAAAAACCAATTTTATGTTTTGGAACAAGAACTACCCGCTCCGCTTTTTTGACCCTTTAAATTTTGAATCTTAAACCAATACTTTTTTCATATACTTAAAAATTATTTTTTTAGAAGTTAAAACTTTAACATTGATAGTCTGTTAACCATATAAGGTATATACATTGAAGTTTAGATTACCATTATCTGATATTCTTAATGCTTCATAGACCTAACTAAAACACTTTTCTAGATAAACGATAAGGTCAAAGGCCCTTCCGATCCGATCCCATCCCGTTTAATATGTTTTATTTAAATATTTTATGCAAAGCATTAAGCATAATTTAGCTCAACTTTGCACTTTGATACCAAAACGCATAGCAAGACTTTAAAAGTTTTACTTCCAAGAGCTCTTTACAAAAAGTATTTAAAATTGATGAAAATAAGTGTTACCTCTGTATTCTCGGTGGTGCCACTTCCACTAAAAATTTCGAAAAATTATATAGCCTATTGTTATTTTCAGGCCATCTGTAATATACAGTCAAAACTTAAAAAAAAACAGGTCCAGCGGTTTATGAGCCTACAAGATACAATTTTTAAACATAAATGCGAATAAAGAAGTAATTTTGATACAAAATAATTTTGGTTACTTTTTATTGCATTTGGTTTCTTTATTTTTATATTTTGGTTTTCAAATTTTTTAGTCGTGGCAACACTGATTTATATATCAAACTAGTTTGAATACGTTTTTGTCAATGTTCGAACAAACCTAAGTTGCATTAAACTAGATTAAAGTAAGCCCCCTCCCCACAATACACTTTGTTCTTTATACAAAGTTTTAACCGTATAGTTTTATCCGTACTGTTAAAACTGACCATGCGTGGGCAAAAACCGTCCCTTTTTATCTATTGCAACTTAATTTTCATTTGATTTTAAATAGTTTTGTACCAACAGCTGAGTAATATCTTTTGTTTGAATAGTATTTGAATTTCAGTACTAGAAAAAGTTTGGAGTTATAATTGTTTGATTTCATATCTTAACAAACATTTTTTTATTTATGATATAAAAACTTAGCCAACTCTTAAAAACAAAAAAAATTAAAAAAGCAACTCAATATTCATTACACTGCATTTTAAAATCTATTTGATATCATCTGCATACATGTATCTTTTTTATGACTGAATATTTGGATTTAATAAATAAGTTTGCTTTTCAACTTGTACTTGTCTGTCTACTTGGTCAATTTTAATCATTTAAACCTTTAATATTTGGTTACATATTAATTATAACGAAAATAATTCGATATCGGAAATATGTATTTACACACTCACTCATTCAATGTTGTTAATGGAAACACTACTCACTTATCGCTGCAACAATTTCACAAGGTATATGGACATTGTCAGCAGAATCAACACCATCAGCATCATCGGCGTCAACATCATAAAAACGAAATCCGATTAACGTAATTTAATAAGGCAATGTAAAATATTGTAAATTGAATTCATTTTGAAACTATACACATCATTGTGAAAACATAAAGTTAAAAGAATAAAAATTAATTTAAAATTTTTTCATCGAATGTGTTAAGCCTTTGCTTTTTAATTGATATTGAGTATCTACTCTATGTAAAGGGTATTTTTTCAGCCCAATAGAACTAAAAATTGTAAAAAATAACTTTGTCAAATTTGTCAATCAAAATATTTTTTTGTTTTCAATAAAAATGATTTCGGGTACCGGGGCTGTTCTTGAGGAAGAGTATTTCGAACGTCCAATTTTGGGTCACAAGTATTGCTGGCGGTATGGCACGAATCGTTTTAAGCTGCACAAAACGCTGCATTTTCTGGATGTAATGGAGTTTGTAAGGTCTGTTGTTGATTAGTCTCACACGATATGGGGCAATTTTGTTAGCTAAAAAGACCGTTTTGCAAAAAATTAGCCGTTCGCAATAAAATTCACGAAGTCGTCTATAAGTGGAGCGAATTATTGCCTCGGTTTCAAATTAAATTTACGGCCATGTTCTGACAATCGCACGATTTGAAATCGCAAAACGCCAGATTTATTTTATGGTGTTCATAAACTCGTGCGTTTAGCTTGCGATCTGAAATAGTTTTTTACAAGTATTCTAGTTCTCTTTTGCAATTTGAAGTCGCCAAACTTCTTTCTATTACGATTTACAGAACACCTTATTTTCGATTTTAAGTCAGAATCGCCAATGTTAAGCGTTTTGCGATTGTCAGAACATGCCCGTTAGGTAAATTGATAGCTTTGTTCAAGTATAATAGAACACAGTTAACAGCGAATCCTTACGTTAGTTTTATTGGGCTTTAAAAACACCCTTTTTATATAATAAAGTCAAAAGTGAAAAGGTATTAAAGATTGATTTTTGTTTTTAATTAAAATATGTTTATTGTATAAATTTACGCAAAAACAAAAGCTTTTTCGCGATTAAAAATGCTCACTACAATTGCTAAAAGAACAAGTAAGAATGTTATATTCAGCTGAGCCGAATGAGTGCTGCCCTGCACTTAGAATTTGAATAAAATTTTTAAAAAGCTAGCCTTAAATAAAATAAACAATCGTGCATTATTTACGAAGCTGTTTGTACCAACCCAGCAAAAACTTACATTGCAAAGTATTGAGTTAAAAAGCTAATATAACGACTCTTCACTACTTTTACATTGGCATTTTAACTCATTATTTTAACATGGTGATGTCATTGGAGTACTTACCACCCTCGCTTACAAATAGGGAGTTAAATAAGTCATTACCACATTCGCTTACAAATAGGGACTTAAATAACTTATTACTCCGATGTCACCAAAATTACAACTAACATGTAGTGTTATTCATTGGATGAATACTTTCAATAAAGTAAAAAAAAATTTTTTTTTTATTATTTTTTTTAATTATTTTTTTCTATTTTTTCTTATTTTATTTTTTTTCTATTTTTTCTTATTTTATTTTACTTATTTTATTTTTATTTTTTTTTCTGTCTCTGGCAGGATTCGATCGCGATACCTCGGTGCTGACAGACTAGCTCACTACCAGCTTGTCTACTGGGGCAGTGTAGTTTTTGTATAAAAAAACTATGTTTTTTACTCAATTAAGAGCGCTAATCAACTCATACACAAGTACTGAGGTATCAGATTATATGTCAGCCATTACTAAACTACTTATATGTAATGCAGATGGTATAAAGTAGTCATTGAAAAGTAAGTTGTTCAGTAATGGGAAGTCATTACCAAGTTTTTGCTGGGAAGTTTTAATATTATTACTGTTACCATTCATCAGTTACAAAAAAATCTATATGGGCATTTCCTCAGAATGGTTAACCAGGATGGAAAAATAAAATGTTGATTATCATCATCTTTTATTGTTTATTATTTAAAAAAAGTCAATGTTTTTATAATATAATTGTTTCATAGCATATCTCAACTGTTTTACTTGAGGAAATTGGGCTGGAAACTGGAAAATTTTATATTTTCTTTTTCAGTTTTTTAAAGAAATTTTTATATAATTATTTTACATGCAAAAAATACGTTATGTTTGCACTCTTTCTTCATAATCTCGCCATTACAATCAATTGTGAATTGAGTACGTATTAAGTTTTTTGTAAAGGAAAGTTTAAGATGTTTAAGGGAAAATGCATGGTTCGCAACCGGTACATAAGCCAATTAAACAAAAATCAATACAGATATTTTATTGTGCAAATACTGGATAGAAACCTACATTAATATTTTTAAATAAATAAATCACTTTTGAGTATTCCGTTCCATTTTGCAGATTTTTACATTTCACTACAGTCAGCCAAAGTTGACTTCTATTTTGCGTACGTTCATGACCGCATGTTTATAACTATCATTATGAAAACTTAAACTCGATGAAATCCATCTTTTGCACTAAACATAGAGCTACCCAAATGCTATCGAATTGCACAAATATGGCGGTTTAATAAAATTCTTTAATTTGGCCACTGCAGCGCGTAGGATGCTCCTATATGGGTCAAATGTATGACCAACCCCACTTTATTATTTATTGCAGAATTTCGGTTTTTTTAATTATTTTAATAAAATAAACCGTTTTTGAGTAACGGTAATATATGCAGTGCAACCTCCTACATTTTCGAAATAACGGTATATCTTGAAAACAAGCACCACTGGATTCAGCGCGCCCAAATTAGGTTAAAACGCTAAGTGACTGGCTTGTCTGTTTTTTTGCCACTAGCACAGTGTACTTATTGCTCAAAATTACAATATTAAAATTCTTTTTTAGGATTATTTTTTAAAGGTTGCGAAAGAAAAAAAATCAAATCTTAAAAAAGAAAAATAAAACACCTCCTTCAAAGTTTCTGGATTTTTAAAGAACGGTTTGAGGTATTATATAAAACAAAATCAGCCAAATAAAAAAATAGGTTTTTGACTTGGTCCGTTTTTAAAATTTAATATTTTGCAGATATTACATTTTTCAAAATATAGTTTGTAGCCTCAAGTATTCCCTTTAAAATGCCATAAAAATCAATTTCGTATGTAAAGAAGTTTTTAAGATATTGAAAAAATAAGCTCAACACATTTGGCTAATTCGGCGAAATTATGACATTTTGAATATGACATAACTAATGAAAAAAAATTAATTTTTTTTTTGTTCATATGTTCCAAATAGGATAAAAGGAACCTTCTTACCAAATTTCATTAAAATCGAAAGAGGACGTGTCCCACTCTTGGTCGATTTGACATGGAATTACCCATACAATTTTTACTCAGGTTGTCATTGGGAGTAAGCCCTTCCACACTCCCTTCTACTTTCGGGAATTATAAAAGACTTTCAAAAGAAGGTCTTTTGTTAGCCCATCTGATGCTTGCACAGAAAAAAATTTGTGCGCCAGTAAAAGAATTAATCAACAATAAAATCAGTTTTAATTATTTATTCAGATGAATATTTAATCAGATGAATTAAACTTTTAATCAAGTGTATTAAATGTTTAATTGACAATATTTCAATTAAACGTTTACAATATTTCAATTAAACGTTCAATTCACTTGATTAAAAGTTTAATTCACCTGATTAAATATTAAATCAAAACTGATTTTATTTTTGATTAATTCTTTTACTGGCGCAAAAATTGTTTTCTGTGTGCCTTTAAGAACGCCTTTTAAAAAAGGACTGTTAAAAGGCATTACAAAACTGTACTGTAAAATGGGCTTCTATGAAAGTACTTTAAGAATACATACAAAAGAAGTACAAATTGAATACCTACTATAAAAAAGGGTTTTTAAAAGGACTTCTAAAAATTTTATTTTTACATTCATACAGTCATCGCGACCTTAAGACAACAAGGTTCTTTTTGCAACTTAACTTCATGAAAGAAGAACCTTGTTGTCCTAAAGTCGTGACATATTTACTTATGTATGTACATACATACATACAAGTTCAATGGTAAGAATACAAAATAAGAATTAAAAGGAAATAACTACTGCTTGGAAAAGCTACCACATCTTTTAATTCATATTTTTCTTATCAACTTTCCATTTGGATTAAATTTATGTTTTAAATGGATTTTTTAAAAGTTCACAGAAAAAATATTTTTACAATTGATATACAAGATTCATTGATATACATAAAACATTTTTAATTTGTCAAGTAGATTCTTGAACTGTTCTCCAATATTTAAAAAAAAGATTTTATATTTCTTTTTATGCATGCTCTTGTTTTATTCGAAAATAAGTAGAGAAAATAATTTCAAGCGTTTAACATTCCTAAAATCATGTTAAGTCAATTAAAATGGATAATCATTCAAAAAAGCAAATTTCGATCTACCTAAAGTTAAAATAAAATTTGGTTTAAGGATTGATGTTTGACTATTGACGTCAGCAGTCGTCGATGGCTGCGAGTGTAAAACGGCAAATCCATCTGAGGAGATCGAGTGGTTGCGATCGAAACATGTCATGGTAACCTGCCGGCCGCGGTTCGAATCCCGGCCACGGTCAAGAATGAAAGATTATCAATAACAATTTTAATTAATTTTCATGTTGTAAAATTCCTTTTTTCATAAAAATTATTTAATGAAAATTAAATTTAATGAACTTAAGCCTAATTAAAAATATTAAAAATTTCCAGGAATATTTTCTATGCACTATCAGAATAGAAATAGCTAAAGTAAAAAAGTTTTTGAGGATTGTAATTTGACTTAGAATACACATTCGAATAATATGAAAATGTATATAATAAATGCTACTTAACTTCAGAAATAAATCCCCAAATTCAATTGATTCCCAGAGAAGGGAGTAAGGAAGGTTAATAAAAAATTCATCTGAACATCTTCCGTTCTGCCTTCTTTAAGAAGGGAGTAGGGATTGTGTACAGAATATTTTGGAAGGTCTTTCGAAAAGAAATTTATACCTTCTAGAAGGCATACTTCTGAAAGCATGATATCATACGAAGCGAATCTTTTAGAAAGGAGTATAGAGGCCTTCAAAAAGGCCTGCAACTGGCGGTAAATAGAGTACTTTTTTAAAATTTCTAAAAATATCATTATTCGTTACAATTTCTGGTGTAGTTAAGGCTTTACCTACTACAAACTGTAGACCGATTACTGACAACACAATATTTAACCGATTCTCACAACATGTTGTCTGATAATTTTTTATCATATTGGCGTATTAGAGCGTTACTGTTTTCTTGGGGGGGAGGAGTGATATTTAAATAGTTATACCAATTGTATAACTACAAATATTATTTACACATGGACCCAGAAAACGTATTTCTTATGTGTACAAATTAATAAAAAAGTATTTAATTAATTTGTTTATATTATATTTATTAAAAAAAACTATAATCCAAATTTTGATGTTTTTAATTAGGCTAAAGATCTATAAAGTTCATATTAAAGGTATTCAGTTTAGATTTTTTTGATTTGAAATATGGAAAGAAGCAACTTATTATTACAACAAAAACAAGGAAAAACTTTTACACTAGAAGTTGCAATTTAGCAAGTGTAAAAAAATCAGATTGGAAAATTACTACATTGCAATTTTTAAAGCGTTGGCAATTAATATACGTTAAATTGAATGTAGTTGCCACCCTAAAAAAAATTTTGTTATTTTTTAGAAGAGGCACTAAAACTTACATCTCTTTTTAAGATAATTAACTATGGTTCTTTGAACTCAATTCAAATTAGATTAAATTAAATGTTTTTTTAACCGTCGTTTTTCCAAAAAAAGTTTAAACTGAATTCATTAAAAAAAACATTAAAAATAGAAAATAAAAAATTAAAAAAAAACGGGTGAAAAAAACTAACAGATGATTTTTAGATTCAGTTTTTCGGTCTCTTAAAGCACACAAATTTTAATTTACGCACTGTCACGGGAAAAAAAAGTTGGTCAGACGGGCTTAAGCAGTCTTACGAAAATTTTCTTGTTGTTTTATCACACACTCTCTAACAATCCTTCAAATAAAATTCTTGGTCGATCAGACACGCTCATGAACGAAAGTTTAATAACACTTCTTTTTGAACCCATGCATTTTCATAAAAGAAACTATTGATTTAAAGAAGTTTTTATTACAAAATGTGATTTTCTGTAACTAAATTATCAATTAAATGTAAATTTAGTACAAAGACTGCATTTTTAAATGTTGTTTAAAATGTTCGGATGGAGGCTAAATTTTCCTATAGTGCGTTTTAGACAATATTCTATCGGCCCCATAAAAAGTGTTACATACTTACAACTTTACTTAAATCTACCTGGTACGATAAACTTTCTTAAAACTTATCGCTGACTTTAGGTTAAAGTTAGGTTAAAATAATGAATCTCTTTGTCGTAGAAACAGTCCTTAGTGAAGAAGACCACAACTTCTGGCGACAACCGAACTCGCAACCCTCACAGCTAGCTCACTATCAATTAGCTCGCGATTTATTTAGAAGATTTAGAAATCTTAGCAACTATAGTACAAATTAAAGTCTGAATTTTTTAAACTAAAGTCTAATTTTAAAGTTTTAACATCAAAACAATTAAAAAGTTGCTGACTTAATAGATTTTTGATAAGCTTTAAAAATCTTTTAAACTATTTAACAGTTTAAATATCGAATTTTACCACTTTGGTAAGACATTGCGTGAAGTCTTTAAAAATATTTGTTAAAGGGCTTAGAAAAATTATAGATTTCTTAGAAATCTAAGCGAGTAGAGTGCAATGTTATGCTTTTATTTTAACAAGATTTCTTTTGTATTTTAAATAACGTTTTTAAATTGTTTCAACAATTTTGATTAAAATGAAAATTTCTTAGAAAACATATTTATAATTAATAATTTACGTTAACTATTTGTTCCATTGCTGTTCATCATTTTCACAAAAAAAAAAAAAAAAAAAATAATTACAATTATGCATTTAACTTTGAAAATGTATCTTACGAATGCACTTCAAAAGTTTTGCACAAAATGCACTGAAATAAAACAGCATTTAATTTGCAATTAAAAATTATTTCCCTCAATTAAAATGTACATAAAAAGGCATTATTACACCCTCTAGAAATAAAGAAGAAGACTTTTTCTGTAGCAAAATTAAAAAAAAAGCATAAAATCAAACCACAATTACATGCATAATACATATTTGTTGAACTCGTATTTAGTATCATGTATAATTTATAATTTCACTTTAGAACAAGTGTATGGATACGAACAAAAAAAAAAAAAAAAAGAGAAAAATTAAATTGCAATGAAATAAATAAATGAATGAAATAAATACAATTTTATATCATTTACTCGCAAATGCTCCATTTCTACTACAAAGATGAGGCTGTATTTCTGTACTTCTACACTCGTATATTTTTGTGTTGTGTTTAGTTCATCATCAAAATAAATGCAGTTTTCTGTCTTTCTTAGAGAGTAAATTAAGAACTGAATTCCCCCACAACTGAAGGAAGAAGGCATGCGGTATTTATTCGGCGTAGAAATGATTGTTTAACAATCCGACTGGCACCAGAGGAAAAAGAAAAAAAAATAAATAAATATTTAGTTTAAAAAAACTTTATATAAAAAGTTTAATTTATTGTATGGAAATTGAAAAAAAAAATTAAATAAAGCCAAAGGCAGTTGTAGAAAAATTTAAACGCCAGGAGATTAGAGATGATTTTTTTTTTTTTTTGGAAGATTTTGATATGAGAAAAAATGGAACAAAATAAAAATGTTTTAACTCGTTAAAGAGTATTTGCAAATTTATGGGGCAAATTTATAAAGGCTGGGTTGATCAGTTTAAAAGGTAATTATTTTAAATTAAGAATTTAGTATGGCAAACAAATAATGGGTTATGTCTTTTCTACAATAATACAGATTTGTAGACTCCTTACGACACAATATACGTTCAAACAAGTAAGAAATTATAGTCAAGTCTTATGTGATTAAATTCGTTTCAAATCGACCAAGAGTGGGACTCGACCCGTTTTCGTTTGAATAAAATTTGGTGAAAAGATAACTTTTATCCCATAATAAACTTATTCCAACAAAAAAAATTAAAAAATTTTTTTTTTCAAATTTCGTCGAGTTAGCCAAATGCGTTGAGTTTATTTCTTCAATTTCTCGATAACTACTTAACAAACGAAGATAATTTTTATGCCGTTTTAAAGAGAATGCTTGGGGCTACAAACAAAAAATATTGAAAAAAACATTTTTTTTTGAAAAATGTAATATCTGCAAAATATGAAATTTTAAAAATGGGCTAAGTCAAAAACCTATTTTTTGGCTGATTTTTTTTATATAAAACCTCAAACTGTTCTTTAAAAATCCTGAAACTTTGAAGGAGGTGTTTTTTTTAAGATATGATTTTTTTTCTTTCGCAACTTTTAAAAATAATCTTAAAATAAAATATATATAAATTGGAATTTTGAGCAATAAGTAAGAGGAACGAAAAAATTAACTTAATTTTAACATTTTGAATATGACATAACTTTAAAAAAAAAAATTATTAGTTCTATCGTAAATTAAAGAAATTTCTTTTACAATACAAAATAGTTTAAAAGTAATATACTTCTTAATAATGTGTATACTAGGGCTATAACTTTTTCACACTTTTTGCGAATATCAAAAACGGCATAGTGTGGTCGTGTAAAACACTAAAAGTTATTAAAAAAAATATGATATATTTGTTCAGATTGTTAAAAAATTTCACACAAGGATCGGGTTGAAGTTTGAAAACAACAATTTTTATCTCATCGAAATTTTAAAAAATATAAACCTGATATTTGTATATATTACTATACGTATCACTTAAATGCTATTTTGGAATTTATCCACTGCTTTAGATTTAAAAATTTTCCTACGGTTAACAATTCCTCGCGGTTCGAAATTTCTTGGAAGGTTTTACAAATTTGCTACCCTGCGTGAGGTTTTTTTTCGCAAAACGACGGGAGACAGGTGTTTTCATTACTAAAACATTCTTGGCCACTCTGTGGTACTATGCCAAAAATTTCGTTATAGCCCTAGTGTATACCTGCAATTTGAACCAACAGTCAATAACAAGCTTATTAAACGAAAAACAAGTAAGAGTACTATATTCGACTATGCCGAATCTTATATACACTTCACCATGGTGCGATAAGAACATCAAGTTATATATATATATAGCTTTGGTTGTAGCCGTTGTCTTAATATAGAGAAAATTATTATTTCTTTGTACGGGGTGTGCCACGCCCACTTTTCCAACGTCACCCATATTTTTAAAGAGGTTGTGTATTGATAACCTATGTGTACCAATTTTTCTCTAACCGTTCATTAGATATAATTAAATCACATTTTGTCGGATGTTGTCTCTTGATAACCAAGATGGTAGGTCGAGCTCGAGAACTTTGGCTCTTGCCGTTTTCCAGATATAAAAAAAGCTATAATGTGTTTATATGTGAAGTACCATGCCCATTTTACCAATCCCACATTTTGCCGGGTGCTGTGTATTGATAACCTAGATGTACCTAATTTGGAAACTTTGGCTCTTTTTGTTCTCCAGATAGACAAAAAGAAAAAAGAGACGGACGTCGTCAAATCAACTTCGCTGTACCTCTATATATTTGTTATGTGTAAAAAACGGCAAAAAAGGCTTTAAAATAAAACAAATATAAGAATGGCCCTAGCATAGTCGAATAGTTAATTGAAAACTATTAAAAAAAATGATATTAATTTTTCGCGGTTTTCAAAAAAGTTGGAAAATTCGAGTGTAAGGCGGCAAATCCATCTGAGGAGTTCGAGTGGTTGCGATCGAAACAAGTCATGGTAACCTGACGGCCAGGGTTCGAGCCCCAGCCACGCTCAAGAGTGAAAGATTATCAATAACAATTTTAATTAATTTTCATGTTGTAAATTCCTTTCTTCATAAAAATAATTTAATGAAAATTAAATTTGATGAACTTAAGCCTAATTGAAAGTACAGTGCACTCGCGATAATATGAACTAATTAAAACAAAGCCAGTTCACTTTTTCAAGATTGTTCATATTTGCGAATGACATCTTATTTCCCTTCAAAAACGTTTTTCCCATAAAAAAAAGTCTGCTATGTTAAAATTTTTTTATATATTGTTTATTGGGTTTAAAAAACTATTGATGTTTAAAAAAGAAAAACAAACTTGAAAGTTATTATGCGAAAAAAAGTCTGTGATTTTCTTCCGTTCGATCGCCTTGAAAATGCCCTTCTCTCTTACCAATCTCCTGTTATTTGCCGTGTCCGCTAACAGTGATCTCATTTTCAAAAACCATCGGTGCATGCATTACCATTTTTTGGATACTCGGAAGACCGCACATTTTTCTTTTTCCAGGTCAAATAAACGTATTGTTAGCACATAAAAAAAAAACATATTTATTCGCTTAATTAGTAACACTTAACACCTTTTCCTTAATGTTTTAAATTTTCTAACTTTTCTGATTTTTATTTTTAAAGTTCAAAAATTATGCTTTTTTTAATTCATATAAAAGAACTTTTCACGTTAAAATTCTATTTAAAGATGTATATAGGATTCCATGTTAATTTGACCACTAACTAGAACGTGTATGTAAAAATTTTGATTAACAACTGAAGACAATTTTAAAGCAGGTAGCTAGGGAAAATTTCCAAGTTATTATGCAGTTGAATCAAAATTGATATTGATTAAAAAAACCGTTTAAAATACAATTATGAGTAGTTCATATTTTAAAGCTTTTGCACAAGTTCATATTTTAGAGTAGTCAATGGAAGAAAATAAGTGTTCATATTTTGGGATGTTCATATATTAGGGTGTTCATATTATCGCGAGTGCACTGTATTAAGAATTTGGATTAAAAACCATAAATAGTTCAACAAAATAACCACACTACTAATTATTGTTAAAGCTAAGGCACGAGCTCTATGTGTTCATTTGTCCTTCAAATTGTGCTGAAAAAGGTTAACAGGAAAGGGAAAGACAAACATGAGAAAACAAAAAATCTACTTTGGACTTCAAGAAAAATTCTTGACAAAAGTACGAAAAAACAGAATTAAGGAAGAACATGTAAAATCAATTAAAATGGATAATCATTCAAAAAAGCAAACTTCGATCTACCAAAGGTTAAAATGCAATTTGGTTTAAGGATTAATGTTTGACTATTGACGTCAGCCATCGTCGATGGCTGCGAGTGTAAGACGGCAAATCCATCTGAGGAGATCGAGTGGTTGCGATCGAAGCATGTCATGGTAAGCTGCCGGCCAGGGTTCGAGCCCCAGCCACGCTCAAGAATGAAAAATTATCAATAACAATTTTAATAAATTTTCATGTTGTAAAATTCCTTTCTTCATAAAAATAATTTAATGAAAATTAAATTTGATGAACTTAATTCTAATTAAAAATATTAAAAATTTGGATTAAAAACCATAAATAGTTCAACAAAAAAACCACAATACTATTAATAAAATATTCAAAAGTTTTTTATTAAATACATTTTCATATTATTCGAATGTGTATTCAAATTCAAGTCAAATTGCAATCCTCAAAAGCTTTTATACTTTAATAGTCTTATTCCTTCAATATTTTCCAGGAATATTTTCTATGCACTATTATTCGTTTTCGAATAATATAAAAATTTATGAAATAAATGTTACTTACCATGAGAAATAAATTCCCAGATTCTATTTGTTTTTTATTAAATTTTTTTCTTTATTCATTTTAGAAAATCGCTTTTGCGGGTTAGGTTTTTATTTTCAAACGACCCAAATAAATTGTTTTCGTAAACAACACAAGATTCGCTATCGCGTAGTGCTAGGGCCAAAATTTGGTTATATACCTAATGTTCATACCTTGTTAAATACGCTGATGGGTATAAAAAAACAACAACATTTTATGAAAACAAATTAGAGATAGTCGTGTTTTTTTTTTTTTTTGCTCATATCTTAGACATTTATACACCGATCTGGCTGAGTTTCAATAGCAAATTTATAAGGAGCAGATGTTACAGAAATATATAACAACCAAGTCCCCATAATATCTAAAGTCTCCCGAAAACCCATTTCAACAGACATGCGGACAACGTTAAATCAACTTCGCTAATCATAAGGATATATATACTTTATGGGGTCTAAGATCAATATTATAAAAATAACAAACGAAATGACAAACTTATATGTGACAAAAAGGGCATAAAAAATGTTATAAGAAAAATTTAATGCTGTTTGGAAAAAATATAACTTTGTAAAGACTGAAAACCGTTGAAAGTGTTGAGTAATTATTAAGAACTCAAATTAAATATATTGAGTATGAAAAGTTAGTAAAAGACTTTGTCAGCTCTAATGGACACATTTTTAAAAAGAGATAACACAAAAAACTTTTATAGTGATTCTGCGTCGATTAGAAAACTACAACAACAATTTTAAAGCATAGCACCACCAGCACAAAGGAATAATACACTAGCGGAATAAAAAAATAGGTTAAAGACGAATAATAAATTTCAAACGCCGAAAAACTTTAACGCGGTATAATTACGAAGACAAAGAATTAACCAATGTGGACGAAACGTAAAATGTCATTGGTCTCCAATGACACGCCATGTAAATTATATATAATGTTGAAATACCGGATGTCTACAAGCAATTTAGAATGCAGTTTAGTGAATGTATTAAAATTAATTACTACTTATTTTTCCCGCTGGGACCTTTCTCACCTATAATGGTATAATAAATGGCACGTCAATTTAATATTAAAATAAAATTGCTACTTTAAACACTTTTAATACAAACAATAATTTGTATTTAGTAACAATAAAGTATTTACACGGTATCTCCACAAAATTTTTTTTTTCTAAACAAATACAATTCGAAATTAGCACAGAGATAACAAATCAAGTTTGCTTCCAAATTCAATTGCTAACTAGTACCCAAATTCCTTTAAAATTTGCGATAAAATTTAAATAAAACAGCCACTTGAAACACTTTTAATATTTACAATAACCTTTAAGTGTACAAAAATAGTACATATTTAAAATTATGTGATAATTATAAAAAACCTAGCTGTTTGGTCGCTGCGTTGCTCGGCATTATCCAAATAAAAATAAAAAATTAAATACTGGAGTATTTTGTAAATTACTTGACCCCAGCGCCATCTACCGGAACAAAATTTAATCAGGAAACTTATTTTTGCTTAATAAATATATATTGTTAATTTCAGCCAAATCGTTGCAATAATAAAAAAAGTAAATATCACGACAACAGCACCACCTTTCGGTATTAAACTTAAGAGAAACCTGGCTTCAGACTAAACTTATCGTTTTTCATCGGCCAAAAATCTGTAGCTTTTGAACCGATTAAGATAATTTTGCAATTTTTTTTTCGGTGGAGAGAAGATTTCTTAAAGTTTCCTACAGTTTTAATTTTATTAAAATCGGTTTAGGAGTTATTGAGAAATTTAAGATCAAAGTTGAACTTTTGATGTTTTTTTGATTGAGATTTAGAATTATGGTATCTTTTAATTCGAGAAGGAGAATGTTTTCAGTGCAGTGTTTTAAGAAGTTAAAAATCTACAAATTTCAAACTTTATTATGATATCTTTATTCATGTCAGATTTATAGAATGTCAAAACTTATCTTTTACTCGTATGGAAAGTCCTTTCATTCATTTACACTTTAGAAATAATAGTTTGAATGTTTGACAATAAAGATATCGCAATGAAATGTTGAAGTTTGTAGAACGAAGAGATCTTACAAGAGTAAGAAATTCCAAATTCCCAATCCCGGAAAACGTTTTAAAAAAAAAGTATTTTTTTTACAAAAATGGCAAAACCGCCACTATTTACCACTCGATACTGATCAGAATTTTCCCGGAAATCATGGACATATTAGAAAACATTACTGTTCTAATTTTTTAAAAATCGGTGTGTTGAATTACTAGAATTTTTTACTTAAATAAATTTTTTTTGCTTTTGATAGGGCATGTGGGAGAAGCAAATGCCAAATTTACTAAAAATTGCTTCTACAAGCGTACTAACAACTTTTTCTTTCAAAAATATAAACCTTCTTTTTATTTTTGGAGAAAATAGTGTTTTATCAGCGAAAGAACATAACCATCTTTTGGTGAAATAGTATAAACATTTGAGCACATGTATTCCTTTTATACGCATATAAAGGGTTATCCATTATGCGGTTTCAAAAGTAAACGTAAATAAAACACATATCAAATAGTTTTTTCATGATATTTTTTTTTATTATAAAGTTTGAACGTTGTCATTATGTGTGAAACACTATATCATTTAAATGACCACCCCGCGAAGTGTTGCAAGCATACTACAAAAATGGTGATTCTGGCACAGCGACATATCGTGCTTTAAGAGGAGATTATGGTTTACATAATCGTCCTACTACGCAAGCAATTGGCAAAATTGTGAAAAAATTTGAAGAGACTGGAGCGGTTACAGATATTGTAAGGCCAGTGCATCATCGTGTCGCTCGTTCCGCTGAAAATATCACTGCTGTAAGTGAAAGGTTGCCGAAGACCCGAATGTGTCGATTCCTCGTCGTTCTCAGGAATTAGGACTGTATGGTCGTATGATAACCGACTTTTTTTTTTGCCTGCTATTGAAGAATACGACTGGGAGAATAAGTGGTTTCAACAAGACGGTGCCACATGCCACACAACTCGAGCGAATATGGCTTTATTGCAAGAGACATTTCCTGGCCGTGTAATTTCTCGTCGTGGCAACATCAACTGGCCACCAAGATCATGCGATTTGAAACCATTATACTTTTTTTTGTGGGTTTACGCGAAAGATCGTGTCTATGCAGATAAACCTTTAACTCCTGAGCACTTAAGAACCAACATTCGTCAAGTTATGGCTGAGATACCGCCCAATATGTGTCAAAAAGTGGTGCAAAATTACCTCAAAAGAATCAATGCTTGCAACACTTCGCGTGGTGGTCATTTAAATGATATAGTATTTCACACATAATGTCAAATTTCAAACTTTATAATAAAAAAGAAATATCATGAAAAAAAATATTTTATATGTGTTTTAATTAGTATTGTGGTTATTTTGTGTTTTATTTACGTTTACTTTTGAAACCGTAAAATGGATAACGCGTTACATTCGCCTAGAATATACAACTACACTTATAGAAAAATGCATAAGCATTTAACACTACAACATACCATTCCTTAAGGTATGCTTTGCTACGAATATAAAAAATGTTTAACCCACTAGTGAAAAAAGTTTGATATTAAACATAATCCACCCGCTTAAAAAACTAGAAAAGTCATTAAAAGAAATCATCCCAAAAAATCTGTTTTATCCGAATATCTGTAAAGGCAAATGAGATAAATTAATACACAAGCATATTGTTTTTAGGGTAGCTTAAGTCTCATTTTTTGCAATCCATAAATACATATATTTTTGGCGAATTTTTTTAAAACTTGAATATCCGAGGCTACCATGTCATTCTCACGACCCTCTATGGAACCGTGTTCTTTCAAATCAACTCAAAATCTCTGTTTAATCTTAAAATTTTTTCAGATATTTAATTTATTGATTTGGGCACTTAAAAGACTTCGCAAAACACAATCGATTTGCTTAATCTTCACTTTGCGAGTATCTATATTTATTCTATGTATAAAAGATGCTGCTTTTTCTGTATTTATTTTTAACTTAGCAATACAGTTATCTTTAACATAACTATTAAGCAATATGAGAGTTTACAAGTTGTTAAAATTAAGTTAGTATTATCGGGAAGTATTATAAAATTCCTTTTTTGGTATAATTATTGCTATTATTATTAAAATTCAAATCAAAATTTTATTATTAAGTTCCAATATGGCTCAACAATCTCATTAACGTCTTTTGACCCGAACAAGTTCGATTCCTCTGATATTAGCATTTAACTCAAATATAGCACCTGAGGGAACTTTTAATAATAACACATCAGGTATAAATGTTTTAGTGATGTAACGAACCATTTTTAAAACAAAAAAAAAAATTCGGCGCATTATTGATAACAGTTTGCGAGAAATCTTAATTAAGTTCTGATAAAATTTAAAAAAATTTTATTTTTTCTAAAACAACATAAAATATTTGTTTCCTGCAGCATGCCACACCCACAGTTAAGCCTTTATGACACTACATTTTTAATGCATTGTTCAAGTTTTGGTGAACAGTACAAATATAATGTAATACAAAAATTTACCAAGTGCAAAGAGTTTAAGATAAATCGCAAACCGTCAAAAATTTTACTAAAGTTATCGATAAAAAATGAAGTTATGTCAAAAAAAATGTAAAATTGTTTAACTTAAAATTGACATTGCAAGCTTGAAATATTAAAAGTGTTGCTGAATCAGCGGTTTATGGGCAAATTCAGCGATTTACCGCTTTTTGTTTTTAGGTTTCTCATAAACAAAAAGTTGGCAACATTTAATAAAATAAACAAAACAGGGATGGCTAAGTTGTTTCAATTGTACTTTTTTGTTGATACTTTTTAAACTAAGATTTGTTTTTTATGAACATAAATAAAATTACAGCCAGGCCCACGATGTCACACGTTAACGTTCGCATAAAAAATTACATTTAAAACAAAAACAAATTTTAGAAATTGTTTTTGTTTTAAATGTAATTTTCTATGCGAACGTTAACGTGTGACATCGTTGGCCTGGCTCTTAACCCAGATATGCCCATTGCTTGAGCATGATCATTTTAAAAGTTCTTTTATATTATTTTGGAAGCAAATGACAAATAAAAACAGTGCAATTAAAGGTTTTTTAAGATTTGTTGCAAAAAAGTGGTTTTTAAAGCCGTCCTATATATAGGACATTGGGCACATGACTCATTGGGTGTGATACGGCAAAAACATTTTACATATTATCCTATATCACATTTTCGGCATCTAGTTAAGGTTTTTTTATGGCAGGATCCACATCATGTTTGTTTCTCCTGTGAAATAAACCAATGGTGCAATCGACCATAACGCAATTCATTATTTAGGCACCCAAGTTCCCGGATAAGGCCTTGGTAAGGCTCGAACTTGTGGGGTCGTACCTACCCATTGTTTGAAGCGATGACGAACTGGTTTACCATGAATATACCGCTTGCAACCATGTCTACCTGTGTATGGAACCATGGCTTCATCTAAGCTGTGTTTATCTTCAAGATCAGCATTTGCCATAAACTTTTAATTCAAATGCGCGAAGAATGGCCTGCCTTTTGGGGAGCTAGCAATGAATATCGGACAAAATAAACTCAAATTTATTTCTCGCTATCGCTTGGGGAACTAGTTTATTGTTGAAGTATTTCGAGCGTTTCCAAAACATTCTTCTTCTAGGCAGAGCTCTGCAGAGGAACGAATCCTCTAAGCAATATTACTTCAAGAAAGTATTTCGTTTTGGGTATATTCACGCGCAAGTCTCTATTTTTTTCTGATGTGTACCATTTGTCTCCATCCGTAATTTCTTCTACTAGCTCATCATCAAATAAATAGAAAAAAGAGAATTAGGATTACGCGTCTCTATATCGAAGCCCTCCTCAGGTTTTTCAAAAATAGCATCATAGATGGATAAGTCTTTCTTCACAAAGTCATATTTTTTATTTTTCTTAATTTTTTTCGCGATTTTTAGACGAGTTTTCTCTAATCTGCGAGAGAGAGATTATCCTCTGTGTCCTAATCACTATCAAAATTGATTTTGTTTACAATTTCCACCTTATTTTGCATTGGCGAAGCCAGTAAATTATTTATTTCGACGCAGGCTTCATCGCCAGAATCTTCGTCTGTGATGTCCCCACATGCATTATTGGGATGGAATATAGTTATATTATCCACACCCAAGTCCTCATCCTTTTCAATGCCAAATCTTCATGGAGGGAAAATCCTCTATGGAAAATACATAGCATATTATATTCCCAATGTCCTACATATAGGTCGCCAAACTTTAAGGTGTTGCAACAACAAGACTAAAACACAATAATGAACCGTTCACGAATATAACAATCAAGCTACTCTTTATAAATATAAATTCAAACAAAAAATAGTATTTATTCTTTTGTAAATGTACAAAATTTTACTTATCGTACAAACGTGGCCCGACATTCAGTCATTATGAAAATGTCACAAATTAATAACACAATAACTCAAAAATAGTAGCAAAAAATAATGGGATCACACAATGTCTCGCGAGGTATTGATGAGTACTGAGTATGTGAACAAAAAGAACGGTACTTTGATAATCGTTACCTATCATGTTAACCCGAATTTTGGTGTACTATATATAGGTCATTGGGCATATTTGGGTTAATTTCAACTAAAAAAAATCTTTTAGTATAATTAGGGTAAAAAAGTACAATTTTTAAAGGTTGTTGGTACAATTTTAAAAATTCTCAACGCCATCCCTGAAACAAAATCATAACAAGAGGAAAAAAAACTAAAAACTTTGTTTACATTTTTAATAGTTCGCTCTTTCTAACATTTACTATTTCTTTCTATCAATTCTATACCAATTAATGAATAAAAAATGTAGTGTCATAAGGGCTTTATCAATATTTTGATGAAGTTTTTCGGATACCTTTGTTCCAATATGTTTGTTATCGAATGGCATTAATCATCTCTACAATTTTGAAAATGCTTTTGCATTTTACGATAACATTAAAAATTTTAGAAAATTTCTGAAAGCCAATAAAATTCGAAACTAGTGTAGAGTTAGTAAGACAGTTTCTCATTAAATTTGAAAAGCTATATACATATTTCTAAAATTCTTTAAAAATTTAGGATGATTCTTTTTTATAAATTTTTGTGTGACGATAATACGAAATTTGGTAGTTAGTAAAATTTTAATATTTTAAAACTTTAACCAATTTTGTGACTCTTCATTTACATCTAAGCAATTTGAACTTTTTTTTTTATACTGAACACATAAATTTAACCGATTTGCCAAATTAAAAAAAAAAACACACTCTAAAGGTTGTTTACGGTGACAGGTTTTAACGAAGTACAAGTATTATTTTGTTCCATGATGATGAACAGTGTTTTCTTAAATTTTTGATATAATAATTCTTTAAGCAAACAAGTTGACTGTAAGTGGTTTGAAATCTGCGCTTTTCAGCACAGTTTTCTATAGATCTTTAATTCGTCCCATTTTATAAATCAACTCCCTGCTTGTTATTAAAGTTGCTGTTGTTTACATCCTCTAACTCAAGGAAGAAAATATTCCCCTGATAGTTTTCACATTGTAGATGGATTCGTTTTGCTTGTGCACACTGACAAATAAAATGACAACTTGAGTAGACATATTGCTAACAAGATGGAAAGGAAAATGCAACATATTTACACTCACCAAGAAAAAACCAAAACTAGCCAAGCAAAAAATAAAGAAGCAAAGAGAGAAAATTTTTTTCAAATTGTATTTATCTAAAAATTCCTAGATTTAAAACTAAAAAAAAAAGATAAATAAAAGCAAATGTGCATTCCCGCATATACGAAAACTTGCATAAATGTTAATGCATGTTGTTGGATGATTAAAACACAAATTATTTTGCAGTCGGACAAATTACACAAAAAAAAAATGAATTCCAAATATCATGTGTAAATGCAGACAAAACTCTAAGGCCCACTTGAGTTTGATTACAAAAGCCAAGGAAACTGGGAAATGAATGAACAAAGCACAAAAAAACATTAAAACAAACTAGAACTAAATGTATGAATGGGAATATGAAATCCCATAAATCATACAAACTTTCTGCCAAAGGCCTGACAATGATGATAGTTAAGAATAAAAACTGTTTGTTACTAATACGTACAAGTACATTGTATGTACGAATCTTTTTTTTTATTATTAATTTTGGTTTTGAGAGGGGGTGTGATGTTTATGTATGTGTGCCCTTTTTGTGTTAGTTTAAGGGGCCTAGCGAAATAAACAGGCAGACTTGAATTTTTCTTTTTTCCTGCTTAGTTAATGTAAGTTTGTTTTTGTCCTCGCAATATTTGCAGTTGCTTATTTTGTGGGGGTAAATCCACTACAATTTTTTCTTTTCATCTTAATAATCTGCTGTTCGTGCAACGCGCGTAGTCAGTAGCAGAAAATTACAGGCACGACATAGAACTAAGAATTTTAGGCCAAGCCTTTCGAATTGAAATCACCGTTACTCGAAGAATATCAAAAAAATTATTTGAAGATCATCAAGGTGAAAATGAAATTTCAAGAAAACCAAAATGGATTAAGATAAACATTTTATAATTTTCTTAGGTACCAAAATACAAAAAACCTTAAAAAAATTAAAAAATCGTATCTAAAAAAATACAGGGAAATGTAACTAAAAACTAAAGAAAAATACTTAAAAAATATTTAAGCAAACATTAATTTTTAAAAATATTTTTTTTATTTTCTTAAATAAAAATATAACTTATAATAACAGGAAATATTATCGTACTATTTTAAGAAGGAGTACTTTACAATAAATATATTTTTATTAGTATTTTCGAATTTGTTTTTGTTTTAAATGTTAGTTAAGCGGGCGAAGTCTTCGTTCGGAAATCGATGGCCTGTTCAAAAAAATAATTTTAAAAACTTTTGTTCAAAAAACAATTTTTTAAGGGAAAGATCTTTTAACAAAAAGTACTTTCCAAAAGTACTTTTAGTATATGATACCTGAATATGAAAATTTATAAGAGAATTATGCGAAATTATGTTTTAAATAAAAAAGAACTATTTTTATAATAAAATAGAACCACTTAAAAAATTATTTTTTAATTGACATTTAATAATTTAATAAATAAAAGAAAAATTACCATTTTTAATAAAGTTCTAGTTATTTTGATTTTTGTATCTGCAAAAAAAACTTTTTGAGATAAAATATAATAAAATAAAATCGAATCATTCTTAAGTCAAACTAGTTTAAAGAGAACTTTTTACTATGAAAAAAAAAAAAAATAAATAAATCCTTTTACAAATACAGTAATTGTTGCAGCAAAAATTAGTTTTTCAATAAAAGAATTAAGAAAAAAATATAACTTTTCGCAAGCAATTTCAAAGAAAGTACCAATTTCGAAAACGATTTGAAAGTTTATTAAGCGAACTATTTTTTTTTTTTTCTTTAATAAGTTTTTTTTTTTTTTTATAGAACCGTTAAAAAGAAAAATATATATTTCACAAGAAAAACAAGGACTTTTAGCAATTAAAATTTAGCTTTTAAGTTCTTATTAAAAGTACCTAAAAGAAAATAAAAAAAAAATACATTTAAAAAAATAAGATCAGTTTTTAAATTTTTAACAAAAATTATTTCCGCAATAAGAAGCAGATTTTTTAACAAAATCTTTAAGAATAATAAAATAACGTCAAGTTTGACTCGTCAAATCTGAAGTTTTTTGGAGAGAGGGGAAAACAAATGGCATTCTGTTTTCCCTTCTCTCCTAAAAGCTCAAGACTTGACGATTTAAAATGGACGTGTGTGAATCGGCAATAAATGACAAAAATTTAACGAAAATTTTAAAACGCATTATGGTTAAGTTTACCATATGGAAATTAGTCCCCCATTTAGAAGCCAGAACCATATTAGGATATCCTCCGAACTTTTTATTGGTAAATAATAACAAAAATATGCTTAACACTTAAAATAGCATGGTTGTTTTTCAACCATAGCATGTTGCTGTTAGAAAAGAGGAAAGCACTATTGTTAATTTAAAAGCAAATTATTGTCATATTTAATTATAACATAACCATAATATGATTTTAATATACCATGATATGGTTGCCGGTGACAATTAAATAGTTATATAAACCTTAACATCTTTAAAAATTTTCGTTAAAAATAGTTTTATTGGAGGTGAGGTCTCTTTAGTTGTTGTATCCCTTCTCAAAAAAATAAGGTTATCAAAATGGGTATTTGCTTGAAAGATGACTTTATCGTTGAAGTCAAACATCTTTCTGACGAGCCCTTTTATTAGGTTTGAAATCAAGAAATTGTCACTCTGAAGAATAGGGCGAATAACAGAGGAATTTGTTGTCTAATTCAGTGATTTTTTCATGGAATGCTTAATAATCCCACAAAATTAATTTTTTTTTTTTCATTTTCTCCTCAAATTACTAAATGATGCAGCTTATTAAATAAAAATAAAAGGAGTCAACTGACTTTTTCAGTTAAGTGGCAAAATATTAGTTGTTTCCAAGAATTTTTTTTTTTAAAATGTTCAACTTTTTCAATAAAATTTTTAAAAAAATCATATTTTTTTATGAAAAGCCACTTATTAAAAAGCTAAAGGTACCATTACTTTTGAAAATTTAAAGTACTTTAAAAAGCTTAAATTGCTATCATGGGTCAACAATATATGTAGTTAGTTTTTATACAATATTCCAGACCTTAACCTGAACATCTTTCTTTCTCTCTATTATTTTCGACTTGTAACAAAATTCATAAGCAGTTTTATCTATTCTCTTATTACCTCTATAGGGTGCCATAAATATTTAAGCGCAGCAAATAGTAGAACTTTTTTGTAGGCGTTGCTTTAAAAAAAACGCTTTATAAGTGTGCGTTTTCCTCGTATCATCTTCATGTCTTCCTTCTGTAGTTGATGCTTTGGGGGAGGTTAAAAATCAACAGCTCCCTGTCTTTTAACTTTTTACGCACACAAACATACACATACTCTCAATTCCGCACAAAAAACTTTTTTAGACTATTTCATGGTCTTGTCAGTTAGCGGCATTTACTTTTAATTTATAACTCTTCAGGCTACATGAAATTTTTTTTTCTTATTTTTCGATTTTCGTGTTTTGTTTGTACTTTTTGCTTTTTCTCTGCTTTATGCTTTTCTTTAACAAAAGTTTTATTACTCAAAGAGCATTTGGGTGAATCAACGAAACCTCTACACATGTAACGAAAAAAAGTTGCCCTGTCTGTCCACTGTGCTGTCTACCAAGTGTCATGTGGTTGCGTACAAAAAACTTTTATTGTTCTTATTTCTTATTTAGTTTCTGAATTTTTTTTCTTTCTTTACTTTTTCTCTTCAATGTGACATATGACTTCATATGTAATTGCTACTAACATATTAAGACACTTGTAATTAATATTGATAAAGGTTTTTACAACCCATCCTAACCATTAATTTAGTAACGCTTGAATGTGTGTAAAATGCTTTTTATTAATGAAAAACTGTAACATTAATCCTGAATTTAATGCAATGAAAAGTAGTATACATTTGATGTCAAGTGAAGTTTTTTTGTTATTGGTACGCGAGATATGAATTTTGAGCGGTTCTAACAATGAATTCTGCTAGAGGAAGTAAAAAATATATACAATGTACAATTCTTTAAAATGATATAACTTTTTTTAAATCTATACACAATTTTTTAAACTGTGATATATACAGCCGTGTCACAGATTCCGTTCGGAATGCTGTCAATTCCGTATTTGCTATTCCGTTCGAAATCATTTTTGGTGCTTTGGATTCCAATCGTTTTCATCAATCCGAAAAATTTTGTTAAAGCGATTTTTATGTTACCCACTTGGCAACATCAGTATTTATTACAATTTAATATGGCAACAAATTCACTTAGCAAAACAAAAAATAGCTGTTAACAAAATTTTTGTACAAAAAAATTTACATTTGAGTTATTATTTATGTGTAAAAAAGTAATCAACTTTAAAATTTGTGAAATTTAAAAAGTAAATATGCCGAGCGTATCAATCAGGCTAAAAAAAAAGTTTAACAAATGTAATTGTTTCCAATTTTGCTTTGTTCTTTTCAGTTTTGTTTTGTTTTGTGTGTTGCCGTATGTAAATTTTGGCAAAATATGACAACAAAAGAGATTGGCAATGCTTCATAAATCCATTACGAAAATTTTGTTTTCTTGTTAAAGATTTTAGAAAGAGTTTTAAATATTTGTAAAATAAATTGCTAAAATTTATTTAAAATATACTTCTTTTGAAAAATAAATAAAGAAAACATATTTGTTTATTGATAGAAAGTATATTTTGATAATTATTTGCCGTTTAAGATACAGAAAACTCCCATTCCGTTCATGAAAATAGAAATGGTTTCATTCCGAAAATTTTTTTCGTAATTAATTTTCTGAAGCACCAAAATACGGAATGAATTCCGTTTCCGAACGGAATTGTGTTCTCTGACATGGCTGATAATATGTCTATCTCCCTACTGTGCATAGTAGACCAAATGAATGAAATGTGCGTGCAGTACAACTTGAGTTGCCAGACGGCCTGGAATCGACTGGATTGTCCGGTTTTTTCGGGTCTTGTCCAGTTACCAGCTCAAATACAGTTTGTCCAGTTAAAAAAAGAATTGCTTTAAATAAAAAAAAAAATTTTATTTATTAATTACGTACTAAATTTGTATTTAGAAAAAATTTGTACTTTGAACAAAGACATTCCAATTAATATTCAAAAAGGCTTTAAAAATAACGTACATAATTTATATACATTAATTGTTTTCGCTTGCATTTTTTATACCAACTAGCAAGGCTTTTTGTAAAAGTACTTTAAATAATCTTTACTCACAAGAAAAAAACAAAATGTCCTTTGAAAATTTTAAAAAGACTAAATGTAATTTAAATTGAATTGAAAAAAAAAACAAAATAAAATTATCATTGAAATTAAAATTTTACGGACCTACCCAAAATGTTTTATTCAACAAAATGTAAAAATTCTTAATAATTTCAAATTTTATATCAATTGATCATACACGCAAAGAAAGAACATGGTTGTGGTAAGCATATCCTAAGAGCAACATATTATGATAAGATTCATGATTGTAGTCACCATATTACGATTTTTATTGAATCATATTATGACCAAATATATTCGTAATATTACGTCATAAAATGTGTCCCTTAATCATCTTATCCTGTTATGTTAATCATAATAAGTTAAGAAGCAATAACATTATTGTCATGTTAATCATAATAAGTTAAGAAGTTATCATATTATGATACAGCTCAGCCCCACATTCACAACAATAAAAAAAGTTCAAATTTTTTTCCATCGATTTTTTATTTTGTGCCACAATTTTTTTTAATGTAAAAACAAGCTCTTTATTTTTTTAATTTCTTTGAACTTTGTTTTTTAATGGGTATTTTTTTTTATAATTTTTTAACCGCTCACTAACAAATAATTCGATAGGCATATTCAAAAAAAAAAAAAAAAACGACACAAATTATACAAAATTATTTTACAAATGGCGATGACAAAATATTATTAGATCCTAATTTTAATCTTTATTTGAGTAAAGATATTTTGATTGCATCTTAAAAATATTATGAGTACACGTATAGAAGGTGATCATGTTATGGCTATTAAATATCATGAAGTGGTTCTGAGTTTTCAAAGATATCATTATTTAGTTGTTAGAAAAATAATTATTTTTCAGTCAACTATACTCAAATTTATAATTGCGATAAACGTTGAAATGTTTACAGTAACTATAATATTGCTAATCTATATACATTAAATACAAAAAATGATTGTAATCCAATCTCTATACAATCATTGTATGTCCTCTATAGAACCACAAGCCAAGGAGCCAGGAACCAAAATTCGGACCACGAGGGGAGTTTGGGGGCAATTTCTGCCCGCCTGAAATTCTGTCATAGATTTTAATAAAATTTAAAACATAAATAGATCCCTAAATATATGGACACTTTAGCAATAAATTTTTTAAAAAATATAATCACAAGGGGAAGTAAAGATGGTTTAAGGCTATAAATTTTTTCAAAACTCGGTCTTCGAGGTAAGTTTGGGGGCAATTACTGCCCCTCCGGAGCTATCCAACAGATATTAATGAAATTTAAAACATAGATGGATGACTATTTATATGGACAAACAAGTAATAAATATTTTTTAAAATAGGAGCACGAGGGAAGTGTTGGAAATGTCTGCCCTCTGGAACTACTTCACAGACTGCTTATATCGACAAATTGGTAAGATATTTTTTGCACAATAGGACTACGAGGGGAGGTGGGGGGAAATTTCTGCCCCTTTGAAACTACCCCAGAGATTTTAATGAAATATAAAACATAGATAGATTCCTTCTTATACCATAAACAAAACGTATTTCTTTTTTAGGCTTACAAACGCCGGGCCATTCGCTAGTATTAAATAAATATAACAATTCTTTGTGTACGAAAACAATATATTGTTACAATAAACATAGTGTTGTTGCCGTAACTATGCCCAACCATATTTTTTCTCTGCGTGTAAGGGACACACTGAAGGAGATTTTAAAACAAAAATGGAAATAATTCTAGATTTTGTAAACTGTCCGATTGTCAGATTGATATATCAAATAAGGGCACCTAGAGTATTACAAGAATTAAAAACAATTCATAATTCTTAATTTAAGTCTGATTTGAATGAAATCTTATCTTAAATCTTAAACAAAAACATTTTTTATTTTTTTGATAGATTTTAAGATAATTTAAAAAAATCTGTTCCTGTAAATTTCGTATTTTGGCGTTTACGGTCATTTCATTAAAAACAAGTCGATTAAGTTTGGTTTTTTTTTTGTTATTTATGCTTTTTTGGGTTTAAGTTGACGATATGTAATATGACGTATGACTGCAGTTTAGTTGTTACTGTTTTTTGTGTTTTTGTAAAAAAAAAATGTTTATAAAAGTTTACTTTTTTTTTTTGTTATTTATGCTTTTTTGGGTTTAAGGTGACGATATGTAATATGACGTAAGACTGAATTTTAGTTGTTACTGTTTTTTGTGTTTTTGTAAAAAAAATGTTTATAAAATTTTACTTTTTTTAATTTTTTAAATTGTCCAGTTGTTTTTAAACAATCCAGGTGAATTTTTTACATTGTCCAGTTATTTGAATTTTAATTTCTGGCAACCCTAAGAACAACCCAGCTGTTTGAATTTAAATTTAAGTCTTAAGTTTTGATAAATTTTGCTGTTTGTGTTAAGTTTTGTGCTATCGTGTGTTCTGACATTTTTGGAAAAATTTTATGTTAAACATTTTTGTAGAACATTTCATCCTAGCCCTTGGTAGGGGTGTTCCATACGACTGTAGATACTTAAGCGAATACTTCATACAAAATGATGTTCAAAGCTTTTTGAAAAAGCAATTTATTTCTTCTTTATTCGACATCAACAACAAATGAACTTTATAAGAAACTTTATTAAATAAAATCAATTTTAAAACTTTCATTCCATCTCTCATCTTTGTGGTTGAACTTTAAACTTTCTTATGTGAGAGGTTATCTCTTACCATTACTCGGTGATGTAGAAAGCAGTTATACACGTTGTATTTTTTAAAAATTTTATAAACAGAAAATAAAAATGTTAATTACTTACATTTAAAAAATGAAACTTTAAAATTGTAGACAAGTTTGTCACATACCTGAAAGAAAAAGAAATTTATATAAATATTGATTAAAAAAGTTTTTAGCTGAATAAGAGAATTCGTCATAGTCGACTATTTGTCATTACATTAAAAATAAATATACATATTTTAAATGGCGACTTATAAGTCTAAAAGCCTTAAAATAACAAATAATTTTACAAATTTCAAATGAGTAAAATTTATTTTCAAACTAGCTGTCCCGGCAAACGTTGTTTTGCCACATAACTTATTTCTAGTGAGAGAAAGAGGAATAAAGCGCTTTATACCATGATCGGCGATGAAAAAAAAACAATAGCTTTTTATTTCTGTTCGTTACATATTCAATAGTTAAACATAAAAAAAGAGATGTATTTTTTATCCATTACGAAGGTCAATTGCGTTAACGATATTTTCTGTCAGTCCGTCCTAAGCAAACACAAATAAGCTCGATGGCTTGCCGACGCGAGAACATGCCACGTATAATTGTCCGTGTGAAAAACATGGTGTGCCCAAATCTAAGCCGCAAACAGACTTCATTTGGCCTTGCGACTTATTGATTATCATTGCAAATGCCAATCTAATAGGACATTAAACGTGTTTGAATTTAATTGGGATTTCTGTGGCAATCATTGGAGTTCGTGGCAGCAAAACATTTTCGTCTCGGAATTTACCATTCAAAATGGTAGCTTCGATAACGTTTTTCATCAATTGTTTAACGGCCAATCGTGTACCATTGCATAACCGAAGTAGAAACAAATTTATCAAAAAAATAAATAAACTTTGCCAAAGAATCGGTTAATTAATTAAGAAGGTTTAGAAGGGGGTGCTTTTACCTTTCTTGCTTTATTTTACGACGTAAATTTTAAAGTTTATAGCCTTTAGTTCCTTCAAGACTTTTAAAATATCATCGGATAATTAATTAAGAAGACATGGGTAGAGGTAGGATTTACCCCTTTTGCCCTAATTGTTGGAATTTCCAAAAAAGTTATATCTTAAAGTTCCTTTAGATATTACAGCGTCTGCATGCCAAATTTTAAGAAAACCGGTCGATTAGTAAAGAAGATATTGTGAGGGGGAGCTTTTACCCTTTTTGCACTATTTCACATCCCACTCCCTATTTCCTTTCAGATGTTACAGTGTATGCATGCCAAATTTTAAGAAACCCCGTTCATTAGTTTAAAAGATATAGGGAAGGGGAGCTTTTACCGCTATTGCCCTATCTGACGCCCTATTCTATTTTTTTCAAATGTTACAGTGTCTGCATACCAAATTTTAAGAAACCCGGTTGATTAGTTTAAAAGAATGGGGAGGGGGAGCTTTTACCCCTATTGCCCTATTTCACGCCCTAAATAATAGTTCTTTACAGATGTTGGACTATTTTCCTGCAAAATTTCAAGAAAATCGGTCGATTTGTTAAGCAGATTTAGGGAGGGGGAGCTTTTACCCCTCTTGCCCTATTTCACGCCCTATTCCCTATTTTTTTCAAATGTAACAGTGTCTGCATGCCAACTTTTAAGAACACCTGTTGATTTGCTAAGAAGATATAGGGAGGGGGAGCTTATGCCCTATTTTGCGCCCTCTAGCGATATAAAATATACTCTACGACCTATACCTAACATATACACATACAAAATTTCATAAAAATCAGTCAAGCCGTTTCGGAGGAGTTCTAAATGGACGGCATTTTGTTGATATTTGTATGGGATTAATATATAGGAAAATCTAAATGCCATATCTCCGGAACCACTGGGCCGATTTCGTGCAAACTTCACATAAACCATCTACAGACTTTCCCTAACGTACACTTAAATGTTGGTTGAAATCAGTCCACCCGTTTGCGCAGTTAGTGGTGACATCAAAATGTACACTTCTTTTTATATATATAGATTCGAATCACAAAACGCTGGAAAACTAAATTCCTATAATTTATAGGAAATACTGACTTTAAAGGCCATAAAAATTGAACTATTAAAACACACGTGCGCTTGAAAAGCTCTGTCATAAAACATTGGAAAAAAATGTGTTTATTTAATTATTTTTTGTGTAAAGTGTGTGAAACTAAAAGTCATAAAATTAAAAACCACAAATGTCACATTATCTCTTTAAGAAAATGAGACGTAAACACTGACTTAATGTGATATTTTACTCCTCCACCGTCATACTCATACGCACTTGAATTTACATACATACTTAATTTTCTTGCCAACTCATACTCGTGCATTTCAACAATCTGTGAAGCAATACATTTTAATGACAGTTTCTTGTTAGTTAAACATGTTATAATGTCAAACATACAAGTGCTCCAAAGCATAAATTTGCAAGTTGTTGTGTATGGTATCTGTGTAGGTATTTTTACATGTATGTATGGGTTAGTCTAAGTGTGGATTTAGTTATTTGGTCAAGGTTGTTTTCTGCCTTCAAGACTGCAAAGTCATTAAAACCTGATTTTTTTTTTGTATTTTTAATGAATGGGGCTTTAATTATACTTTTATCTTTCGTATAATAAGGATTAAGAACGATCGGAAATGTTATATTCAAAATTCATATAATGGAAACGAAATATCCAAAATTTATGTAACGTTATTGCCACACCAGCTATTCACGTCTGAACCGAAGGCAGCGGTTGTCCCATCCCTGATGTCCATTGTGGTTGAGTTGATAACTTGAGGCGTCACCGTCATCAAGTAGTACAATTTAAGTTTATTTTAAATTTTATGTATGTTCGAAAAGTTTGTTTTTACTTTAAACTTAAGTTTTATTTTTCTATGTCGGATCTTTGTTTAAAAGTCATATTGGACGGCTGTTTTTTTACTCGGTTTTTCAACCTATTTTTTAAATAAATAGTTATTGTGAAAATTTAATATTCTCTTAAATAGTTGTTTAATAACGTTTTGGATAATAACAAACGATGAAATTATTTTTATATAGTAAATAGTGCTTTCTTTTTGTTTTTAATATTTGTTCCTTTTTTACCTCTTTTTAGCCTCTTATATATCACCAAGTTGTTTTGATACTTAACTGATATTTTAGCGCTGAATCCCAAAGCCACACTATACACTCCATCACATGAGGAATGCAATTAACGTTCTCTTTTTGAATATCAGCAAGGTTTTTGGTTACTTGGCGGATATTACGGAGCTGTCCACCTCTATATACAGATAATAAGGACAACGGGGTAATGAAATAGCAACTGAGCTTGCCAAACACGGTGGTCGTCTAGAAGATAGATTTGTAGATCATATCGTTGGATTTCACTGGCTTACTGTAAGTCACTTATTCAGCGTAAGTCCTTTAAACTTGCACAGTTGGGGTCGACTCTTCAATCCAATTTGGAATTCAATGACTACTGTTGGAATTATCATTTAGTGGTGTACGATACCTCTGTATATTAAGGAACTGCCCTTCGTTTTCCGCAATTTTTGAAAAAAGTTTTAACGTTTCCAGGAATGGAAAAAGGTTTAGATATACGTTATAATAGTCCATGTAAAACTACACGAGCTGCAAGTAAAGTCGACAGTAAAACTCCGTTTTGACACCACTCAACTCGTTAAGAATAGGGATCATGTGTGACACCAGGGCAATACTGAGGTGGGTAGAGCCAGCCCGTTGCGTTGAGTTATTTCACCGAATTACCGAGTTTTATCCGCGATATCTCAGAGAATCCTTTGTAAAAGGTAATTCCCAAATAATCCATGTTGGGTTGAATTAAACACTGGGCAGCCACATAGGAGATGAAATACTGTCTCCTCAGTTTCCAGGTTCTTTGCAGCTGTGGAAGCATTCATTAAAAGGGAGCTCGAGTCTCATAGTGTGCTAACCGATCGTCAAGCGACCAGTAAAGCACGTATACCAATCTCGAATCGTAAATAAGTTCAATTAATGTTAATAACTTAAATAACAGCGTCAACCTTGTACAGTGTTGCCATTAGATTTTTTCGAAAAAATACCTGCACATGCTAAAAAAAATACGATCAAAGTATAAAAGCAATGTAATTTTAAAATAACATTGTACAATTTTAAAATATATTTGAGAAAACTTTAAAATATATTTTGACAATTTTAAAATTCATTTGGAAAATTTTGAAAACATTTGGAAAATTTTCAAATACAATTGGAAATAGTGTATTTTTTATATCAATATTCAAATATGTATAAAAGTAAGAGCTTCATGTTTTCTGTTAAGTTTTTTATTACATGTTCTTTATGAATTGTGATCAATTAATAATTTAAGTATGTTTATGAAATATGTATTTTTAGTGGAAAATCAATTTGTTTTTTATACAGTTTAAAAAGTTTTTATGTATTGGGTATAAATAAGAGAAATAATTATAAAAAAAAACCCGAAAAATCCCAAACATTTGGAACATACAAAGTATTACTGTCGCCAACTTTTTAAACCACAAACAACTCTGGAAATAAATATATTTTTAAGCGATTTTAGGAAAAAGAAAAATGTTCAACGTTTTGAACAAGAAAATATTACCAAAAAAATTTTTTTCTGCATTTATTTCATAAATAAGGCGATACGACGAAATATCCCTATATTTTGGATATTATAGAAAATCTGTCTGATTTTCCCTACGCTTCTATTTTAGTATCAAAACTACCTACATGTAGTGATTTTCCCCTATTTCTGGCAACACTGACGTTTATTATTAACGGCAAAATGTTATTATAAATTTTTGAATTAAATTCACAAAATTTAAATAAAAAATTTAGATAAAACCGCTAGATTGACATAAAATTATTGCCATTGATCTTTCAACCTAATTAGGAACATAAATTCCCCGGTAGTATTTTCCATTTCCCATTTTTACAGTTGAATTTTGATAGCAAAAATGGGAGACAACTCCCGGGGAATTTTTATTCATAATTGGGCTGTTTATTAATAACAGCCAACTTCACTACTTAACACGCTGTCAAAATCGGATTTAACAATTGCAAAGCGTTAACACCGCGCTATTTGGGTTTTCTTTAAACATTTTCTATGAATATGAGAATTTTGACAGAAATAGCTTGACGCGTTTATTTAGGTTTGGCTGTTAGACAGACAAAACACTAATGATCTAATATGAAATGAGAAAAGCTTTGTTATCTTTAATAAAGATTTTAATTATGGGAATCCTAAACTCCTATACTGAATAAAATTTTTCTCGTAATTTGTTCCCATTTCCCTAATCCTTTAAGGGAAACACTAAAATTTCGAGTGAGAGCAATGTTCACTTTTATTCACGATAGCCACGAAACTGTAATCATACTCAATTAGATCTTTACTAGAATATAATCTTTTAACTCAGATCAAAACATGTTAATACCGAACCGAAAAACCTGTAAGGGCCATTATTACAACTTACAAATAGTTATTTTTAGGATGCTATCTGACAGATAAATAGGTTTTGGTTATTACAAGTTAACATTAACCTAAAAAGTGACTGATAAGCTAACATCAGGTTTATCCTCATGGTAACTTTACAAGTGAACTTTAAGAACTTGAAGATGCCATATTTTCTGCTGAAGATACAAAAAAAACAAAACAATTTACCATTAAAACCAAAAATAAAGCACAAAAATTTACTTTTGTTTTTAATTAATAAATAAAACAAAACTAAGTCGTTGCCACTACGTATTTTAAACTACCAAAAGTAGTCGGTATATGCTGCAATGTTGCCACAGTATATAAATTACATTTTTTATTTTATCGGACAGTTGTAATAATTGGTCACTTTATCGTTCAAGATAGCTATTGTTCACGTTAACTATCAGCAACTTTATCATTAGGTTGTAATAATGGCCCTAAGTGTATCAATTTGAAAATAATATGAAAGAAGTTGTAACTTCTAAAGTATTCAGATGATTTGTATGAACAAGTTGATTGTGGTTTTTTGGAAAGCTGCTTCTTGATGTCTGTATTTAGAGGCACGAAAGTTTGGCGGAACTGTTAATTTATGTTATACGAAAGTTTTTTTGTAGTTTTAAACAAATGAATGTTGAAAACTTTCTGTTTAAAATTAAAAAAAAAAAAACAAATATAAACAAATTTCAATTAATTTCCTTTGTGAAAAATAAATCATTTTATATTTTATTTTGTTCACTAACTATTAAAAATATTTGCCGTAAACGGAATTTTTCATATTATATATTCGTTCCTTTTACTCCTCTGTGGAGCATAGGGCCGCACATTTTTCATATTAATTTAAAAAAATATTTATTTTCTCTTATTTCTTGTTTTTTAATTAAGTATTCATTAAGTGTAATAAAAATGCATTTGTCAAATAGAATTCGGTAATTAATTTACAATTTATTTACAATTTGCCAACCCACCAAAAGCCAGGGAAAAACACCATCAATTATGTTTTATTCAAAAAAAAATTTATAACACTTTCTTTCATCAAACATATCAATGGCAATAAATCTATTGTGTTTTACAAAACTGCTTCCTAGAAATAATTTCCAAAAAAAAAGAAAATATATTTAAATAAAAAAAGCCGAAAAAACGCTAGAGCGAATACCACAACCACACAATAAATTATCATACAAATCGTATAAATGTGATTACACCCTGAACATGATCAAGTAAATAATTTATACATCAAACTAAAACACATAAAACAGACTATTTTATAAAATATGGCAAAAACAAAAAACAATAAAACCCATAAAAAAACATGGTACCATAAATAAGTATTTATGTAAAAGAAATAAAAAAAAACCCAGTAGAAGTATAAATAAACATTTAAACTCTCTACCGCAGAAATTTCAAAACAAAAAGAAAGTGGTATTGGCAGGCAAATCTCAGTTAGGACTATAAAAAAGGACGACCAAAAAAATCAGAATCACAGCCTTAACGTGGCTAAATAACTAGCAAAAATCGGACTTTTTGTTAAACGAAATAACTATGATTGTTGGCAAAAAAAAGCGAAAAAAAATTGCTTGTACCAGTAAAAATCATTTGTATGCTAAAATGCATTTGAAGAAAAAAATACCGAAATACCAAACAAATTTTTCTTTTCTAAAACCCATCTGATTGTTAACTGTGGGCAGGCAAATATTTTGTATTTTTTTTTTTTTAATTTTTTCCAGAAATAAAAGAACGCTACGAATTGGAAGAAATGAAAATTAGGCTTACAAACAGTTTGCAACTGGAGTTTTTTCCAGGACTTTTCACATCCCGGAATACAACTAAAAGATATTTGATGCAACATCAAATTCAGCTTATGCACTCAATTTGATATGTTTATATGTGCAGAATCTTCAGTACCCTTCACCATAAGTTCTTAGCTTCTTAGACCACTCACCCACTAACACACATTATCAATCATAATTAAAAAAAAATATGTTGAATATATTTATTTTTAAACACATTTTTCTACTTGAGCAGCAAATCATGTATATATTTGTTAAGTTTTGAAAAAGTCTACACATTTTAGTAAAAAAAAAAACAAGTACCAAGAGATGACAACAATGTATAACAGTCTAGTTCCCATCATTCCTGGGGTCTTCAGAAAATCAATTTGAACAAACAAACGAATATACGGACAGTCGGACCAAACAAAATTATATCACTTCTCAAAGAAGAATATACATTGAAAAAGTTGTTTTAATCATAGTAGAATAAGTACAAGGTAACGCCATTAGAAATTTTGTTCTCCATTTCAAAACCCATATAACGTCAAACAAAAGAAAATATGGAAAAAAATTAAAACCAATACAAAATTAATTAAAACCATAGCATAACAAGTATACTATGGTTTTAATAAATTTTGTATTCAAATATAATAAAAATCTTATCACACAGCTTAATTCCAAAACATGCTAAGTTGACTTAGATTTTTTAACGTTTTTAAATTAAATATTGTCCATCTTATATTCTGCACAATTACTTTTTACTTTTTTTGAAAAAGTTGTGCACAAATATGTAACTTAGCATACAACTGAAAAATGTTTCGCCCGTTAACTTGAGAATCACTTTTTCGACTTAGCATAATTTGGAATTGAGCTGGCGACACAACTTTTAACAAAAACAGACTTAGAACTGAATGCACTAGAACTATAAGCACAAAAGCTATAAACAAATAATCATAAGAGAAAAGTTTATTCAGAGAAATTGCGTTCTGTACCCATGTTCTGTAAATTTAGTGAGAACTTCTCGCATCTTAAAGATGTAAAACAAAATATTCCATCTTTTCTCGAAAAGTGAGGAAAAACTGTGTCTGTAACACATGTCGAGAACTATCAAAAGAGATAACGTCCTTAGTGTTACAAATGCCGAGCGCCAGTCACACATATTGCTAGGAACACAACTGGGACGAACGACGAATTTCGCCCTACACGACGAATTTTTTTAGTAAAAATTCGCTGAGTAAATTCGTCGTATCAAACACAATAGCGACGAATAACTCACAGCTTTACTAATTAGAAAAGTTCTTTGTTGTTTGTGCAAAGAGAGAGAAATAGTGTGACCATATAAAAAAAAATTTACTTAAAAAACACAAACATTAACGAAACCACAATTAAAAACTATTCTATAGTAATCTTCTTTGTATATTTATTTTATTAATGCGATAAAATAATAAAAAACAATTATTAGAGTAAAAAAGTAACTTTATATACTAAAATATTTGAAAACTAAAATCAAACATGATCACCTGGTACTGATCTGTTCGTCGTTCGCCGGCGTATGAAATAGAAATAAGTCTATTGCAAAGTCGCCGCGTATGACGAATATGTGTGTATTTTCATATACACAAATATGTTTTATTTTTGGCGACGAATATTCGCGGCCAAAAATTCGTCGTTCGTCCCAGTTGTGTTCCTAGCTAGCATATCATTGATGGTGACCAAATTTACTAAAAATGAAACATTTTCAACGACGGCGGCGAAAATACAACCGTCGGCTATGCCAAATAATGTAAAGTTCGACTTTTGTTGTTTGCAAATGAGCTTTGATAACATTCGTATATTTAAAAAAAAAAAAATTTTAAAAGCAAAATAATTTTTCAATGAAAAAATGTGCCAATAACAAAATATTATTATTAACTTTGCATTTTGCATTTTTAGTATGTTTTTTAGTGTTGAAACTTATTCGCGTCCCGTTTTTATTCGTGAGTTTATTTGACTATTCAAAGCGGGAACTTTCTCACAGAAATTTTAGAGACACACTTTATCTGTAAATTGGCCAATAATTTCCTTACGTGACAGCTTTTACTGGCTAGAAATATTACAAACGTAGTTAAGTGAGAAAAACAGTTGTTGGTTTCAATTTTCGCTTCATTTTTCACATTCAATCGAAAAGTTTCCTGACGCGAGAGTTACAGAATATGGTCACTGGTTGATTATCTCCAGCGGGAGAAAGAAACCCCCAAACTTAAGTTGGCTTTTTTCTTAAGCCGAAATTTTATCGAGTCGGAAAAGTGTTTGTGAATTGAAAGCATCTAATGACAGATAGTTAAAAGTAGTGCTGGGATACAATCGATATTTTCTATTATCGATAATTTAGATTTCACTATCGATATTACTATCGACTGAATGTTTATACTTAAGTAGGAAAACTTTAACTAGTTTTTTATCAGGCTACAGTTCGTTGCTTTTATCACTTTATTGAACGTATGACTCGTATGTATGTACGCACGTTATTTTAGACGACAGTTTTTAAAAATTGTGATGCAGTTAAGCACCTTTCTGAAGGAACCAAAGTAACAGGGACTATAAGATATTTTATTGCAACTTTAAATAATGTTCTAAGTTGGATTTGATTCTCAACCCAAAAGGTAATCAATCTAGCGGACTTTTCCTCTAATGGTCGTTCATTGTTTTATCCTATGCTCGCAATTGCAATTGAATTTTTATTTGATTTTTTTTAAAACATCATAAAACTATCTGACATTTCAGTCCCTTCGGCATAAAGGACTTAAGTTAGTAGTAAAAAAAGTACAGCAAAGCAATCCATACCACCTGCCATTCTTGTTGTTTGTATTAAATGCTGTTATTCGGCGCGAATTAATAAATAGCAAGTAAAAACTTGCGGCAAAAAACTGTGTGTGCATAGCTACTGTAACATGTCTTCATAGCTGTATTTTAAATAATATTGATATTTTTCCTATCGATATTTTCGATATCTTTTGTCACAAAAATGTTACAGACACACTTTTTCTGTAAATTGGCGAGTAATTTCCTTCTTTTTTTAGTACTTAAGGTTTCTTTAAGGCCTTGGTACTCTGACGTTAAAGCATACGTTGCGGATTTTTTTCACCCAGCTTATGTTTAAAAAGTTAACCTGTTAAACAATTCTTGTTTATTGATAAAGCGAACATTCTATGGATGCACCTACCTGGTACTTGTTCTACCATGGTAACTACCAATCATTAAAATCTACCAAAGCGTTACGTGCCCGTAACATTTAATTATGAAGAATAAGGCCTTATAGCCTTTTCACACTTGTGAACATCTAAAATCTAACATCAATTTGCGAACAGGTTTACAAAATGTTCCTATCTCATTGTATTCCATTCAACATTTTTCGATTACTTTAGTGTAATCACTAGAAAAGTAGCAATAAATTCTATTATTATTGTGGCATCACTGACAAAATAGCATTTCCTTACAAAGCAGTGTTACCATTTGTCAAGTTTTTCCTTTTTTGCAAGACTTTTTTGTGAAATTTTTTGTTATGTTATTTAACAAGATTATTTCCAAATCCATTTTGGAGTTTTCTTTTAACTTTTTGGCACTTTTGTAGAAAAAAAATTGTCATGTTTTTGTAGATGTTTCAAGTGTGTATCACAAAGCATGCAGAGATGAAAAAACTGACGTAAGTTAATTGCCCAAATCATTTGCGAAGGCAGCTTTTGAAAAAAAGGGAAAGAAAGCTTTTTTGGTTGTGTGGCAATGTGTAAAAACAGGCCGCTATAATCAACACAAATTCCGTGATCAAAGCAAAAATCCAAAAGGGCAGCTTTTGAAGAAAATTACAGAAAAAACACAATATGTTCTGTCTTGTGACGCCTCAGTGTGCTCTGTGGTACGAAAGCCTGTTTCACATTTTCAACATCCTTCATGCGTTCCTCCGAATTATATGCAAGTGCACTGTAACATGCCTACGTTAAGCTTATGCAACAATAAAATTTTGGATATTAATAATATTTGATGTCCATTTGAAGCAAAGCCCGGGAAACACATACACTGAAATATTTTAGTGGTACAAATGACAACATAAATCAATGTAAGAAGTGCACGTATGTAGGTGTGAGATCAAAAAACCACGCTATAGTAGATTTGCCTTGGTATGACTTAATGCAAAAATATTAAATTTAATGGTTTTATTTTAAGGCAGGGTTAAACCATGGTTAAATAAACAGGTGGCAGCACTACGCCAGATGACGATTTTTTGCTCTTGCATTGTTTGTCTAGGTTTATGTCAAAGTTTTGTTTATGTTTACAAAAAGTCCACGTTTTGTGCTGTGATTATTGTATTTTATTAAAGTTTTTGATAATTTTAAATTAAAATAAATAAGATGACCATTATTAAATAAAAATTGTCTAAAAGTTTATTTATTTCATCACGTTCAGCGGCACGCTTTGATTTTTGTGTAATGTTTTTTTTTGACGTAAACGGTGATGTAATTTCCATTTTTGTTGTAATGTTGTATTTGTTACCATAACGATGCCACCTGCTTATTCCACCATGGGTTAAACCAAGTCTTCTATATGTTACGAATTCCAATAGAGTATAGTATAGAGTGTTTTTAAGCCCAACATAACCTGAAATTGTTAACAAATAACCAGTATTGCCATTTAAAGGCTTGATTTAGCCATTTTTCACCCTGTTTAGGCATTAAAAAATGAGTTTAGGCATTAGCCATTTTTTTTTTAGCCATTTTTCAACTTGTTTAGCCATAAAATTTTTTCTGCCTCTTTTCTTTTAAAAGAATAATTTTTATTTTATTATAAAAATTGCTTAAAGCAAAATAAACATTTTTAACAATTAAAACGCTTTAATTTAAATCACATTTTCCACAAATGTTGAAAATCGCTGTAAACAATGAGGATAAAACATCTTACAAAATAAAGGAACAGTATTCCAATATTCAATTTATAAAATGGATCAACACACACATCGGTGTTTCTTTCTGGTTGCAAGTATTTCAATAAAGAGATGCAGGCGGCAACAAAATTTTTTTAGAAATTTCAGAATTGACTATAAAGTTGCCCTCACTTCCATGGTCTAATGCTGAAGTAGATAGGATATTAAGCCAAGTAAACATCGTTTACAGTAATTTAAGAAATAGGTTACATTTAGCAACCGTTAATTCGATTTTATCAAATAGGTAAATATTTTTACCATAACAAAAAAATTTTTCTACCAACACCACACTAGTGGAGATGGTACTATGCGTTTGTGCTGATGTTTATAGCACCTTTAAATAATGGTATAGGTGGGCTTCTTTACGTATACCGATTGGCTCAGAATCACTTTCTTAGTCGAATTGACGATGTTTGTCTGGCTGGCTGGCAAGCTTTCCATGTAAACCCTGTGCGCAAAGTACAGGTCAAGGTCAAGGTTGACCGACTATACTTTCTTACTTGTTTTTTATTGTAGATATAGACTCAAATTATTATTTTCCTTCAAATTATTTAAAACTAATAGGCACGAGTGTTTCCTATGAAATGAACAATAACGACATCAAATTTATCGATGATTTAAGTTTTAAAATATCTATCAACATATTAATTTACGTGTATTCTTATTTAAGAAATCGATCTTAACTTACAATTTCATCGTAAACAACTTTAAACGAATTATTTATGTTTTGTTATTGAATTTTAATGTGTTTTTATTTAAAAAAGCTTTCAGCCATTTTTGAGACCATTTTTAACAATTTTTTCCGCAAACTTAGCCATTTTTGGTCACCAAGTTTTGGCAACACTGCAAATAACACTAACAAATTAGAATTTAATCAAAACATGTTTCTTGTTTAAAAGATCATTTGAAAATTAATTTTGGCATTCAGTTTCGGGCCACTTTTTCGGCCGTTTGTCACGAATTACACGAACAATGTTATCTTCCAAGGCATCAATTGTTGCTGGTTTATCAGCATGAACAAACTAATTCGCGTTATCTCACAATAAATTATTAAGAGGTGTGAAATCGCACGACAGCATTTACAGCTCCATTTGTCGAAATAAACTTATTGCCAAATTTCAACAAGTCGATGGTTGCGGTCGACGTATGGCATGTAGTGCTATCCTGTTGAAACCACATCTTTCTCGGAGCAGTGTCATCCATATTTTTAAGCAAAAGTCTTGAATCATAGTGAGGAAGCGATCTTCATTGACCGTAAGTCGAGCTCCGGCTTCAGTTTTGAAGAAATAGGATCAAATTTTGGCCTTGTAATGGAGACTGTATTGATTTAAAAGAGTTTACTGAACATGAATGTCAAAAACTCAGCGTTGTATGATTATTCGATAAACGGCTGACTTACCCCTTTCTAAGTTCTATCGGTATTAAAAAACAGCATTTTCTGCCAAAAAGAATCCCTTTTGGCATTTTAAGTAAAAGCCATGAATGCATTCGAGTGCATAAAGTGAACACACACAATTTTCACAAAACAACAGAAAACTTGAAAAAATATTGACTACCCATCAAATGGGCAAAAAATAAAACAACAACAAAAAAAACTCTGAAATAGTTAACAAGCAAAATGTAAAAAGAAAGAAAAAAATTTTCCAAAATATTTGCTATAAACCTAAATGAAAATCGTTTCCATTCCTAAACGATTAAAGCTAAAGATAATTTATGGAAAATGCGGCAAAACAAATTTAAAGAACTTTTAAATATTTACTCAAGCTAAAAATCATTATTCACACACAATAACAAATGAAAAAAAATAGAAATTTTTGCCATAAAATTCTTTTGAAATAAGGAAAAACTAATGAAAACATGAATGAACAAACGTTGTGGAAGATAAATTATTCTAAAAGCAAAACAAAAAACACACAACTCAGGGAATTGCAAAGGAATATAATAAAATTACAAACCAAAACAAAAAAAAAAAATATATAGCAAAAGAAAAAATTAAAATGGTCAACCAAAAATTGTTAAACGCGTCCAATAAAACATGTTGAAAGTTTAGTTAAACATTCTACAGGAACATCCGGAAAAAAACAGTTCAAATGGGAAATAACAAAAGGAAAAACAAACAAAAGGGGAGCCATAAAAGGATCATAAGCTTGGAAAGCAATAGCAACATAGAATTTAGTGCTGGAATGGGATAAATAAATACATACATACATTCAAAGTGACTGGTTGAAATATGACCAGCCATAAAAAACCGGGGAAAAATAAATGATAAAAACATATTTGTTCCTTTTTGCTTCTTTCCTATTTTTTGTCTTTTATTTAACTTTTAGCAAATGTTGTACAAATTCAATTATTTTAATTTTTTTGTTTTTTTTTTTTGGTACTTTCTTCGGTTTTTTGTCTTGTTTTTTTTTTGTGTTTAAGTGACAGTGTTTTATTTGAGTGTTTTTCTTGCTTTACAAATTTTGTATTTTGTTGGTATAATTTTGGAGAATTTCTATAAGTTCTTATTTAAAATTTTCTTTTATGTTTTTTAAATAACCTTTTTAGAACAAAAAAAAAATGTCATAAATCTTATTTTCAACCACTTTTTTAAATGTATGTGACATTGGTGTTATTCCATTTAATTCCTTGTGCCTTTATATTGAAATTGCATTTAAATATGGTTAGAATTAAAAAGTTTTTAAGGTGAAAGATTTTTTAAAGTTTTGATTTTTGGGAATGAAATTCACTAGATGTTGGATTTGAGGAAAGAAAGGTTGTCAAAATAAAATTGAATACTTCACGTACAAAAATATTTAGAAGTAATGGCTTGAATCAAACAAAATGCAACATTTTTATCTAACTTTACACAAATGGAAGATTAAATAAAATATAAATTACAAAGTGGCGCAAAAGTCATCACCCTATCGGAAGATGCTACAATTTTCACAAATGGCGATTCTGCTTTGAAATTTTTAATGGAAAAATATACAAAATACACGTCAATTAGAAATGGAGCGTTGCACTTCTGAAGAACGTTGAATAATTGTTTTGATTTTTTGCGAAATATTTCATGGAAAATCTCATGAAATAATTGTCGCTTAAGGGCGATTCACAAATAACATAAAAAAGCCGTTACAACCGAACAAAGTGACTGTATGATGTGGTCTTTACGCTGGAGAGGTCATCAACGCCGCGGGTCAAACGACTACTTTGAATGCTTCAACAACTTTCGTCTACCACAACTTAACGAATTGTGTTTTAAAAATATGTGGTTTCAACAGGATGGAGCAACGACAAATACGGCACGACCTGCAAGTGATTTCAAGATTTTATTGTGGTTCATAGTGTCAAACCTATGCTCCTATATATATATATATATATATATAGTGTCAAACGCCTTATCGAAATCTATAAAGCGCAGATATAGGGGTGTGCGCTATTGCTCTACTATTATGCTTAATCTGTAAACATGGTCGACGCAGCGCTCTTAAGTCAGCCTGGTCGTTCCTCAGACTAGCTGCAACATGATCTGACATCATGTTCTGATCATGATCTGAGTCGCGCACATCATCAATAAGTGATGTGCGCCACTATTTTATTCATCATACTTAATAATGTGATTCCTCTCAAGTTATAAATTATTCAGAGAGGTTATCTTTTTTGTTACAATTCCTTCCATGAGTTCAGACGACCGTGTTTTGCTAGACCAGAAGTCCGATATGAGCGGCCGCAGGAGTTCAGAGCTTAGCATACCGTCTGCTTTTAAAAACTCTGAGGGTATAGCGTCCTTGCTGGAAGTGATTTACCCCTGGGTAGAGAGACAAATCTTTTAGCTTGTCAAAGTTGAGAAATCTTCGTCCATAGCCAAGTAAATACTAGCTTACAGAACACGATTCGCAACTCTAAGTAAATTGTAAAATTAATATTTGCGAAGTTCTGCCAAATGTATCCGAATCATGCATAATTCACATTTTTTTTTTGTTAAACGTACAATTGAAGTTATGCAGATCATTGTCATATATTTTATAGTAAGTTAAATTCCCTTGTAGTTCTTTTAAAAGTTTTTAAATTTCTTAAATTTTATCGATTTCTTATTCAAATATTTTTACCCTTTTCTGCCATCCCATTATTACTTCTTTTTAAGCTTTAACGTTTGAAATTAAAAAATATATCTACTTGTATGAGTGTGTGTTTTACTCCAAAGCATATGGTTTTAATTACCACTCGGTGTATGTGTTAATTTCCTCCTTTTTTTTTTTGAAATTCATTTCAATTTTCGTATATTTTATTTTTTGCATAGACATCGTCTGCTTGCTGTTATTGTTTGTTGGTTGGTTCGCCTGTTTCAAATTTATTTGTAATTTTATGAGTTTATGACTTTGGGTGCGTACTTTTTTTTATATTTTCACACATTTCTGTTTGTATATGATGCATTACATGCAGAACAAACGACACATTTTATAGCGTACTATAAATCAATTAGTTTGTTAACTTTAAGCTTATTATAGAACTCTTTCAGCTATAGAGCAGAAAGTGAAAAAAACAAGGAATATAAAATAAGCAGCCATTTGCGAATCAATAGTAAAAATAAGGCGTTGAAAACAAAAAGGGGAAGATATGCGAAGGGTTTTAGTAATGAAAATTCAAAATTATTAGCAAGCCAGATATGGTTTGATGAAACTGCCTTTGGGGAAACAAGGAACAAATGTCCCATAATCTATGAAAAAAGGACTCGGCGGCGGGCATTAGAGCTGTGCAGATGTCAGCTCAAGAACCTAGTTGCGTTTCTAACTTGCCACTGGCCCAAAGGAAAACACGCCTAAAAGCTGGGGTTCCCTTGCAAGGACCTTTGAAGAAGTTGCCGCGACGAACCTTACCTACCAAACCTAGCATAAAGTGTCCTGCGGGAAATTTGTGTGAATTAATCCAACAGACTGGTCCCGGGAGTTTTGAAAGTAGATCAGGTACAAAAAGAAAGAGCTCATGACCAGTGAAAGCAGAATCAATCATGTAACTTGTTTATGAAGAACAAAAAGGTAGAAAAAGTAATGAATTACAGCACAGTCTTTTCCGGTGGTGTGACACATTTTTTAGGACTTTCTTAAATTTTGTTCCTTAATTTAACCTTAGACTTGTTAACTTTTTCTTAGAGTAAACGGCTGATTGCTTAAGCAAAGTACGATTAGTTTCGTGGTTTGCTTAAGCAAATAACACTTGACGAAACTTGACGAAAAAATTCTTAAGTTACTTAATGCTAAGAACACAAACACGACACGACAATTTTTTGGCTGCAATTATTCGTTACTTAAAGTAACACATATTTTTGTATACGAAATTCGCCATACGCCGCGAACATTGCAATAGATCAACTTCTATTTTTTATACCGGCAAACCACGACCAAATCAGTACCAGGTGAACATGTTTGGTTTAGACTTTAAGGCCCGTTTTCACGACTTAACGATAGCTAAATGTAGGAAGTTATCGAACAGATAATGAGTTTTTAATTATCACAAGTTCTATTTTACCTAAAAGTGAAGGATAAGCTAAAGAGAGGAACGTTCTACCTTTAACTTTTGTCGTAAGGTTTAGATTTGAGATTGCCATATTACATTCACATATATTTTATATATGGCAGCTCCAATTATACGTATATTTTGTAAATGTAAAAAAAGTACGCAGTTGCCAGTTCGTATTTTTATTTTGGCAAAAATAATCGGTATTTTCTTTAGTATTGCCACTTTTTTAAAAATGTTAAGCTTATTTTATACAGAAGTTGTGAAAACGAAAAATAGTTGAAGGTAACTTTATTCCTCACTAGTGCTAAAGGTACCGTTAACTATATCGAACTTTAAAGGTAAGTCGTGAAAACGGGCCTAAGAGTTTTAGTAAATAAAGTTATTTTTACTTTAAAAAATGTTTTATCTTTATTTAATAGCATTTTAAACAAATACACCAAATAGCTAGCTAAATGAATTAATTTTAGTTGTTTTTTTATAATATTTAATCTAATCTAATTATTGTTTTAAAATGTTCAGCAAACAATAACAATTTATTATGACAGGGCTGTATTATCCTCACAATACGTAAGACCTGTGCTAAAAACACAACTGGGACGAACGACGAATTATTCGCAACGAATATTCGTCGTCAGTAATAGAACACTTTGGTATGTATGAAAATACACACAATCATTGCGTTGGCCGAAATTCGTTCTGCGTAACGAACACTGCGATAGGTTTATTTCTATTTCTTACGCAGACGAACGACGAATAAATTGAAACAGGGACAGCTAACCGCAGCTAAATCGTGAAAGCTGTAAAGAATCACAGGGAAAAATCGCTTATATTGCGAAGAACTTGGCTAAAATAAGCAAAAATGGCAAAAATTCGCGAACATTTTTAATATTTCAAACAATCCATAAAATTGATTAAAGCTACGGTCACACTTATTAAATATTTGATCAAATAAGCGTAACCCCTAATTTTGTTAATAGTTAGTGAGATTTAAAATGGTCTTAATATTACAAAATAAACTAATTATACTACTAGACATAGCAAAAAAAAAGTTTTTTGTAAGATGTGGTATTTTAATCAAAATAAATATTGATATTAAGCGAAATGATTTTTTAGTTTGGTTGTTGGTCCCGTTTTGTTCGTCAAATATTTGATAAGTCTGACCGTAGCTTAAAAGTCTCTAAAACTATAAGGAATGGCAAAAATTCAGGAAATATGTAGTAGACTTTGCTATCATGCCGCTGTTAGCAAATTTTTGCGAATTTCCGCTAATTTAGCAAAGTCTTCTATTTATTATAAATCTTTAAAGCTGTAAAGCATCAGACAACTTACAGCAACAAATCGCGAACACGGCTGAAATTGGCGAAAAATTGCAAAATTTGAAACAAGCCCAAAAACTAATTTGAGTTTGCTAAATCGAAGTGCAGAACACTAAGAAATGCTGAATGCTCGAGTGAATTCGGATTCTAGAACACACCCGAATTATAGTTTTATGGTCAACCTATGAATTGATAAATTATATAAAAGGATGCAGTAAAATAAAAAAAAGTTAAGAATAATAAATGTTTATATAATCTAGCGTCCAAGGTATTTATTTTTATATATTAAAAAAAAATTTAATTCACATTAATACCTGGAAATCACGCACTTATTGTGTATCATTTGACAAATTTAAGCAACGAATTCTTGCCGACGAATTCGTCGTCCTATGCGAAGTTCGTCGTTCGTCCCAGTTGTGTTTCTAGCATTATGTGATAGTGTAAAGTACCCTTAAAAGCCCAACCATAATGTGCTTAGGTTGGCTTAAGCAAATGTGCGAATACATGCTAATCATATAAGGCAAACCATATTAAACTTAAGGAAACTTTTTGTTAGGGTTTATGAAACTGTAATTTGCTTAAGCAAACTGCGAAACGGAATTAAATTTTTTTTGTTTTTGGTTTTTTAAATACATTTTTTTTTTTTTGATGGTTTTTGACAGTAGGTTAAGCAAGGTTATGCATATTATGGTTGGGCCTTAAGTACTATTTTCTTAATATGATTTCTCTTTTTGCACAAAGAATATACAACTGTCTCAATTATAACAGGCTGTTATTGTTTCGTCCTTATTGTGCTTATTAACACAAATTTACACAGCGAATTTTTATCATCAAATTCGTCGTTTTGGTGGAAGTTCGTCGTTTGTCGCAGTTGTGTTTCCAGTATATAGTTGACCGCATTTCATTATATGTATTCGCACATTTGCTTAAATTAGCTTTAAGCCCATTAAAGATAAGCCTAGAGTACACGGAATGGGAAAAGCCACATGCGCATGTGGTTCTGACGTAATTTTAACCTCAATTTAAAGCTACAATGGCTATTTTGGGTTTTGTGATGACGTCAGAATTGCGTTAGAACTACGGCGAATGTAGTTTTTTACATTCTGTGTACTCTAAGCGTTAGCCCTTCTAAGTGCATTGATCGGCATTTATACTCACTGGAAACCAAAGATGACGAGAAAAACAGGGAGAGAAAGAAATCCAATTCCAAATAATTATGTCTTCTTCAAAAGCACGTTTAATTCTATCTACAATTTGGAAAATTATTAATACTTTACCATTTAGAAAATTCTCTCTTGTGCTAAACTCTGATTAAAATTAAAGAAACCTTCCCCATTGTAATACAATTTTGTTGAAAAGCGCCTAGAAACTTTTATTACCACAATTTTTTTTTAATGTTTTCCCTCACAAATGATTTTCTGTCAAATATAAAACAAACAAGTAAATAAAAATTTACCTTATAATCATTATATGTATTTTTTTAAGGACAAGATACATAAACATTTCTTTATCAAATTTCGCAAACATTCTTAGTTTCCTTAGCAATCTTTCTTATATTTCAAATCGAAATTATTAAAATTTTAAATTAATATTAAGAAGAAAAAAACATCGCTTGTATTGCAACATGTGCAAGAAAGACTTTTAATTTTTAATATTTTTTTTTTTTATTCTCCCAATTTTATGATTATATCATCTTTAAAATAGAGGGAGTTGCCCAAAAAGATTTTTTTTTTTGATAAAATTCAAACGTCTGTAGTCTTAACCCAATATGGAATTGTAAGTATATTTTGAGGAGACGGCGCACCAGATGTATTTAACAGTTTAAATGACAAGAAATATGAAATTTTCTTTTTATTTCTATACTTTTTTTTATTTTTGAAGCAAAAAGATTTATTAGTCAACTAACAAAACAAACGCATAAATGATAATAAAATAAAAATTATTTAAATAAAAAATAACGAAGCAAAACTGAAGCTACAAAACAATGAGAGTATCAAAAATTTACAATGTTTTCATAGATAAATTGAAAGTTTGCACATAAAACAAAATGGAAAAAATAAAATGAAAAAACTGTATGTATACAAAACAAGGACCTAATTTTAGTTCTGTAGGGTTTCTCTTTTTATTTTCTAGGGAATAAAAGAATTAAAATTTTACTGGAAAAGCAAATTTTTAAAAATCAAATATATTAAAGTGCATTGAGGAGTTGAGATCTAAAAAAAAATTCAGGGAGACTCTTAACAAATTTTAGTTTTTTTTTTTTTAATTAAAAAGGAGCTTTAGTTTTTCTGCCTTAAAGTTTTACCTTTATTTTAAATTTGCCTCCTCTCACCTCTACTAAAATTAAAAACTTCTTTTGTCATTTTGAGTTTCCTTTGTTTATTTCTCGCATTTTTTTCTGCAATTTCCACCTTCATTTTATTCAAAAGTTAAAGCAGAAAAAAAGAAAAACTACGCACCAGGTTAATAAAATGGCAAAAACTAAAATTTCTTGAGTTTTCTATTTGTTTTTTTCGCCAAAGTATTTATTCCTGGATTTTTTTCTCTTAGAGGAGTCATAAACATGAAGAAAGTTGTGCAGGAAAACATCAGCAAAATACAAGGAAATAAAAAAAGTTTTCTATTATTGCTTTTTTAGTACGATTTCATTTCGCTTTTTCATTTTTTTTTTTTTTTTTTTGTAAAACTGGCAACAAAAAAAGTAATTTTCTTTTAGTTTCTTTTCAGTTTCTTCTTCATACTTCTGTGGCACTTTGTTGAAGAAAAGTTAACAAAACTTGAATAAAAAAACAAATAGTTTTTAGGGAAGAACTTAAAGCGGTATGTAAAGACAATTACGAATAATTTTAAGAATATTGCGAAGTATGTATATACGAATTTAATGTGCAATTATTTAAAGATTGTGCACGTTTTGAGCTTTTTTTTAAAGTTTAGTAACATTTAAAGAAAGCACCTTACTGTTCAAATTTTTAATACCCTTATAAAGTGCTCGAATATTTCAGGAGTGGGCTTTATATGGGGCCTATAACTTATGAATTATTATTCGTTGTCTAATTTAAATAAAATATCATTATTTGTTTCAGAAGTATTATTAAGCACAGAAAAAATTTGTATTAGTTTTTTATTTATTAAAATAATTGTTTAAAAAGTATTTTCAATTAATAATTTTCTTAGTTGAAAAAAAATTAAAAAAAAGTTTTGATTTCTTCATAAAAATAATTTAATGAACTTAAGCCTAATTAAAAAATATTAAAAATTTGGATTTTAGTTGTTTTAAAATAAATTTTTAATTTAATATCAAAAAATTTTAATTGCCTTTTTTGCTTAAAATAAAATAATTTACAAGGTTTCGTTTAAATGTGCTAAATTCCCATTTCATACTATTGATAAACTGAAATTTATTGTTGATGGGATAAGCTATTCCTATGCGCATTTTACTGGTTGCTTAGACCAGATCATCAAGAAACTTCATCCAAAGATTTTAGAAACAGTAAATAAAACTGTTAAGCGAATAAGAATTATAATCGTAACAATATCAACGCTAATAAAAACAACAACAATAAACAGTGATGTAATAAATATAATTGTAAGTGGGTAAAGTAAAAACAAAAATAAAAACAAATTACTTTATTTTATTTTGCCAGTTCAGTTTTATTTCCACTGCCACATGCATATTAGTTATCAAAGTTTTTCTTGGGATTCAAAAAATTATTTAACAAGGTTTCGTTTAAATGTGCTAAATTGAGATTGAACCTTGTAGAATTGTTCTTAGTAATTGTCAAAACCTGAGCTATATTTAATTAAATCAATTAACAAATTGTTTGAAATGGAAAAGTTTTTTTGATCATTTTTTGCATTAAAATTAAAAATATCATTTATCGAAAAAAAAACAAAGTAAATTCACAATTTAAAATTTTTTCAATTTTTGAAAATCAATAAATCATTAGTATGGTGCAAAATCCAAAAATTGTTTGCTTGATTCTATGAATTTGCTGATTATAGAAAATTTTTAAGTTTTTTCTGTTAGCATATTAAAGTCATTTTCAGTAGGGGATTTTATATTCGATCTACCGTATATTACGGATCGCTTATCATAAAGTTTGATGGAGTGATTTCCAGTGTTAAAATAACCTTAATTAGTCTAAATTTTATAACAGTTATACAAGTTTTTTAGAATTTGGTCTATGTCCTAGGTAAATTGTGAACCGATCTTTACAAAATTAAAGAGTATGATTTCCAGTCATAAAAAACGAATCAATCCAAAATTAAAGAGAATTGGTGAATTCCGTCCCTAATTTATCTTAGTTCTTGTAACGGCTAATTAACACGGTAATACAATGTGTTACGAAATGCCAAAATATGATGTAGAATGAAAAAAATCTTATCATGTGAAAGAATTGACATTGGACAGAATACGGACACAAAATTTGACAAGCGGTCGGTTAATATTTATTTTAGAAACTTATGTACCCTGCAAATAATACGACTAGTCCATACACGCAAGTAAAATATAGCCCATAAAAGACTGTTTAAAAAAATGTGTATGACGAAAACCAGTTATAAACATGCATCCACCAGTGTTCGAAAATAAACACTAAATATCGCTCCTTAGTGTTCGGTTCGTTAGATTTGTGGGTAACACAAACGCTAATAGTGTTTGTGTAGAAAATCAGTAAAGAAAGTAACGTTTCCCTGTTAGTCATCTTTCGAACACAAAAATAATACTGTTTTTATCAAACTCAACCAAAGATGAGAACATTTAATTCCGTTCGGTTTTTTTTGAACCAAAAACTTCAGTGTGTTCGGTTCGGCTCAATAATGTTCGTCCCTTTTGGGTGGTAAAAAAACCTAACGTTTTTTACGAAAACAAAATACACATGCGAAAAATAACAAAAAGCCAGCAAAATAATTTTGCACAAATAAAAAATATAAACAATACACACACACGCTGTTCGTGGTGCGGTCGTTGCTAAAATTTTTTGTTTTTTCATTTCTTTATCAATGTAAAAGAAAGAAAAATTATAGAACGTTTAAATATGTATAATGTTTTGTCTACAGTATCACTAAAACTGTTCTGCTTTTTAATGAAGAACAGAACACTATATAATGTTCGTCTCTTTCTTGAAAATAGTTACGAACGGTATTGAGGGTTGTGTTCGTCTACACAATCACTAAAAAATAGATATCGTTCTTGGGTGTGTGAGCCGAACGCTAAATAATGTACTGTTTATTTTCGGACACTGCTTTTAAGTGGAACAGTGACTTCTAAGTGCAAAACAAATGTCACCATTTATGTTGAAAAGTCACCCTTTCAAAAATAAAAACATCGGTTTTTAGTATAAATGTGACATTTCAAATACAAATGTGAATTTTTAGAAAATGTAATTGTGGTCAAATTTAAAATTTCGGTTTAAAATTAAATTTTCTAATATTGATATTTTTAAGTTAGGCTTGATTGAGTTCATCAAATTTAATTTTCATTAAATTATTTTTACTGAAGGAAGGAATTTTACAACTTGAAAATTTTATTAAAATTCATTGATAATTTTCTTGGAGCTGGGGCTCGAACCTGGTTGAATTTACATGTTTCAAGAATCACCACATTCTTTCATCAGAATTCTTGGAGTTCTAACCTGTAATTATCATTTTCAATTTTATATTACATGTTGCTTCCTTTCTTTTGTTTTTTCGTATTCTTTCTGTCAAGACAAGCACAACCAGGGTTACCGATGGAAACTTTCGAAAAGGGTCACAAAAAGGGGATTTTCCAGAAAAAGGGGTAAAAAAAGGGTATTTCAATAAAAAACGGTCAAGTTTTTTCTAAGCAGTATTTCTCATTTAAATGAACATAATAAGACCAAGTTTTTTATAAACAAAAAAAAAATATTTCTTTAACGTAGCAAGTGTTAAAAAACATAATTTTTTATGGAATGCCCTATCCTGTTTTTAACACCAGATGAAATAGTTTGTTCTTTATCATTAAAGCTAATTTTTTAATGCTCTTATATATTTTAGGGTTTGTTTTAATTTTTGCAATCGTTCGCGCATTGTAGCCATGTTCGCGATTTTTTTCTGTAAGTTTTCTGATTCTTTAATGCTTTTACTTTTTTTGATAAATATTTGACTTTGCTATCATACCTCTGTTACCAAATATTTGAATATTTCCGCAAATTTAGCAGTTTTCACCGAATGTTTTTATTCCTGTTAGTTTTAGGGACTTTTATTCAATTTTATGGCGCTATTTTTGCAAATTTTTCCGAGTTTTTAAATTTTAGCGTAGCTTTGTTTCTTTGTGAGGCAATCGTCGCCGTTTTTAAAATAGCCCCATACATAAGCCGAAGTCACCTATTTTACAGGGCACGTCAATTCAAAAAATGGCGAAAAGTTCAATACCTTATGCCATTATTAGGGGGAAATTGTTAGAATTAAACATGCAAACCTTTAAGAGAGCAAAACAATTTTAAGAAACGAACACCAAACTGCATTTTTTGAATAAAATGTAACTTTTTTATTATTATTTCTTTTTTTTTAAAGAAACCACCATAAAAAAAACAAATATGAGTTATGTTTGCTTTTAGGGAAATTGTACTTTACTAACGAAAATCTTATTTAGAAGTCGTAAAAAATCTTTTAGCACAAACTTTTTAGGAATGCTAACTACTTTTTAGGAATGTGCGTTCTATATTTTGCTATTAAATCTTCACTTGAAGTCCATTCCTCGATCTCCGCTTCGAACAAATTAGTAGAAGAAAGCATGGAATTATAAGTTTCTAGTTTGAGTCTGTTCCATACACAGAAAAAAATAAAAATTGATTTCAATTAAAAAATTTGTGATATTAATTAAAAAATTAATTAAATTTGCACCAGTAAACAAATTAATAGTATCAATTAAACCAGTTAATAGTATTAATTAAACGTTTAATTCACTTGATTAAAAGCTTAATTCACTTGATTAAATTGTTAATTAAAACTGATTATGTTTTTGATTAATGCTTTAATTGGTGAAAAATTTTGGAGAATTTTTTCTGTGTATCATGCAATGCTTATTTCGAAAACATTTGTTTAGCACTACTCTTCCGCAGTGTTGACAAAAAAAAATGTGTGTACTGTTTCCTAAAAAGGGTCAAAAAGTGTCACAAAATTGGTGAAAATTATACAAAAGTATAATTTAAAAAAAGATTAATAAAAGGTAACAAGACCGTGGAAAAAGGGTCAAATTGATACTTTAGTATCACAACGGTAACGCTGAGCACAACTTCTATTGTTTTCATTTGTACTTCAAGTTGCACAAATAAAATGTCGACGAAAGTGGACAAAAAACATAATAAACAAAAGTATTCAGGTTTTCAAGACGAAGTCTTGATAGAAAGAATACGAAAAAACAGAAGAAAGGAAGCAACATGTAATATAAAATTAAAAATTATAATTACAGCAAATTTTGAACCACCAGTACCACTAGTTAAACGTTGATGTTTGACTGTTGACTGGCAGGCACCGCAGTGGTGCAGAGGTAAGAACTCAAAGAATTCTGATGAAAGATTGTGGTGATTCTTGAAACATGTTAATTCAAAACAGGTTCGAGCCCCAGCCCAGCCCAGAAAATTATCAATGAATTTTAATAAAATTTTCAAGTTGTAAAATTCCTTCCTTCAGTGAAAATAATTTTATGAAAATTAAATTTGATGAACTCAAGCCTAACTAAAAAATATCAAAGTTTAAAAATTAACAGTTCAACTAAAAATCACAATTGTTCTTAACACATTGACTTCCAAGGCACGTTCAGCAAATAAGATGCTGAAAGCATTTTTTGCGTTATCTTTTCGAAAAGTAAAATTGGAATTTATGATACTAACAGGAATATTTACTGCTTAAAAACAGAGAGTGTTTTACAAATAAGAGTGTCGCATGCATGTGTCCGACGTGGCGCCGCTTGACTTTTTTTAATGCAAGGCCATGTCGGACATATGTGCACGACACAAAACACTCTCACAAAAATTCATCAAATTGGGTCCCCTCTATATTTTTCCTTATTACGTGTTAATTTTTGTATTTGCATTTTAAGAACAAAATGTAAAATAATTTTTCTTTTACTTTTTTTCTAATTTTGTATAAATAATAAAATTAAATATTTTTTTTTTTTTAATTTTTTTAATTAATTTTTGAGCTGCGCCGAAACCATTATTACAGAAATAAAATCCTATTTATCGTCAGCCACTTTTGTGTGACATGGCTTAAAAGAATGAAAATCGCGTCGGACATATGTGTCCGACGTGGCGTAAACCAGATAGTGCAGTGTCGCACATATGTGTCCGACGTGGCAGTCAATGTGTTAAAATAAGAAATTTTCTTTGAAAATTTAACCTTGGAATAAAAGGGTTTGGTGAATTTTCGGTGATAGTTACTGTTCCCTAAAAAAGCGATTTTTGTAAAATGTTATTCTTTAATAAAAAATATATCAATATTTTGTGGTATGTGGGGAAATAAGATTTCACTTTTATTGATCTTTAAATAATTTTTCTATCATCAAATTACTTACAGATTTATTGCAATTATAGATTACAATTCTCAGGCAAACAAATAATATTCTATCGAGACAAATAAATTTTACGAAAATAAAAAAAAAAAAAACATAAAATCTCTCAACTGAAAACTTCAATATGGCAATCAACATTTTAACAGGTAATAAAAATTAAATGTAATCCCTTAAATGAATTACAAGTTGAGAGATTTTAAGGCAAACTCAAATTGTGTAAAAGTGTTTTTAAAGTGTTTTTGTCTTTTGACATAAAATATTGTAAGAGGATTAAAATTGAACATGAATTATTGAAGTTTTAAAAATGAAATTTTGCTTAGAGTATTTAAATTTGTTGTTTTTTTTTATTGTTTTCAAGTCATAGTCCCTTTACAATAATTACATTATTTCATGCTACATAAAAACATAAAGCTTAAAGTTTATACACTTTGCACAATTTAACACTAAACATTTTATTGAAAAAGTAAAAAAAAATTGAACATGTAATTTAGGACTTAAGTAAAAAATAAAATTTATGGTTTTAAACTAAAACAAATATTGTGTTAAAAAAGAATTTTGCTTTAGTTGTTATTTTTCTTTAAAATTTTCTTATTTTACTTTTTATTTTCCTTTTTAATATTTCCAAACCAATAAATTCAATGATTAACTGCAAGTATCTGTTTATGATTTGAATAGTGTCATGCGATTATTGTTATATACACTTGAATACTTGCTTTATATAGTAGATATATATATACATATATTTTTTTCTTATTTATTTTTTTCGAATGGGGTGAAAATAAAGTCTTTGCCACCCACTTTGTAAGATTAGGGGGTCGGTACTTTAGTATCCATCCAGCTGAGATTCATATTTTTTTGGATTTGGATTTTATTTTGGTAGTTGTTTTGAATTTTTTGTTTGCCCTTAAAATGGTAATAAAAATTCTAAATGACTTTATAAAAATTTTAAGTTGTGGCCCTGTTGTTTTCAATTGTCGATGTCTACGCTTAACTTGCATGTTGAAATGGGCAGAGTTCTAAAAGAGTGAAACTGTAAGTTTTAAGTGAAGAAAATAATTTTTAATTAAAGAAGTACGTTTTAAGTAAAAAATGTAAATTTTTAGCAAAAAATGACAGTTTATAGAGAAGAAATCAGTTTTAGTATAACAAAGTCCGATTCTTATAAAAGTTCAGTTTTTAGTGAAATTGTAAATAAGTCATTTATAATAAAAAAGTATGTAAAAAAGACAGGTTAAAAGTGAAATTTTCACTAAGAAGTAATTTTTTAGTGAAAAAGTAAATCAAAAAAGCAGTATGTTTTTGTAAAAAGCGGACTTTTTTGTGACTTTTCTTTAAAAAAAAGTGACTTTTGTGAAACAGCGGAAACGTCAGTTTTTATTGAATATTATTTTTATGCAAAAATTACGCTTTTAATGTAAAATGTGTAAAAGTAAGTTTTTGGTGAAAACAATTTTTTTTTGTTAAACTAAATTTTTATCGAAAAATTTATACATTTTTTTTTATGAAAAACTGTTAGCAAAAATTTAACTTTTATTAATAAAGCGATTTTTTTTATTGAAAAAGTGACATTTTAATAAATCAGTGAAATGAAAAAACGACTTTTAAATGTACATAAATCTGTAAAAAAATGAAAGTCGGATTTTTTACTAACATTCTACGTTTTTACGGGTAGTTACGGTTTTAGTAGTGTTTTTCATACAGGAATTCCTGGGACAAAAAACCCGGGATCCCAAGATTTATTTGGTACTTGCTTCAAAAAAGTTAATGATTTTCTATGCAGAGCTGCTGCATAAAAGATTTTTAGGATTTGATTTTGTAAGAAATGATGACAATTGTTATTAATTAAGAAAACGCTTATTCGATTCGCAGAAAAAAATTTCCTTATCCTCCACAATAATTGAAATTTTGCCCTTGAAGATCTTAAGGTGCCATTAGGCACTTTTTCCTTTTTGCCACAGAAATTAAGTAAAGTTGAATGCGCTTATAAACTTATTTAAGTGATCTCAGGAAATGCTATTTGTTCAAATAAATAAAATTAAATAATATTTTGCATCGGTTTGTATTGAGCGGGATTTCCCCGGATCCCGGGAAATTGAAAAAAATCCCGCTGTCCCGGGAAATGAAAAAGTCCGGGAAAAGAAAAACTCTAGGTTTTAGGCATACTAAAGTGTTTTTCTTGTGGGCCGATCTTAACAAAATTCGGCAGAGGGACTTGTAATCTTTTAAAACTATGACAGAATAAATATTACTACAATAGCATCATTCTTTACGGTTTAAGGCGTACTAAAGTGTTTTTCGATATTTACGAAATACGGCCAGAGTACTTTCTTATCCTATGAAAGTATGAAACTTTTAGAAAAATAGCGTTATTCGTTACGTTTTTACGCGCACAAAAGTAATTTCGGAGAGTGAGTTTTATATGGGCCTATCAAGGCGAATTAATTTTTCAGGTGGCGTTGAAAACACAACTGAGCTACTTTTTTTTATCTTACTTAGAGAGAAAAATCTCAAAAGTTGCTTGTGTTTTTGACATATCGACCAACAGAAGCAACAACAAAAAATGCAATGTTTTATGTTCGCCTTGGGACCCATAATACATTTTAAACTCAAGAACCCGGACTATATATACTTTTTATGCAGTCTAAGTTTACAAACTTAGTATACCTTAGTCACCACTTTTGTTGGAGCGTATAGAAATGAGTTTTGAATGGAAAGATAACTCCTTAAAGAAAAATTCACTTTGTAATGAAAATGTGACTTTTTTTTATAAAAACAACGACTTTTTAAAGAAAACATGACTTTTGAATGAAAGTCACTTTTGGATCAAAATTGACTTTTGAATGAAAAAGTGACATTTAAATAAAAAAGTGACTTTTGAATTAAACAGTGACTTTTCAACGAAAAAGTGACATTTTAATGACAAAGTGACTTTTTAATGAAAAAGTGACTTTTCAACGAAAAAGTGACATTTTAATGAAAAAGTGGCTTTTGTATGAAAAAGTGACATTTTAATGAAAATGTGACTTTTTGAAATAAACAGTGACTTTTTAAAGAAAAAGTGACTTTTCAATCAAAAAGTGACATTTTAATGAAAATGTGACTTTTTAAAAAACAGTGACTTTTTTAAAAAAAAATTTCTTTTAAATGTAAAAGTGACTTTTGAATAAAAAATTTTTTTTTTTAATAAAAATGTGTATTTTTATTGAAAATATGAAATTTTAATGAAACTGTGACCATTTAATTAAAATGTAACTTTTGAATGAAAACGTGATTTTATTTAATAAAAAGAGCTTTTTAATTGAAAAACTTATTTTTCATGAAAAAGTTAATTCTTTTAAATATCAATCACAACTATGTTTTAAACTTCAAATCTAACTAAGGGTTGAGCTTTATGAATATTTATTGATATTTGAGGGGTATGAATGAATGGATGAATTGCTACGTAGCACAATTTGAAAATGACTTATGATTCCAACTGCCTGCATAAAGGAGTCTATGAGTAACTCTCTATTTATGTGTGCTTGCGTGTGTGTGTGTGTGTTAAAAATGTGTGTATTAGAACGGTTTCATGATTTATAGTTATTGCTTATAAAATTGCATATATTGAAAGTTGCAGGCGTTTTATTTTCCGTTTTCATATTCAAGTACCATAAATAGGTGTTAATAAAGTCAATAAAGTTTATGATGAATGCAAAACTTTTGTGGCAGTATTATAGAAAATATATTATAGAATACGTACATATAGCATTCAAAAGGGGGAGCAACATTTTTAAATTAATAGACTAATATTATGCTTAAGCCATTATGCAAATTTATTAGAATTAGTTTAATTGTGTTGGTGTTTAAATAACCATATTGTTATGTATTTAAATAGTTTTATTTTAATTGTTATACGGATATTGTTAATTGTGCAAACAAAAAAATATGAATATGTATATATTTAATTATTTAATCTTAATAGTCAACAAAATGTTTAAGTTTTCAACATCATTCGTAGAAAATTATTTTATTTTTAAGCTTAAAAACACACACATATCGGCTTATAATTAATCCACTTAATCGTAGGGAATATAATTTTTTTTTGTTTTTTTTTTTTGGGTTTTATTTAATAAGGATTTAATTAATAATTAAAAAAGAATTTTAAATTTTTTTAAGAAATGTATGTTGTTAAATAGCTTACTTTTAAATAATAAAATTAATCATTTAAAGTAAATTTTATATATTTGGGTTCATTTAAAATTAGTGTAGAAAAACTAGCAGACCATCTAAAATAAAAGCTTTACGAAGGCGAGGGATTCACGCCACTCATTTTCAAAAAAAAAATACAATCTGTGTAGTTTTACGAAGCAACTTACATGAACAAAAGCATAGGATGCCTTAATGCATAGAATGCGAAAATAAGCTTTACTTTTTAATTTTGTAAGTCCCAATTTCCACAATGCAAGTCTTATTAATGAACTTATCACATTTTCTTCTTTGAATCAGCTTTGGTGTTTCCACGAGTCAAGTCTTATTATTTATCTGTTATTCCATTTGTATGAATGTATATGTGCGTTTTGACATTTCGCTTAAAACATATTTCTTATTAAAATATATTTAAATTCAAATTCGTGTTAATTTTTAATATTTATTAAATATGTATGTATATTTCTTTTGTTTTGTTAAAATAAAAAATATTCAAAAAATTTTACACACAAAAAATCACACACGCTACGAAATTAACTTTGTACAACGAAATTAAAAATGAAAGATAATTGTCAAAATAGACCTGCTGAAAATTACGAATGAGAAAACAAAACGCATATGACGAGTACAGCAAGCTGAGTACTCGTTTCTTTTCCCCTCGTCACTCTCGCCTACAAAGTAGCAAGCTGATCAATAAGACTTGCATTGTGGAAATTGGGACTAAGTGTCACAAGCGTAAAGGTCGTTGCATGTCACTTGAAGCACAAAACGTAAGTGAGGTATAAAAAGCAAACAATGCGGTGACGCAAGAAGGCGTGATTTGGATCCAAAGCATTTACGCCGAATTGGCGTTGGCAAACAAGGCCGACAATCGTTTGCCATGAACAGTTATTCTGTTTTAAAAAACCCCACTAAATTAATATAAAAATTTAGATAAAATCGCTAGATTCATTCATGACTGTTATACATAAACATACGAAAATATTTGGACATATTTCATTTTTCATAACTTCCTGTCAAAATCTGATTTTCCAATTTCAACATAAAAATTGTATGGGCATAATATAATTAGGCCTCTATATCGTATCTATGAAATATAAGCCAACTTTATAAAACTGGATCGAACAGAATTATAAGTAATTCGTTGCCTTATTTAAATAAAATATCATTATTTGTTTTAGGATTATTATAAAGCTTAGTCTAGACGATATGTTGAATCAGCAAATGTATGCTTACACTCATATGCTTAAAAATAATAACAAATGCCTCTATCAGCATATTTCATATGTTAGGTGTCTAGACGATATGCTGAAAATACCAAATTTTTTAAATTCAACAAATGCCAGCAAATTATATTTCAACATACAAGTTAGCATACAATTTTTGTGTCTACACGATATGTTGAATTGTGTATGTTGTTATGTATGTTGAGTAAGGAGAACATTTGTTTAAAAATTAAATTTAATTTGACAATTCTCTTTTTTATTATTTAATTTAAATTTGTTTTATCAGTTGTCGATTTAGTGCAAAAATGAATAGTTTTAGTGCATATTAATACTTAATAAGTAAGAGTGCTTTATTGGGCTGGGTCGAATCCGCAAAAAATTAAAATATTTAAGGATCGGATTGATCTAAAAATTATTAATAAAGCCTCACAGTTAATTAATTTATTGCAGTTGTACCTCTATGGTATATTATGTGCCGACCAGCAGAATGTTTTATGGATTCGTTTGATACTCACACCACCATAGTGTCTGTAACACCTTAAAATATTGGTCCTATAACCATCGTTAAGTATACCGATCGACTCAATCACTATCTGAGTATATGTAAGGATGTCCGTCCGGGCGGCTGGCTGGCTGTCCAGCTTGTAGTGCGCAAAGTACAGGTCGCAATTATTTGATGAAATTTGGTACATTGGTTCTAATTATTTATTGTAATTAAAAACTGTGAGGAACGGTCCATAATTTCTCAAAGCTTGCTTGTAAATTCTGTGGTATAGGGTATTAAATGACCGGACTTAACGGACTTGTTTATCGTATATAACTTAATTTGACCAAATTTGAATAAACTATCATGATTTGTATCAGTTTAGCCTTATCAAAGAGATATTTGGGATTTCTGGTCGGTTGAGTAATTTTTAGTATTAAAAACATAAATTAGACCAAATTTCAATACAATTATACAAGTTTTTTAACCGTTTTAAAGTCCCGCTATCTACGGGACCTTTAGTGAGTTGTATGCCGATTATCACAAAATTGCATCGTGTTATTTTTAGCTATTTAAAGCTAAATTGGACCATATTTTATCACAATATCGATATTTTTACGGTTTAAGGCCTATTAAAATGATTTCCAGATTAGGCTTTATGTGGAGCATATGGTAAATTGTGGGCGGATCTTCTCCAAATTTAGTTGTGTGATTTCTAGTTTTATGAAACTATGACAGACCAAATTTTACTATAATAACGTAATTCGGTACGTCTTAGACATATTTAAGTATTTCCGTAAATGGGTTTTACATGGGACATATTGTAAATTATGGAGCGATCATCTTAATGTAATATCTAGTCGTAGAAAACGAGTTCAGAAATATCAATTTATAAGTGTGTTGGGGGTTCTGGTTTAAAAGAAAATTAACTCAGCTAAGCGAAGTCGGTGCTTGATAGACCATTAAATTAAGAACCCTTATTAAGCGAAGCTGGTGTTTGTCATTCCACATAGTTAAATAATACCAATATTGCAACAATTGCATAAAGTATATAAATTATTACCACATGTAAACTCAAACCTACATATTAAACAATAATATTTATTAGAATTTACATTTTTAACTTTAATAACTTCAGAATTCTATACGCTACCGTACCATGCATTCTATTATATGAAAGCTTGAAGCGTTCTCTAAAAAATATATGTAAAACAGTACCACAATATCGACAAAATTATGAGATTGGAACCATTTTGATAAACTACATTAGTTACTAAAAATATTTTTTGAAATTGGTTATTAATGGGTTAATATTTTGGCATGTTTTATATACCACGTGAAAGGTATTTGGAAACACCGTTCAGCGATACCCATATTGCTGAGATCAAATTTATACTTCAAGAGATATTGGTTAAGAATTTATCAACTTTTATGGTCTATAACTCAAAAACAAAGTTCGTTGGCCAACATTTTTATTTTCAAAGCACTTCTAAATGCATTTTTTTGTTTCTTGCTTGCCGATGAGCTAGAAATCTTGATAAGTTCCGGGGTTATATACAAAATTAAACAAGTAATTAAAAGAATACAAATTTTTATATATTTTATATGCTACCCAATTTGCCGTATGCTGAAAAGCTTGCATACGACTTTCAACAAATAACATATTTGTCAACATACGTAGAAAATTTGTTGAAAAGTAAAAATATTGTGTCTAGACGATATGCTATAATTGTGAACAAACGTTTGCTGACTTCGTTAACAAATGCCTGTCATATGTTGGTAAGCTTACGTTTGTTGAAAAAATTTGGTGTCTACACGATATGTTGGTGCTGAAAGCAAATTTTTCAACATAAATTTGCTGATTCAACATATCGTCTAGACTAAGCTTAAGGCATATAAAAGTGATTTTCAAGAGGGGATCTTATATTGGATTATTATTATTACTATTATTTGATGGATTCGGTAGAGTGATTTCTTGTACAAAAAAACGAAATTCGGTCAAATTTTAATACGCTACTGCACATTTTTTGTTATTAATTGCTTTTCAGATGGCCGCTTTATATGGGAGCTGCGGTAAATTATGGACCGACTATCAGAGAATGACATGGTTCCATTTCCAGTCACATAAGGCTGAAATAGACCACATTTTACCACAATATATATGTTTGTTACGCGTTAAGTCGTATTTACATAATTTTCTAGAGTAGACTTAATATGGGGAATATGGACCGGTCCACACAAAATATTCAGTAATTTGTCGAATATTTTATAATATTTCCATGAGAGATTGAGTCGAGCAATGTGCTTTATTTTGATTTATTTTAGTCAATAAGTCAAATTAGTATCGGAAATATATAATTTTTTCGTAAACTTTAGTTGATATTGCATTTTTTATATTGTCGATTTCAAGCAAGATTTTCTGTTTAATACTCTGAGTAAAAATGTGTCAAAATATTGAACTTAAATAATTTTGAAGCGATCATTTAGCAAAATAAAATTGTATTTTCGACGAATACTATAGAGAATATTTTTAATATTTTTTTTAATAGATTAATAGATTTTAAGCGCCTTGATTTTATATAAAACCGAAAACGATGCAGTTTTAGGAATTAATTTCGAAAAATTAATTGACTAATGGAAATGATAAATGTAGACTTGAGAATGCAAGAAATTTACAATGTCGAAAATTGTATTGACGTCGGCATCGATTTGATTTCACAAAACAGTTTCTTTCGATTCAATACGACGTGTTCCATTATACCTCGAATAAAACAATCTCTGGTGTCCGCAAACAATTAGCATTCGGAAAAAGCTTTTATGATCAGCAGCGTCATAGATTCCGTTCGGTGTGCTGTCAATTCCGTATTTGCCATTTCGTTCGAAATTATTTTCGGTACTTTAGATAACAATCGTTTGGCAGCATCAATATTTATTACTATGTTATATGGCAACAAATTCAGCAAAACAAAAAACAGCTGTTAACAAAATGTTTGTTCAAAAAGATTTACATTTGAGCTTTTATTTATGTATAACAAAAAGAGATAAACTTTAAAATATAAAAAACTTAAAAAGTAAATATGCCGGATGTATCAATTATTGCAGCACTTTTGTTTTGTGTGTTGCCACTATGTTAATATAATGTAAATATGACAAAAAAAAAAAAAGAGATATGGCAATGTTCATAAATACATTAAGAAAATTTTGTTTTCTTGTAAAAGTTTTTATAGCGAGTTTGTAAAATAAAGCGCTAAAAATTATTTAAAATACACTTCTTTTCAATAATAATTAAAGAAAACATATTTGGTTATTGAAAAATATTATAATTTGATAGTTACTTGTCCTTTAAGATAAAAAAAACTCCCATTCCGTTCATGAAAACAAAAATGGGCTAATTCCGAAAACATTTTTTCTAATTAATTTTCTGAAGCAAGGAATGAATTCCGTTTCCGAACGAAATTTTAATCTGTGACCTGGCTGAATGTCAAAGCTGTACTTATTTTAGACTAACAAATGGTTGGCCAGACGGTGACTTTTTTAATTAATTTTTTTCATGATATGGAAAAGCAATGGCAATTATCAAAATTTTGACATTTAACAAAAAAAATTACGATTAAAGGAAATTATATTTGATAGATATCGATATCGATATCGGAATTTAACGAAATCTTATTGAAAGCTTAAACGCAGATCACGTTTTAACTAGTTTTTAGTATTCTTCATCGAATTAGTCTTTAATTTTTTCAAAGAAATTTATGATTTATCTAATTTTATTACAGTACTTAATCACGAAATAACTCCTCATGATGGGTTACTTTATTTTAATACAGTTATATTTATTGTTTTTCGTTTGTTTTATTTAATGAACTCATCTTTAAAATTCATAATATTTTGTTAGATTCGCTTCTGTGTTTATGTTTTCTTTCCTCATATGTAAACAAATTTTCCTTACGCAATTTAACTAAGAAAGAAGTTTCACTGGTAGAGCTACGACAGAATGGGAAGTATGTTGAGTTAATGAAAGTGTACATAAAATTTTTATGGAATACTTATATTTTTTAATAACAAAAATATATAAGAGTTAACAAAAAAGGCGAAGCTGTCAGAACCTTCAAAATGTTTCAGGAATAAATTTTAAATTTAAATTTAAAAAAAAAACTTAAAAAAATTAAAAAACAAATCACAAAGAAATTAAAACAACATGGCGAAAATACATGAATATAGCAAAAAATCGGATTTTTTCAACTGTCTTTTATTTCGCTGAAAAAAAGAAATTCCAGCAATGGCTTTGGAAATTTAAAAAAAGTGCGACGACGCCAAGCGGAACTTACGCGATGTTATTTGTCAAATACGAGAAGAAACTCGTGAGATGGCTTTGGAAATCTTGAAAAAGTCTTGGAAGGAACACGACTATGCGAAGCGTAACTTACGCAAAGTTGATTTTTACGTCAACTATAAGAAGAAATTTAAGCGATGGCTTTGGAATTCATGAAAAAAACCTAAAAATTATAATTTTTACGTCAATTACAAGAAGAAATACAGAAAATTTTAAAATCTTGAAAAAAATCGTGGAAAGTTAAAGAAGAGCGCGACTATGTGAAACGGACCTTTCGCAATGTTGTTTTTTTCGTCCACCATAAAAAGATATTTAAGCGAAGGCTTTGGAAATCGTGAAAAAATCATGGAAAGTACGATAAAAATGGAGTGAAACTTACGCGATGTTATTTTTTACATTAAACATGAAAAAAAATTCAAGCGATGGCACTGAAACTCTAAAAAATCCATAAGTCTGGCTAAAGTTCATTGAATATTCACTAAATTTCCACTAAATTATTTTTATAAAGAAAGGAATTTGACAACATAAAATTAAATAAAATTTATTGATACTTTTAATTTTTCATTTTCACAGATAGGTTGGCCTTGAAATTAAATTCAATGAACTTTAGCCTGATTAAAATATGAAAATTTGGATAAAAAACCATTTACAGACAAACAAATAACCACAACACAAATTAAAATTGTTTAGTCTTAGAAAGAGTACGCGACTGCGTGAAGCGCCACTTAGGCGATGTTACTTTTAACGTCAACTGCAAGAAGAAATTCCACTTTGGGAATCTGGAAAACTGATGGGAGATCTTAAACGGAACTTGCGCGATGTTATTTTTTTTTGTCACCCATGGAAAGAAATTGAATAGAAAGATTTGGAAATCTTAAAAAAAAGTCTTGGAAAATCTTAGAAAAACGTCAAAAGAGTTAAATTTATTGTTATTAGCAATAAAAAAAATTCTGTGCAATAAAACAATTAAATATAGAAATAATTTTTTTTAACCTTTTTAATACCTTTTTTGAAGAAGCTAGTTTAGTGGCATGGCCACGCATCAAACTGGCTCATCAAACTCACATTAGCATGATTGTGTTAGTAATAAAAACCTCACACGTATAGTTTGATGTCAGTTGCACGAAAATCAATATACTTTTCAAAGTTATTTTCGGGAATACAAAAAAAGTTTTTTTTTATTCATTATTCATAAACAGGATTTGGTTGTGTGCACTGAAATTTATTAATGGGGGATAAGCTAGTTCCTATCCGCATTTCACTGTTTGCTTAGGTCACATCATCAGGAAACCTTTCCAAATAAAACTGTAAAGCGAATGAGAATTACAAACACTCAAGTCTTAATTGCAACAATATCAAAGCATAGACAAAACACCAACAATAAACAGTGAGTTTATCTTTTCTTACTTTCCCTGCTACAATTGGTAAATACTTTTGATGTTAACGAAAATTTTAAGCGTAAACGAATTTTTTTCAATTTTCAACAAAAAAAAAAAAAAAAAATTGACATATTATTTAAGTTTGATGTAAAACATTTGATGTGTGGCATTGCTAAAAAAAATCAAAACATAACCAACACTTATGGAAATTTGATGAAGCAATTTGATGTGTGGCCGTGGCGCTTTAAACGTCTTTTTACATAGAAATTTTAACAAAACCATATAAAAAGTTCTTTTTTAGATTAAGTTACAAAAACCTATAAAAATTCGCCTTACTAATCAGAAAGGAATGGCACTTTTCAGTCTTCAAGGCTGTTTACTTATCTGCCGCCTAAAAACAATACAGAAGTTTATTAAAAAAAAAACTGAAGGAAAATACCTGCTGTGCTAAATGTGGAACTAAAAAAAATAAATGAATACGTGAAATTTTCCCATCTCTTCACTTCTATCACTAAACAATTTATAAAAATTCATGAATATGTTTAGCAGTCCTCTATTTTCGGTTCTATGACCATTATGTGCCTCTGACAGTGAAAGAATAGTCTAGGCTTAGTAAATATTTTTTACTGCTTTTATGCCAATAAATCACAAGCAGAAAAACAATTTTTTTGCGCCTCTTTATTTATTTCATACATTGCTTAACATAAAAAAAGCTTCAGCATTCTCATACACTCATCTTTTATGGCGACTGGCAAGGGATTTATGGGCGGTGGAATAAAACAACGAAAACAATAATAATAATAAAAATTCAGCAAACAGCAACAAAAGTTAACACAAAAGACTCAGAACAAAGGAGAAAAAACTTCAAATTGTATTAAAAGTGGGAAAAACGTTTTGTAGCAATAGAACCCATAGTGCAAAAGCACTAAAGTCACTATGTATGCGCAGCACAAACAGCAAAATGGCAGGGGTGGCTAAAAAACAAAATACAATTTACACCTTGCATATGAAATGAGCTGCTGAAATAGAAAAAATAAAAACAACAAACAGTAAATACAATTTTCTTACAAAACAGTAGAGTAACGAACAAAATCTTTATATTCTTTCAGTTTGCTACAACATGTTTTGAAATTGATTTTTTTCCATTCATTTCATTTGTTTTTTCTATGTGTTATTTTCGCATCGGAACTTTCAGTTTGAAATTGTTTCCTTTTTTTTCAATAAAAAATAATATTAGTTTTATTTGTAGCGAATAAAGAAGACATCTGGTAGCTCACGAACGGTATGGTGCCGTCAAAAGATTATTGATTATTTTTCTAGAGTTCTATAAAATGTTTTACATTTTTTTTATTTTTCGGTTTATTAGGAAAATAAATTTATTTAAAAATATGCGAAATAGGTCGTAAAATTTTGTGAAATTAATTTAAAAATCTGACATCAGGCATTATAATGGAAAATAGTGTTTAATAGATGGCAACTTTGAAAATTTATTCTTAAAAAAAACTGACTTTTGAAAATTGTAAACACAGAAGGAAATAACTCGTACTAGATTTAAATTTTTTCCACTTACTTTTAGTACGAGTCGCACTTAAAACAATCCAAAGTGGGACTAATTTCGAAAACTAATCCCGGAATTTCTTAAAATAAGTATTAAATTCTTAAATCAAGTAAAAAAAGCTTGAATTTATCGTAGGTCGTGGCGCTCTTTATGTGTCAATACGGTTGGGTTTGTAAGATTTTGTTATAGAAACAACAACAGCAAAACTACAAAAAGTAAAACATATATAATTTTTTCATGTTCAAAAATAAAAAAATTCTCGAATTCTTTTTGTTGAAATTTTATATAGAACGAAGTTTCAAAGTAGAATGATTACGAAAACCATATCGGGCATTCTGATGGTGTTTAATACATATGTAATTGAGGGTTCTTCTTTAAAAAAAACACAGGAACACAACAAAGGTGAAACAAATATGTATTTATAACGAACGGTTGGATAAGTAAATAAATAAATAATAATAGTCTCGCTCCTTCTTTCTGGTTCTCTGGTGAGTAACGCCCGTATTTATAAAAAATTTTTACATTAAATAAAGGTTTACAAAACTAATTTTGTATGAAAATTTGCCTTAAAAAACGTTTGTTAAATTTAATAATCGTTTATAAATACGGGGGTTAGTGTTTAGGTTAACAATTCAACTCTACTTTCGTATTATTTTAAGTACGAATGCATGATTAAACCAACTTAGAAAATCCTGAATTAAGCACAGTTTGAGATTAATTTCTATCTCACTTTAACTTAAGTCAATACCGTTTTCAGATTATTTTGAGTATTTAATAATCAGTACTTAAATAAAGCATTTTGTTCTTGATTTAAGGAAATCCGTACTTACCGTAATTTTGACACCACTTCGGCTTGATTAAGTTACGAATGTATTGATTTTTCTTTTCAGTGTACATGCATACATTCAAGGCGAATTTACTTGAGAGGTGACATCGAAAACACAGCCGAGCTATTTTTTGTTTTTTCATACTTCGAGAAAGAAATATGAAGCAACAATTAAAAGTAAGAAAGTATAGTCGGTCAAGACCAAGCAAATGATACCCTACACCACAAATTCAATTGATCATAGTACCTGTCGCTTACGATAGTTTTAATGATGTCGCATACGAAATAAATGCAAAAAAGGCTGGATATCTTCACCTTTATCAGATTTTTTTGCATTAAGGAAGAGAGTTTAGATGGGACCCATGGTTGGAGCTATCGTAAAAGTTATTGTCGCCAAACAATTTCTGTGTTAATACCAACATTCATATGTTCAATAGCTATTCTCGCGGGTAGTATTTGTTTGGAGGCTGTGGTTAAATATGGACCGATTCCAATAAAATTTGGTAAAATCATTTTAGTTGCAATAAAATAAGTTTGGACTAAATTTAGTCTTTTTTTCTTTTCTGAGAAAAAGGTTGTATAAAAGTTACATGTTCTACATTTGTGTGTTCGTTTGTCCAGAAAAAGAACTGTGGGAAAAATGTTCAAGCTCTTTTGTGAATATGTTGATGAAAAACATGCAAAATATGTTGAATATTTTACCCTCACTTTTACTTAAGGTGTTCATACTGCCGTGTTTAACAATATTGGTACTTATTACCTTGTTTGTATAACGAATTTATTTTTTGTTTGTCATTATTAATACCATTTATAATTTTGTGAAAAGAGAGAACAATTGAAGGATTCACAAGGTAGTCATAAAGTTGTAAAGTCATAAGTCTTAAAATAATTAAAAGAAATATATATGACTGCTGTGGGCTACCGCTTATAATTTAGATTTCTACTGTACAGTAATGACAAATCAATGAACAAAGCATTAACATTTTCATTTTGTTTGAAACACAACAATATTTATCTTAAACAATTGTAAAAAATTATTTAGGACATTATGACGATATGACTTGATAGCAGACCTTGTGAACCCCCCAAATATGTATATAAAAACGTTAAAATTTTAAAATTAAAAAGAAAAGCAGCTAATTTTGTACCATTGAAGTTGCACAACATGTTACACCACGAGTGATTGATTATAAGTATAATGCTCGGTTTGAAATAACTTTTCTATTGAAAATTTGAATTGGAAAAGTCATTTGAAACTTTTCCATAGAAATTGATGTGTTCAAAACAACATTGCGATTGAATATATTGCTCTGAGCGAGACAACAACTCTATTAAAAATATTAGACAGTTTAATTATTATATTTTCAATTAAATTTTCCTAAATACTAGTTAATTGTTTTGTTAAATTAATTTTTATTAATTATCTTTTTGTATTTATTTATTGTAGAAAAAAAATTGCATATAGAAAAATAAACAAATCAATTTATTATTATTGTTATTTTGTTTGTACATAAATGTTTATTGTTTTTAAAGCAATTGATATACACGGGGGTATTGCAGTTAAACTGCCCTTAAACAAATGCAATCATCATATTTTGATTACAATACCACCGATACACTGGCAAATAAACGAACGAAGCAAAACAAACAAATAATCGAATTGAAAAAACACATAAAAAAACATTTTCCCAAAAAAAAAAAAAACAAATAAAAACGTAAACAAAAACTAACAAAAACTAACAAAATTGCAGAAAAAGCCGCAAAATGAAAGAAATATTAGTTGGCGTTTATAAGCCAAACCGCACAGTTATGGTTGAATCTAATAAATTAAAAATTTACGTGGCACTAGTACAAAACTACAGAGACACAAGTGAAATACTATCTGTAAATTATTTGCGTGTGTGTGTATATAATATTCATATTTGTTTTTGAGGATTTTTTTATAAAATTATACAGCTTTACATACATACGTATAGATACAAATGTAAATTAATTTTGAAATGAATGAAACGCAAATAAAATTGCTGAAAACAGAAAATTGTTATTCAAGTTTTATACTAACAGAAGTAAAATAAAACAATTATGATTATATTTTGCCCGATGATTTGTTTAAAAGAGAAGTGCACACATTCGAATTTCAGGCATTCAGCCTAGAATATGCGCCATAAATGCGATACTTATGCATCCGCACATAGTGACTGTGGAAACGTAGAGTTCTGTTTTCAATACCGAATACGCTAGATTGCTCAATAAATAAACATTTTCAAATATAAATAATAATAATAATGCAATGATGCCAAAATATTTATGACTGACTACCGGTATTTTGAAAATAAAGAACAAATAATTATATACTTTGACGTTCAGCACAAATTTGCAATTTAGAAACTCACATAGAAAATAAATTAAAAATGCTAAAGCTTTGAGAAAATTAATATTGTTAAAAGGTAAATAACTAATAATGTATTAATTGCATCGCATATAGCAATAGAATTTTTAATCATTATAAAGGAAAAATTTTTAATGTTGAACTAATTGCATTTCTCAAAAAAAAAAATAAAAAAATAATAATAATAATAAATAAAATAAACGTTTAAGGCAACATTTTTACAGAAAAGTTTTCTTTGTTTCATACAATACCTTCTAAAAAAATATTTTCCGTGTTTTAAAGAACTTTTCTATAAAATAAGTTGCCCTACTCCACATAACTTTTTTTAAAAAAACAAGAAGCCGTTTTTAAGGATAATTATGGAAAAATTGGCTGGTTTTTTGAAAACTTTTGCCCTGTTGAAATGCCATATTTAATGAACATTATGTAAAAAATTTAACATATTGTCACTATGACTTCAATAGAAAAGTTGCCTGTTCTATGGAAAAAGTTTCCCTAATCCAGAGAAAATTGTTATTAAAAAAAATGAAAAGAATTGGCCTATTTCAGAAAACTTTTCTATAGAAAATGTTTTTTTGTTCCAGACAACTTCTAAGAAAAAGTTTCTCAGTTCTAGACAACTTTTTTAGCTTAAGTCGACATAAGACAAAATTAAGTTATAACAAGTAGAAAAAGTGTAAAATCTTTTATATTTCCAAAATTTTTTTTTTTTAAATTTGTTACTAATACGATAATAACTTCAACAAAACTGGAAATATCTCGAACTACTATATTCGCCAGAAGCTACTTTTCCTTATTGGCACACATTTAATAAACAAAGTAAAGGGTGTTTTTTATAGAATGACACAAGTTTAAATTATAATAAAACAAGGAAATATATTTTCAATATCAATGACAAGGGCTTTATTGGAAAGAAAATTTTATGAAATTAATGTCTAAATATGATTTCTGCCATGTGGCCCACACGGCGCATAGAAGGCGAAATCTGGAACACCAATTTGCAACAACTTTTCGCATTGTGACTTCATCGTTTTAGAAGACATATGGGCCAATGACTCCGTCAGCCCATAAAGCGCACCAAGCAATAATTTTCTGTAGATGTAATTGTGTTTCGACAAAAGGTTGTGGATTCTCCTCCAAATGCGACAATTCTGCTTATTTACGTACCCATTCATCCGAAAATAAAACTTTGAATGGAAATTCAAAATCAATATCAATTTGTGTTTCAGCCCGTTCGCCGAATTATTTTGATTAAAAACTTCAACAATTTGCATGCGATTCATAATGAAATTTCAAAGCAAACTAAACAAAAAGCAACTATCGGCTGTTAAATGGGTGCTCAAATAAATCAGTGATGCCAACTTAAAGTTGTGAGACTACAAAAAAAAAAAAAAAAAAAAAAAAAAAAAAAAAAAAAAAAAAAAAAAACACCCAATATAACAAAATGAACAAATTTTAAATAACAGACCAGAAAATTTTGCAATAACAAAATTTCTTGGTACCAAATTTTCTATAAAACAAGTAAGAGTTCTATATTCGGATGTGCCAAATCTTATAAACCTGTCACCATGGTGCAATAAGAACAGAAATTTATACAAATACCATTCTTAAGATGTAAATAAATCTGTTTTATGCCACGCCCACTTCTCAAATCCCGCCCACATTTTGTCGGATGTTATGTATTGATAAACAAGATGCTTGTACCTCATATGGAAACTTTTGCTCTTCTTGTTTTTTAGATGTGGGCATTTCCAGCGAAAAGTCTAATTTTTTAACGTTACGCCAGCAAGTAATTACAATTATTTGTCAAAAAAAAATTGTATGTATAATTTACTTTTTTATATTTTGGTGTGAAGCGCAACAGTCAGTTACAAAAGGGATAACATTTGAACAACATCGGTCCAAAATACAAGTTTGTTTGCTTGCTAGCGTTACGTTACAAACAGTAGACTTTTGGGATAAAAAGGTTCAAATCGAAGTCGTGGGTCGTGGTTCATATCTGCGCCATTTGTGGAACGATCAGGCTGAATTTCAATAACAAACTATTCCGGACTATATGTGATGGAAATATAGATCAACCTAGTTTCCATCGTATCTGTGGCCTTCGGAAAACCCGTTTCAACGGACAGACGGACAGGGTTAAATCAACTTAGCTTCTTATAAGGACCCAGAATAGTACACATATTATATAAAGTATAATCAATATTGTAGAAATTACAAACTTATATATCAACAGCTCAATTCAAAAATATGTTAAATCGACTTAGCACGATTTAATTTTTTTTAAGATCACAAGATTTTGTTTGTCGTGCTTAATTCCCAGTTTTTATAATTGATAAAAACACTGAAATTTATTGTTGATGGGATAAGCTGTTCCTGTGCGCATTTCACTGGTTGCTTAGGCACATTTGCGCATTTCACTGGTTGCAATTGTAGTGGGGAATGTAAGAAAAAATAAACTAACTGTTTGTTTTTGATCTTTTGGTTTAAGCTTTGATATTGTTACAGGTCAAACTGTTGCTTAAAATTCTTATATGCTTAGCAGTTTTAGTTTTATAATATCTTTAGTTTTTCTAAAATCTTTGGATGAAGTTTCCTGATGATCTGACCTAAGCAACCAGTGAAGTGCGCATAGAAATAGCTTATTCCAACAACAGTTCAGTGTTTTTATCAACAATAAAAATTAGGACTTAAGCACGACAAATAAAATCTTGTAAATTAAAATTTTGTATTCCCAAAAATTCCTGTTTTAAGATTTTTTTATTGAGCATTGTTCAACTTAAATTCTGTAAAATTTTGGTGTTGATCGGCTTATCCAACCCAAAGTCATGCACAAAAAAGTAACTTAGCATACACCTGAATTTTAAGGGTGGGTTTTTAACATGTATATTAAATTTAGTCATCTTTAATCTGTGTTTTTAGTTTTTAAGATGAAGATTAATTACCTTTATTTGCCAGTTTAAGCGGCCAATGTTGGTGGTTTAAACTTAATGAACAAATGTCAACACATACACATGTATAACCAAATCATATAAAGACAAATTTTTTTAGAAAACAGAAAAATTGATTATTCTAGTGAAGATGAAGACTCCAGTTATTCTTAAACATATGAAAACATAAATAAAACAAAATTAAGAATTAATTTTCTTTTTATAAGAATTAAAACGGCAAAATTTCTTCTTCTTCTGTATAAAATGCAAAGTGCATTGATAAAAAGTTGCTATTTTAAAATATGTTGTTGCCATTTGTTGTTATTCAGTATGGCAATTTTGCGAGGTTTAAACTACCTCTTAAAAACGACAAACATAATTAGTACTCAATTCATAGTTTGCCGCTAAGATTAATCTCGATGTTAAAAACCCACTCTAAGAGATTCTCATTTTTTCGACTTAGCAGTGAGGGGTATATAAAGTTGATGTATTTCCGACAACTTTTTTGGAGAGGATGTTGCCCTCGTTCAGATAAATTTTTCTGTAGCACAATTTGTTCAAGACATCTTTTTCAGAGCAAGATGCTTTTTTCCGACAATTTTTGTATCGAAAAAGTTGCCTTTCCTGTACAACTTTTCTTTAAAAAAAGTATTTCTGTTGCAACTCATTTTTTATTTTAATGTTTCCCTGTTCTAGACAACGTTTCTAAAAACTGAAAATTTTCTTTGTTTCAAGCGATTTCTTTTAAGAGAAATTAGGTTTTTTATAAAAAAAAAAAAATACAAAATGTTAACTGTTATCAATTTAGATTGACAAATAAGTTCATAGAACAATCAATATATTGCTATCCACAATTTAATATTATGCAGCAATTTATTTATTTAAATTGATTATACATGAAAAAAATAAATATTCCAATTACGAGGAAGATAATTTTTAATTTAACGTTTATTTTTTTATATTTTTCAATTGTTAAATGAAATTGCGTGTGCTTTTCAATTATATTCATACGTTATTTCATTGAATCTACGTTCAGTCATTGTGCGTCAGGCCTGTATGTGACATCAACATTTTTCGGTATTCATCAAACAAATTTGAATTTCAAACAGTACAAAAGCAACAAGAACAACAATTGCAATTTAAGATGAAATTAATACATACATATGTACATCAGGCAACTATTGTAAGCGGCAATAATTTTCCATCGATTTGAATAAATTGAAACAAAAATGTTTGCATATTTTTAAGGTAATGAGGTTTAAATAGCGATCGATAAATTAATATTTATGTTTGTATTCAAATAGAAATTTGGAAATCTATCAATAAAAAATATGCAAATAAATAAATAAGAAAATAAGGCACTTACCTTGCAATAACATAAATGTAAATAAAAATAATTCCACACAGTTCAACATGTTGATAAGATTTCTTGAAACACAAAATGTTTTGGATTCAATTTTAATACTGGATTTGGAAAGTTATTTTTGGATAAGAGTTTCTTTAGGTTTTAGTTTTACGTCAAAACATAAGCATCTGTAATAGAAAGAATAAAAAAAAAATTAGTATTAAATTTATTTTTTCCGCTAAATTTTTTACTTCTATTAAACCTATCCGCCATTTAGTTATACAAAATTTCCTTTTATCATATTTTCTAATTACACACTTTCCTTTTTGTCTTTTGTATTTTCATAACATTAATAAGATAATTATAAAAAGAAAATGTTACTAAATCTATCTAAAAGCAAATATAGCATTTGTGTAGCATGTCTACTGTGTAATTTAAAATGAATTGTTTGAAATTTAACTCAAACAGGTGAAAATTGAACAATAACACAACGGAGGAAAAAGAGCCAGCCAGGTGTATTGTTATGCATGATTGGCGGCGGTTAATTAACCAAACAATATAAATCATGTACTTAAATAAATTACATTTGAGTTTTTTGTATGTCTGTATGTTTTACTTACGGGACACCTTCCATCAACGCCATCGTGTGACACATGAGAGTTTAAGATAAATTGCTTTAATGAACCATAACAATGGATAATTGATTAATGATAACGAAAATCAAATGACAATATAAATATTTATTTAATGTACTATAAAACAGTTTTTGATAAACCGACTAAGTTTAAAAATACTTAAGAACTTTTTAGTTTATAAAAAAAAAATTAAGATTTAGAAGACTTTTCAACAGACACAACCGGAAAAGTTATTTTTTTGAATGAAAAAGATAATTTTTCTCTAAGAAAACATTTCAGAAATAGAACAACTTATGACGAAATTTGTAGGTAACATTTCTAAGAAGAATTATTATAAATACTGGATAATTTTTTTTTTTACGCAAAAGTTTCTGTGACTACAAGGACTTATTCGATTCTTAATAAATTTTCTAACAAAATAAATCCATGGTCTATTCAATCATATGAGTCAACTTATAAAAATAACACGGTGCTACAGTGAAAATATACTTTAAAAGCGAACTAGTGTAGGTTATAGACCTTATTGAGTAGATCATAAATCAATTTTAAAAAAATTCGGAAACGCCCTCAAATTTCTGAGTTATTCCGAAAAAACATTTTGTAGTAGGTTCGAGTACTTATGAACACGTAACTCAGTTGATTTTTAGCCGATATTTATTTTTTAAACGGTTTCTGAAAGAAGAGATATGTGCCTTTCTAAATATATACACACTTTGGTATGTGTATACAATTTTTGTAGTGATATTCTTAATTAGATCTTATATTATATTATATTATATTATATTATATTATATTATATTATATTATATTATATTATATTATATTATATTATATTATATTATATTATATTATATTATATTATATTATATTATATTATATTATATTATATTATATTATATTATATTATATTATATTATATTATATTATATTATATTATATTATATTATATTATATTATATTAAATGATATGCATACTAAGTTTTAAAAGGACTTTTTTGACACATGAAAAAAATTTGAGATGAGGATCCGAGATGGCATTAGTGGCGCCCAGAATTTAAAGTCGGATTAAAAATGAAGCCACTGTCAAGCCATGAACAACGATATTCGATTTAATGAGATCGGACTTTAAATGACACCGCTACATATAAAAAACCAAAAGGGCTGTATTTGGGGGCGTGGCATAACAAATATTTCCTGCTTTAAAACTTCATTGACATATCTTTCATTCTACGGGGTGACTGGCACAATTCTTTTTTTTGTATGGGGGTCACCCGGTCTATTCATCAATATTTGTAAAAGCTAAATTTTTCACTTTTGAAAAACCTAAATAACTTTTTTATTTTTAACTTGATTTTATTAATGAAAGCTGGTTTAACTCAAAACTAAATTAGCTTTAATGAATAATATACATAAGGATATGTTTCTAAACAAACTAATTTAAAAAAAGTGGAAAAACCTAGAAAAAATAAAATCAGATATAATTAAGAAAATCACTACAAAAATTGTATACACATACCAAAAAGTGTATATATTTAGAAAGGCACATATCTCTTCTTTCAGAAACCGTTTAAAAAATAAATATCGGCTGAAAATCAACTGAGTAACGTGTTCATAAGTACTCGAACCTACTAGAAAATGGGTTTTTCGGAATAACTCCGAAATTTGAGGGTGTTTCGGAAGTTTTTAAAAATTATTTATGATCTACTCAATAAGGTGTATAATAACCTTCACTAGGTCGCTTTTCAAGTATAAAAAAGTGCTCATTTGTAGCACTGTGTTATTACTTATTCAGACAAAAAGTTTAACTGACAACCAGGGCTGTGGGTTTAGAGTCGAAGTTCCCAAAAACTCGCGATTCCGACTCGAAAATTTTTTGGCATACAAAATTTAAAAAAAAATTTATAATCAGGGGTGTTCTGGAAATCGAAAACGCAAGAATTTGGAAGTTGTTTTTAATACACTTTTAATGTTGTTTTTATAATTTTTGTTATAAAATTTTATTTAACAGAGAAACATTTGTATAATATTTGTCATTGAATTTTTTTATTACAGAAATTTTATTAATAAATGACGTTTAAATTTCTTGCGTTTTCGATTTCCAGAACACCCCTGAATATTTTCCAAAATCTTAAGATTTTCTTTCTGCTGTAATAATTTTGATGTGAGAAAATAAGGACATGTAAATTACTACACAGAAAGTAAAAACTCGTTCTAAACTTAAGTTTTTCTACTTACTTTAGTGCGAGACGAACTCCAAAATTTAAGTGCGCATAACACTTAAAAGTACTTAAAACAATCCAAAAATGGAAAACTTTAAAAAACCAATATGCGTGCATAAGCGTGTGTTTGTAAAAGTAATAGATACAACAACAACACAACAAGAAGAAAAATTTAGATTTTTTTCATGTTTAAAGAGTAAAATAAGAAGCAATAATTCCCATATTCTATTTGTTAAAATTATTTAGTTAAATACATCAATAAGTAGAATAACAACGAAAACCATATTGGGCATACTGCTGCTGTCTTATAATTGAGAATTCTTCTGTAAATAAAAGGCGGAATACAACAAAAGTAAAATAAACATGTATAAAGGGTAAGTAAAATAGGAAAAATTCTATTTGGTTCTGTAGGGTAAGTGGTTTGGGTTAGAATCAATCTTGTCTCACTCTCGGATTAATTTAAGTTCGAATCGAGGTCAAACAATCCTAGAAATTAAGATTTAATCAACATTATTATAATACTTTAGTCAAGCGCATTTTAAGACTATCAATCTCATTTTCGGATTATTTCAAGTACGAATTCGGGATTAAATATGGATAAGTTCAGTATTTCTCACTTGAATATCTGTATTTGAATCAAGCATTCTGTACTTGGTTTAAGGAAATCTGTACTTACCGTACTATTGACACCGCTTGGGGTTGATTTAAGTACGGATGGATTGATTTGTTTTTTCCGTGTATATTAAAGCTCCATGCGGCACGTGTTAGAATTAAAATATCGATTTTCAATTTTTAAGAAATAATTTTCTTGTTATACAATTAAAAAAAAATAAGGACCAAATACATTAAGCATCAAGGTTAGAGTAGGAGTCGGACTTAAAAAAATTTCAGCGGATGGAGTCGCAGTCGATGTTATAACTATTTTTTAACGACTCCACAGCACTGTCGACAACTATTTTATTTAAAAGTAAATATATTTCAGATAATTTCCTTAAAAAAAATATCAATAGATTTTAGACATTTTTTGCATAGAAAAAGTTGATATATTTTAGACAATTTTTCTTTCGTAATATTGTACTATTTCAGGATAAGTTGATCTATTCAGCCAAATAAAAAAATTAGTCTATAACAGACAGTTTTTCTATAAAAAAGTGCTTGGTTTCTGCAAATTTTTTAATAAAAAAAACAATGTTGATCTATATCAGAAATGTTTTCTATACAAAAAATTGCTTCGTTTTAGACAACTTTCCCATAAGAAGTTTCAGGCAGAAAGCTGCTCTAATTCAGGCAATTTATTTGAACGAAAAGTTTCTCTATGTCGAACACCTTTTTCATAGAAAAAGTTGGCTGCCAGCAATATCACCCAAAGCAGTATTTGAAAAATCGCTAAAACGAAAAATGGCGCAACGTAAGCGAAAAATGGCCCAAAAAATAATAATTTTTTTTCCAAATTTGTATTTAATAATTCTTGCCAAGCAGTTTCTAAGCCATAATACTCATGTGGTTTGGGGCCATATGCCCGAATTCCGAACTTTCAAATCCGTACTCGCCAAATTTAACTTTTCTACCTAGTAGGCCTTCGGCAACACCGTCTTCGCTAACAAAAGCTTTTCTGCATAGCTGGCCTTCGGACGGTCTCAGTTTACTATCTCATAGGAGAATTTGCCAAAAAAAAAAAAAAAAAAAAAAAAATTGACAAAAACTGTTAATCAACTAAGTTAAAAATGAATTATTGCAAATAATTAAGAAAAATCGCAGAAAAAAAAAATTGTTGACATTTCCTTTACAAAATCACCCAAATTTGTATAGAAAATAACTATTTAGGCGATTTTTCATTTATTGCTGTGGGCGATTTAGCTTTAGGTAATTTTGCTGGTCGAATTGCTTTGCTGGAAAAATCATTCTCTGTTTCAGACAACTTTTCGACCATGTTCTGACAATCGCACGATTTGATATCGCAAAACGCCAGATTTATTTTATGGTTCTTGCTCTTAGCTTACGACCTGCCATAGTTTCTTACAAATATTCTACACCCCTAAAGCATACTTTTGCAATCTGAAGTGGTCAAACTTTTTGCTATTGCGTTTTACAGAGCATCTGTTATGCGATTTCAAGTCAGAAGCGTTTTGTAATTGTCAGAACATGCCGGATTGAGTAGAGACATCTTCTATAATTCCGACAATTTTTCTATGCAAAAAGATGCTCTATATCTAAAAATTTTTTTACATCAAAAGATGCTCTATTCCAGACAACTTTTCCATAGAAAAATGTGCTCTACTCCAAACAACTTTTCTACAGTACAAGCTGCTCTGTTTTAGATAACTTTTTTGTTTAAAATATTGCTCGGTTTCAGACAAATTTTCTGAAGCAAAAGTTGCTCTTTTTTAGTTTATTTTCCTATAAAACAAGTAACTTTGATTCAGAGAATTTTAAGCGAAATCGTTTGTCTATTCCGAACGACTTTAAAAGATTAACCAGTTCCAAAATCTTTTAATGAAAAGTTTCCGATCCTTATTAAATTTCGTGGAAAAAAGTTGCTTTATTTAAAACGTATTTTGTATAAAAAAATGTACCCTTTTTTTAAATATTTGCAGTAAATTTCTAAACTTAATGTTACATTTTTCATTTTGCATCTTCAAAGGGAATCGACTAAATGTTTTAAACATTAATATCGTATTATTTATGTAAGTATTTATTTGTATATTTTTCTATGTCACAACCCTTTTTTATCATCATCCGTTCACTATTTCCATTATTTTATTCGTACATTTGCTGAAGTGTTAAAATTTCAACCAAATACACAAAAAATATATAAAAGTATCTGTAAAATATCGTTTTGGTCATTCAATATGTGACCTCTTTCCCAAGAGTGACAGGAAACCCTACAACTATAATAATGACAATATTAGCACATAAAATGCATATGTTATTATGGACATTATATAATGCTACTAATACATACACATGCACAACGTGTATTATTTTTTTTTTTGTATTTATAACTAACATGCATTTGAAGAGAGATAATGTTAGAAGAAGACCAAGTGAAAATACTGACTGTCACAAGCACTTAACGAACGAACAACAACGACTTAAGGTTCAATTTAAAAGTTCATGAATTATATAAAATACAAGAAAATTGTAAAATAAAATTTGTAGTTTTTCTGTTGGGGAGTTGTAAGTAATCCAAGAAGTTTTTTCTTATTTTGTTACGAGTAAATTTTACTTTTTTCTGTTTGTTTTAATTTTTTATATTACTTTTTAACGTTATTTAAAGAGAAATGCAAAAAGTCCAATTTTTAAAATAAATTATTGAAAATTTTAAAAATTTATTTAACTCTTTTGGGAGTAGATCGTTCGTTGTTTATTTAATTTTAAACTGATAAAAATAAGTTGGGGCAGCGATAAAATCAAAAGTTGGTTCTGAAATTTGACGTTGGTATAAATATTTTAAGAAAAATTATAAGGTCAACAGACCTCGGGAGAACTAGAACTTAACTCTAACTTAAGTAGAGTGACAATTTATCAGATTCTTTGAACTAAAGATATTATTAAGAGAGTGCACAAAAAGGCTAAAGGTTCGGTCACATATGGCAAGCAATTGTCAAATTTTGTTTGCCGGCATTTTTAAAAATTTTGTTAAAAAAAAAAAAAAATTTATTTGCTCATTTTTGTTTGTTCAAACAGATATTAAATAGCTTCAAATAAAAAATGGGAAAACATGTTTGCCCTGCGTTCACATATAAAAATATTTGCCTAAAAATAAATAAATAAAATTACTTTTTATTAAAACTAAAAATTAACAATTTGATGCAAAATATTGAAACTTTTATGGTTTTACTGAGCAGAAGAGCGAGAACAGCAGTCTTAAAAGTAAAAGAGGATTAAGATAACAAAAAAGGGATTAAGGCAATTTGGCGAAGTAATTTCCAGTCTTATACAACTAAATTAAACTAAATATTGAAACTAAAGCATTATACGTTATAGTTTCAGACGCAAGCAATAAAGTGTTTTTAGACAGTGGATCTTATGTAAATTATAGACCGATCTTCACGAAATTTAGTTATATGATTTCTAGGCATATAAACTGAGTTTGTGCAAAATTTAACGATAAAAGGTTAGTTAGTATTTGTAACAGACAGGTTGTTTCACATTTCGGTCCATAACTCTTTTCCAACTGAACCAAAAGTGCTGAATTTTAATCCAAGCTGCTTGGAAGAATTTGAACGAACTTGCCACCAACATTTTTAATTTTCGTCAGCATCCTTTTCTTAATCGATATAACAATGTCCATCCGTCCGGCTAGCTGTCCATGTTAACCTTATTTGCAAAGTACATGTCGCAATTTTTGAGAAAATCGGGTGTGTTCTAGAATACGAACTCACTCCAAAGTGGATTACTTCAGCATTTTTTGTGTCCCTCAATTCACCTCTACATGTTTTTATTCGTTTCCAATTAGATTAGTAAAGGGTTAGTGAAAGTAAAACGAATCGACTTTTATTCTTATATGTATGTGAGAACATTTTTAGCAAAAACATAATTTTGGTTTTTAGTTTGAAATGTTCTTTATTCAATTTCACACAAATATCGCAAATTTCCACTGATTTCGCAATTTTTACAGAATTTTTGCCATTCCTTATAGTTTAAGAGACTTTTAATCAATTTTATGGCTTAATTGAAATATAAAAAATGTTCGCGAATTTTCGCTATTTTTGTAATTTTTTTTTTTTTTTGATTTTTTCTACATTTTGTTTTTTAACCGACATCTCAAATAAATTTTTGGGTTTGCTTCCAAGTTTGCAAGTTTTTGTGAATTTTTTTTTTCCTGAATGTTCGCGAAAGATACAATTGTTTTCTCAGATTCTTTACAGCTTTAACGATTTTTAATAAATATTAAGCTTTGCCATCATGACGCTATTAGCAAATTTTTGCGAATTACCGCTAATTTAGCCATTTTTATCGAATTTTTCCCATTCCTTATAGTTTTAGGTAATATAAATCAATTTTATGGCTTGTTTGAAATATTAAAAATGATCGCTATTTTTGCAATTTTAGCCACATATATAAACCGTAGTCACCTATTTTACAGGGCAGTATCAAAGAAATCAACTTAATTTTGTTTTTCTTTTTTTTTTTTTTTTTGAAAAAGAATTTCGAATACATTAAAACATGCGGATTTCAGAACACCAATTTCTAAATTATGCGGATTCAAAAAATGTTTGGGTTTCAATACGAGTCGATACCTAGAACACACCTGATAGTAATGAAATTTGGTGTTTACGTTTTTATTGTCATAAGAGGTGGAAAAAATCGGTCGATAATTTCACGTAGCCCCCATAAAAACTTATTTCTTATTGTAATCGATCCATATTTTACCATAGCTCTTATACAAATACCTCTTCTGTAAATAGCTTTTAATGTCATAATAATCTTATAAATGTTGGTTTTGGCAAAAATTATATAATAGCTTGTATGTCGTGTCAAAATTTTATCTTGGTAGGCCGAGAATTGGTTCTCAGCCACCTGCTACAAAATTCTCATAATTCTCCTAATTCTTATTATTCAGCACTAATAAGTTTTGTATAAATCTTAAATTCATTACATAATTTTATTTTGGCGGGTCCGTTATTATCCACTGACCCCAAACTGGTACACTCTCGAAAATGTATCTATTTATATAGATACGTTATGCTTGCAATGCATAATTCGTAACATAGGCTCATATATTATACACTTATTAAATAAATTACCTATTTACTTAAGACAAATGAATTTTGTAACATCTTGAATCCTATTAGCGCGGTAACTCTTTGCTAAAAAGGGAACATAGAAATAAGTTTTTTCGTCATTAAAAAATTATCTAATTTTGCTAATTTTATAAATTTTATTCAATAATTTTTATTTTAAAGCTTTTTATTTGCCGCTGTTTGGTCTTACAAAATTTTTGTAAGAACAAATATTTATTTGCCTAAAAACGAGAAAAATATTTGACGGTTAATGGTCACATTAGGAGCACTTTTGTTTACTAGCAAATAATTTTGTTTGCTTAAAATCAGCTGTTTTTCTGTTTGCGTCTCAAAAATATTTTGTGGTCAGATTAGGAAAAAACAAATATTTAATATTTTTTGTCAAATGTTTTCCATATGTGACCGTACCTTAAGAAAGTTATTGCAGTCTCAGAAAACAGCATAAACTAAGATCCAATAAATCAATAAATATAAAAAAAAAAAACAGAGGAAAGGAAGCAACATATAATATAAAATTGAAAATGATAATCACAGCAAATTTCGAACCACCAGTACCACTGGTTAAAGATTGATGTTTGCCTGTTGACTGGCAGGCACCGCAGTGGTGCAGAGGTTAGAACTCAAAGAATTGTGATGAAAGAATATGGTGATTCTTGAAACATGAAAATTCAACCAGGTTCGAGCCCCAGCTCAGCCATGAAAATTATCAATAAATGTTAATAAAAATTTCACATTGTAAAAATTTAATGAAAATTAAATTTGATGAACTCAAGCCTAATTAAAAATATTGAAGTTGAAAATAATAATAAAAAAAAAAACTAGAACTGAACTTGAATCAGAACTGAAATAGAACTGAACTAAAACAGAACTAGAACTGAACTAGAACTGAACTAGAACTGAACTAGAACTGAACTAGAGCTGAACTAGAACTGAAATAGAAATGAACTAGAACTGAACCAGAACTGAACTAGAACTGAAGAAGAACTGAACTTGGGCTGAATAAGTACTGAACTTGGGCTGAACTAGAACTGAACTTAAACTAAAATAGAAATGAACTAGAACTGAACCAGAACTGAACTAGAACTGAAGAAGAACTGAACTAGAACTGAACTGAACTAGAACTCAACTAGAACTGAAGTAGAACTAACCAAGAACTGAGCTAGAACTGAACTAAAACTAAACTAGAAATGAACTAGAACTGAACCAGAACTGAACTTGAACTAAAACTGAACTTGTTTCATTTAATTGATTTATTTATTAAATTGTATAGGGCTGAATAAGAACTGAGCTAGAATTGATCTAAAACTGAGCTTGGGCTGAACTAGAACTGGACCATAAGTTAAATAGAACTAGAAATGGAATCGTATTAGAACTGAAAAAAAAACTAAACGAGAACTTAACTCAAACTCAATTAGAGCTCAACTAGGACAGAACTGAACCAGAAATGAGCTATAACTCAACTAAATCTGAACCAGAACTGAACTTATCTAAATTAAAACCAAACTTAAATATAGCAAAACAAGACCCTAGCTAAAGCCTTAGGGACTATATTCTAAAACTAATAAAGAACGCAGCAAGAACCTGAAACAGAGCCAAAAAAAAAGTTGCTTTGATCGCGGTTTTTCCATTGACAACGTTTGCCTATTTGCCACAAGTTTTATATAGAAAAAATTAGACTTATCTAAAGAAAATATTGTTTTATTTTACACAAGGCATATTAATGCGAGTCTAATGGGAAAGTGAAGCGAATATATACTACTTCCTCGAAAATGAGTGCGGCCAAGTAGTTGCCGTAAATGGTGTTCGCTATCGCGAGTTGATAGCGGACTTCTTGCAGCCAGGAATCGAGGATATGGACCTTGACGATATATGGTTCCAACAGGATGGTGCCACTTGTCACACAGCCAACGAAACAATGGCTTCTTTTTATACCCTCCACCACAATTAGTTGAGAAGAGGGTATACTAAGTTTGTCATTCCGTGTGAAACTTTTTTATTATTCATCTCAGACCCCATAAAGTATATATATTCTAGCTGCTTGAGTAATTCTAAGTCGATTTAGCCATGTCCGTCTGTTGAAAACACGCTCACTTTCGAAAAAGAAATAAACAAACTAGATGTCAAATTGCTTGTAGTTATCCTAAGCAGTTTGGGATTGAATTTCAGCAAAATCGGTTCAGTAGGACCAGAGCTATGAATCAAAATGTGGAACCACCACCTTCAAAAACTTGATAATTTTGTTACAAAAACTAACATAAATGATGCAAAAATGCACGGAATGACATAAGATTTTGCACAAGTCCGTTTTATTCGACTAGAAATTACACGGTCCATAATTTACCCTAGGCCCCATATAAACCCTACTCTCGGAAAAAAGTTTTGTCCGCCTAAAACCGTAAAAAATAATGCAATCATAACAAATTTTGGCTCGTCACAATTTTATAGGACTATAAATGATACTGTGAAATTACGTGAAGATCGGTACATAATTTACCCTAGGCCCCATATATGCCCTAATCCCGGAAAACAGTTTAGTCTCCTAAAACCATAATTAATAACAAATCGTCACAGTTTAAGATAATAAAAATAAAAAGACATCATACAGATATTACTCCTTAAACATTCGAACTGTCGGTGGAGGGTATCAAAGATTCGGCACAGCCGAATATAGCACTATAACTTGTTTTCTTCTAAATTTGAATATCAAAGTTTTTGTTATCGCCAAAATTATTAAAATTTACAACTCCATCGCTTTGTGCCAGTTTCAAATTGCAGAAAACATATATTGGTTACTGCCCTCTGAAATAATACCGCCTTTGGAACTTTCGGAATCACTATCTCGCATAAGCCAAAAGATTTCCCTTATCTTTGTTGCAAAAATTTTTTTTTTCCTTTTTTTAAAGTTTCAAAATCTTTACTCAACCACACAACTTTGGTGAATTTCGTTCGGTCTCCAATTTCCGTTATAATTTTTATTCAAATCTCAACAAAAAAAATTATTTTCTCTTTTTTTTATTTCTCAATCAATGTACTGTCTCAGGATATCTATCTTTTTTTCAAATTCAAAAATTTTTCTGACAAATATTTTTCTTTTAAATTCCATATTACTACGATTTCTTTTTTTTTATTTCATAAAAAATATTCATAAATCTTCCTCATACTTCATACCAGAATTCGTTTTATGGAGCATATTCTTAAATTGGGTTATGATTTGGAATTTGGCCCGTTAGGCGAAACAGTGAGAAAAAACAAAGAAAATGTGGAAAAAAGGAAGCAAACAAAAAAACAAATTCAAGAAAAATGCCTTCACCTAGGCCTTATAATTGATCAGCCAAAAAAAGGAGAAGTAAATTCAAATGATGGAAACACTGCAAGGAGATTCTTTTCCGATCCAGAAACTGCAGCATCTATCACAGGAGTACTTTTTGAATTAATAAGACGATTCCAGATCATTTTACAAGTTATATCATGTAGCAGAAAGATAAATGCAAAAAAATTTGGCCAGTATGCAAATGAAACAGCATTTCTTTATAGCAAAAAATACTCTTGGAGACATATGCCAACCACAGTTCATAAAATTTTATACCATGGGGAACAAATAGTTCAACACAATATGCTACCAATTGGAGATCTATCTGAAGAAGCGCAAGAAAAAAGGAACAAAGACTACAGATTCTTCCGCGAGCATAACACAAGAAAAATGTCCAGATGTTGTACTAATGAAGATCTTATTACTATTTTGTTGTGCACATCAGATCCATATATGTGCAGTATTCGACAAAAATGGAAATCAACCGCAATCGAATTAGAGGAAGCAGCTTAACAACTTCTGGAAGATGTTGTTTAATTTAAAATTGTTTATAGATTATAATTTGTTTTTGATTTAAGTATACATTTGTATTAATATATAAAAATAAAATACACATACATCTCAAACCAAAAATAAAAGTTGAATTACCTAAAATGTAATCGATAGCCAAGAATGCTATTTGGGCATTTTTCAAAATATTCCTTTTCAGTTTTATCCTTATAACAACTCGTCTCGTCCCAAAAAAGCCAACCTTTGGCCCCTGTGAATATTGGGACTAAAAAATTTACAGGGGCCAAACATAGGCATTTTCTGACAGGATCTAAGTTCGACAATAAAAAATAAGTATCAGTTGTAAAATACAAGAGAAATAATGATAAATTATAAAAAAATCATATTTGAAATATTCAATTTTTACACCAAAACTCAACAAAAAAATGAAAATGCATTTTGAACTCCCCATAACTTTTGCTCCTATCAGTCGAATTTTACGTTTTATAGCGCAAATTAAAGCCTAACATCGCACCTATCGAGCGAAAAAAAAATCGCATAAAAAAATACCGATCCAGTCAAAAGTTAAGGAATTTTGACCGCCTTCTCGTAAAATATCCCACTGTGGGGTGGTCCAAATCAGGGCTTTTAGATATGTCAATTTTGGCGGTGGGATTTTTCCATTTGGCGACTAGCGACTTTTATGGCGAATTTTGCTATAACTGGCGATTTACTTGACTATTTTTATAATTCATATTATTTCAGAGATTTTTTTTAACAGTTTGCCATTTTTTGTTATTATTACTAATTAAAAAAAAAAAAATCTGTCAACTTTTTTCAAATGACTTTTGTGTTGTTATCCTTTTAGGTGAATTTTATATTCAGTCAATATTTAACTCTAATAGTATGTATGCGGTTCAAAACACCAGTAATTAAATCGATGAGGCTGAAGTGTACGATCTTACAAACATGTGTACTTAATTTAAGTTTTTTTACTGAATATATAATCTCCATTTTATGTTATTTGAAAAAAAAGCAGAAACAACAAAATTTACTTTTGGCGACTTTTTTGTATTTTTTCTCTGTTTTTGACGATTTTTTACTGAAATATTATACTAGCTTTTTATACCCTCCAACACAATAAGTTGTGAAGAGGCTATACTAAGTTTGTCATTCCGTGTGAAACTTTTTTATTATTCACCTCAGTCCCCATAAAGTATATATATTTTGGCTCCTTGAGTAATTCTAAGTCGATTTAGCCATGTCCGTCTGTCTGTCCGTCTGTATAAAACACGCTCACTTTCGAAAAACTCAAAAGAAATAAAAAACTGGGTGTCAAATTGCTTGTAGTTATCCTAAGCCGTTTGGGATTGAAATCCAGCCACATCGGTTAAGTAGGATCAGAGTTATGAATCAAAATATGGAACCACCACTTTAAAAAATTGATAGTTTTGTTACAAAAACTAACATAAATGATTGAACAATGCACGAAATTATGTGAAATTTTGCAAATGTTCGTTTAATTCGACTGGAAATTACACTGTGAAATTTCATTAAGATCGGTCCATAATTTACCCTAGGCCCCATATAAACCCTACTCCCGGAAAACAGTTTAGTATGCCTAAACCCGTAATAAATAATGCTATCATAATAGCATTTCTCGGTCAATAATGTAATATAGGTCTAAGCCACAACCAATTTTAATGCTGATGTCTGTTTTTATAAAGACAAATTAATAAGAAACAGACATCATAAAGATATCACTCCTGAGATATTCAAATTATCGGTGGAGGGTATCAAAGATTCGGCACAGCCGAATATAACACTCTAACTTGTTTTGGGTATATTTAAAAGAAATTAGTACGTCAATAAGCGAAGAACATATCAAAGGAAATAATTCGCCACATTAACGACATTGAACCTCAATTATGATTCAGTCATTGAAAATACGCACCATCGGGTTAAGGTATGCCACCGAAGCCGTGGCGAGGATTTGGCTGATAACATAATAAACAATATAAACAAAATTCTTATTAGTATTGTGGTTATTTTGTTGAACTGTTTATGGTTTTTAATCCAAATTTTGATATTTTAATTAGGCTAAAGTTCATCAAATTTATTTTTATAAAGAAAGGAATTTTACAACATGAAATTAATTAAAATTTATTGATAATTTTTCATCCTTGACTGGGCTGGGAACCGAACCCAGGTTTTAACATATTTCCCTGAAAATTTTCTTTATGTACAATTAACATCGTGCCTTTTGTTTCGATCATTCTTTACTTACATACATATGTGCATTAAAGAGAGCGAAGCATATTCACAATTCAAATTTGTCAAAAGTCCGTTTTTATTTTGTATGTTTGGGCCAAAAAATGTGCATGTGTACGTTGAATTTTCTTTATTTTATATGAAGACAAAAAAAAAATACGGCAACGTTTTCACCTTGATTCATGACAATTTTTCTATAGAAATAGTAACACCGTTCCAGATAACGCTTTCTAACAAAGAGTTGTACCGTTCTCGACAACTGTTCCATATAAAAAGCTGCTCTGCAACAGACAAAAAATGTCAATAGAAATCTTTTTTCATAACATATAGAAATATATCAAGCCTCTTTAAAAATTTTGTAAATTGATTTTCAAACAATTTTAAATGATTCTTATCATCTGGTTTTAATTGGTTCTATTAAAGAAATACACATGAAAAAAATTCTTTTGTAAAATATTATTTTTTTTATGTTTTTTTAAACCAAAAAATATATTTAATGACCTTTCTTAAAATATTTAATGTAGTTACATAAACATTTTAATTTAATGACCGAGCAAATAATTTTGAAATAAAAGTGTTAAAAATTATGATCTTTTCGTGAAGAACACATTAAATAGTCAAACATTTAAATAAAACAGAAATAAATAGAAAAATAGTTTAACAAAAAGCAAATCAAATTATAAGTTACAAAAAAGAAAAAATTCTTGATTGAAATGTAGGTTGATGTGGCGCCACCACTTTAAATAACAGCAAGAACAACAACAAAATATACTATATATGCTGCCACTTGTTGCTTACAGATTCATATAAACATTGCTGTAGCTAACACTTTTAGTTGGTAGCCAAAGAAGTATCTGTTGCTTGTTGCACTGTTTTCGAGTACTTTTCGAATGTTCTTTTAGGTTTAATGGCCCAGCCTGCTGCCTGTCTCATTCACCACTAAGCTTAACGCTACTAATTAAAACTGTATGAGTTTTAAAATTACACAAACATCCATAAAAGTGTTTGTAAATGTTATAAACAATATTATTACCGTAAACATTATTATCTTTATAACTTTAACACTATTTCATAAACTAATAAAGTTTTTTGAAAAATTCCTTTTTAGAAAATATTTCTCATTGTTGTATTGAAATGTGTTACAATTTTATTTGATGAATTTCTTTAAATAGTTTATTATAAAAATCATTTCCTCGAGTGTTTTTATGATGAGTCTGTAGCAACTAAAATTCATTGAGTCTTCTTGTTTATTGTTATATTTATTGTTCTTTTATTGTTGTTTATGTTTCGGCGTTTTATTGTTAATGAATTTTTTGTGTATATAAAAATATTTTCCCAGTGCAAAGTATTTTTCTTTTCCATTGTTCGTATTGTATTGCTGGGTATTCATTTCTTTTATTATTATTCTTGATTATTAATAGCAATTGCTTGTCAATCATTATTAAGTAATATCAATTTGGAATTGACGAATATAATTTTCTTTTTTTTCAAATAATTTTAATTTAATTGTTAAAGAAGCGTTTTTATTTAAGTGATTGCAAACATGTGTTTATTTAAATAAAATTTCTATAAAAAGTAGCAATTAGTTTTAAATAAAAAATGGATTTGGTAGCTGCAGACATTAAAAAATCCACAGCCTTTTTATAATATGTTTCTAGCAGTGATGAGTAATTCATATACATACATACATCAAAACAACAGCAGACAGAGTTGCCGGAGAAGAGAACTTTTCTAAATTGGGAATTTCAAGATTTATTTAAGCACAAATTGTCTTGGAAAGGAGTTTTGAGAATTTAGCAAAATGTAGGGATACTGTAGTTTATTTATATATTTTTATATACTCTAACTTAACTTAATGTCTTTCATTTCGGTTATTCCCAGAAATTTTACACAAAGAAAAATGTTCAAGAGTATTTAAGATTTCGTTTCGAAAAGAGCATTGAGTAAAAGATATTTTGATCCCTTATTTCTATGGCCATTTTAGTTTTTTTTCAGTACTTTTTATCAGGATTTTCTTTTTCAATTTTGCCGGCCCATTTTCTTATGTTTTAGCAGAGAAAAAACAAAGAAAGGATTAATACGGATATGCGTGTACTCTGTCAGCCCGCTTTGTTTTCTTATTCGCAGATTAAGGCAGATAAATATCTAAGAACCAGAATAGAAACAGAGAGGGTGACAAAAACCTATCTCAGTTAATAATTAATTTGTTTTTGATGTTGTTGTAACTACACGTGTGCGATATTTTTTTAAGCAATTTTTTTCAGAGAGTTTCTTCTCTCGTCGTTTTCCTATGCTTAATAAGGCATAAGTAATCGCAAAAAGTTGAAACAGCTGCATGTATACTTGAAAAGAAATTCAGCAGCAAAAGCAGAAGCGTGTAAACCTAGACCTAGACCTAGACACTTTGGAACCGCTTTTTAAACAAGTAAGAAAGTATAGTCGGTCAAGCCCGACCATATGATACCCTACACCACAGTATTTAAAAAAAAAGTTTGGCTATATGAATAAGGACCTATCTATGTTTTAAATTAAATTGATATCTGTTTGATAGTTTCGGGGAGGCAGACATTGCCCCTTGTGGTCCTATTTTTAAAAAAATGCATAGCTAATGTGTCTATATAAATATGGATCTATCCATGTTTCAAATTTCATTAAAATCGGTTTGATAATTTCCGAAAGGCTTAAATTGCCCCCTATTATTTAAAAATTTATAGCTTATGTAAACATATGTGACAGCGCATAGAGAAAAGGGACCAGTAAAGTAAAGGGAACAGTAAAAACCAACTACAACACGTTCCTGACGTCATGAGATGTGTCGCTTTCAAATGAGACCAATACCATCACGCTCAGTGATGGTACACCAAAGATACACGTATTTAAATCTTTAAAATGGCTCTCCAGAACAAACCCCTTAGGTCCCTTTTTATTTTGCTCGTCACATATATATATGTATATGAATCTTTCTATGATTTATATATTACATAAAAATCGGTTTGATAGTGAACCGATTCGCTCCAATTTCAATAGGCTTGGTCCTTGTGCTAATTAGAACCTATGTACAAAATTCCATCAAATTACCTTTAAAATTGCGGACTGTACTTTGCGCACAAGGTTACATAGACAGCCAGCCAGCCGGACGGACATCGTTAGATCGAGTCAGAAAGTGAGATAGTTCTGGAAAAGGATTTTCCCACAAAGAATTTTTGAAATTATAGCCTTCAATCCAAAATTTATCAGTTCTTTCCTTATTTTTGCAATGTTAGATTCTTTATTAGAGACGAATCATAAATGAAATTTTGTTTGATATCAATTATATCTGGTTGATTTTTTTAATATTATCCACACCAAATAAAGCTAGTTTTTGCAGCAATTGAAAATTTTAAGTTCGAGTACGAGATTGGTTGTTATCAAAAAGGCACTTAAATTGTAAAAATTTAAAATCACATAGTTGTAACAAAAAGCACTATAATAGCCACAAAAAAAATCGAAAAACCTTCAAAAAGTACCTTTTTAAAACAGGAGGATAACGAGACCAACAAATTACCGAAAAGCTTCAAAATGGCAGCGCTGTCACAAATTCTTTAAATGCGTCCGCTACATACGAAACACAAGTAAACATCACAAATTCTTGCAGATTTCACGATGTAATTTTTAAATACTCGGGGTAAAGGCAAAGAGTTTTAACTGTATTGAGAGGTTTTGAAAAAAGAGCTGTCTGGAGTGTATTTCTCTAAATTCTTGTACATTCACACCACTTTTTAAACTGAGCGACAGTAACACAATGCATTTGTCATTGTTGTTTTACACAAACGTTTTGTACACATATTTAATTTTTGTTGTGTATTTAATTTTCAAATACATTTATGCAAACCTTTGATTGGCGGATCTTATCAAAGATTTGATTTAGCAAACTCTTCCGTGTTTTTTTAAAGCTTAAATAGATAAACATTTTTTGAAAGTTAATCCTTTTATAATTGTATTTCACAGAAATTTTTCATGCGCTTTAAATTTCTTTTTAAAACACACACAATTTGCCTCAGAGTCAATTGCACAATATTTGCATATAAAATTATGCAATTAATTAAAAAAATGGTTTTAAAATAATCTGAAAAAGATTGGTAAGTATTTGTTTTTCATATCAACTTAAAAAAAAATAATTGAATTACAGAGAGTTGTGCCAAAGAAGGAAACAACATTAAATAATAAAGAATAAGAAAATTTTCCACAATTTTCCCATTTATTAATTTTATTCCTGAATTAATTTGACGCAAATTAATTAAACGGAATTTTATAAATATTTCTTTGTAACATTTTTTTATAGCAATTTATCACTTAAAGTTGAAAGTGCTTAAAAAAAAGTAATAAATGGATGGCAGCAGCAATTGAAATTGTAAATAAAATATTAAAAAAAAAATTAATTTTATAGTTTGCTTTAAGGCAATATACAATAAGTTTATACATACATGTATTACATATATTTTAATCTTTATGTGCGCAGTGCCGGTCTTCGTTAAATTGGCGCCCTGTACAGTTTTGGCTATGGGGCACTTTCGTTGTAAAATGTACATATGTATGTATATGTATTCACGGTTCTTGTCAACCTTAAAAGCCGTAACGTCTGGTTTTAGAGAACGCGATGGAAATCTTTGCCGTTAGCAAAAAGGTCTTAAGTCAAAAAAACGTATTTTGAGTTTTTGATTGGCTTTAGTTCAATATGGTTTTCTCTTTCGCTTGGTATCAATAACTGAAGTCTAGCACAACTGCTTTTAATCTTAATCATCTGCTCTTTAGAAAAATAGTCTATTAAATACACCAAATAATTATTTTTCAATTTAGCCTTACGATAGACTACAGTTTCTAAGCTTTTTGCCTAAGCCAAAGATATATAACGGTACTAGCATTTAACCCGCCACTTCTTTAGTGTCTCCCTTTCTTTCGTTTTTTGGTTTTGGCCAGTGCTGTGGAGTCGTCAAAAAATTTTTCATTTCCGCCTCCGACACCAACCGCTGACATTTTTTAAGTCCTAGTCCGACTTTAGCTCCCGACTCCTACTCTAATATTGATGCTAAATGTATATGAGACTGGTCCTTATTTGACTTTTAATTACTTTTTTATTGCACCAAAAAATGATCATGTAAAACTTATAAATCAATATTTTAAATATTGCATGGCCAACTTCAAGAATTTTTTATATTGGAAAATATTATAAAATTCTAATTTAAAAGATTTTGTTATTTGTGCTTAATTCCCAATTTTTATTCTTGATTAAGACACTGAAATTTATTGTTGATGGGATAAGCTATTCCTATGCGCATTTCACTGGTTGCTTAGGCCAGATCATCAGGAAACTTCATCCATAAAGATTTTAGAAAAACTAAAGATATTAAACCAAATAAAACTATTAAGCGTATAAGAATCATAAGAAACAGTTCTACTTGTAACAATAAAAAAGTTTACATAAAAACATCACCCATAAACAGTGAGTTTATCTCTTCTTACATTCTCCAAATTGGGAATTAAGCACGAATAACAAAATCTTTTAAATTATAATTTTGTATTCCCAAAAATTACTTTTGATAATACTATAAAATTCTTTTAAATTTTTTATGCCGAAAAATTTTGGAGTCGTAGTCGCAAGTTTTTTGAGTCTTCGACTCCATCTCCTACTCCACAGCCCAGTTTTAACAAAAAATTACGAACATTTTTCATCTTATAGGTTCGCATTCACTCAGGACCATGCTCGTATAATTTCATGGTTTTTTGTTCAATACTATTGAAAATTCAAAATGTACCACATGATTTAGAATAAAACACAAATTATTTAGGAAATTATTGTCGTTTAACTGTAGGAAGTCAAACACATTTTTAAGTAACTTCAAACTGGTTTTTTTATAACCACATCTAGTTGATTAAGTGACTTTTTTCCTTGTCGACAACTCATCATTAAAACATAGGCATGTCATAGGCTGAAGTCAATTGGTAATCTCTGCATTAGTTTTTAGTTGACTGCTAATTACTTATTTTTCAACCAATTTGTGGTTAATTAATAGTATAGTCAGTTTATAATAAATTATTTTTTTTATTAAATTTTAAATAATTTTTGTCAAAAAAATATTTGTATACATATGAACATATGACTTCATGGTATGCTTGTTTAACTTATTTTGCTTTTATTTGTGTTTTACGTGTGCCTCTATGTTTGCTTGATATCTGCATGAGATTTAAACCAATTTGTAGTCATTTCAAAAATAGTTAATTTGTAGTAAATGTTTTTTGCAACTGACTATTTTATTTACTACAGGGTTCTTTTTGTTATGATAATATTGGTATGGATCAATTATGAATGCAACAAAATATCGGCCAAATGGCCGGCGGCACACCTTAATCCGATGGTCCAAATTTTCGATGACGCTGAGGCATAATTGAGGTTCTATGCTGTTAATGTGCCGAGTTATCTCATCCTTTAGCTCTTGACTTGTTGCTTGCTTATCGACGTAGACCTTTTCTTTCAAATAACCCCAAAGAAAGAAGTCAAACGGTGTCAAATCACATGATCTTGCCATTGAATTTGTCGCGCAAAAGAGCCATTGTTTCGTTAGATGTGTGCAAGTGGCACCCTCCTGCTGAAACCACACATTTTCCACAACCATATCTTTCAACTCAGGCCATAAAAAGTTCGTTATCATCTCACAATATCGAACACCATTCACAGTTTCTGCCTGGCCGGCTTAATTTTGGAAAAAATACGGCCCGATGATGCCGCCAGCCCATAACCGCACCAAACAGTCACTCTTTGTGGTGGCATTGGTTTTTCGACAATCACTCTTGGATTATCATTCGCCCAAATGCGGCAATTCTGCTTTTTGGCGAATCTATTGAGATGAAAATGTGCCTCATTACTAAAGATGATTTTCTTTGAAAATTGTTGCCATTTCTTGCCACCACTCTGACCATTGATGACATTTGGAATGGTCAAGAGGCTTTAGTTCTTGAGTCAATTGCACCTTGTTATCGTGTAAATGCAAGTCTTTATGCATAATGTTCATCAACGACGAGCGTAAGAGGTGCAATTGTTGGGCACGACGACGAGTTGAGGTGGAAGGCTCTTCAGCCACACTATCGCGAACAGCAGCAATATTTTTTGCAGTACGAGCATGCACTGGTATTTTTACAGACCCGGTTTGCTCAAATTTTTGCACGATTTTTCCGATTGTACGGCACATTTGGACGATTAAATTGATCGTAAAAATCACGAAGTGTACGATAGATATATGCATTTTGATTTGAGCGCCCATTTTTATAATAAGCCTAAATAACTTTAACGCGTTGCTCGATTGTGTATCTTCCATGGTTCAAATTGAGTTAGTCTGAAATTGAGAAATGTCAAATGAAATGCAGAAAAAAACTTGCATTTAAGTGTGGTTCACATTCAACAAATTTAACCACTCGTGAGAACCAAAAAGTTAACGAAAACACATTTAATTTCCTGTATTTTTCCTTTTTTGTATCTTTTTTTTCTCCCCATTGAAGTATCAAAAATTTCAATATTATAGTGGGAGCTCATAATTTAATACGTAGATAGGTGTCAAATAATGGAGAAAATGTTTTGTAAAAAAGTACCGAAAATAGGTAAGATTTGGTAGTACCAAATTTATATTTGTATTTCTTAAGCTACGGTCACACTTATAAAATATTTGATCAAATAAGCGTAACCCCTACTTTTGTTAATAGTAAGTGAGATTTAAAATGGTCTTAATATTACAAAATAAACTAATTATACTACTAGACATAGCAAAAAACAGTTTTTTGTAAGATGTGGTATTTTAATCAAAATAAATATTGATATTAAGCGAAATGATTTTTTAGTTTGGTTGTTGGTCCCGTTTTTTTCGTCAAATATTTGATAAGTCTGACCGTAGCTTTAGATAAGTTACAAATGTGATATAATTTTTATTTCTCCGTTTATTCGTTTAAGAGATAGATGGGGTGACAAAAAAATTCTAAAATACAGGTTTAATCTGTTTACTTCCAAAAATGGCCGAATTTAAAAAAAGTACCAGCCAACTGTCGGCGTATTTTTTAATCTATCTCTTTTACTTACGGTAATATAAGGTTAGCAAATTTAAACGTTTCCGGTCCTGTTAGGTCGATTTGGCGAGAAATTTAACTCTATTCCAAATTTCAACTTTTTAGCTTCACAGAAAAAATAAAAATTGTCTCTCATCACCAAATTCGATTTTGCACATGTACCATATTGTATAGATTACTTAAAAAATTTGTTAATTTTATTTTTTTTTTTTTTTTCAATAAATTATATTTTTAATTTTAATTAAAAAAATGACCAAAAAACTTTGCCGTTTCAAACAAATTGTTGATTGATTGATCTCAGGTCTTGACAATTTCCAACAACAATTCTACAAGCTTAAATTATTTTATTTTACCCGAAAAAATCAATTAGGATTTTTTGCTATTCCATTAATATTTTAAATAAAAATTTATTTCAATACAACTAAATTGTTATTTAAATCAAAATTATATTTGTAACTTTCTTTCAACAAAAACATATAATTGATTCAATTATCACATTAATCAAATTGAAATACTTTTTATAAAATTTTTTTAATTGATAAAAAGCCACTGATAATTGTTTCTGTGATTCAGGCGTTTAGGCTGTGCGATGATGAATCAGTCAGTCAATAACGCTACAATTTCATTTATATTAGTTAACAAAAGCGTTATATCAAAGCATTTATCTACGAATCGTCTTCCTGAATTAGTTGTTTCTGGTAAAATAGTGACAAGCGAAATAGATGAAATTTTGTAAAAATATTCCATTTACCAAAAAAATTTGCTTGTTTGTAAAAAATGCTTTTAAAAAATCTTTGTGAAATTTTACACTCCCGGCGCCTGCGATTCAAACATATAATTGATTCAATTATCACATTTATCAAATTGAAATACTTTTTATAAAATTTTTTTTAATTGATCAAAGCCACTGATAATTGTTTCTGTGATTCAGGCGTTTAGGCTGTGCGATGATGAATCAGTCAGTCAATAACGCTACAATTTCATTTATATTAGTTAACAAAAGCGTTATATCAAAGCATTTATCTACGAATCGTCTTCCTGAATTAGTTGTTTCTGGTAAAATAGTGACAAGCGAAATAGATGAAATTTTGTAAAAATATTCCATTTACCAAAAAAAATTTGCTTGTTTGTAAAAAATGCTTTTAAAAAATCTTTGTGAAATTTTACACTCCCGGCGCCTGCGATCCAAAGGTTGCACTACCCTAAAGCCACTTGTGTACATGTGTGTGTATACAAGTTGATATCAAACATGCAACATATGCATCAGTGGTAATCTATTGAAGATATTCTCTCTTTTGACAGCATGACTGACTGCAAAGTGAAACACAAAAATTTTATAAACTATTCAAGTTTATAAACATTTAAGCAATTGATACAAGTGTTTATTAAGTTTTTTCTTTTTTTTTGTTTTCTCTTGCTATTTTTGCATTGAAATCGACAAACACAAGCATGAAGCTTTAGTGTCATCTTTACTGGTACAAGTTGCCGCATCATCATCATAATCATCATCATGCAATCATTTGCCTTCAATGAAACTACCATTAGCATTGAAAGTGTAATATTTCTAGAAATACAAATAAATGATGATCAATAGTTGCGGCTGCTGCACTTAATACTGATGATGACGATGATAATGCGGCATGCGTTGGTGGGATGGAGAAAGTGTTGTGTGTCTTTTTGCCTCTCAGTTGTTTGAGCCTGAATGCATTTAAAGAACTTTTTAAGCTGTAACATGTGGCACGCTTTTGGCATTTTATTACACTTGTTCTGCCATTTTTCTTGTATATTTTACAATTTTTTTCACTTGAAAATAAACTTTTTTTTTTGTTTGTTATAAACAAACTATGGAAAAAGCGTTTATAAAAATCAGCCTCGTTTGTTATCCAAAGATACATATACATGTGCATATATATGCATATATCTACTTGTGCATTAAGTAAAGATATATTTTAGATATAATAAATATCTGTTAAATTTCACATTGGCAGACACCAACTCCCAAATGTTTTTATATGTGAATTGTAAATAAACTTTTTCGTTGTTAATACATCAAGCGGAAGAAAATATATAATGAAAGAAATTTGTAAATGTAAGATAAAAAAGCATGTATTGAACAACTTTTTTGCGTAAATATTAAAGTTTTTTAAACGATCACTAGAGTAAATCGAGTAAAGTAAAAATTTGGATAATGTAATTACATTTGCTAATAAACAGGCAGTAACAGTTATTAAAGAATTACAATGTAATTATAATTTTTGAATTGCCGTTACATTTAATTTTGATTAAAACCAAAGCTAAAATCAGTTACAATTTCTTGTAATCGTAAAAGAAAAACTTTAATTATAATTTTTTTAAGTTAAAAAATACAACTAAAAGCCATTTTATTACACCTTTCAAATAGGTATATTAAGGATGCTACACTGATAAAAAAAAAGATGTCATAGCGCTGATATATTTTGTTTTCAGCACTATGAGAAATTTGTTCGTTTTTGACCCCAAGACACTTTTTATCATTGTGATGTCAGCCTTGACATCACTTGGCCAAATTGTCATCAGGTGAAATTATGTCATCATTTGGATGACACATCAACATCACAGAAATAACGAATCGGAGTCAGTTTAATAAAAAAAAGTCATCAGTGCGATGACTCACTATGCTCACTAGACTCACTTGTCTTTGGGATTGACCTTAGCCAAAGTGAAAGAATATTACAATTTACTTACCCTTTCATTACACAAGTTCGTTTCAGTTTTGTCGTATTCCGCCGTTTGTTAACAGAAGAACTCTCGATTATAAGAGACCAACAGCATGCCCGATATGGTTTTCGTACTTTGAAAATTTGATGTGCTTAACTATTAGGTCGATTAAAGATGAAGACCTGAAGTGGAGTTGCCAGCAGCGAAATTAGACAATGCCGCTCATCTTAACATATAAAATTTTTTATATTTTATGTTAACTCAACTTCAGATGTGTTGCTATCCGTAATCGAACCATAAATAATTTAAATAAATAGAATATGGGAATTTTTGCTTCTAATTTTTCTTTTTAAACATAAACGTTATGTTAATAATACACAAATAGAAACATCGGATTGATGTCACTGTCGTCATAGCATAGAAGACGCCTAAAATATGACAACATTTTATGATGATTTTTCTATGAAATTATCTAGAATAAATGGGTTTTGGTTATTACATAACATTAACCTTAAAAGTGACTGATAAGCTAATAGAAGGCTTATCTTCTTGGAAACTTTACAAGTCAACTTTATGAATTTTTTGAGCTGCCATATTTTCTGCTGAAGATATATATGGTTACTTCAATGTCACTCTCATCATTTACCGTTGACATTTTTTTAAAAAAAAAAAACAAAATTTAACACAAAAAACCAAACAATTTCAATTAAAATTTTCCCATTTTTAATTTAAATCCTGAATTTTACTTGACGCAAATTAATTAAATGGACTTTTATTAATATTTCTTTGTAACATTTCTTTTAGTAGCAATTTACCACTTAAAGTTGAAAATGCTGAAAAAAAGGAATAAATGGATGGCAGCAGCAATAACAATTGTAAACATGATACAAATACAGAAGGTAGTTCCACTTCTCTGTCACAATTATTTTTTTGAAGTTTATCGGAATTATTTGAAGTTTGTTTTTTTGTAAATATTAAAAATATCGTTGCCACATATTAAAAAAGGCAACAAATTCCTTTTGGAAATTATAAGACAAGATGTGTCATTTGTATTAACAGGTTTAATGTGAATTTTTAAGCATTTTAATTTTCTTTAGAGCTGAAAATTAATAAACAATGTAATTCACTAATTATATAAATACATATAATTAGTGATACATACAAAATTAAAAAAAACATTATTTGTATGGTCTATCTTTATTAAAAAGAAATTAAAATTTATAAAACAAGATTTACACTACAATTATTTCATCTTTGAACACAAATTTTGGATTGGTTTATGTATTAAAAAAAATCTACCCAAAAAGAACCTTCTCATTATATTTTCATCTAATACTTAATTTTAATTACATATAATTTTTTCATAAAACTAGGCCCCGTCTATAAATAATTACTATTAATTTGGACAAATGTAAGGCAAGCCTACAGATAAAAAGTTTATAAATTGTTCAAGGGCATCGTATTCCACATCATTTAATAGCTTTATTCCTTCCCAGAGATTTTCAATTGCATGTTCTTCTGCGAGCTTAAAAATTATGCTGAAGCAATCAAGAAAGTATAGTCGGTCAAGCCCGACCCTCCAACACAGAATAAAAAAACAAGTTCTTGCAAGTGTAGTTTATATGGGACCCATGGGCAATCATGGACCCGCTAGAACAAAATTCTGTAATTCAGTGCCGAATTATATTTAGATTTCTTCATCTATATAGAATTTGTTTTCCTTTAAGTAATTTTAGAAAGGGGGTTTATATGGTTAATTTTTTACCCACCTGCACAACATTTTGACAAAATAGCTATTGTAAAAGTCATTGTCGCCAATTTAAATGTAAATACCAACATTTATAAGGAAGTAAAGGCATTAAAAACTATTTTCGGGAGTAGTAGTTGCAATAAAATTTGTTTGATCCAAATTTAATCTTAATAACAACATAATAAGATACTTTTTGGGCTCAAAGACCCTATTCCAGAAAGAAGCTTGTATATAAAATTATGGCCCGATCAACAGGCTTGGCCCTTGTGCCAATTAGAACCGATGTGCCAAAATTCATCAAATTATCACTAAAATTGGGACCTGTACTTTGCGCCAAGTTTTACATCGGCAGCCTGCCAGTCGGCCAGTCAGCCGGCCAGCCAGCCGGACGGACATCGTTAGTTCGACTCAGAAAGTGATTCTGAGTAGATCGGTATACTTTAAGGTGGGTCTAGGACCACTATTTTAAGGCGTTACACACATCAGCACAATTGCATAATACCCTCTCCACTATTGTGGTGTGGGTATAATGAATGTATTTACGAGCTCTACAAGATGTACAAGTCCTACAAAAACAAGTCGTGAACTCCAGTATTGTAGCTGTGAACGATCGCCTACTGAGACTATCATATATGCTTTCTTTGCTTTAGTTAACATTAATTCATATTTTTGGCAACAATATTATATTTTTCGTCTTCGTCTTTTATGTAAGAGACGTACTAAATTACTATTTTGCGTTTATCGTAAGCATTGAACAAATATTTGTTTAAACATTTAGTGAAATAGTGCTAACAGTTGTTATTTCTATTAAGCTTTTCTTAAGACACAGTACTTTTAATGCTAATGTTTATGGTCTCAAAAGCTTCTTCCAACTTCTGGTTGCTACGATTACCACCTTTTAGCTTTTGCTTTTGCCAGTAGTACTTCCCCTCCTGCTTCTGCGCTTCAAGTATTCCACTCAACGATTGCTTGCCATAAATCATAAGATTATCTTAGTTGAGTGATTTAGTGTGAATTGATTTTTGTTATTTCTTTTGTTAGATTTTTTTTCGTTACACTCTCCCTCTTATCCATCTCCTCCTACTCCTTGATTACAATTTACAAATAAATCCTACATAATCAGTGATCCAATTTTTAAAGATATAGATACAGGCAACTCACTGGAACTCATGTGGCGAAAATTGTTATTTATAGAAGAAGTAGCAGTGGTCTTTGTGATTGTTTATTTTATTCTAAGAGAGAAGAGTAAAGATTGTACACATTGATTTTTCAGGATTTATTTGCTATTTATGACTACTTTACTTTAATTGTCCTTCTTTGGCTTATGTTATCTTTTAAGGCTTTTAATTTATGTCACTTGACTGAGCTGATTGTTTGTTAATGTTGCTTGTTAAAATAATTATAGCAAATTCCAATTTATTGTTTATTTTCTAAATAACAATAATTACACTGTGCTACACAACAAATATGTAGGGGTTGCCATTTAGCAATTGCAATTTTTTAAGTCCATTGATTCAACAAAACATATGATTTTTTCAATTAAACTCTTTTTTTTATACCCTCCACCACAATTAGTTGTCATTCCGTGTGAAAATTTTTTATTATTCATCTCAGACCCCATAAAGTATATATATTCTGGCTGCTTAAGTAATTCTAAGTCGATTTAGCCATGTCCGTCTGTCTGTCCCTCTGTCCGTCTGTTGAAAACACGCTCACTTTCGAAAAACTCAAAAGAAATAAACAAACTAGGTGTCAAATTGCTTGTAGTTATCCTAAGCAGTTTGGGATTGAATTTCAGCAAAATTGGTTCAGTAGGACCAGAGCTATGAATCAAAATGTGGAACCACCACCTTCAAAAACTTGATAATTTTGTTACAAAAACTAACATAAATGATGCAAAAATGCACGAAATGACATAAGATTTTGCACAAGTCCGTTTTATTCGACTAGAAATGACACTGTAAAATTTCGTGAAGATCGGTACATAATTTACCCTAGGCCCCATATATGCCCTACTCCCGGAAAACAGTTTAGTCTCCTTAAACCATAATTAATAACAAATCGTCACAGTTTAAGATAATAATAATAAAAAGACATCATACAGATATTACTCCTTAAACATTCGAACTTTCGGTAGACTGTATCAAAGATTCGGCACAGCCGAATATAGCACTCTAACTTGTTTTATTTGAGTTTTAATATTTGAAAAATAAAATTCCTTTTAAAAATAACTGCTCCTTTAGGCAATATAATTCGTACTTTTTTAAGAACTTAATTTTTACGTCAATAAAATATGATTTTTTAAGAAAGAGTACACTAGTGCAGTTTTTTTTAAATAAATAATCGCATAAATCGATTAAAAATAGAATAAGAAATGATAAATTTTTTAATAACAACGATGTCTATGCTTCTTTTTTAAAAATGGTTGTGTGATGTTTGTTTTTTATACTGCAAAGTAGAAATTTTGTATGTTTATGGGAAAACAAATTCTGTCACCAACAGCGTTTACAAAACTGCAGTCAAAGAACAAAAACTGACATTTCTTCAACTTCTTCATTTGTCATTGGCAAAAAAAAAACTGTTGCTTTAACTTCGGATTCATTAAATTTACACAGTCGATGTCAAACCAATTAAAAAAGCGAAAAGTTGTACACAAATTTTAATTTTTTGTTCGGCAGTTTTTGGTTTCGACTGCAGTTTTTTAAACCCTGGTTAATCGGTTAACCGATTAACTGATCGGTTAATTTGAAATCGGCAATTTTCTATTAACGATTAAACCATTTAATTTAAGTCGATTAACCGATGTTGTAGTATTATAACATATTTTTTTGAGTTTTTTATTATTTGTTTCGTCTCATATAAAAAAGGTATTTGTTTGGAATATATTTTTCATACAATTTATTTCCTTCGAGCAATAAATTCTTAAAACACAGTACAAAAACAGAATCTAGGGGTTTGGAAATAAATTTTTTGCAGAATGTTTGGTACTGAGCTTTGCCAGGATGAGTCAAATGATGACCTGACAATAGAAGAAATTCTCGATTGTAACACAAACAATCTTTAACAAAATTAGCAGAAATAATGGCATAATGAAAGACTTTATATGTTGAAAAAATCCTGGAAAAGGACTGTGAAATTAGATAATCTGTATCATGATACAAAGAAACCAAGATAAAGCAAATGAAATGTTTCTACGCATCTACGTCACATCAGCGTATAAGTACAGCTAAAATATAGAAACACAAGCAAACAGACATGTGTAAATTGACGTCACATTACACAGTTGAATTTTATAAACATGTGCAATGCGTAATCTTGTTTTTATCATTCTTGAATCTGTATTATGTGTTGCTTCCGATTTTTCCAACATCTTCGATAAGTGAAAGAATTTTTTGCAAGTCAAGTTTTATCAAAACTAAAGAAAATAATCGCTTAAATTCTAAACATTTAAACCAAATTGTTTTTCCAAAAGATTATTTTATAAGATCTTAAACTATTGCAATAATTAATAAAAAAATCTGACAGTTTATTTTTTAATAAATACATAATAATATAATAAAATACATTATAAAATATGTTTTTCATATTTATGAGTAACTTCTTTGTTTGCTCGTTTTAGTTCAAGAATTGTTTTGTTCGTTATGTCATGTCTTTTTTATTTTTTTGCTAAAAAAAACTCCAATAATAAATAAGCTTTGCATTTTTTTTTATTGAAATTGTTTAATTCATAACAAAACTTTATTAATCGGTTAACCGATCAATAACAAAATTAACCGATTTTTAACCGATTAAACCAAAACCTCGGTTAATTAATCGAGGGATTAACCGATTAAAGCAAAAGCCCGATTAAATTAATACCCTAATGAATATCCAGTTATATGAACATCCAGAATAGTGAACAGCAAAATTTTTACACATGAGGTTCTAAAAAGTGAACACAACCTATATCTATTATATGAACAACTTGGAACCGTTTGATTTTTTTGTAACTATTTGTTGTAAAGGGTGTTTTTTTAGAGAATCACAACTTTGAGTTGGCATCACTGCTTTATTTGAGCACCAGTTTAACAGGTGATAGTTGCTTTTTGTTTAGTTTGCTTTGAAATTTCATTATGAATCGACTTATGGCTTTTTATGAATCGAGCAAAGCGCAAATTGTTGAAATGTTTAATCAAAATAATTCGGAGAATGGGCTGAAGCACAAATTGATATTGATTTTAAATTTCTACTCAAAATTTTATTTACCGATGAAGACAATTTCTGGTTGAATGGGTACGTAAATAAGCAGAATTGTCGCATTTGGAGTGAGTAGAATCCACCAGCTTTTGTCGAAACACCACTACATCCACAGAAAATTACTGTTTGGTGGGCTTTATGGGTTGGCGGAGTCATTGGCCCATTTGTCTTAAAACGATGATGGTCAGAATGCGAAAAGTTGTTGAAAATTGGCGCCTTCTACACGCCAGCCGTTTATGGAAGTTACAAACGGAATGATAAACTTATATATGCTTTTAGGTTTGGTGAAGGGTATAAAGATTATATTGTAGCAACTAGTGTTTTTCATACGGGATTTCTCGGGACAAAAATCCCAGGATCCAGCACATTTTTTATAAAAAAAAAAATCCCGGGAAAGTTGTACGGGGAATTTAATTAAAACTTTAAAGGCGGCTTTTTTTTACCCCGAATTTAATATAATCATCAGTTCTCTGCGTTTATAGTTTTTTAAGTTGTTATTCCTAAACCCTCCTAATGCCACAGATCGAAAGTTTTTATTATTCCAAATGTTATTGCACATTGAAAAAAGATAACCAAAAAGTCATTTTGGTATAACTTTCTCAAAAAATCTAACTAAATAATTTTAATTATGCCAATATGTACTTTTGAACATAAAGGTCTTAAGGTGCCATTAACCACTTTTCCTTTTTGTCACAGAAATAAAAATTTGAATACATTTATAAACTTATTTAATTGATCTCAGGAAATGTTATTTCTTCAAATAAATTAAATTAAATAATATTTTGCATCGCTTTGTATTGAGCGGGAGTTCCCGGGATGCTGCAAAATTGAAAAATAAATCCCACTTTCCCGAATAATTAAAACGTACGAAAAAAAACTCTAGTGCAACACTACGATAAATATTGTCAAATTCATATGGTCTGTATTTAACGCCTAATTTAATGCGTTAAGATATGGGTTATAAGTTTTTTAATTTATAGAGAATTTAACTTGCACTGATTTATTTGCCCTAAGAAAAAGTTAAACATGGCTGGCTAGGACCTGATTAAAAAACCATTACGCAGTCTGTTAATAACCAATTTTAGTCTTGCCAAACGGGATTTCATATTAATTCTTTCTCTTTAATATTTGTGCTTTTACTGATTTTGAAATTGCAGTTAAAGCAAAAGGATTAAGAAATTCCTTTACACTTTAGAGTATCTATTATATATGTATGTTAATGAATATTATGGAAAAAGTGTTTTTATATAAAAAAAAAACAAAATAATTTCTATATTTTCATATACATACATACATAGTTAACAAAAGGTGAAGAAAAACGGAAATGTTAGGAGAATTTTTTTTAAGAACTACAAGAAAATCCGATTAAAAGGAACACTAATAGCAACGATCTAAAACAATCGCTCTTTCTGAATAAGTGTGTGAAACTTCTACACAGTTTTAGTAAAGCAGCAGTACAGTGGAGCAGAATCATATTATTTTAAAAATAAATGTGACATTGGTAAACAATATATTCGATATACCTAGATTATTTTTAACATTGCAATAGTAAAATTTTTCGAATTCGCAAACATAGCACCCAAATATCGCACTCTTACTTATTTTAACTTACAAATTGTTTTGGGAAGCGCGATTTAAACAGAACTTATCTATTGCCATTAAGAAAGAAAGTAGTCACAGACGGCTACTACTATGAGTTTTACTAAAATAAAGTCAAATGACTATGAAACAAAGGAAAAATTGATTTATTCTACCTATATGTACTACTTAAAATGTTTATAAGAAATTCTATTTTAGCGTTTCATTTGGAAATTTAAATCTTCAAATATTTATCTATTTGTTCGACACTTAAAAAACCACAAAAAAACAAATTTCTAAATAAACTTTAAAGGCCAAGACTTATGCACTTAAATAAAGTACGAAAAAAAAACAAAAGAGCACACCAAACATTCATCAATCTGTCAATTAAACAAACAATAGAACAAAAAAAAAAAAAAAGCGGAAAAAATAAAACAATTGTTAACATACCACCCATAAGTGGTTAAAAGCGTTTCGAACTTTTCGGAAATAGAAAAAATCAGCATAACAATATTTGTGAAACAGTTTTTGGTTTCTTTTCATTTCGGTTTTTATTTTCTAAGTGATTTTATTTTCAAGGGAAGCAAAAGTTTAAATAAGATTTCTTCTTGTGGCTTTTGTAATTATACTTTAAAACATTTTACTTATTTATATATTTTTTTTGTTTCGCTTTTATAACCACCAGAGCTAGTGGTGAAGGAGGGTATACTAAGTTTGTCATTCCGTGTAAAACTTTTCTTGTAATTTTAAAGTTTTTGAAGTTGATTTTTGTACTTTAAAAAAAAAGTAAGCTACGAGCTTTTCTTCAAAGTTTTTCTTATATCGGGTGATTTTTTAGCTATTATCTTTTTGGAAACACTGGTTTAAACAGCTGACGCACGTTTCGGGTTTTGTTTCACTGTCAAACATCTTCAGTTTGGTCTATAATTTAACCATGAATCTTCTTACAAATGAACAACGCTTGCAAATTATTGAATTTTATTATCAAAATGCGATCCACTTTTTTTATCGAAAAATTGTGTTCAGCGACGAAGCTCATTTTTGGCTCAATGGGTACGTTAATAAGCAGAATTGTCGATTTTGGAGTGAAGATCAGCCAGAAGCATTGCAAGAGCTACCAATGCATCCAGAAATAGTCACAGTTTGGTGCGGTTTATGGGCTGGTGGCATCATTAGACCGTACTTCTTCAAAGATGATGCGAATCATAACGTAACTGTGAATGGTGAGCGCTACCGTAAGATGATATCCAACTTTTTTTTGCCCAAAATGCAAGAGCTTGACTTGCATGACATGTGGTTTCAACAAGACGGTTCCACATGCCACACAGCATGCTTAACAATGGACTTATTGAGAGGCGAGTTCGGTGAACATTTTATTTAACGTTCGGGACCGGTTGATCGTGCGATTAAACGCCTTTAGACTATTTTTTGTCGGGCTATGTTAAAGCTCATGTCTATACACACATGCCCGCTTCAATTGGCGCATTGGAAGACAACATTGAAGCATTTATTCATGAGATACCGGCCGAAATGTTGGAAAGAGTATGCCAAAATTGGACTAAGCGGATGGACCATTTGAGGCGCAGTTACGGTCAACATTTGCATGAAATAATCTTCAAACATTAAATTATATGGACCGTACTATCGATTCAAATAAAGAATTCATGTTTTTTTCTGAATTTTATGTGTTTTTTTTTTAACGTTCCTATAGCTTTTAAAAAATCACCCAATAGTATATAAATATTCTGGGTCCTAAAGTAATTCTTTTAAAAACATGCGCACTTTTTAACAACTTCAAATAAAAGAACAATATTGATTCTAAGTTATTACTAGTTCTCTTAAGCACCCAACAAGAAATGAATGATCGAATCATTATATTTTTCACGTTAGTGTTAAGAAAATGAAGGGAGAAATGATAGAAAACTTGATTTTGGGCAGTTAGAGTTTGAAATAAAGCAAAATAGATTCACAAAAACTAACATAAATTGGTGGCAGAAAAAAATTATACCACAAAATTTCGCGAAGGTCGATCCATAACTTTGCATAGGTGCATTATAAAGCTTCCTTCTGAAAATCCCTTCAATAAGCCTAAAACCGAAACGAATCATGATATTTTATTGATATAAGGTATTGAACCTATATTTTATGTGACTAGAAATAAAATCGTAAAGCGTTGTCATGATCGCCCCATAATTTATTATTTCTACATAAGTCAGAGGCTACCAAAGATTCGTTATAGCCGACTAAATCACTTTGACTTGTTTTTTGGTTTGGTGCCATGTTGTTCTCACTTTTGAATTTGGAATTTTTTTTTACAGTTTTTATTTATTTCTGTGAGGATTTGCTATGTAAATTATTGTGTTATATTAATGTTCGAATATCATCAGCACTCTTAATATTAATATGTAAATATAACCTATGTATACATATATATGGGGGATTTCATGTCAAGTGACCCAATTGTTAATCGATGTCTTCCGATATGCACCAAGGTTAGTCCTATTGGATAGTAGCTTAGACACACATTTTCAACAAGATCGGTCAACAAGTTTCTGAGTTAGAGGGGGTCAAAGTTAGACATTTTGGCCATACAGGTGTTCTTTCTCATCCATGTAATGAAATCCCCCATATTTATGCATACTATATACATAAATGCTATGAGTTATAGATTTAATTTATATTAAATATTTGCTTTCTTTTAAAATATTTTTTTATGTGTTTTATCTAGAAAGAACGAAGAGTGAAAACAACATTACAACCAAGTCCGGGTTTACACTTAGCATGATTTATTTAAGCAGCTTTTCTCTTTTGAACTTGTTTTCAAAACAAAATGAATTATGAGAACAGATTTAATTATAGATATTCCTTTTTCTTCTTTTGGTCCTTATGCAGAATTCAGACCTGCCTTAAGAATTATTGCCAAATGTAAACCCTGCCCTCAACTATAAAATAAAGAAAAATATCCCGTAAGAGAATCAGTGTTTTAAAAAAAGTCTACATAAAAAAAACTTATATTGAGTAAATAATTTCCGCTTGTTTTGCTTGTCGGTTTTTTTCTCTGTCTTATTTGACAAGCAAACACAAATAACCACACTTTTTTATTGAAAACTTAGCCGCAGGACTAAAAAAAACCAAAAGAAATTCAGTTTAGATATCATTCTTGGTTTGTTCTTGAAAATATTTTCTTTTTTGTTACTCTAATATACATACTTAATTTATTGTGCAAAAATTTAAGGACTTTGCCTTGGCATCTTGTTTAACATTTTTTATTTTATTTATTTATTTTAGAATTGAGTTTTATTAGCAAAATTTTATTATTGTTTCAAAATTTTTATTGCAAAAAGTTTGCCAAATTATTCTGTTTTTTAAAATGTTTTCTGGAGTTTATTTTGTTTTTATTTAGATTTTGCTTTAAATTTCTTAATACGGGCATTATACTTATTAGATAACTTTTCTTTTTCAACATAAATCTTGTTTGAATTTGAAAAATATTTATGGTTTTAGTTAAAAGTGCCTTTGAATAACAGGTAAAAGTGTTCTCGAACTTATTTACAATACAGTTAAAGGTAAAAGTATTCAAATATTGGAAAGATGTTGTAAGTTAAAGAAAAATATAATTTATTTTCCATTTATATGAAGTGAAAAGAAATTTTTAATTTTGTTTTACACGTTCTCTGTGTTTATGGTCGAGTGCAAAAGTATTCGTACAAATTTGGATATACAACAGTTAATAAAAGCAGCAGAAATATTTATATTATAATCACCTCTATTGTCGATGTTAGTTTTCTGTCTTTGGCATTTTGAGTCGACGACTACATCATAACGAAGTTAATTTGGTATTTTCTAAGGATGCTGTGTCAATGTCAACTATTTATCGAAAATCTGACAGAAAAATATCATCTCATAATTTTTTAATTCTGACATTCAGTGTTTTTTTAAAGGTATTAAAAAAACTAAATTAGCTTCTATTTTAATCAAAATTGAGAGTAAAATATGCATCCCCACAGTTTTATACCGTGTTCAGATATACCTTTTTAATAGAGTCAATATTCGGTTTATTGACATAATTTTCTTTCTGTTGACATATACACAATTTAGCTAACTCAATTTATATTAATACTACTTACAACATTCAACGAAAACAAAAATGTACATGTGAACGCAAAATGTAAACAACTTTTGACATCTTTAAGGAATAAACATCTAGCTTTTGCGCAGACCTAATGAATACCCCTTTGTTTTGTTGTAATTTCATTGTCCAAATGTCAAAACACGTTGTTTAGTAAGTTGTGTTAAGCTCATGAAACACACTTGTGATAGGGTCGCATTTATATCTTACTCAATATTTATAACAATTTGTTATTAATTGAGCAATAACTAAATTGCAATTTTATATGGATAATTAAGCTCAATAATGTCATTTATTGCGTAAAGCTCAATTACGGTGCATATCTGAACACGGTATTAGTTATTAATTTTTTACTGCACCTTAGGCCGAAGTGTAAGAATTAAATTACTAATATTTACATATTTAGAACACAGGTGTTACATTTTGGTGGATTATTTTAACAATTATGAATATTAATTTTTTTTTTAATTTGCCTTTTTTGTTAATGTTTTGTCTTGCTAACTGAAACTTCTTAAACCTTCACCTGAGTCTTCGCAAAATTTTCTGTCAACTAAAACAGACTAAATTCTACTGGATGTTCTTAGAAAATACCAAGTGACTGTCAATAGTTATCGATCGTTGACAATAACGACTGGGAAAATACAATTATTATTCCTTTTTCGGTATTAAGATACCTGCTAGAGTCTCTGGTTGGGGGAGCTGTCACAGTGGTCATGACTTATTGCGGTGTTCAAGCATTTATAATCTACAATCCTAGATTGGATTTGGAGTAGCCCGACTGAATTATTTTAACGTCCCTGAACAGAAGGCTGAATAGGCTCTAGTCTTTCGTATGTTTTTAAAAGAAAGGGTTTACCAGTGGAGTACCAATCAGTGTTCGAAAATAAACATTAAATATCGTTACTTAGTTTTCAGTTCGATAGATTTGTGGAAAACACTAACGCTAATAGTGTTCGTTTAGTAAAGCATTAAAAAATAACTTTTATCTGTTTTTGATCTTCGATCACAAAAATAATACATACTGTACTTATACTGAACATAATGATGAGAACATTGAATTGCGTTCTGTTTTTTTTTTTAAACCACAAACTTCGTTCTGTTCGGTTCAGCACTTTAATGCTCGTTTTTTTTTACTGGTTAAAAATATGGATTTTGTTTACCTTTTCAAAACAATGTTGTAAGCTTGTAACTTATAAAAACGTTGTTTTGCAAAACCGCGAGACAAATAATATTGATACATGCCAAAATTTTTGTGTGAAATTATTAATGTTGCTCAACATTTTTCGCAAGTTCGAACAGAGTACTAGGCCTAACTATAAAAAGGCATTTGCTTAAATAGGAAATAGTATTAAAAATACCCCATGCGAACACTTTTCTTATTCACTATCTGAATTATGAAGTACATGCAAACACATGTCATATTTGGCTTTGATTCTGCTGACAGTTTAAAAAACAATTTTTCTTTTTGAAACAAAATTCTCTATCTACTTATCTCTATATTCTCATGTTTTCATGACAGAAAAACACATACGAAACTAACCAGCAATCAATGATGATGATGTCTTACCTCATAGTCGTCATCATCATCGTCAACACCATTACCACTTGTGCCATCAGCTTTTTCAGCAGCATCACCACCACTTTATCGTCTGAAACCATGAAGCGCAATAACGAGAAAAGAAATTGAAAAACTACAAATATACACCATTAATAAGTGAAGCAAAGTGTTGGCCCTCTCAACACCTTCTAGCAATATTCATGGCGAATGCATTTTTATAAAAATCGAATAAGATTGAAATGAATTAATGCCATAGAAGCATAAATTGGTATGGCTGTCTGTCTGTCTTTCTGTCTATCTAATATCTACGTTTAAATGTTTCAGTTTTTTTTTTAATTTTTTGGGTGTAAAATGAAATGAAAGCGGGTGTGACGATTTGATTGTTTAAGTGTAAAAACGTTTTCATTTTTTTTTTTTTGTCTGACTGTCTAATATGTGAACTTTGCTGTATTTCTAGCATTCGATCTATCTGTTGTTTTGTCTGTCCTGTTGTTTGTAATAAAAGTTGAGATTTTTTTCCATTGATCTGCTGTCGTTGATGTCTCAAAGGCTTATAAGTATTAAAACAATTTTCTATTTTTTCACCTCCTCCTTCTCTGTTTTTTTTTTTTTTTTTTTGGTGAGATTAATTCATGCAACGGTAAATAATGTAAATAAATGTATATAGAGCAATAATAACAACAGCAGCTACAACCACCATCAATATCAGGCACAAATTGATTCCGTGGCAAAAAAAAAGTATATATCTATATACATATGTATATATAATTTCCAACAAAATCTGTCAGTTACATTTTTATTCATTGATGCATAGAATCAACTTAAATGTTCTAAAATCTTTTTATATTTGAATAAACTGAGTGCTGGTCTATGACTTTGATACTAAGAAAAAGTATTGATTGATTTTTATGGCAAGCAAAAATTAAACAGTTTTAATTTTGTTGTTTAAATTTTTAAGAGAAATAGGTATTTATTAAAGTGGTTTTTAAGGATTTGTAGTGGTTTTATTAAATAATAAATTTATTTTTAAATATTCTTTGTGATAATCCATTTAAAACAGAAAGAATCTTTAAATTTTAAGAGTTTTAACATGTTCTTAACATAACTTTTAGGTAGAATAATTCATTGCCCTAAAAATACATTTAAAAATAAGGTGATTTATACATGGTGGGCCAGCAGAAATGAAGAAGGTTTTAAATAGTTACTTCTATATGATTCTAGATTGTTTTAATTAAGATTTGGAAAACTAAAAATTAAAAAGAAATACCTTTTAACAATAAACCAAAATAATTAATTTTTTTTAAAAATCGACAATCAATTGCTTTACTACAACGTACATATAATTTTTTAAAGTAAGAACTGGATCCTAAGAGGAGCTGTTTGTAATCTTTCTCAAACTGGAAGACCACAAATGGCTCTTCATCAAGAAAATGTTCGTCACGTGGAAAAGACGTGTGTGAAGACAAATCTTACTACGTCAGCAAGTAAACATTCAACGTAACTTGGGTTGTCGCGAACACCAATTTAACGAATTAATAAAAATATTAAATATGTTTCCCTCAAAAGGTATTGTTAAGAACTTATGTACGTGAATAAGCCACAGATTTGTTTTTGTGGAATTGTTTTATTGTCCTTATTTCCATTTTTATAGCCTCCACCACAACTAGTTGGGAAGAGGATTTACTAAGTTTGTCATTCCGTGTGACATTTTTTTAATATTCATCTAAGACCCCAGCTGAGTGCTATCGGGCGCGTCCACAGGTTGCGGATAGTGGAAAGTTCCGTAGATATACGGAACAGCTGCAAATGCAGTCGCGGACAATCAGCGGTTCCGGGAGGAGAGTCTCAGAGGGTTTCCGGGTGGCGCCGGACTCCTAACAAGTTCTGAGTGCCAATGATACTCGGAACGTCAAGGCGAAAGATTGGCGCCTTCAAATAACCAATTGCCACCAACAGCCCGCCTGGAGGCCATGCTGGCAGCCCCAGTTCCAGGATCGGATGCAGAAGCCCAATCAGCTACTCATCTTAAAACAAATGATTACCGAAACCTCAAACAATGTAAATGAAAAACAATCGATCCCTCTGATGACGACCTTCAGCTTTAAACAACGGACACGATTTGGAACTTGGAACGTGAGGACGCTTTTAGATTCTTCGAAGCTTGCGCAGGTCTGCAGGGAAGCAAGAACTTACAACCTCGCCTTCCTAGGACTTTGTGAAACCAGATGGCCGGATTCAGGAGAGTTCTCAACATCTGATAATTTCACTATGATCTTCTCTGGCAAACCAGCCGACCAACAACGGTCTAGTGGAGTGGGGATACTACTAAGCAGGGAAGCGCGGAGTGCGCTGATAGACTGGCACACATATTCTGATAGAATAATTACAGCACGACTCCGAACACGCGCTCGAAACATCACATGTATACAATGTTATGCACCCACAGAAACTTCTGACACACAGACTAAAGAAGACTTCTATAGCCAGCTAGCCAGAGTAACCTCAGCTGCACACAGGGGTGATATATTATTGGTGATGGGTGATTTTAACGCTCAAGTGGGCAACGATAACTCAAATCGAGAACCAGCTATGGGCGTCCATGGCATAGGAAGAATGACCGAAAATGGAGAGTTGTTTACAGAAATGTGTTTGGGCAACAAACTGGTTATAGGTGGTACAATTTTTCCACACAGAAAAGTCCATAAAGCCACGTGGATATCACCTGATCATCGAACAGAAAACCAGATCGACCACATCGCTATTAGCAAGACATGGCGTGGCTCCCTATTAGATGTGCGAAATAAACGTGGTGCTGACTGTTCCAGTGACCACCATCTCCTTGTGGGTACCATCAGATTAAGAGTTGCGGCGGTGAAGACGGGTATTCAAACCCACAGAAAATTTGATGTCCAGAAGCTAAATGACCCCAACGTCAAAACTACCTACACCCAGGCCTTGAGAAACTCAGCAGGAACCAACCAAAATCTTACTGACGAATTTGAAAATGTGAGGGACCTTATATGTGATGCTGCAGCAAAACATATTGGATACAAAATCCCCGAAAGAAAGCCGTGGATATCCGAAACAACGTGGAGTTTCATTACCACGAGAAAATAAATCAAGTCTCAAATGAATAATGGCAGAACAAGCTTGGAAAAATCCAGACTCCAGGCCAACTACAGTTTTATTGACAGAGAAGTTAAGCGTAGTGCGCGTAGAGACAAACGTAAATGGGTGGAAAACCTTGCCACAGAAGCACAAACTGCAGCCGAGTCAGGTAGAACACGAGACTTATACAAAACAATAAAAAAACTTACTAATAAAAAATTCAACTCGTCAAAACCGCTACGAAACAGCAACGGCGATCTTATCACCTCAAAAAATACTCAGCTTCAAATTTGGACACATCATTATGCCAACATGCTGTCATCGGACATGCACATACCACATCCGATATGCAATTGCACTACCCACACCGAGAGGACCGGCATACCCGTATCCACCCCTACAGTAGATGAAATAGTTGACGCTATACACGCCCTTAAAAACCACAAGGCTCCAGGACCTGACAACATCAATCCTGAGCTGTTAAAAGTAGACCCCCAAACAAGTGCCTTCCTGCTCCAGAATGTGGTAAAAAGATTGTGGGACAACAATGAGCTCTCCGACGAATTGAAAGAGGGCCTGATCATCAACATACCGAAGAAAGGTGATCTTACAGAGTGTAGAAACTGGAGGGGAATAACACTTCTAAGCATGATAAACAAGATAATCGCTAATATTATCAATAGAAGACTTTCTGACTCCCTTGACAAAGAGTTTCGTTGTGAACAGGCGGGTTTTAGATCACAAAAGTCTTGCTTAGATCATATAAACAGCCTCCGTATTATAATTGAGCAGTCAGTCGAATGGAGATCGCCCCTTTACCTAGTCTTTATAGATTTCGAAAAAGCTTTTGACACACTTTCACACGATGCCATTTGGAAGGCACTGACCTGTAAAGGCGTTCCTGGAAAAATAATTGAGATCATTCAGGAGTTGTACAGAAACGCAAATTGTCGTATACTACACCAGAACTCAATAAGCGGCAAAGTTTCTGTTAAAGCGGGTGTGCGTCAAGGCTGCATATTGTCACCGTTACTTTTTAACGTTGTGCTGGACATCGTTATGAAAAATGCAACGGCCAACAACAGAGGCATAATGTGGGGACTTGGCGAGCGTTTGGCCGATCTTGAATATGCCGACGACATATGCCTTCTAACACATAGTCACTCCGACATGTTAGAAAGCCTAAAAATGGTAGAGTCAGAAGCTGCAAAGGCAGGCCTCAAAATAAATATTCCTAAGACAAAGGCCATGAGAATAAATTCCACATGTAACAGGCCTTTTTCCATCCAAAACATTCAAATCCAGGATGTTAACACTTTTTACTACTTGGGTAGCATCATAACAACGACCGGAGGATCTTCTGATGATGTACTGAATCGCACTATGAAAGCCCGACAAGCGTTCGGCCAACTCAGCACAGTGTGGAAATCACCAGTCATCTCCACCCACACAAAAATCAACATCTTCAATTCATGTGTGAAATCTGTTCTTCTCTATGGGTGCGAAACGTGGAACATGGCTACCAAAGATGTGAACACCCTGCAAGTCTTCGTCAACAAATGCCTGAGAAGAATATTAAAAATTTTTTGGCCCAACAGGATATCCAATGTACAACTCTGGGAACGCACTCATCAGAAGCAAATACAAATCGAAGTGTTAAGAAGGAAATGGCGCTGGATTGGCCATGCACTGCGAAGATCTCCAGATGACGTAACCCGTAATGCTATAGACTGGAACCCACAGGGTAGTAGAAGAAGAGGACGACCAGCACACACTTGGCGAAGACAGCTAGACTTAGAAGCCTTGAGAGCAGGCAAAACCTGGAACGAAATAAAGAACCTTGCACCAAGTAGAAATGAATGGCGAAACTTTGTTGAGGCCCTATGCTCCTTATAGGAACTAAAGGAACTAATATATATATATAAGACCCCATAAAGTATATATATTCTGGGTCCTTGAGTATTTCTAATTCGATTAAGACATGTCCTTCTGTCTGTTCGTCAGTTGAAATCACGCTCTCTTTCGAACGGTTCAAAAGAAAAGAACAATGTTAATGTCAAATTGGTTCTAGTTCTCCTAAGCAGTTTGGGATTGAAATCCAGCAACATCGGTCTAGTGAGATAAGAGTTATGAATCCAAATGTGAAACAACCACCCAAAAAAAATTTATAATTTTGTTAAAAAAAAAACCAGCACAAATAGTGTCTGAATACACATATTCATATGAGATTTTGCACAAATTCGTTTTATAAGACAAAATTTCGTGGAGATCGGTTCATAATTTACCATATGCTCCATATAAAGCCCACTCTCGAAAAACACCTTAGTGCGCCATAAGCCTAGTACTCTGTTCAAATTTGTGAAAAATGTTGAGCAACATTGATTATTTCACACTATAATTTTGACATGCACAATTTGGCGTTTTTATTCCTTCAAAGTGTGCGACATGGTTTTGCGTATGTAAACAAACCCCACATGTATTTTACTAAAATTATTTTTTTTAATAGAAAATTTATTAAAAAAAAAAGAAAGTAAATATGGATAAAAAACTGCTACCGATGGTGTTATTTAAATTTTTTATTTTTATTTAATATTAACTGCCAGGCCCACAATGTCGACAAGAACATTTCTTTCGCATATTTACATATATTGAAAAAAATAATAAAAAACTAAAATATGTTTTTGTTTTCAATATAAATATATGAAAGATATGTTCTTGTCGACATCGAGGGCCAGGCAGTAAGTTCATACTTTTATGCTTTTGCTTAAATTCCAAATGAAGTAAGTGCAGCTTACATTATTTCGCAGTTTTTAAAAAAATGTTGCCAGGAACATTTCAAAACTTTTTCATAAAAAGAATAGAGTTCAAGTCTATCAACATTATTTCACAGTTTTTGTCATATGCGTTTTGACAGCATATCACGTGAAATGTTACACAGAGTACCAGGCTTTAAACGGTAAAGAATTCTGCTATTGGAAAAAATTTTGGTCTGTAACAGTTTTATATGACTAGAAACTACACTGTCAACTTGCATGAAGGTTGGTTTATAATTTACCACAGGTCCAATATAAAGGCCACTCCTCAAATATCCTAGCTGTCGATGGAGGGTATCAAAGATTCGGCGCAGCAATGTATGTAAAACGGTTTTCCAAAAATTCAAAAATTTCAAGGCCCGGAATTTCGGAATTCCGTTTTACATACATTGCACGATTTTTTGGTCTTAGAAGACCCCTAGTAAAATTTGATGCAGAAAATGTTGGTGGAACATTTTAACTTTCTAAAGTGCCGTTTTAATATACTTTTGTGTGGAAGTTAAAAAAAGGACAAATGTGACCCCTTAAAATGAGTGTTAGATGGTTAATATATTCCAAGCTAAGAATCGCCATACAATTCTACTGAAGACGTCTGAAATAGTATTTTAGCTCAGAAGTACATGAAGTATATTTTTTTTTACTTATATCAAACGCCTTTTCAAAAAATTCAAAAATTTTAGGAGCCGATATTTCGGAAACCCGAGCTAACTTTTTACAACCCTTTGGTAGTCTAGTTTAATTTCGCGTTGCAAGTATTGAGACTGGCGGCGATGACCCGAATTTAGTTGCACTGTGTAATTTAATGAAAATCAAACTTGATGAACTCAATCCTAACTAAATATTAAAATAAATAAATTAAAAACTGACAGTTTATTAGCTTTGATTTGACAGGAAATATTCCAGTTAAAACAAAATCTGTGTTGTCTAGTTTCTCATTCGAATACAAAAACACTTTTTTCACAAATCAAGAAACGATAGAAGTTTTTGTTTCAACAATTCATGTGAGAAATACAGAAACGAGCTATTGGTTCTCAAAGATAGATATTGGTCTAACATAAACTTTGTGTCCAAAAATTTTAACAGATGCGAACAAAATTAAATTTATTGTTGGCAATTTAAATGTGATTCAAGTTAAGCATTATGCTTAGTTCGATTACTATTTCGTCGGCTTCAAAAATGTTTCTTTAAAATATTTTCTTTCGAAATCGATGAACTTTTAGTTAGTTTTACAATAAATTAATTATTTCTTTCATAAAATGTCTGCGAATATTACCCGAAAAGCTTTTAGCGAAAAAGAGACCTATATTGACTAGAGTTAAAAATAATTTAGTTGCCATTTCTTTTCAACAATAACAGGCAACTACAATACTTAGCACGATGTCAAAATGGAATTGAGGATTTGCTCCATACATTTTGTATGAGCATAAATATGTTCGATATATACAACCCCTTTAACAAGAATTTAAATTTTAAGATTTTACCCTCTTAAGCCTGGTACTCTCTTCAACATTTCACGTAAAATGCTGTCAAAACTCATATGAAAAAAACTTGTGCGGAATATCTATGAAATTATGTTGATAGAGTTGTACTCTGCTATTTTTGTGAAAAAGTTCCGAAATGTTTCTGGCAACATTTTTTTACAACTGCGAAATAATGTAAGCTGCACTTATTTCACGTGGAATTTTAAGCAAAAGCTAAAAAATATGAGCTGATTATTTAATAAGAAATAAAATATTATTGTAACACAACGGGTATCAGTTTTTTATCCATATTTACTTTCTTTTTTTATAAAATAAAATAAAAAATAAAATAAAAAAAAAATAAATTTTAGTAAAATACATGTGGGATTTGTTTACATACGCAAAACAATGTTGCATACTTTACAGGAATTAAAACGTCAAATTGTACAATCTCGCAAGATAGGTAACATTGATAACTGTCAAAATTTTCGTGTGAAATAATAAATGTTGCTCATCATTTTTCACAAATTTGAACAGAGTACCTGGCTTTATGCAAAAAAGGTAAAGTTCACACTAGTTAACCAACACATAAAAACCTATTCATGTTTGCTGGGATTAATGTGTTGGTTAACTTATTTCAACTTTAACTTTTTTTTGCATAAGGGGGTTATACCTGCTTTTATACTCTATATTTTAGTCCTGATTTACAGTTAAGGCTTTTCCAGTCTTCATTTTTTGCAAGTGAGGGCAAAACAGAATGTAAAGAAGTACAGACTTTCCCTTAATCCGTTATGTACAAGTTTAAGGTCAATAAGGGCTTACTGATTTATCAAACTATTCATCTTTGAACGTTTAAAAGAAAATTAGCGAAAAACGTGTTTGTGTGTGCGTAAACCAAGCCTTACTCTGTATTAACACAGAAAAAAATAAAAATTAATTTCAATTAAAAAATTTGTGATAATTATTAAAAAATTTAATTGAATTAACGCTAGTAAACAAATAAATATTTTTTGATATTTACGACATTTTCTGGGGAAATGTTGTTGATAAAGTTACTATTAAATTCACTTGATTAAATTTTTAATTAAAACTGATTTTATTTTCGATTAATGGTGGAATTAAAAAATTTGATAACGGAATTTTATGAATTTTATATTTTACAATCGAACCAGTGCCTTTATATTATAAATCAATAAATAGAGCTTAAGTAAAGCATAGTTTTATTATTTTTCTTTACAAAGTAACATGAAAAGTATGTTTAAAGCTATGTTCACGCCAATCAAATATTTGACGTCCTACAGGTAACCACTAGTTTTATTAATAAAAAAAATGTTTGCTTTTGCAAAACGCTTGCTAGAATAAACATTATTTAACCGTTCTTTTTTAAACAAAGTTTAATTGAACAATACAAATTGCCAAATATAAAGCTTTAATTTGATCCATTTATTGGTCACGCTTTTTTTGATTTTTTCGTCAATTATTTGTTATAATTAAGTATGTAATCCTTAACCCTATAAAACCACAAACTGTTTCTAAATAAAAAATTTAATCAATCATTCGTAAATAAGCCCAACTGCACCTCTGCCCACACTTAACATAGTCCCGGCCATCATAAACCAAAATTCTCACTTTTATATTTCATTAACAACTTGATTTTATTTATTTAGCTGTTATTGGCATAAAATTGGTCTTAAAAAGTAAATGAAAATGAAGTTTTAAGGACGAAGGAACATCAGTATGCTAACACTGTGTAAAATCAGTTGTATGATTAATTAACTATTTACTTTGTGCATTTGGTTATAATTCAATTTTCCGGGCTTGCAACCACCCAACAACACATTCATCCATCCACCCACTCAACTTCACAGTCAGTTGTTTAAACAAACATTTCGTGGCTTGTGCTGCAGTGTTGCCTTAAATTCTTTCCCCCTTCCCCTGTTTATTTACTATTTACCATTCGGTCGGATGTTTGAAGCTGGTTAATCCATGCAGACTTTTAATTTTTTTATTTATATTGTGTATTTTTTAAGCATGTTTAAACTTTCAGTATTTCAATAAGAAGAGGGTTAATACGGTCTTTGCTGGAACTGTTACCCCAGTGTAAATAAATAAATTGAATGTTGTAAAAAAAACGTTAATTCTTGAAGTCAATAAAAAAAGGACAGACGGACGGGGAAGCAGTATAAACATTGCAGCTGTTTGACTGAATTATAATTGATAATAAATAAAAAAAAAATAATATTTTTTCTCTTTTTTTTAATTTTAATTACAAATATTTTTTTAGAGTTCAATAGCTTTTGTAGGGTGCAGTCGAAGGAGATAAGGGAAAATTGTTATTTGTGTAAAAAGTAATATTTGATGGTCTGCTTAATAAAAAATATGTTTTAAAGGTTAATTTAAATATGCATAATGAAAAATTGTATAAATAAATAGTCCTAGAACTTAAAAGAGGATCAACTTTCATTTCCAAATATTTTTAAGAATTTAGTTAACTAAAATTAACTAAAATCGTACTTTTTCAGTACTATTTGCATTGCAAAAGTACTGAAATACTCCAATGACATATTTAGTAAAATTTAAAAATTTCCAAATATCAGAAGAATTGCCAAAAGCATATTGTCTATACAACATTCGTCGGCGAATATGGAAAGGGTTTTTTCGTAGCAAAATATGATAAAAACAAAGCGAAGAAACCGCCTTTTTGTGATTTTTGCAGCGAATTTAATTCAGCAAAAGATTTACTTCAGTCTAGTGAATCTTGTTGCAATAAATAAACGAAAATTTTTAAGCTTGATTTCTTAAAGTATGGTGAAACGTGGTATAGTGCTGCTCTACATGTTGCGACTTGTTTTACAATTCGATCAAGTTGAACAACCATTTGTTACGTTAGAGGTGTGGTTGGTCATCGGTTGAATAAAAAGTCAATTTTATTTGCGCTTTTAAATTGGTACGTGTGATGGCGATTTTTTCTTTCGTTTCTCATTTTCATTCTGACGTTTTGAAAGAAACAGCGTGCGAAGTAAACAATATTTTAGAAAACTAATACGAAATTCCAATGCACAATTTTAGTAAAGAATATAGAAACTACCGGAACTATTATTTATTTTCTTTTCTTGCTCCTCTTCTTACTCCACTTCATTTATCGGCACTAGTGCTAAAAAATCGGTACTCATGTTGACTATATTAAAATAATTTAGTAATAAAGCTTAATAAAAGTCGGTTAAAAAATTGTAGCATGTGCTGCGAACGATCAACTGGTCTATTAAACTCAATTGTACGACTAGTTACAACGTGTAGGGGCCGCATAAGGGCCCTTAGACAATATCTTTTGGGCTTATTACTGGGTTAAACGTATTTATACCCTGTTTCACTTTGGCGCCCTATGCTCCAGTGGGAGTTAGAGGATTAAAAAAAATACCGTGTCCCACTATCAACTCTATAAAAGCCAGATACAAAAGCATCGTCTTTTTGTTGATTGCCAAAGGTGTATTTCAAATACGTATGTATAAAAGTATAGTACAAACAGTGTTGCCAGTGGCTTTTTCGAAAAAATACCTACACATGCTAAAAAAATCCGATTTTTCCCCACACGTTAAAAAAAATTTCCCCTACAAAAATCCCTACGCATTATTGTCATTAAAATAGAAGAAAAAACATTAGTAATAAAAAATTAATTTTGTTCAAATATGTATGTATATTAAAGCTTTGACAAAAAATAAATACAAAGCTTAAAAAAAAATTTTACATATCGCACTTGTTCAACAATACTATACTAACTCAAAATTTTAAAATTTTCAGTAGAAGCAAAACAAATTTTAATATTATATGAAAGGCATATGAAAAAGTATTTTTAAAACAACCGTTTCTTTACCAAAAGGTAAATTTTGAGTTAATACAGTATTGTTGAATAGGTGCGGTATGTATGTTCTTTTTAAAATTCTATTAAGTGATATCTTAGAAAAAACATACACATATATATCAGTGTCGCCCACTTTTTAAACCATAAACAGCTCTGGAAATATATTTTTAAGCGATTTTAGTGAAAAGAAAAATTTTCAACCGTTTTGGACAAGAAAATATCACTAACAAAACGTTTTTTCTGTATTTATTTTATTAATAATGCGATATGACGAAAAATCCCTACATTTTGGTGATAACAAAAAATCTGTCCGATTTTCCCAACTCTTCTATTTTAGCGTCAAAAATACCTACATGTAGGGATTTTCCCCTACTTCTGGCAACACTGAGTACAAATGAATTTTAATGGACATATGTTCGTACATTTTCTGTTCTTTTAATAATAAAACTAGTAAAAATATTTTTAGTACAATTAGGGTCAAAAAAATACAGTTTTTTACTAAATTAAGTACAATTTGCATAATTTGCCCGTTTCTTGGTGCTTTTGTACGAGAAATGTATTAATAACAAGTTAGAGTGCTATATTCGGCTGTGCCGAATCTTTGATACCCTCCACCGACAGTTCGAATGTTTAAGGAGTAATATCTGTATGATGTCTTTTTATTATTATTATCTTAAACTGTGACGATTTGTTATTAATTATGGTTTTAGGAGACTAAACTGTTTTCCGGGAGTAGGGCATATATGGGGGGCCTAGGGTAAATTATGTACCGATCTTCACGAAATTTCACAGTATCATTTATAGTCCTATAAAATTGTGACGAGCCAAAATTTGTTATGATTGCATTATTTTTTACGGTTTTAGGCGTACTAAACTGTTTTCCGGGAGTAGTGTTTATATGGGGCTTAGGGTAAATTATGGACCGACCTTCGCGAAATTTTACAGTGTCATTTCTAGTCGAATAAAACGGACTTGTGCATTTTTGCATCATTTATGTTAGTTTTTGTAACAAAATTATCAAGTTTTTGAAGGTGGTGGCTCCACATTTTGATTTATTGCTCTGGTCCTACTGAACCGATTTTGCTGAAATTCAATCCCAAACTGCTTAGGATAATTACAAGCAATTTGACACTTAGTTTGTTTATTTCTTTTGAGTTTTTCGAAAGTGAGCGTGTTTTCAACAGACGGACAGACAGACGGACATGCCTAATCGACTTAGAATTACTCAAGCAGCCAGAATATATATACTTTATGGGGTCTGAGATGAATAATAAAAAAGTTTCACACGGAATGACAAACTTAGTATACCCTCTTCACAACTAATTGTGGTGGAGAGTATAAAAACCCGCTTACAGCATCATGAAAAAAGTTATTTTACTTGCATCGAAAGTGCATGAATAAATTCATAGTTTTATCAAAATTTAGCATATTTAGTTTTTGTGCGTTTTTTATATTATTTGATTCAAGTTTAAAGCGGTGCTTATATGGAATTTTTTTTTAATACAATTTATTAAAACTGTACATTTTATGAATATTGTGATGCATTAATTCGGAATATGCATATAAGCAAATACTTATACACGAAAAAATTTTAAATAGTAAACTGTAACTGCAAAAGTTTGGATGAATAAAAGCGTAAAATGCTGATAACCGGTGTGGGAATAAGCCAATAAAATTTCATTGATGTTTTATTATATTTTTATGCTTCTTGTGAATGTGAATAAAAAAACGAGAAATCCTTTTTTATATTTAATCCCTTTGGTACCATACGAAAATACAGGTTTGGAAACATACGTTAATTTGAAATACTGTGGAAAAACTTTATAATTCTTAAACATATATATATTAAAGTTATAAAAAAAGCTATTTTTGATATATTTTCAAAAAAAAAAAAAAAATGTTGCTAAAAATAGTAAAAATAAAAAATCGTGTAAATTGAGGTAATTTTCACAAAACTCAATGTACCCGAAATCCAAAAAATCGTATTAAAGTGAAATTGTGCAAAAAAAAGTATTGTGAAAATTGAGGGATAGGTGTAAATCTCTTTAAAATTTTTCCACATTTAACAAATCTGCCCTCCATTTAATGATTTGTTTTATTTGTATCAAAGTTTAAGTTATAAATTTTTTCCATTACTCTTGGTTTTTATGAATTTTTTCTTCTTTAATAAAATTTGCTATTCATATTATTCGATACCATAAAATTAAACCAGGTATGGAAGTTTCAATCGTAACAAATTTCAAGTGTTGCCATTATGTTGATGTGGTTATGGTTTTCGAATTTCCGAAGTCAATTTGACGTTTATGTTTCAAACAAAATAAAAGCAAAGCAAAATTTGTGTTGAAAAAAAAATACTTTTTTATGCATGGAATTTGCTCTTTTGTGTACGTACATATATGAAAATAAAATATAAAATTTTATTAATTTTACGCTGCAAAAAAGCAACTGGAGAGTTGCATAAACGTTTTTAATAAAGATATCACCTTTTTCGAATTTGTCAAGCACCAATAATGTATAACCTGGAGTTTTATTCATGGTTTTCGACAAGTTTTGAAGCAAAACTAGTTTTTGTTTGAGTTTTTCGAATACAAAAAATTAATGCGAAAACAGACAGCAAAACACTTGTATTGGTACAAAACAAGTTTTGTTTCCACAATACAAGTGATTGAACGTGTAGTAAAATTTATATGAAAGGCGCTCAGTTTTTTGTATTGTGGAAACCGCACATTGATTAAAATATTTTAAACAATAAATGGAAATGAATTGAACATACATTAATCATTACAAAGAACTCAATTTGTGATGTTAGTTATCACGTTCTAAAACTATTCTTACAAATTCACCAAACAAATTGAACAATTGAACCTGGTATAAATATTTTCAACAAGCATATACCGGCTACTTCGTTAGCGTCTCCTTTTTCTTCGTGGACATATTTTTATGCCAAAGTTTATTTTTCTAGGTTTAAACTTGTTTAAATTCTAGCATTTAACACGCTAGCTTAGTAGAACCAAAGAGCTAAAGAAAAATATTAAATTTTCCGTATTTACTGTTTTGGGTTCTATATTTTCCCCCCATTAAAGTATCAAAAATTTCAGTATTGTAGTGGCAGCCCATAATAAAGTACGAATATGTCAATGAATGGAGGAAAATGGAAAAGTACCAAGCTCGTATACGTATTTTTTGTTAAGTTTCGAATGTGGTATTAACTTTGTTTCTATGTTTATTGGTTCAAAAGATAGATGTGGTGGCAAAAAAGTACTAAAATTCAGATTTTACCCGTATACTTCCTAATAGGGCCGAATTTCAAAAAAGTACCAGACACCAGTCGGCTTATTTTTCTAAAGAACAACGATAAGTATTACATTTATTGCATCTCTTTTAGTTTTGGAGATAAAAGGTTACCGAATTTTCACGTTTTTACCCCCTAAACATTCGAATTTGGAAAAATCCCGTCTTATTGGATCGATTTGTGGAGTGACCAATCGCTAGTCCAAATTTCAAGTTGGGCTGGGCGATGATGAATGAGTCAGTCAGTCAGTCACTCACGCAACTCTTTTATATATCGTCACCTAAAAGACGAAATAACCTATCTGCAGATTTCTTAAGTTTTCAGGAGATGGAAAAACCGTTATAAAATTGGAACTATTTACAATATTAAAACGAAAATTACATATTTTGATTAAAATGAAACCAGAAATATATATTGGTTGAGAAGACTTTGTTTTTCTAAGCACAGCTTATGTTATATCACTTAGGTTATTTGGAATTGTAAAAATCTGAAACCAAATAACCTATCTGCAATACAAATTAGTATGAATAAATACAAATTTCTTTTTATATACATTAAGTAATAACAGTTATAGTTTCTTTTACTGGTTTAAGTAAAAAAAAGTACTTAATGTTTGATTAAATTACACTATACAAAAAAAATAAACTTTTATCGTGATTTTTGATGATTTATTTTCTCTTTTTTTTTGTGCTAGGTACAAAAACTTTGTCATTTGTAATATTACATGTTGAAAATTTTGCACACATATGCGTTATGATATAGGAAATAAAAATCCATAAAAAACTCAATTTTGAAATTTTTGCAGATAGGTTATTAGGTCTTTAAGATGACGATATATAGATATGTTCAAAACATATAAAACTCAATCGTATTATAACAACACAATGTTGTATGAAAATAACCAACAACAAGAATACAATACTGTATATTTAGATGATTAGAGAAAGAATACGACGTTGATACGAGCTTTGGAATTGGACAATTGTATTTTTTTTTTTTTAATTAAAATTTTTGTGAGTTGAAATGACGATCCTCAGTTTCCACTACAATGATTAGTGGTTTAGAAAAGAAATTTAATTGATTTGAATTAAACGACTTTTTGTTTAATTAAGCCCATTTTATTATTATTCCAACAAACTTTTATGTAAAATTAATGTATTTAATATTGGAGATGGGTGGCAATTCGTTTCTACCACTTTAAACTGTTAAAAAAATTTTGAATGAGATTTTTTTCTTTTTTTGTAAAACGCTACAAGTGATGGATTACATTTCTTATTTATGACATAATTTAAGATTGATATATTAAGTATTTTACTGAGTACTTAAAATAAGATAATACAACAAATTTTTTTTTTTCTCCTCAACTTAACTCATATTAAAAGGAAATTAGTTTTTGCGCACAACAATATTTTGGTGGCATCCGGTCATGTTTAATTAAGAGCTACGATATTTTGCATTTGCACTTTTGCAAGCCTAATGTTTACCCGTTGAAATAGTATGAAAAAGTAATCATATGGAAAAATTTGTTTTCTTTATGAGCGGTCACCTTATTATGAACTGAATCTAGGAATTTGCCTAATGTTAACTTGAAATATATTTTAAATTTTCGAAAATTTCAATCTTTAATATTGCGAGATTAATTTATCTGTATGAAAGTAGCAGTTGGTTGAAGTTTAACCGAATCTTCAGGAACTTTTTTATGATGTTAAAAGATGTTTTTGACATAACATATAGAGATTACTCTTATTATTATTTTTTAAAAAACTTTCATATTTTTCCCCGATCTTGGTAGCTTCCTAACTTGCAGAAAAGTTCACACTTCAGTACCAATAAATCACGGGCTATGAAAGCTACAGCACTGCTTTTCTAACCAATGACCCCATGCAAGTAATTAGGTAAGTTTTTTGAAAGAAGGGATTGGCTTATTTTGATAGCTGCACAAAGTGTTAATGATATCCAAATTTTTTGTGCAGCAAGCATTCTAAAATATAAAGTACTGTGATACTGACAACTCTTTACAAATATTAAAATAATCTAATTTAATCTGACCATAAGAAAAATAACGCATTTATTTGTTAAGTTGTTTTAATTTGATTTATTTTACTAAAGATATAAAAGGGTAATATCAAGTAGGACTGTAGCAGCCCTGCGGGAAGTTTTGTGAAAATAGAACAAGTTCAAAAATGCAACTATGTGTTTTGTTTATTTAAACTTTTTGAAATGTAAGTGATGCAATCCATAATACTTTTAAAATAAATATGTGTTGCTTGCAAATAAAATGTTAAATGTCACAAGGCATCAACTTTAAAACCGATGCTCTGAATGCTTTTTTGATGCGTTACTAATACTTAGCAGTGACGTTTTGGAAGGGTTTGCATTGTATATTGTACTGCGGCGTTATGAAACATTATACTTTGTTCTTATACAAAGCAATTGACGTTTTGGAAGTCAGCCTTACAGAACAGTCTTCACCGGTGCTGTGACACAATTTTTTTGGACTCTCTAAAATTTGGTTCTAAACTTTAGTTCTGAAATAATACTACATTGTAGAAACTAACACTAAACACGTTCATTGAGAAACTATATGTGACTTGTCAAATGGTGGTTGTTAGGTGTCAATTGATACCCTCCAATAAAAACCCCATGTAAAAGTGAGAGGTCTTATTCATATAAAGTGTTAGAACTAGAACCGGTCTCTACCACCAAAGACCGATCACGGGACTACTTTGGTGTCAGTTCGTTTCCCTCTAGGGAGTATATAGATTTCGAATGCGCAGTTGTTAGCATCTTCAGATAACAAGGGCTTGATTGGAAGATCGTTTAATTTTATGAAAGAAGGATTTCAGAGATTAAATAAAGCAGCAAGCAAAGCAGGACTGAACATTAATGAACACAAAACTAAGAAAATGCTAGCTGAAAACCCTAACTAGAAAACAAGGTTCAGACCAAAAAATAAGTATTGGTGGTTATAGCTTCGAAGTGGTTGAGAATGTTGAATATTTAGGCTCTTATATCAAGATCGAACAGCCGATATCAATGAGGGAATTAAAGCTTCAATCAGAGCAATTTTTTCACTCATAACATATTTTAAACCAAGAAGCACAGATTAAAATCAATTTTTATTGAACGTTGATTAGGCCAGTATTAACATAAGATCACAAAGACTAAGTTATGCTGGCCATGTAGGGCATTCAAACTCCATCATCAAAAGAATCTGTTTTAATTAGCCAGAAGACATAAGAGCATCTGGAGGACCAAAAGCCCGATTTATAGATGGTGTCGATGCTGATTTGAAAAGGCTAAATGTAAATTACTGGAAAAATGTTGCGAGAGAAAGACAAATATGGAAAATAATTGATAAGTAGGCCAAGGCTGAACTTTAGCTGTAGCGCCAAAAGTGTATTTATGTATGATTTTTTGTTTAATTTTAAATAAAAACCCATTTTTGTTTACTACTGATAAACAACAATTAGATTTATGACGAGACCACATGCGGCTAGTTATGTGATATTATACTGTATACCTCTTACACGCAGAGAAAAAATATGGATGGACATGGTTACGGCAACTATACTATGTTTATTGTTACAATATATTGTTGTCGTACTCAAAAAATTGTTATTTTTATTTAATATCAGCAATCTTATAGTTACTGTAAACATTTCAATGCTTATCGCAATTATAAATTTGAGTTTTGTTGACTGAAAAATAACTATTATACTAACAACTAAATAATGATAACTTTGAAAAAATATTAAATTTCTTACAACCATGACATGATTGTATCGCCATTTGTAAAATAGTTTTGAATCAGTTGTGTCGTTTCTTTTATATGTGAGCGGTTAAACAATTTAAATAAAAATTCTCGTAAAAAATAAGTTAAATAAAATTTAAAAAATAAGAATATTAGCGGAGTTCAATTTTAGTGATGTAATAGTACAAATGCAAAATATTAAAGATCTTTTGTAAAATCCAACAACAAAACACACAGAGATCTCGTTTAATTTTATAAAAGTGTTCCGACATTTTGCATTTCGTCGGCTTAATATGAAAACCTGCCTTATCCACGTTTTAAGTAAATTGAGATTTTGATGACGTGTGGTAGAGGAAGATACGCCTCGTCGGCCAGCATGTAGTTTTTCTTCAATTTAAGTCTTGAAGTGTGTCAAATCAACTATATTTTTGGTTTTCCTCTAAAGCAGCAAATAGGAAAAATAAAAAGTTTTGTGTCTTTCCTGTAAAATGTGTTGAAAGGGAGTTAGCAGGTTTGCATATTAAGCCGACGATTTGCTCTTTTGCAAGCCTTATATTGAACTCCGCTATTGTATTTACATTAAGAATAATTGAAAAATGACACAAAATAAAAAAATCGATGCAATATGAAAGGTGCTGTATCATAATATGATTACTTCTAATTTTATTATGATTAACATGATGATAATATGATTACTTCTTAACTTATTATGATCAACATGATAATAATAATATTAAATTCTGAGCTTATTATTATTGACATGATGCTAATATGATTTCTTCTTAACTTATTATGATTAACAGGATAAAAATATGATCTAGGGAAAAATATTATGATGTAATATTACGAATTTATTTAGTGATAATATGATTCAAAAATAATCGTAATATGGTGACTACAATCATGAATCTTATCTTATCTTAGAATATGTTTACCACAACCATGTTTTTTCTTTGCGTGTAGGGGCCCGGCAACTATTCGGTTCCGCGTTGGCGAACTATTTGTTTATTTTTGCCATTTGCATTTGCACCCACATTCGCTACAATGTATGCGAATATAAAAGAAAATAAATTGTAGAAAACGTAAAAAACACGAAAATAAATATTTTCAACGCACTACTCTAAAGAGTGTTATATGGTGTTCAGATATAAATTTTTTATTGAGTTAATATTCGGTTTATTGACAAAATAATCTTTCTGTTCACACATACACAATTAAGCTAGCTCAATTAGCAATTAACTCAAGCAGAATGTAAAAAACTTTTGACATTTTTAAAGACTTAACAAAACAATCATCTGACTTTGCACCTTTGTTTTGTTGACATTTCAGTTGCCAAATGTCAAAACACTTTGATTAGTAAGTTGTGTTTTGCTCACTGCACACACTTGTGACAGCGCTGCATTTTAATTTTACTCAATATTATATCAAATTCGTATAAATTGAACAATAACTAAATTAAAATTTTATATGGAAAATTGAGCAATGGCAATTATTGCGCAAATTTTAATTAAGGTGCATACTTGAACACGGTATTAAAGCATCAAGACCCATTAACAAGAACTTGGCTCAATTGAACTTTAGGTTTTGGATAACCTATGTTTGGCTTATTCATACATACCTGGAACCGATGGAAATTTATTTACAGAATTAAGCTTATTTGTAAACCCTCCACCACTAGTGATGAATGAGGGTAGACTCAGTTAGTCATTCCGTGTAAAACATTATTATTAAACATTATCATCTTAGACCCCATAAAATATATGTATTAAGCCACTTTCGTAGGACTTAAAAGAAAATACGGTTTATATAAATCGTACTACTTTCGTAATGATTAGTCCATAATTTACCATAGGCCCTTATAAACTCCATCCAGCGGTAAATATTTAACCAACCGGCTTTTTGAAGACCCATACACTCATTTCTAAAAGATTTGCTTTCCTGCCTTCAGAAGTATGCCTTCTAGAAGGTATAAATTTCTTTTTGAAAGGCCATCGACACTCGCTACTCGCATCTGTAAGAGGGGAGAAAGGAAGTTGTTCAGTTTTATTATTTTTTTTTTAGCGGCCCTTCTTATTCCCTTCTTTGGGAAGGGAACGAAGTTGTTATTAAAGGTAGTGTGAAAGGGCAACCTTTAAAAAATAATATAGAATTAGTATGTGGCGAGGAGGGTTTGTGTCTGCTAAATAAAGCCTTCTATTAAACCTCTCTAATTCTAGTTACCGCTGGGTAGTTACGTAGACCTTCAGCTCGTAGTAGTGAAACAGAGTAGAGGCTTTGGCGGGAATTGAACCAGCAACCCTTGCACTGACAGACTGGCTTACTTCCAACTAGCCTACCGAGACACCCAAAAACTTTTGTAGTATAATTTGCACAGTCATAGTTTCATAACACTAGAAATGACACTGCCAAGTTTCCTGAAGATAAGTCGATGATTTGCGTCATGTGCCATAAAAAGCCTACTCTCAAAAAAGACCTTAGTACTTATAAAACTGCAATTAAGCATGCAATTGCAGTTTCGTAAGATAAGAAATTTTGTCGCGAAGATCAATCCATAATTAACCATAGACCCCATAAAAGCGGTCTCTGGAAAATCATTTTAGAAGGTTTAAAATCGTAATATAAATATTTTGGTAAACCTTAACCCAATTTAGTTTTATACGACTAACGGTTTTGCGAAAATCAGTCCATAATTTACTATAGGTCGCTTTAACAGCGGTCTTTCGAAAAAAAAATAGTGCACTACTGTATTGAAATTTGGTCCAATTTAGGGTTTTTTAACCAGCATGTTGGGATGATTAGTTCATAGTTTACATTAAGTCCAATGTAAAATTATTTCCCCAAAAATACGAATCATTATATTTTATTGAATTTAGGTCACGTAAAATTTTTTAATGCCCGAGGTAGAGAGCAAGCTAGAACTGTGGTTCCACCAAGATGGAGCCACAGCTCGTCCAACTATTACTTTCCTACTCGAAATTTTTGGGGGTCGAATAATATCGTTTTTGTATTTATTTTTAACTGTCCAACGCATTTGCTCGACTTAACGGCTCCCGATTTTTTTCTTCTGGGTTACCTTAAGAAAAAGTTGTATGCCCATAATTCAAGAACCATCCAACAGCTTAAGGCGAATATCCGAGAAGAAGTGAGGAGGCTGCAACCTGAAAGCTAAGAAAAGTTATGGGAAATGATTTGGAAAGATCACGTCGATGAGAACAAGGGGCACCATTTGAAAGATATTATCTTCAAAAGCGAATGTGAATATATTTCCAAACTAAATCTTATTCATTAAATAAGGTTACTTATGAGCCACCTTGTATATCTTACAAAAAGCCCACTCTTGAAATATTCTAACTCTCGGTGGAGAGCATCAAACAATCGGCCCTGCCGAATATAGCACTCTTACTTGTTCAAGCTATTTCTGTTTTGTTTCAAAATAAACTTATGTCGAAAGCTTAATTACAAAACATCTTAAGTCGAAAAAGTGACTTTCGCAGGAGAAGCTCTTAAAGTTTACGGGCAATACAACATTTAGTTGTATGCTCACTTACTCTTTTGTGCATAACTTTGGATTGGATAAACCGAGAAACAACAAATTTGACAGAATGAGCTGTCAATGTTTGCTATAACTACGTACATACTTTTTTTGTAGTTTGGTTATACAGCCCATATGCATTTATGTATGTTGTAAGTTAACATAAATAAAAATGTTCATGCTTATAAGTTTTGAACATATTGTAAGTACCTATTCAAATTCGCTTTTGCAAGTTAAATAAGATTATTTTCTTTCGCATTCACTAAACACACATTCGTCGCCCCCTAATAAATATTCTATAAAGTTTTTTACTCTTTAAATTAGACATATGTACATATGTTCTTTTTTCAACTCAATCATTTCAAATTTCAACTGGTGCTTTGATTTATGATCATTAAAATTTTTGTATTTTCTTAAAGTTGCAGAAAACTCTCAACATGCGAAAAAAAAAACTTTTTAATATCAAATATATTGTTGTTTGCCACAACATTGTACTACTTATACAAATACAACAGAATAGTTTCTACAACTGCCAAAAAAAGTTGGCAGAAAACTGAAACTTTTTTAAATAAATTTTGTACCTATTTTACCTTTATTTCTGAGTAAAACTTTGTAAACTTTTAAATAATTTTAATATCCCCTTTTGTAATGAGCAATAAGCAACACTTGCCTTCTGCTGCTGCTGCCGCTGCCAGTGGTGATACAATGTCTGCCTTTAACTCCAAGGATTCGGATACAGATTCGTTTAGTACACACACAAACAAACACTGATAATAAACCTTTTTTCAAAGCCTTAAAAAGTTTCGTTTTTCTAAGAGCTTGTTTAACAACTTGTAAAATAATTTGTTGTGGGTTTAAGTTGTTTGAAACTTGCACTTGTTTTAGTTAAATTGAATTTTAATTGCTGCGATGTTTATTATTATTTTAATAATTCTTTATTAATTAGTTCAAACACACTTAGGGAAAATGATGTTTTAAAGACATTAACATTTTCAAGTAAAAATGCACCACTTTTAAGAGGGAATTTTTTTATATGTAAACCGTTAAAAATTTTATTAAGATTATTTTCTTTTGTAAAACACACTTTTATTTAAACTGGACAAAATTTAATTAACATGGACTTTATAACAGTAATTTTTTTTTTATTAAAATTTTTATTTTAAATTTCGATTTTATTTTTAAATTATTTCTAGTTTAACCCCGAAAATTTACTTTCTTCATGTTTTTGTTTTTTCTTTCTAAATCTAAATTTTAAACGAGAACACACAATTTCTGTTAATTTTCTTTAAATGCATATATAATTTGGCTAATTTATTGGGGCTTTTGTTGTCTTCGTAATAATTTTTTTTTCTTCTTTCTTATAAGAATGTGAAAATTGAAAATTAAATTTCACACACAGATTTTGGTTTTTCTTTTCTAGAACTAAACAAAAAAACTTTAGAGAGTAAGTTTGACCGGCAAATAATCCGTTATGACTAAACCGTTTCAATACGCGCTAGTAAAATGACTAAATTTTCAAACAGTAAATTTTTGTAATCGCTAAACGCAAGAAAACACTTCGTGTTTTTTTTTTTTTGTTTTTGATGAGTACAAACGAATGTTATTAAAAGAGCACACGACAGGCATTAACAGTATTTAAAAAATAACACAACCAAACAAACAACATCAAACTCAAACTGTTGTTACAACAATGGCTGGCTGGCTTGCGGTTCAGGCAAAAACAGCTGACATTTTAATCAGCCTGCTGCTACACACACTTTTTTGTTTAACACCAAGAGTGTGTGCTTGTTATTTTACCCAGTGTTTCTTGTTATTGCTGTTTTTCTTTCAGTACATTACAACATTACATATAACTGTAACCCAAAGTAAACAAACATTTTACGAGGGCACGAGCTGCTCGTAAATCGTTTGTTTGTTGTACTCTTTTATTGTTATTGGCTCGCCTCTGTTTGCGAGTATTTTACATATAAATGAGTGTGAGAGCACTTTAATTTAACATTAAAGTTTGCTGAGCTGTTTACTGTTGTCTGCATTTTGGTTTGTCTTAAAATTTACTGTTATATTCAGTTTTTGATTTAGGAAAGTAGTGTTATAACTTAACGGTACTTTTTTTTGGTATGAGTTGTAGATAAATGTATACTGTTGCGGAAATTAAAAGCTGAATATGTTGCAGAAGCTGGAGGAGAAAAGGAAATTAAAGTAAACACACATTTAAGGAAATAAACATAAAATCAAGTCATAAGGACAATTTTATATACAAATGTATGTATTAGTTAAACTACATACATATGTATGTAAATATGTAATAAATAGAATAAAATTCAAACAAACGACGAAATATCGTACATTTTTAAGCAAATAGCCAAATGTACAATTAACGTTAATTTTGACGCCAATAATTCAATCGATTATTTCAAAAACCAGCCAAGCAACAAAAAATCCAAAATTGAGTTATTATGCGATTACTGTTTTGCAAAGGTAACTGCATCGTTAAATGCAAAAGTTCAAAAAAGTTTCCCCAGGTGATGGTGGAGCAACGCCGAGAAAATCTTGTTTAGTGCAGAAAGAAGTCAAGTGACGGCGCTTGACTGGTCTAATACTTGTTCCTAATCAATACCAATAAATGGGGAAGAAATAGAAGATTTACAATCTCTTAGACCCTCCTTGGTTGGATATTAAGAGTTGTATGAGAATAGTCTTCAATGGCCAATAATGGTAGCAGAATGTACTTTAGAACGAGTGTATGATGACAATAATATTAAGCTCTTTAAAAAGTTAATTAATAATTTTTCCAAAAAACTTAGAAAATTTCTTGCGAAATTTACACTAGTGAATGTTGTTTGTTTCAGAAACCAGTCAAGTGCAAACTTTATGTTAATTTTTAAATATGCACTAAGAGAAAAGTGACGCTCTAAATTGAAGAACAAAACTCTTGAATTTAGATTGCAGAAATCATCAGATTTTAATCTTGAAAGTTGGTCAGTAAGATTGAAGTTCTCAAATTTAAGCATAAATCCTAAATTTTTGGAATGAATTCTAAAAATCAAGAGCGTTATCTTAAGTTTAAGATAGTTCTCTTGAAATTAAGAATATAAATATAAATTAAGAATATAAATTAAACATCAGGGAAAGAGTGTTGTGTTATGAATTGTTAGAAATATAAACAAATTGTGAAAGGCAATTAAAAATGGAAAATCAGAACACAGATAAAATGTATAACAATACCAGTGAGTGACGATTTATTACCGCTGGCCAATGGACAATATGATGTGATATGCACGCCGAAGGAAATTGCTTCGGAGTTGTCAGACGAGGCATTGTTAAAAAAGCTTCTTCAATATTTCCAAATGGCGTCTGTTTTCCAGTATCTCCAGGATAAAAACTCCTTCTTATTTATATGTGCAAATAAAAAATTGTTTAAATTCATAGATTTATTTCAACACCTGTTATTAAGCATAAAATTTATTTGTTTCAGACTACAAGGTGACTTTTAAAAGTTTGCAGCCCATGAAGAAGGAAGACATAAAAGAAGCGATTAAAGAAGCGACTGGAACTTAGAATGGAGTTTCAGAGATTCCAAATAAATGAGTTCTTCCAGTCTTATGAAATTGGGTCTTTACTTTATAAAATGTATATAATTATAACTTCGGGTTTTACTTTCCCCCCTTTACATTTATATATTAACTAGATGAATATTTCGCACCGTTAGTTGTCATTTTTGTAACATAGAACTGCATTACTATTAAGCGACCCTGTATTGCCACATTTGAACAAAAACATATAATCATAATGACAACAGTATTATCATGCAGTTCTATATAAAATATAATTTTTATCAATGAAAATATTAATTTTTCAATTTCTAATTATTTTTCGACATTAGTGTTAGAAATAAGCTTTACAATGAGATATCATTCATTAAATTTGATGCGGTGGTATGGGAGATATTTGCAACCGACAAAAAAAGTGCTTTAGAAATAATATATATCATTAATAACACAGCCCGACAAAAAAAAATTTTTTGAAAAAACTAACAGACGGTCATAAATGGAGGTCATAAGTGGAGGGTATAAAAAAGCTATATCATGAAAACTAGAGCTGATAGAGACAAACTGATTACAGATTTGAATTCAGCGCACCAAAATTAACTAGAATCAGTTGATAAATTCCAAGAAGCAAATTGAGTGTTGGCCTGTGTAATGGAAAGACATATGTTAGATCTAAGTTAACATAAGCATTTCTGTACTTGCAAGAATAACATTATCACTCCGGGTCCTTTTTTTAATAAAGCGTGGTTAAATTTTTAGGGCCGATGTTGATTTTGAATAAAAAACAAATTATTTAGGAAATTATCGTCATTTATATCTATTATGATAAAATTGGTATGGTTCAATTATGTATGGAACAAAATATCGGGAAAATGGCCGCCGCGACCTCGGCGGCACGCCTCCATCCGATGGTCCAAATTTTCTAAGACGCTGAGGCATAGTTGAGGTTCTATGCCGTTAATGTGCCGAATTATCTCATCCTTTAGCTCTTGAATTGTTGCCGGCTTATCGATTTACAGCTTTTCTTTCAAATAACCCCAAAGAAAGAAGTCCAACGGTGTCATTTCACATGATCTTGGCGGCCAATTGACATCGCCACTACGTGAGAAAAAACTACCATTGAATTTGTCGCGCAAAAGAGACATTGTTTCGTTAGCAGTGTGGCAAGTGGCACCATCCTAATGAAACCACATATCGTCCACATCCATATCTCCCAATTCGGGCCATAATAAGTTCGTTATCATCTCACGATAGCGAACACCATTCACAGTAACTGCCTGACCGGCCTCATTTTGAAAAAAAACGGCCCGACGATGCCGCGAGCCCATAAACCGCACCAAACAGTTATATTTGTGGGTGTATTGGTTTTTCGACAATTACTCTTGGATTATCACTCGCCAAAATGCGGCAATAAGTTAAAATCAATAAATTATTGCAGGATTTTGGATTTTCTTGTTTAAAGAAACAAAATTGATTACTTTAGAAAATAAACTTTTTTCCGTGTAGCCTCCATACAAATAATATTCCCAGAATTAGCTTGAAATGCCATAACTTTCTTAAAAATGTTTGTATTGACATACAAATTGGTTTACGATAGCTACTTTTCCAGGACAGCTAAAGTGGCTCCCATATAAATTCTCTTGCTAAATTCACTTAAAGTCAAAAAAATCTCATATATTGGGCACCAGGAACTCTTACATGAATCTCCGCCTCATAACATAATGTTGCTTAGGCAGGTCCATGATTGTCTGTGGGTCTCAGAAAGAGTACACACTCAAAAATATGTTTTTAAATAGTATGGTGTAGAGTGCCATATGTTCGAGATTTACCGAGTTGACTTTCTTACTTGTTTATTTATTTCGTAGTTGCAATTTAAAATACAAAGTTTAACCTTCCTAAAGTACGTGATAAGACTTGTTAAGAAATTAAAGAGTTTACGTTTTCGTGTTTACCATAAATGAAAGATCAAAAGGTTAACTACTGTTGTTAATTCCTTTTAATACTTAATTTCTAACCTTAATATTAACTCGAATGTTTGTTTTATTAAACACCATACTTATTAACTACCCAGTATTATTATTACGAGCTAAATGAAGTTAACTTTATGAATGTCACAAAATTAAGTTAAGTAGGTCACATACAAACCCATAAAGACACTCTAAAAGAGATGTTTATGTATCGAATGTAAAGACTTTTCTTAATAATGCAATCCTGACGCGTAGATGTCTTAATTGAAACATTGACATTTAACGATTCATACACTTCATTTGCAGAAACGACAATCAATTAAACTAATAACAATGGCTTTAAACACGCAGTTATACACATAATTCTTTAACGGAAACATTATATGCTGATTAGGAGTAAAACATATTTTTACTGTCAAACTATTTGATGAGTAGCGGAAGCAATTTAACAGTTTTAATGTGCTGCTTTCTCCTTTAAACGAAGCGACATCTGTACGAAATTTTCATAAGCTACAATAATAAGAAGTTGTTTCAAACTTGTTGGTCATACATGCTGGTGTTCACGTTTCTAAGTTGTTGCAACTTTTTTAACATTGTACTTTACTTTAAAATTATTGGTAATTTACAGAGCTCTGTTAATTTGATCCCTCTTTTACTTAACATACGCATTTTACTATTTGCTATGAATAAATTTATGGGTTTATCTGCACACACACGAAAGGTAAATAAGAACAACAAAAAATTGAGAGTCATATTTCGATACTGGCTTTGTTGTATACCTAATTAAGGACCTAGAAAAACACAAAACAAAAGACAATAAGAACGCACAAAAACTAAAAAAGGACAGTGACCTAAAATGAATACTCGTACCATTTTCTTGTTTAAGTTTTTGTACTACACAGTTCCATAAAATTCATAACAGTAACAAAAATAATCCAATTTAAACAAAGATAATCCAAAGATTTTATGATTTTAAAAAATTCTACGAAATATGAGCTTATATTTTTTTGAAATTTAACGCCAATTAAGTCCATCTATTTATCTTAATCTCAATCACATTCTTGTTAACATAAATACATCTCAAGTGCATGTATGTATGTGAATTATTCCATGTATTTAAATAAATCTCATAAAATTAAAGGATTCAATTACAAACATTTGAAAAATTCCCAAAATTGATAAAACATTTTTTAATATTTCGTTTAAAAGGTTTTCGTTTTTGTCATTTTAAAATTTGTAAGTGAATTTTTAACACTTGAGACTTAAGAAAAGTATCCTTTTTTTTGTTGTTTGGTAACTATTTATCCTCGTCTTATGACAAAACGCACTTGAGTGCTATATCAATGCTTTTCGTTTTCTTTTAGCTCTTAAAAAGCAAAAAAAAAAGTGAAATTTGGTTCAGGCCCACACATATAAATAAAGAGGAAAATTGTAAAAATAACAAAGTATTAGAAGAATCAAAGTAATGTGAGAATAACCCGCCTTACTTACCACACTTACATAAAGTATATCGCTGAAAATGTACAATATCAAGGGGAAGTATGCCCTTGTTTAATCAGTTTTTAAATGGTAAACTCATTCTAATAAAAGAATAGGTAAGTTACAAAAAATTAAAAAAGAAAATCGGACAAAGTCGTTCTATTAAATCAGCCTTTTACCTTCGCACTTTGAAAGTATAAAGCTATAAAGAAGATGGGGCAATTACAGCTTAGAAGCACAGACAGTTGAAAACATGTTGTAATATAAAAATTGGTCGATTCATAATTCTACCTTGTGGCGCAGAAGATAGGTGCAGACAATCCCTGACGCTTGTCGGCAGCCAGATTTGCAAGTCTTCAATAGAAAAGAATTTACCATGGTCCTATCTGTTACTACGGGAATCAGTAGCCCCCAAAACTTAACAGATCTGGAATTGGTTATTTGTAAAGATTTTTTGGAGATCACTTCGAAGTTATGGCTTGCTTATACCTATTTGGAGATTGAGATTTTCAAAGTTTAGTCTGCTGTGAAATATTCTTGTGTGCTCTTTTTATTGCTCGGAAGCTCCTTTTGCTCTGCAAAGTTAATAGGCATATGCCGTAAAGCAACGGTACAAGCAATATTTGTACGGGAACGTTACTAGACGCGTTTAAAGAAACAAACATTTTTCTCGATGACATATATCGGTAAGTCTTCGTCCATATTAGGAAACATTTGCTGCAGAAACTTTCTTTAATTCGCTTTTGAAACTTCATTCGTGTCCATAAAATGAAACGTTTGTTTTGCATCAGTCAAGTATGTTGTATGCCAGCAATCTTTCTTTTGCTCCCTCTCAATAACAAACTCACAGCAACTGCTTGTGCACGAAACAGAGTACTCTTAACCATTCGTCTTTTCCCTTTCGCCCTCAAACACAAATGTTTCGCAGCAAATTTTGGCATTCGATATAGGGCTATATTACAAAGTAGTTTAAATGGGAATTTTGATCGATATTGAATGCCGTAATTTAACCCCTGTTTATTTTCTTTACATTTTAAGACCCAGACAAATTCATCGCATAACCGTCGCAGCTGGTTTAGGGCAAAAAGTATTTTATTTTGTTATTTACATACCCAGTAAAAACATTTTAGGTTTCAGGAAGCACGAAAACTACATGAACGTTGACATATGCGCACACTACTAAAAAGCAGCAGAGAAGCAAATACCAATACCAATACCGCGTGTACATTAGTCAAACAAATATGTTATACATACCTTATATGAAAATCGCTCAGTTTTTTAGTGATTTCATAATAATTTACAGCTTCAATCACTGTTCGTATTATGAAACCATACGTTAGTTATTCTGTTTTACTTCAGACATTGGAACAAGACGACATTGATCCAAGGTTTATTTATAGCAGGTAGCCGCGAGATAACAACAATTGTACAATAAAACAAACAACAGGGCTTTTTATTGTTGTTATGTGGTACGAACTGTCAAAAGTCAAAGGGGTTGATAAGAGACAAAAAAGACAAAAGATAGAGACAAAAAACTATACAACATTTGACAGTTCGTACCACAAATTTGTTTTTGTTTGTACATTAAGTGATCATCTGTACCTTTAAAAATCCGTTGGATTATGCGAAAAGATGTGTGCATGTGTTTGCATAACATAATGTAAAAACTATAAATAAAAATACTAAAAAATAAATATACCTTAAAAAAATGGAGTTTATTGGAATTATTTTGATTTTCTATCTTATATATCGGGAAAAAGGTTTATTCAACCGGTTAAAAAAATATATATTAATAAAGACAATCAAATATGACTTCTGTATGACGTGCTAAATTCCCAATTTTTCATATTTGATAAGTAAACTGAAATTTATTGTTGAGGGAAAGCTAGCTTCTATGAGCATTTCACTGGTTGATTAGACCAGCTCATCAGGAAACCTTTTCCTAAGATTTTAGAAAAGCTAAAAACATTATACGAATAAAATCCCAAAGCTTAAACAAAACACCAACAATAAACAGTGAGTTTATCTTTTCTTACATCCCCCTACAATTGGTTGGGTTCTTTCCGACTTGAATTGTAGTTGTAAGTGGGTAAAAAGAAAAAACAAAATTAAAAACAAATTGTTTCATTCTATTGTCTTCGTAAGAAAACAACAAAAAAAAAAAACAAATTTGCCAATTCAGTTTTCTGCATGGGCACATGCAAGTATATTATCAAAGTTATTTACGGAAATACAAAATTTATCATTAATACGATTTCTGTATGACGTGTTAAATTCCCAATTTTTCATATTTGATAAGTACACTGAAATTTATTGTTGAGGGAAAGCTACCTTCTATGCGCATTTCAAATCTCTTGTTATGAACACTAACTATGTGTTAATTCAGTTGCAGCTATCATATATTCGGGTATAAGCACAATTTTGTTTCTAGCAATCATACTAACAACTAACAATATCTGTTGTTTTGACTGATAGTGTACTAAAATTCAAATGTTGCTATCAAAAAAATTATGCTAAGCAACGAAATTTTCAGTAATTGTAACCGAATAGTGTGATAGATAGATTGGAGCCAAATTCGGTTGTGATCACGAATCTGTTTGCTCTGTGCACTTTTAATACAAACTACTTTCCTAGCCATACTTCCCTTGACAGCCAAACATGGCTTGTTAACTAATCCTTTATATATAACCCAGCCAGCATTCGAATGATAACTAACTCCTTGAACAAATCACTTAAATTAGTCATTTTTGGTTCATTAAAAAAAAAAAACAAAAAAAAAAAACATTTTTAAATAGATAATGCAGGCTTACAGCCGTACCTATCTATTAATCTTACGGTTTTATCTCCATTTTTTTATTTATATTATACGAGTTTTATAAAATAAGAAAGTTAGCACTACTGTTCGTGATAAAACGTTAACGCTCTTGGCTTATCAGCGTAAAAGCTAAGCGGAAGAAAACGTCCCGCTTTCAATCCAAAACTGCTAAGGATAACTAAAAGTATTTTGACACCAATATTGTTCTTGTCTTTTGTGCTTTTCGAAAAAATTACACTATTTTAGTCATCCAGAGAAGTGAAAAAATTATTATTTATGATCTTTTATTTCAAAAAATGTTGACTGGGAATCTACATGTTTGTAACAATTAAGTATGTGTGGTATTTCCATTGTATGTATGTGTGTACTCCACTCGTACCTTTTGAACTGAAAAATCACTTAAAATAAACACAATACAATAAAGTGCTTAAGTCTGTAATAGAAATCTTTGTTTTGGCACCTAAATATGGATTAGTGTGGTGTTAAATTTATCGTAAAACTATTTTATGACATCACTTCCATTCTTTTCTTCATACCCAACATCTTTGACATACCAGGCTCTGCCTCCTTTAAATAAACAACACACACACACAAATTCCTATACATACAATCAATATCGGGTAAAATATTTTATTGTTTTCTTATTATTATGGTATGATGTTGGTAGCGGGTGTTTCATTTTCATATGAGTACAAGTACAAGAAACAATTGCCATACTTGAGATAGTCCCATATTCGAGATGAATTGTAATGCTGGAGTAAACACACAATAGCACCAAAGTACTTAACATGTTGTGTGAGAAAAATGCAAGAAATCTTGATAAGTCTTCAAATGTTTTGATTGTCTTAATACGAAAACCATCATGAAAACATCTTGTCTGGTTGGCTATTGATGTTTGTTTTTGGTTTTGATGCTCAAAAAAAAAATAGATATTTGAGTGACATTTTGAAGGGAATATTGAATTTTGTATAACTTTGAGGGTTTAAGTAAACAATTATCGTTATTTTTTTAGCAAGTGATTTAATGTTTTGTTTCTCCTTTTTAAGACAAAATAGTAGTTATTTTAATTTATGACCGTTTATTACTAAAAGCGATTTGACAGATATTCAATTGGGGGCATCTGCATATTTAAATATACTACTAACATGTGTTTGGAAGCAAACATTTGAGAAGTATCATAATATTTAGACATAACAATGAATTAATAAAATATTATGAGTTAAATGTGCATACAGTAGACGCTCACAAATTAGAGCTTTCAGTAATTCGAACGTCCAGAAATTAGAATCAGTGTTTGCAATACATTAAACGCTCTAAAATTCGAATTTATAGTTCTAATTTCAGAGCGTTTTTTTTTTTTTTGTAATTTGAACACAAGAAATCCGCAATTTATTTTTATTCTGTTTGAACATGTAAAACTAAAAAGGGAAATTACCAAATTTTAGATGTGTTTCCTTATTTGTTGTTTTTTTGTCGCATTTATATATATTTGTGGCTAGTTTATTTGTGAAATTCGAAACACGTGTACATATTTTGGAAGTCTCTATTAAAAAGTGAAAGTGTATCATTCGAAATGTCAAAAAAAAAACGAAAAAAAAAACACTTTATCATTGGAAACGAAGGTCAAAATATTAGAAAAGCTTGACAAAGGGTTTGAATGGAATATTAATGTTACGACATCTTCAATCAGCTATATCAAATCACATAGAACAGCAATATTAAATGCTGTTTTCAACACATATCAGGAAGCAAGCAATAAATCTTTGCACAGCGCTGAATACCCAAATATGGTAAGTCGTCTGTATGAGTGGTTGTAAGAGAAAGCTAAAAAAATATTTAGAGAGGAATATCCCTATAAATATGAAAATGCATTCCGTGGAAGCAATGGATAGTTTTCCAAATATAAGAAACGACACGGTAATTTTAATTTAAAAAAAAATACATTTAATGTCAATCAAATAAAATTGATTAAAAAAAAATTGAAGTAATTTTTATTTTTTATTCGAAATAAAAACGCCCAGAAATTAGAATAATTCAGAAATTAGAATTGCCTCAAAAACAAAGCGGTTCTAATTTGCGAGCGTCTACTGTATTCAATTTTAAAGGCGTGAATATGTTTTAAAATATATCGATTGTGGTTGGTATAAATGTTTCTATAGCATTTCAAATGGATATTTCTAAAATATAATTATGGCTTAGTTTCAAAACGGCAGTTGCATTCTACAATGCAACCGTGTGGAATTTTACAATTTTATCTGTAATTTTACATTCTGGTGTCACATCCTCCGGTGAAATCAGGTGCAGCCTAACTACTGCCCAAGGCCATACTTTTTGTAAAAGAAAGCTTTTCGAAAGCTTTCGTATATTTACATTAGCGGAGTTCAGTATAAGGCTTGCAAAAGTGCAAATGCATAATATCGTAGCTCTTTTGTTAAATCCAACAACAAAATACACTGAGTTTCCGTTAGATTTCATTAAATTGCAACGATATTATGCATTTGCTCTTTTGCAAGCCTAAAACTGAACTCTGCTATTGTAAATAAAAACAAACTTTAGTTTTTTATTATTGTTTTCAATATAAATATACGAAACAAATTTTCTTTTCGGCATTGTGGCCAGGCAGTTATGCAATTTTTTATTTAATAATAATAAAACAAAGAAGAGTGTTATATTCGGCTGTGCCGAATCTTTAATACCCTCCACCAAATATCTATTTATTATTAATGTCTCTTTATAAAACGACGTCAGCATTAAAATTGGTGCGGCTTAGATCTATATTGAATTATAAACCGACAATCAGAAAGTTTTATGCTTTTATTTTTAGCAATTTTAATTGGCTTGAGTAAAATATAATGATTCGTAAAAGCTTAAGCCGAACTTAAATGATTTTCAGGAGCGGAATTTATATTAGAGCCATGGTAAGTTTGAACCAATCTTCCAAAAATTCTGCAAAGTGATTTCTGGTATTAAAAACTTAAATTTTAAAACAGCGGTGAAATTAGTTTTAGCGTTTACAGTGAATTTCAGAAGGCTGCTAAACATGGGATCTAAGGTAAATTATGGACCGTATATCACAAAATTGCATGATATTTTTTCTGGCCATATGAAACAAGTCTGCTATGGTTTTAAGCGTATTTAATTAATTTACAAGAGTGGGCTTTATATGGGGCCTATAGTCAATTATGGACTGAAATTAAAGAGTAAATAATGCACCGATCTTCACGAAATTCTACAGAGTGATTTCTAGTCCTATAAAACTGCGACGTGCTAAATTTTGTTATGATAGCGTTACTAATTATGGTTTTGGGCATACTAAACTGTTTTCCGGGAGTAGGGTTTATATGGAGCCTAGGGTAAATTATGGACCGTTCTTCACGTAACTTTACGGTGTGATTTTCAGTCGAATAAAATAAATATTTGCAACATATCAAAAAGTAATTTAAATTTTTGGGAATACAAAATTTTAATTTCAAAAGATTTTGTTATTCGTGCTTAATTCCCAGTTTCCCAAAAATTGAAATTACTTTTTGATATTAAACAGGCAAGTGCACCGCCTAAAAAAACACTTAATTGACAACATCTTTTGTAAGTTGTTGTTTGTTTTTATTTTGTTTTTCTTAACCTACTTACAACTACAATTAATGTTGAGAGAATTTCAACTAATTGTAGTGGGGAATGTAAGATGAGATAAACCCACTGTTTATTGTTGATGTGTTTTGTTTAAACTTTGATATTGTTACAAGTAGAACTGTTGCTATAAGTCTTATACGCTTAACAGTTTTATTTGGTTTAATATCTTTAGTTTTTCCAAAATCTTTATGGATGAAGTTTCCTGATGATCTGGCCTAAGCAACCAGTGAAATGCGCATAGGAATAGCTTATCCCATCAACAATAAATTTCAAGTGTTTTTATCAATAATAAAAACTGGGAATTAAGCACGAATAACAAAATCTTTTGAAATTTGCAACATCTTATATCATTCCGTGCATTATTCCACCATTTATGTTAGTTTTTGTAACAAAATTATCAATTTTTTAGGGTGGTGGTTCCACATTTTGATTCATAGCTCTGATCCTACTGAACCGATTTTGCTGGATTTCAATCCGAAACTGCTTGGGATAATTACAAGCACTTTGACACCAAGTTTGTTAATTTCTTTTAAGATGGACATGGCTTAATCGACTAAGAATTTCTCAAGGAGCCAGAATATATATACTTTATGGGCTCTGAGATGAATAACAAAAAAGTTGTACACGAAATGACAAACTTACCATTCACCACTAGGTGTGGTGGAGGGTATAATAAATTTTGGTCATAATTTTCTTCTATTGTTTTTTTTTTAGTTTAAAAAATGTCACCATTTAATTATTAAATAAAATATTCTAACACAGTAGCCTACACAATCAATTTCCATCTAAATGCCCAGGATATCGTCTTTCTCAAATTTCCCCGTAATTGATGATATCGATCTTTTTTTTAATACTTAAAAAACAAATAACAGCTGTTACGATTTTATTGCTTAATTATATTTGCTTTCTGCTCGTCCGATATTTTTTCGTGTCCCATTAATTATTAAATAAAGAAGAATAGCCAACAAAATAAATGTAAATTAAAAAAAAATACATACCTAAATTAATTTAAAACTGTTACTAAACATTACCGTGTAGTCCTTTTAATTGAATACAAAGTAAAAAATTGACAAAAAAGAAACTTGCAGCAGTCTGTTAAAAAACCTGTAAAACATCATTAGATACCGGTGCAAGACAGGCCAATAGGCAGCTACCAAAATTGAATGACATTAAAACAAACATATGTGACATAATAATAATAAAGGACGCAGAGAGACAGACAGAAAGTAGAAAAAAACACCAACAACAACAGCAGCATCACCAACATCAGAGGCAACTGTTCATAAACACCCCAGGTATTGAGTTTGTGTTTTACGTTTTTAGCTTTTTTTTTCATTTTTTTTTGTTAAAGGATGTCAGTATACTCCAGATGATAATATTTGTATATTCCTTACTACTAAGCATTTTTTGGTTTGGTCACTTGGTTAAGTCCTGTAGTAGTAAGTTGTTGTTTTTTATTTTGCTGTTTAAGTTTTTTTCCGGTTTTTTCTGTTGATCTTAATATACTGGTTTATAAAAACTGATGGTTTTTATGTATAACTTGTCTCCTTTTTAATTTTAGTATAAGGATATACTTCGTATAACCAACTCGATTGCTCAGAAATCACTTAAGGCCCATTAACACTACAACGAAATCTTGTAGGTACTTGCGAGATTTCGAGCAAAATCTAGTTGTTTTTGACTAGATCTTTTATGCAAAATAAAATCTGCTTCGTTGCTAGATTTTGATTATATTTCGTGAAAATCTAAATTTAAATCTAAATCAAAATGTACTTAGCGGAGCAACTATACTTCCCTGTATACAAGAAAAAAATGCATTTCAATAAAAAAACAAAAACTCTAAAAACTGTAAAAAAAACAAAAACTTTATATATATGGCCATTTCCCCAGAATGGTCTACCAGGATGAAAAAATAAAATGTTGATAATCATCGTCTTTTATTGTTTATTATTATAAAAAAATCTATGTTGTTATAAAAGAATGGTTTCATAGCGTATCTCAGCTGTTTTACTTGAGGAAATTGCGCTGGAAACTGGAACATTTTATAATTTCTTATATTTTCTACTTCTAAAGACATTTTTTTGTATTTATTTTACATGCAAAAAATATGTTATGTTTACACTCTTTCTTCACAATCTCTCCATTACAATCCATTGTAAAAGGAGTATTAAGTTGCTTGTTAAGGAAATTTGAAGATATTTAAGGGAATCTGCATGGTGATAATAATAAAAAAACATATGGAAAAATCGTACGTTTGCGACCGGTACATAAGCCAACTAAACAAAAACCAAAAGAGATATTTTATTGTGTAAATACTGGATAGAGATCTACATTAATACTCTTTTAAAATAAATTAATCACTTTTGAATATTTTGAATATATACATATAATTAAAAATAAAAATATATAATGGATAAAATAAATGAAGTTGATTATAAATAAAGGGTAACGAAAATTTTTAATGCCTTTTTCCAGGGGCCGTAACGGCTACAAGTTTTATTTTAAAAATTACTCTTTAATCACCATTTCTTGAATTCATTTTTCGCTTTGGAAACAAAAGTTATTTTTTGAGTTTTATTTATTCCTCAGAAATTTCTTAAATTTAATTGATTCCTTAGAAAATAAAAATAGTTTTAAAGTTGTACTGCCTGTTTTTTGCTGACAAGCGCAAAACTGACTTGATTAACTTTCATTTCTAACAAAAAAATTAACCCATCCCGCCCGATTGTGTATTAAAAACCCAGCTTTGTGTACCAAATTTAAATAATTTTTTTCTTACCGTTCTCAAATTAATCTATTTTGTTCCATGCCCACTTCTTCAATCTGGCCCACATTTTGTCGTCTGTTGTATATTGAAAACCAAGATGCTTGTACCTAGTTTATATATATAGAAAAATAAACGGACATCCTTAAATCAACTTCGCTGTACATTAGGCCGTGCTTCAAACAAAGTTTACCCGTACACCCTCTAATATAAAGTATTTTTGCAAGGAGGTTTCGAAAAAAAACTTTTTTTGCCAACCGTAGGCGTCCCCTTTTTACATTTTTCGTTATATCTTAGGCATTTGATATATCAATGTTTTTGCCTCGAGAAGACCAATGTTTTGCCCTCAGGAGCAATTGACCGCAAGTATCTCGTTTTAGTATTTATCCACCAGATCTCTGTTCGTACCCCCCTTATGTACCGCCATAATGTTAGAAAACTAGAGCTCGCAAGGAACTATTAAACTTTTGCAAAGGAAGTAATTCGACAATTCAGAAACATTTTTAAATTTAATTATACAAAAATATGGAGGAGGTTGCATAACTCAAAACTCAGCTCGCGTAACTCAAAATCGGTCAAATAAATTACCTTTAAGGAAAGCTAAACTTTTTCCTAATATGCGTAGTCGTTTTAGAAATTTTTGTTAAATAAAAAATCACAAAACCAGCCATAAATGATAAGAACCTGTTTGCTAGTTTTGATTTTATTCACGAAACACGAAAAAATTTTAATTAAATCTAAGAATTTTATTAAACCCCATATTTATATGAAAAAACAAAAATCTAATGGTGGTCGGTCATACATTTTATACCCCTATGAGCTACTCCATGTCTGTTATGGGACTTTTTCTTAAAAATAGTTCTAGTATTGGAGCCGCCTTATTTATTCTAAATATATGTATGTTAGAATTAACGATGTAGATTAAAAATAAAGTGGTGTTGATCATACGTTTGACCCGTCTAGAAGCATCCTAAGCGGTGCAGGGGCCAAATTTAAGAATTTCTTAAATTTCAGAAATTCTTATATTTGGACACTGCAGAGGTTGTACGGCGCACTTTTTTTCCTTGTAAGGTGGTACGCTCTACTGTACATGTATGTGTTTGTTATGTGTAAAAAACGCGATAAAGTCATTTTACAAAACATCTTTGTTACTTTCGGTGATGGGTATAAAAATGTTAATAAGAGATACTTTTCACTATCACACAAGTCTTGAATATTTAAAGGAAAATACAACACTGTCACGATAAGTTGTTTTTGTTTTTTGAAAATATTTAAACAATAATTAGATCAGAGATGCATTTTCGTCAAAAAAAGTAAGTCTTGTGTGATAGAGTAAAACGAACTTTAACTGCTAAATGCTTTCAAAAACCAGTAAACGTTGTGTAAAACTAAACAAATATTTGATAAAAAAGTAATCATTACGTGTGGGGCGTCAAATATTTGTTGAGTGTGACCCTAAGATTTTTAAAAGCTTTTGCGTTGAATTTTATCTAGACTCTGACATCTACATGTCACTTATTTACTTCAATACGATTTTTTTTAGCTAAGTACGCAGAAATGAGCGCAATATTATGATTGATATTATGTAAGAACTTTCTTTCTGAATTGCTGAAAATTAACCGCTTGTAATAAAAATGTGCCGTGAATTCATTTTATAACAATGACACATCTCAGCTTAAGGCTTGTTAACACTATTTTACTTTGAGTTAAGACATGTCAAAAACTCAAGTAGTATGTAAGAGTGTGACAGTGTAAATGCAACGTGTTATGAAAATTACAAGTATTACGAAAACATACGACATACGACTTCATAGTTTTTTGAAAATTTTCTAAACAATAATACTTTGATCAGGGTTGTTTTTAACAAAAGCATGTGCATGTGCAATTTTTTTAAAGTCCCAACAAAACTCATAAGATTTCTATCTTACAAAGAATTATGGAATACGAAAGACTTGTGTGATATTGTAAACGTTTTACCAAGTCTTCGCAGGTGTTTTAGAATAGCCTATATATTTTTTGTTAAAACGCTTTTTTGATATTTTTGATCAAAAACTTTATGCGGCTCTATTGTAAAATAGCAATTTTTGAATTATGACATTATTGACGTTAATGAGCGGCCTATGAGATTTATTCCTTTTAAAGTGATTTCTAGAAGGGGCCTACATGAGACTTGTAGTCAATTCTGCAGCTTTCCAGTCCTCGAGATTTTGGCTATAGGTCGTGCAGTATTTGCTGTTGCTTCATCCAGTTAGAATTACATGTTTTCCAGCCCCAATTTGTCCAGTTGTGGTAACGGAATATCGTTAAACATGGCTCTGTAGCGCTTGCCGTTCGCAGAAGTCATTTGACCTGTGGCGTTTTCTGCTTATTCTGGAAATGAGCCCCGTCGCTCATGATGATTTTCGATGAAAACTTTCACGAAAAATTCGCATTTATTATTCCGCTTTCTTGAGGAGAATTGCGCTTCATTTCTTATTAACGTGTATATATTTTTATCTATTTAGTTTGTTTATGCCAAAGCAGAAGTGACATTTACCGCCATTGGCAAAAATTACAGACATTTCCGATATAATGATATCTTTTGCGAAACCTTGCAAATACAAACACAATTACAGGTAGGTTACGGGTAAAACCCAGCCCTTTAAAGACAGAAGATTTAGCTTGAAAATCTAAATTATAACAATCGGTCCCATGAAGTATATGTCTGATTATAGAGTTCGTGTATGTTCAAATATGTATACAAACTCACTTATGTATGTTCCTTGTTTGTCATATTTGTTCTTACATACATATGTACATATTTTTGGTCTGCCCGTCTGGTGTGTCTTTCAGAGTAAGACATCTGTATAGTGGGGTTATGGTTTATGTTTTACTGACATGCTTATGCTCATAGGTTTATCTGTTTGGTTGCTTGCTGGTAAAAAGTTTTTGTTTTTGCTTTTGCTGATTTTTATTCCTGTTTGGTTGTTATTACTCATTTCTTTTCAATTTTGTCGCTATTTTTAATTTTTTTTTTTTCTGGTAAAAAATTTTTACTCTTTGTTTTTTTTTTTTGTTACTTATTAAGCAAGGACAGACAAGACTGTCAAGCCTTTATACAAACCTCCAACTCCCTGAAGTCTTAGTGGTGATCTAAAGACAGAACATTATGTGAATGAGTCCCTTATGTAAAGTTTTTATGGTTTTAAAATAATTTTCAGTGTTATGTTCTGATGTTATTTTTTCGTTTATTTTTTTTCATTTGTTTTGTATTTTTTATGTATTTATTTTCGTTGTTGTAGTTCTTTTCATTAAAAAAGTATCAGTATGTGGCGCTAACAGGAACCTAATGGTATAGAGTAATCTTTAAGCTTCTTAAGTAGGAGATGAAAACAATCTTACTGACACACATTAAGGAAATGAAAGCTGTTAAGGAATTAAAGTTGTTAATTTTAATTAAAGCGATACGAAAATTGTTTTGTTATTGGAAATTAAGCTTTTAATAAAATAAAAGCGAATTTGCTTAAACATAAATCAAAATCCTTTAAAAATTAACTGGAAAACTAGTGAGCTAGATCGTCGAACTAGTACAATATTACATGACTTATGAAAATCCTTCGTGGTAAGTTTTTTTCTCTTGACTATTAGCATAAGAAACAAAAAAAAAACTCAGATAAACTAAAAAGTACTAAAATAAAATCGCGAACTATTTGATTGGTCTCCAAAATATATTAAAAATTTTTTGCTTGTAAATTCATTGACAAAAGAGGACATAATAAAAAGCTCTAAATTTTTTGAAAGAGTTTAAAAAGCTGTCTTTCGAACAACTGAACGAAAAGAGCAAACAAAAAATAAATCTTGCGAAAGAATGAAAAATAGCTGTGTAGCTCTTTTTTAAGAACCACAATTTAAGGAATTTAAACTTCAAAAAAAATTTAAGAAACTTTCAGGTCAAACATTTGTATTAAGTTTGAATACTAAAGTAAAAATGTGGTTTATAAAATAAAAGCGAAAGTAATGGCTCAACTAAAAAATTGCACGAATGTTTCAGCTAATTCATAAACAAAAGGGAAACTTTTCTAAACCTCTATATAATGAAGTCAACAAAAAAGGGCTGTATAGCCCCAGTGAATACTAAATCCTTTAATGGTCCTCTGGTAATTTTGTGGCTTAAGCTTTGCTGAATCTTTCCCAAGACTGCTAGTCGCCTGCAGTTCTGTTGCTTTCATTGTATTCGCTTCAAAAAAAAAAGAAACAATTTTAACACTCAGCATTTTGTTTGTCATTAAAAGCATCCAAGTTAGTAGTAGCAACAGTTGTTAATGACTTTTCGTCGTTTGTAATTTTTTTGTTGTATGTGTCTGGCTGTTAACTCTTCTTTTTTTTCAAAAATCCTTTTTGTTGGGTAGTGCGTTTCTCATCATAACACACAAAAAATGTATGATTAACAGGCACGTACAACTGAATGGTTAGTTGTACTACATGTGAACATTCTGTGTCCGCCTCAATATTCACATGAAATGAATGAGTGTCTTGTTGTGTGCTAAAGCTCTGTAGGATTATTGAAAGGAAAGAAATTAAAGATAAAAAGACTCATTGGAGGAGACAGTAAAAGAAGCTTGATTGCAGACAAAATTCATAAAGTCTATAGAAGACAGAATTAAATGAAAAAGATCTTAAAAATTTTTCTCATGTAACGAAAGAAAAATGAGTGCAAAAATGTTAACGCAATAAATAATTTTTTTTTTTTTTTGTTAATTTAAAAAAAATTTGGGAATTGAGAAATGTTTAAATACTGCGAATAGGTACTTTTAAAGTCACAACCGTTTTTAGTCACATTTATCTTTATTTTCTGCCGCTATAAGTTAATTTAATAGAAAGTATTTACGTTGTAGTCACAGAGCCTTCACGAGACAGAAAATACTGCGTTTTTCCAGTGTTGCCACTTTGTGGGTAATGACAGTCGTGAGTAGAGCGGGGATGATTTTTTTAGTTGTAATTCAGGTGTAATTTGAAATTCTTACTTCAGATACCCAAATAAAATCAAGATTCAATTTCAGTAATGACATTTATTTCTTTTCAAATATTGTTGAAAAAAAATTCACAGTATTCTGAACCAAAGTCTCGGTTTCTTTTTAAGAAAATTCTTCAATCATTTAATATATAGTTTCAAAAGTTCGGTTATGAATGTCGCAAAATGGACTCTTAGATTTGGATACACATGACTATAATATTGAGTTAGAACCTCAAGTCTATTGAAAAAAGTTATTGAACAGCTAGCCTGGGGGAAGATATGTTTCCAATATTTCAACAAATAATTAATTTCATTTTTATCTGGCAATTTTCAAATGTTTTAGTTTGAAGAATATTTAACGCCCTTAACAGTTGTAAAACTGAATTACGAAAAGGTCAGTTGTATAAAACCTGCAGGCATTTTGTTTGCTAAATAGGAATAAAGGGTATTTTTTAAGACCATGAAACTGAAAATGGTAGGCAACACAAAAGAAATTTATTTTAATCGGAGATTAGGACACGGCACTACCATTTGAAACTGATTTAAAACAAAAAGGCACCGCACCGCGCCTATCTTTGAAGATACGCATTGCAGACGTTCAATTTTGTTCCTCTTTTTCGAACATTGCTGCCTGCATGTCACGAATAAAATTAACAATGTTGATTCAAGACGTCAATTGTTGCTGGTTTATCAGCATACACCAGACCTACGGAAAATAACCAAGAGGTGTCACTTTGCGCGGCCTTAAAGTCTAATTGACTGTTTATTTTAGCTTAATCCACACACCGCCTTCATTTGTAAAAAACTTAGTTGCGAAAATCGATGGCTGATTTTCAAAGAAAATTTGGATAATTTGGTGGCGATGTTCAAGCAAGAATATATCATGATGATGTGCCTGAGCAAAAAGTGAAAGCAGTATGGCAGTTCGTTTGGCAGCTTACCTTTCGTAAGTTCTATGGGTTAAAAACCACCCATCATAAAGGAATGACAATCAGCATTTTAAACCAAATGTGGAAGTTAAACTCATTATTTTTGTTGTTTTATTTTATGTTTTCAAGTCTATTATTTTTGTTAATTTATTTAAAATTACAATAAGAATCAACAGTTTGACTAATATTGATCTTCTTTCAATGAGTTTGTTGTGTTTTTGATTATTTTTAAATGTATTAGGTATAATTTAATAAAACTTTAATTTTATATCAGGCATAATATAATCTGTTGCAAAACCATTACCTTGCTGTCGGTATAATATATATGAATTATTGTATTTTCTATATTCACATAAATTTATTATATTCGAATTCGGTTATATGCCTTATAGTCGCATTAGTCGAATGAATAAGGCTTATCGGCCACCATCTGGCTGTAACTAAAGGATGTGTCTATAAGCGAAAAGTACTGTACAAGTAAATACGGGTATATTTTAAGTAAAAATTAAAAAAAAAAAAAATAAAGCTTTAATATCTTTTACTAAATTTTGTCTATTTTATCTCATTAGACGGATAGTTATGTACACATTTCAATTCCTTTCAAGTTGGTTGCTAAAGCTATTATTTAATGGCAAAATTTTTAAAATCTGGAAAAAATTTATTTCTTCCCCAGTGGCGGCGCAATTTAACGTTATCCTAATATTTTATATAACGTAAATTTATAATATATATAACAATACTAGGTGGAGGCACATGCCTTGACATTTTTTTTTCGTCCATACAATCTTTGAGCACTCCAATATACAGATGTGCGTGCTTATTTAGACATGTAGTTAATTTACCTTCCCTCTTATAATATCTTTGTGAAAAAAGTTTAAATAGTTGCCCTTTAAGGCTTTTTACACTTGCTCACATCTTACAACTTTCATCTTATCCATTATAGCCTTTTCACACTTGTCAACATTTAACATCTACCATTAATTTGCGAAGATGTTGAAGTAAAAATTTTTTTTCAGTAATGGCGAAATTTTTTATTGATAGTAGATTTAAGATGTTTAGAGTGTGAACATATGCTTCACATTTTCAACATCTTTCATGCGTTCCTCGCAAAAGCTTGTACCATCACTTAAAAAAACACAAAAGAGCAGGACAGCAATGTCAATTATTTAGTTTTTATTCGCTGATTCAATAAAATAAATATTTGTATGATGATATATAAAGATGTTGCATTTATAATCAAGTTCTTTTTTAATTTTCAACATATTCCACGCATTCCTCTAATATGTGCTCAAGTGTAAAAGACTATTATACGCTTTGTACACCTGCATACATTTCCGAGTAACGCACTAAAGATGTTGAAAAAGTGAAACATGCGTTCACGCTTGAAACATCTAATACCCTTTGTACACTTGCATACATTTCGGAGGAACGCATGGAAGATGTTAAAAATGTTAAATACGCGTTCACACTTGAAATATCTAACATCTGCTATCAATAAAAATTTCAACATTTCTGAAAAAAAAAAACTTTAATTTTTTTTAAATACTTTTTTTCTACAAAAGTGCCAACATTTTAAAAGATAACACCAAAATGTATTTCTTATTCATTTTGTTTAATAATTTTAGCAAAATTTAGCAAAATGAGGCTTGCAAAAAAGGAAAAACTTGAGAAATGGTAGCGCTGCTTTCAAAGCAACTTCCATTTTGTCAGTGATGCCACAATAATTACAGAATTTATTGCCACTTTTCTAGTGATGACACTAAAAGAATCGAAAAATGTAAAAGGGAACAAAATGAAATGTAAAAATGTTGAAAAATTTTGATTTTTGTCCTATGTATTTCTTATGGGAAAATTACAACATCTTCGCAAATTGATGTTAAATGTTGACAAGTGTGAAATGAAGAATGTCCCCATTTCTGAAAAAAACCTTTTATTATTTTTAAATACATTTTTTCTGCAAAATTTGCTAATATTTTAAAAGAAAAAACAAAATTATATTTGTAACTTATTTGGTTTAATAATATAAAAAAAAATTAAACAAAAAAAGACCTGCAAAAATTAGAAGCTTGTAAAGCGGTAACGCTGCTTTCAAAAAATTCCATTTTGTCATTACTGCCACTATAATTGTAGAATTTGTTGCCGTTGTTCTAGTGATATCACTAAAAAATCGAAAGATGTAAAAGGGAACAAAATGAAATTGGATCATCTAGTAAAGATGTTAAAACAATTAAATTTTTATGCATAAAAAAAATTTTTGATTTATAGAAGGTTTATTAAATAAATTTTCATTGAAAGTTCGTGTCATAAACCTTTTATAAACCTGAAATGTTTTTATGAATTCGGGTGTTAAAATATAAAGTTAACCTACTTTGTGCTTTCGATACGTATGGATATGCATTCTAGGCGATCAACTTGTCTCATACAATTATACTGATTCTGCTTTTTAGACAGATGCATAAAATGCAATTTCTGCACGATGAGTGGACCTCCAGCTTAACATATTTGTAAGAAATGGAACTCTTTTTTAGAGAGCAACTGTTTTATATGGTTTTTATCGCGTTCATTATTACAAATGCGAAGCTTTGTTGGTTTAACATTTGTTTTTTAATACAAATTGGCTTTTTTTTTTGAGAGATTAATTAACCACTTTCTTCCTTGTGTTTGTTGCATGTAGAACGGAAAAATGTTTAAAAATTAATTCTGGTAACACTGCTACGAATCTCATTTCATTTACAAAAAAATCGGATCACTTTCACTTCGCCACTTGCCAAGTTAAAACTTTGCTACGCAAAATGTATCTCCGTCGGATGCTGCCTCACACGTTAATCGGTTACGATTTTAATTGTTCACCACTGTCTAAAACGTTTTTCTTTATTATTTATAAAATAATTTTCAAATTAAACTGTGCCGTGCCCTCTTTTATATAGATATAATTTCCTTTCATATTAAACACGTTAATGATTTTATTAGATTTCTTATAAATAAATGTCGAAAAGGATCTCTCATAACATTTATTTCTTTTTTTTCTCCAATACAAAAAAGAAATAACCTGCCTTAACAAAAAAAAAAAAAAAAAATTTAATAAAGTACCATAAAAGGCACCTGATACTAAAAATTAAAAAGAGTTGAAAAAATTAAACAAAAGGTTCAAAGACAAAACATAAGACACCTTTTTAAAGCAGCATGTGTTTGTGTTCATACTCCTGTTACCTAAACGGCTGTTTTTACTGTCTGCTGATGTTTAAAACGCTATTAAGCACCCCTTGACTCAAAGATGTTGTTGGCATAAAAAAAACCTTTTTAAAATAAACAAAAAACTTTTTTTCCTTTTCATTCAATAAGCTGCTGTAAAGTAGATATACGAGTAGTATGTTGCACACGAACGATGTTCAAGTGTTGAATTGAATGAGAATTTATCTTGTTTGCTTAAAACAAATTTTTATGACATGTTTAACGTTGTAGGGAAATTCAATGAATAGGCTTTTAAATAATCTAGTATGGTGGGATGAGAACTGTAGAAGTGGTTATATAGCAGGGTAACCGTAAAATCAGATCAGAGATGCTCATTAACAATCCAATCATGTTAATATGTTCGGCCAAAAATATATATATATTTTTTTTTTTAAATATTTTAATCAAAAAGTGTTTCGTTTCTATGGTAACTGTAATAAATCTAAGTCAATGGCATCAGAAATTAATGACAGATCACTTACTCAACCTCAAAATATGTTCGATTTTTTTTTTACTTGGTTTGCTTCAGCTCTGACCCCTCCATATTTGGCTGCAATAATATTTATAATAGCTAATATGTCATGGCAAAATTTTTGAATGAATTGACACATATAAACCCCGTCACCTAAAAGTCACTTTAAGACGAAAGATTCTTATATAAGCTGATATTAAGAAAAAATAATTTTGTTATGCTGTGCACATTACTGTCCATGGGTCCCAAATAGGGAACACTCGCATATTTGCCTGTAAATATTATATTGCATAAACATTTTGTATGAAGGTTGGCGCTTACGCTAAAATAGTTTTTGCTATAAAATCATAACTGTAGCTTATATGACTATGACATTTTAGGAGATGATGCAAGTGTTGCCAATAAATTCATTTATTAAAAAAAAAACGAAAATTTAATATGATGTCGCTTAAGATATTTTTTCGGTGATGGCTCGACAAGGTAGGAATGGGCAAAAAATATCGATATATCAAAATATCGATATTTAAATAAAAAATAATCGATATATATCGCCGATATTTTAAATATCGATATTGAAATACGACTATCGAATTCGATATTTTATTTCATTAAAAACTCAAAATTTTAGGCGTTTTTCAAACAATATGTTTTTTAAAGAAGAGGCATCACTGCATGCATCATATCGTCGGCTTAGAGTGTAAACCTGCTAACTCCCTTTTAACAAATTTTACAGGAGAGACGAAAAACTTTTTATTTTTCCTATTTGCTGCTTAAGCGGCAAACCAAAAGCATTGTTCATTTTACTCACTTCAGGACTCAAATTAAAGAAAAACTACATGCTGGTCGACGAGGCAAATCTTTCTCGACTGGATTTAGCAGGTTTACACTCTAAGCCAACGATATGTTTTTTAAACTAATATGAAGATCTAAAATGATTGGCATTTATAAGAAGCAGTGTCGGATACAAAAAGCAGATTGACAGGAGAGCAAATAAAACAGAGAGTGCTCCTGATGTCCATATCTGATGATTACTGGTTTGACTTAAACAACCAAAAACATTTCTAGTTTCAGTCGGTACTTTTGGGGTGTAATTCAAATTTTAAGGTTAGTTGGTACTTCCATTTAAAGTTTTAGTAATATACTTTTTTTTTTAGATTTCATATGGTTTTTGTGTAGTCTTACCTTTTGTTTTTATTGAATTTTTTGTTTTGATTGAATGTTTTATTTTTATTAATTTTTTGAAATAAAAAGTAACAATGTAATTACATATATTATGTTTGTTCATAAATATGTAAGTATGTACAAAGGTGTACTAAATTTTTTAATTTGGTAATAGCTTCAGCAAAAAACGTTCGATATATCGATATATCGATATTTTTTAAATAATAAATATCAATACTCTTAACAAATATCGATTCGATATATCGATATAATTTTTCAATTTGCCCATCCCTACGATATGGTCGGACTTAACCGACTATACTGTTTTAACTTGTTTATTATATGCAAATATTAATAAATTGTTGCATATTTAATAAGAATGAGACATTTCTTTGACCATATTTTCGGGTTCCCTGTTAATAACTTAGTAATTAAACGTTCGAGAAAACTAAAGAATTTGCACGATACTTCACCATCCATACTTCATAATCGTTTATTTACAAAACAATTTTTGCTGATAATTTAAAACTTTCTAAGAAGTATTCGCAGAAAATAATAAAAATTGATTTCAGTGGAAATAATATCGATACTAACTAAAAAATATTAATTAAACATGCACCAGTATCAATTAAATATTTCTTTAAATTTGTAAAATTTTTTTTTTTAGTTTTGATTAATGAATTAATTAAAAAAAAAAAAATTTGGCAGAATTTTTTCTGTATTAGTTATTTTTCAAACTGCATAACAATTAGGCTTGCTGGATTTAAATTAATCTTTTATAAACATAACTCATTTGCTGAAACCAGTTAAAAGCAAGCAGTACTAGCAAAATCATCTCAATATTTGCAACAAAAATTTTTGTATGCTTTTGGTTTGAGTCAGCTGTTCAACGTTTCAATTACACTATTTGTCAAAAAAAAATCGTTATTTATAAAAAAATATGTGCAATATAATTCAAATTAGTCTGTAACTCTCGCGTCGAAAAACTTTTTGTTTGAAATGTGAGAAATAAAACAAAAATGCCATAAATTTAAACAAACAACTGTTTTTCTCAGGTAACTGCGTCTGTAACACTTTTGGCGAGTATAAACTGTCACTTAATGAAATTACCCACCAATTAACAGAAAAATTGTGTCTGTAAAATTTCTGTGAGAAAGTTCCCGCTTCGTACTGTCAAATAAACTCTCGAATAAGAACGGGCGAGAAATAATTTTATTACTAAAAACATATTTAAAATGCAAAATGAAAAGAATAATAATTACCTTTAATATTTTGTTCTTGGCATATTTAACTTTTTCATTGTTTAATTTTTTTTTCTTTTAAAATTTTTATAAAATATACGAATGTTTTCAAAGCTCGTTTGCAAACAACAAACATTAAAGTCGCACTTTACATTATTTGGTATAGCCGACGCACAGTGATCGATTTTAAGTATTTAAGCGGCCAAAAGTCAAAATCTTAAATACGTAGTAGGCACAAAATATTGACGTCTACGTATAGTAAACACTTCCGCGAATTACCCACTACCCTTTTTTTCAACAACCATACGCCACCGCTTCCGTGCAGTAAGACGCAATTTGATCGTTGACTTGATACGTATTTCTATTTTGGTGCCCAAATTATATCAAATTTCGCACTACGCATGTATGTTTATTTTAAGTTGTGTATAGAAGTGAAAGTGAAAGTGATTCCCATAGCTCAAGTAAGCTTCTATTAAATAAATAATATATAATATGTATTTTGTTCGACCTTTAATATTTCTAATATTTCTAAATTTTCGAGCTTTAGGTCTTTTTGTTTTAAAAAACTTTTAACGTTTTATTTTAAAACCAATATTTCGGCACTTCCTTGAGTGCCTTCTTCAGGGTTTTTTTTATGAAAAATTTAACAATAACTGACAAATTGTTAAATTTTTCATAATTTGTTAAAAATTTTATAAATTAAGAAAAAAAACCCTGAAGAAGGCACTCAAGGAAGTGCCGAAATATTGGTTTTAAGATAAAACGTTAAAAGTTTTTTAAAACAAAAAGACCTAAAGCTCGAAAATTTAGAAATATTAAAAAAATAATAGTTTTAACTATTATTTTTAACTTTCGTTATATTTTTCGGTAGTTGAACATACCCTCTTTTTAACATAAAAAATGTAATATTTTTAATTTCAAAAGCAATTTTGTTATGGATCAGGATTCTTCCGGATCATATTTTTTTGTTTATTGAGCCGCAGAATCCCGCTTATTCCTTAAAGAGAGCAGTTCAAAGTATTTTGTTAAAAAAATTTAAAAAAACATTTGTTTTAATTTTATGTTTTTTTTTAGTTATGGAGATACCTAGTTCGTCGGGGGTGAAAATAGTGACCCGTAAATGTATGTTTGAGCAAATGCAACTACAAAATTTGCCAAGTATGAATGACAAATTGGAGTTTTTAGAAAACCACTTGCTGTTGTCTTGCGGAGACACTGTGGAAAGAAAAAAGAGCCTTAAGCATAAATTTTCCTACATCAAACACGAATTTAAACAGAGATGGCTAAAAGCTCATAAAGTTGAAGAAGTTTTTATGAAAAACAACCAGAAGTGGCTAGAAGGCACTTTGAAATACCAGTGCATTCGCTTAATCAACCACGTCGTCCGAGCAAATCATTTTCGGATTCGAGTGAACGAAGCAAGAGAAGAAAAACTGAGGAAATTCGATCAAATGTTGATGATGAAATTATTATACATGCCGCACAAGTCATATTGCAAACGAAGGGAAAAAGAAATGCCTCAAAAGTGCTCAAAGATATACGAAATTCACCAACAAGGCTAGTAAATATAGAAAAGCCTATTCCAAGACCAATGAAACAATTGCTCCTTTGACCCCGTTCCAAGCACTCAAAATGTTCGTAGAAGCTGATCTAACAAGACGACAATATGAAATAATAAGGGCAACTAACCCAAAGCATTACCCTTGTTACGACCTTTTGTTGACAGCAAAACAAGAATGCTACCCACCAAAGACGGCATTGCGAGTAACGGCTACCTGCGCAGAAATTAATCTACAATTCGAAGAATATACACCGCGCAAATGTATGTGGAATTATACGGATGGCATCCCATGACTCCAACAATGCATAAATTACTATAACATGGGGCGACCATCACAGGTAATGCACTGTTGCCAATCGGCCAATTGTCGGAGGAGACTGCAGAAGCACGAAATAAACATTTTCGGTCCAACAGACAGAATTTTTCAAGAAAATTTTCAAGGGAAGATTGAAACCGTGATATTTATCAAAGATTGCTTCTTACTTCAGATCCACTCGTAAGTAGTGAAAGATCGTTAAAGAAAACTTCACACAACATTTTTTCCAGTGAAGTTATAGAACTATTAGAACCTGCCGAGCCCCACAGACAATCAAGTATTGAGCACGAAGAACTCGGGATAGAAACATCTTTTAATAAGACAATTTAATGCATTTTTATTTATTTATGATTTATGAGAATAAAATGTGTTTTTATTATAAAATATATGTTTTCTTATTTATTTTTTAAAATTTTTAAATATTAGTAAGTTTTGGTCGATATGTGTGACTGGCGTTCTCAACGTATGCAATGTCACATCGGCTTCTAGTGCAGTGTTATGACATTCATAACGTAACGACGTAATCTCTTTTGATTGTTTTCGACATGGGTACGGTTTTCAGTTTTTTCTATGAAGCACGGTTTTTTTATGGGCTTGACAAATATTTCGCCCGAATTAAGGCGGTTATGATGATACATTTTATTAAAACTCGAGAGCCGGTTGTTCGATTTTAATCAAAATACAGTCGAACTTCCATAACTCGAATCACCATTATCCCAAAAAAAACTTCGACTTATGGAGACTTCGAGTTACAGAATTTTCTTGTTGAATAGAGAATAAATTGCAAACTTGTGTACATTTTGTATTTTTTGTTTAAAACAGGCACTATTTGAAAGCTTCATACCTAAGCATGTAGGTATGTATTTGTAATAAACAAGCTACAATGAAGTAAAATATCGGCATGGTTTGACTTCTAGCTGCTGTAAACCAATTGAGGACTGCTATGTCGATAATTTTGTATATTTAGGTCTTAATCATTTTACTAAAGAGATGAGACACTGACTCAAACGAGTTGATAATTAATTCTTTATTTTTAAAAATCTATGAGACCGTACTAGCTGGGACACCATATTTATTGTCTGCTTCCTTTTTCTTGAATCCACCCTCGACTTCTTTTATAAACTTATATTTCAATCCATCGACAAACATTATAAAACACGTTTACTTGCCATGAAATAAACACATACAAATAATTTTAACATATTTAGGCAAACCAAAAGACACACGTAATGTACAAAAAGGGATTTCCCCGAAAAAAAGAGCAAAGTAAAATATACAAACCTGCTAAACAAGCAAAAGAAAGCGAAATAAATAAACAAAACAAGCAAAAAACTTCGAGTTATAGAATACAAATTTGAGTATTTGGTTCGAGCTATGGAGAATTTCGAGTTATGGAAGTTCGAGTTACGGAAGGAGAATTGTATGTAGTTTATTGTTTTAGAGCTACTGCCAATCAAATTGGTTCGAGTAAGAGAAAATTCGAGTTAGAGAAGTTCGAGTTATGGGAGTTCGACTGTAATTAGAAATGATTAGGAATTTACGTTTTATTTTAAGTGATTAAGTACTGTATTAAAAATATAGGTGTCTTTAATTCATCGTGAATAAAGTAAGCGTTTTTTTTACCAATTTTCATGATATATAATTTTTTTATTCGTAATATGCCAGACATTCTGACAAATGATAATGATGTAATATTTTTGTCCTCTTAATTATTTTTTATGAATTTTTGAAAACAAAAAATAGTACTTAATTTGCATGAAATCAAGAAAAATTTTATTTGGATGACTCAAAGGAAATGTTTTTCCTAATAATTTGTAAGTCTTTTGAACAAAATCGGACATGTCGTTGTTTGAACTAATTTGGATTCGGCAAACGTAGTTTGATAGATTTTTAAGCAAATACAATAAAAACAAGTTAGAGATATTTTACCGTAATATCTATATCTGCTACTAAAGTGAGCTCGAATTTAAAAAACAATTTTTTGGTTGGGCTTTGAAAAATCTTGACAAAACATATGTTTTCTTGATTCTTGACGAGCACAAGCAATTCTTGTAAATCAAAAAAAAAAAAAAATCAAGGTCGCCTGGCAAGCCTTATTATAATGTTATTAAAAATGGTCGGAATAGAAACAGATAAAAGCTAGTCTCCCCTCGTTCAAAGAAAACACTTATTTAAGTAAAGTGCGTGTTATTTGAAGTTTATTTAAAATTGTGCGCAAAAGATAACTATGATTATATTTGGATATATTCATAAATATATGTGTTAGTTTCAGTTAAAAGGGACCTATGGATGAAAAAATTGATTTTTATTTTTTGGTTATTCTTAAAAAAGTATTGTCTTTTATGTCTCTTTCTAATGCAGCAAACCGCAGTTTTCTAACTGCATTACTTTAGTCATAAGTAAGCTATAAAATACACCTTTAATAAGAAAAGAAAAAAAAAACCCGATGTGACAAAATTTTTTGCAATTTATCTAATTTACTTGAAACTCGCCTTTTTGGGGTTTTCGGCACCGACGTATATGAATCTGGCATTAGATTTTGAAATTGAAAATCCAAAATTGCGGACTTTGTTTTGTAAAGTTAAGAAGTCGATTTTGATACATCTGATCGCCTTTATGGCTTGAATTTGAAATTTGAGATTTTGAAAATTCATAATGGCGAATCCAATACTGACTATTTTCTGTAACATGTACAAAAAATAGTCCTCCATATTGGATACGCCATTTTGAATTTTCAAAATCTAATACCAGATTCGTTATCTTCAAACTCAAAAACTCCCTAATGATAAGTTTAAAGCTATAAAAGGGTTCAGGTGTATCAAAATGAACTCTATAAACTTACAAAAAAAAGTCCACCATATTGAATCCACTATTTTGAATTTTCTAAATCTAATACCAGATTCGTAATCTTCGACCCCAAAAACAACCATGTAACGAGTTTTAAGCCATAAAGCATTCAGGCGTATCAAAATCCACTTGTTTCAAACAAATCTAAGAACATTACAAAAGATATTCAACCATATTGTATCCGCCATTTTAAATTTTCAAAATCCAATACCAGATTCGTAATCAGCGACCCCAAAACCCCCTTCAAGCTATAAAAGCGTTCAGGCGTTTCAAGATTAACTTGTTTATCTCAAAATCGTTTTTCTCCAAAACTCATTTTTTGCCCATATGTCCCTTTTAACTGAAACTGACACATATAATATACATATGTACATTATTATTTATAAAAAAAGAAATAAAATATAGAAGAAGGAAAATTTTAATTAGCAAAAAATCTTAATTAAAGCAATATTATGCTTACTTAACATCTATAAATCAATTAAATTTACACTCTTTAAAAAGCCATTGACATTCAGAATTTGTTGAAGAGAACGAGTCTAGTCCTTTAACATTACGTCTTTCCATATCACTAGAATCTGCAGCGCACATTTTAAAGTCATCTTGAGAAAAAACAACAACATCGTTAGCTAAATACTCAATATCCCACAAGTTATATAAGTTTGCCGTCAAACCGTCAACTGATTTCGTTGTTGGATCCATAGCGTAATATACTTCGTACTTAGTACCCTGCAGAATTACTTTAAGTGTTTTTCCATCAGTTGAATCAACTTCTTGAAATTCGGCCTTAATATAGCTTGTATTATCTAGTGTTTTATTCTGGTGCCACAGCCAAATGTTGCGAGTAGTTGATCGCTCTTGTGTATAAACGGATGTATAAATATAAGTCGAATATTTAACATTTACAAGACAAAAGCGCGGCTTACAAAATAATAATTTTAAGTTATTAGGAAGTACGTTTGTAAAATTTTCCACACTTGATTTTAAGCTCTGAGTCGTCATAGCGTACATATTATCTTTTATTATTTTATACAATATGTACGCGATTTTTTGCAAAAATTCGTATTTATGTATACTAGGTCCTTGGCTAACTGCACTGTACAATTCCCTTTGGAGACACAGCATCAATTCAAACAATTCCGAATCCTCTGGTTCATAAAGCTGCAATAACAAGCCAGGCTTTGTAAGTAAAAGGGTATCTACTTTAGCAAAAATCCTATCAACCAGTCGCTTTTGAAAATAGCTCTTAAACATTTTATATAGCTCCTTTAGTTTGGAACCTTTATTCGAACTTATGGCTTTGGCCAATATTTTTGCACTTTTATCTATTAGATCTGGTTCAATTTTAGTGCATATTTGTTCAAAACCTAGTTGTCCTTCTTCTAATATATCGTAGCTTTTGGCCATCCTTTTGAAGTCGTTTGCATGGTGCTCAGTGGATGTCTTGATAATTTCTGGCAAATCGTCACTATTGCCAAAAACAGGCAACAATTGTAGAAAGCAAATAAGTAGAACTGTATAAAATATTTTGGTTGTTTTCATTTTAAAAAACCTAAGTTAACTGAAATCTATTCTTTCTGCAGCTGATATTTATACGTAATCACTTGAATTTTGTTTATATTTATTTAAAAGCTAGCTTAACCCGGTGCGCTTTACTACCCCATCGAAATAAAATTAGTAAAATTTTTTTAAAACAGATCTCGTGTATTGATAACAAAGCATCTTGTATTAAATTTAAATGCTTTTACAGTAACCGTTCTACAGATATACAGAAATTTCAAGTGTATTCGTATGGGAGGTGCCGAGCCTACTTTTCCCATTGAACCTTATTATTATTTAAGCTACATATTTGTACAAAATTGGAATACTTTCACTGTTATAGCACTACAAATATATTGTCATTGTATGGGAGGTGCCATGCCTACTTGAAAATTAAAAAAATTAATAGCCTATGCTGAGCGCCGTGTAATCAGAAAATTACTGTGAAAATTTTAGGAAAATAGGTTCAGTAGCTTAGGAGTCTATAGGGATGACACAAAGATAAATTAGCTTTTTCATGTATATATTACTTTTTGCTCCCTAGGGGTGGATTAGTGTTACATGGAAATCCTTAGCAGCAAGATTTCGATACGCCAGAACCCCTAATTTTGTAAAGTTTGGAACAAAAACGCATGAGCCAAAAAATAAAGGGGGTGGGATGGGAGTAAATGGCTGCTCATCGGGGTCAAAGTTTGGGGAAAACGATACAAAAGACAAAAAAAAAGCTTCACAACTTTCCCTGAGTCGGTCCTAGAGGGGTAAAATGTTAGACTGGCTCCCACTAATATTTCCCCCCTACATTTTTTATTAACATACTAACCCTCTATCTGTGCTCCTTAAGGAGGCTCCCATACTAAGTATTATTTTTTATAAAATTACCCGCTACCGCCCTTACTAGCCCCAGAGTGCCTCTAGAGGAGTAAAATAAATGTCTGAGCCCCAATACTTTTGCTACCTGAGCATTTTTCGAAACATACCTAGTGTCCATCTTTAATCATTAGGGTGTCCCCATACAAACATTTTGAAAATGGAGGAGTTGCACAACATATGTTCGCATAACTCAAAAGCGCTTTAGCCTATAGAAAAAACTAAAAAAACCGAAACTCCGCAATAAAATATTCTTTTTTCAAATATGCGCAGTCGTTTCAGAAACATAATTTTTTTTTGGAAAAAAAATATTTTTTTTATTAAAATTTCGAAATTTTTGTTTTTTAAAAATTCATAAAAAATGTTTTTTTCCAGACGTATAAAAAACGAAATTACAAACAAAACAAGCCCTAAATGATTGAAATCTGTTACCAACTTTTGATTTTATTCACAAAAGTCGAAAAATTAATTTAGGAATATAAATTTTCATATTATTCGAATGTGTATTCTAAATCAAATTACAATCCGCAAAAGGTTTTATACTTTAATAGGCTTATTCCTTCAATATTTTCCAGGAATAGTTTCTATGCACTATCAGAATTTTCGATGAGGAGCCATTAACCCCAATCCCACCCCCCTAATTTTTTGGCTCATGCGATTTTTTAACAAATTTCACAAAATTGGGAGTTCTAGCGTATCGAAATCAAAAAGTCGTGTACTAATCCATACCTATTGCTCCCCCTCCACCTACGTCCTAATTTCTATTTTGAAAGGTGTAGTTTATCATAAGAGTGGGTCCTACAAAGCTTGAAGACTTTTGTTTTCAGGGGGGTTACCGCGTATTTCGATTCGAAAGAAATAATTTACGAGTTCGAACAATTTGTACTGTGTATTACGATTTTCGTACCATTTGTTTCGAATGAACGGAAGTTGTTAATACCTTTTCGAAAACAATAAATTCCTTTCGTAACGGCAACTCTTTATTACGAACAATAAAAATCCCTTTCGAAACTTCAACTCCGTATTACGAAAACGAGCGTCAGTCATGTAAAAAGCGTTAGGAAATTGTTCGAAAGCTATTTTGTTAGTGACAAACTGCAAATGACAAAGTTTAAGATAAATAATAGTGTAAAAAAAAAAAATCAAACCTTATAATATTATAATTGAATATTAAATAAATGTTTACTAACGTTATTATTGAAAATGTTTAAATATTTGTGGTCTTGAAATTTAAAAAAATAAAAAAAAAAGTTTCATTTACAAACAAAAAGTAGTATAAAGTAATGGTTGGTTTTTTCTGTTGACTCATTAAACCACAGGGAAATACAATAAATTTTTATTAAAAAACACAATTATAATATTTTTCACACATTGAATAGTATTTATTATTTGTTTTGTTGTGGGATATTTTCGTCCATTTTGGTATTTTAATAGCAGTGCTACCAACTTTTAATCAAATTTCCCATTTGTTTATAAATACAACTCTGTCATCGTTTCGAACGAGTTACGCAGTACGGTTTAACTTTCGAAACGGAAATTGCTTTCGAAAAATTTTGCTTTTCGAATCGAAGTACGCGGTAGCCCCCCAGATATTCGGTATTTAGTATTTTCGTCCGTCAACCTCGCCCCGCCCATTTTTATTTTAAAATCTACCATAATAGTAGCTCTACTTACGTTTGAAGACTCTAGCTATAATAGTTCTTGAGTAACGCGATATTAATATATGCATTCTATGGTAGGTATTGCTCCATCCTGCGCCTACCACCACTAAGGTGAAGATAACTATAAGAGTAACTCTTACCAAGTTTGAGAATTTTAACTTTAACAGTTCTTAAGATATGCGATATTGAACATTGACGTCCTGTGGGGGGTACCACTTCCCCTGCTGATATCTTATTTCCATTTTGCGACTTAGAATATACTACTGTTAAAAGTTAGAGCAAATAGGTGCAGAATCTCTTATGATATGCGATTCTTAATTTTGCATCCTATGGGGGTACCCCTTCCCTTGCCCCTATCGAAAAAATAATTAGCCGTTTTTATTCGGGGCTCACGTGATATTACTGTATCGCATTCTGAGTCGTTCTAACGCTGTCCGTCTATCCGGCTAGCTGACTACTTATCTGTACATTAGGCATAAAACTAAATTTTACGCTAAATGTGGCATACTACTACATGATGCTAAATAGTGTACAAGTAATAAACATCACTTTTCTAGGTAATTTGGGTTCAAAAATGTTCTGCATCAAACGTGTTTTCTTAAAAATACAGAATTTTTTTTAAAATATTTTTATTTTGAAACACAAAAGTTTTTCAATGGTTATATTATATAACTTATATGAAATAAGTTTTATATAAAAGGTATGTCATGATTAACACAATTGTAAAATGTCTTGCACAATTCATTTTGCAAGTTCTGCGTAGACAATACCAAAGCTTAAACAGAAACATCAACAAAAACATCTTACAGCTGCAGTTTGCACGTTTGCTGTCAACTTTGGGATATATACATAGTGCAAACATTGGTTGCCACATATTTCTTAATAAACAAAAACTAACTATTACTTTAACTTCCAGTTAACAGTATGATTTGACAGTTATAACGAGTAGTAAATTATAACTGAACTTGGTGAAATTGGTGGTTAGTCGTTTCGTCTTATGAGTTTTTACGTATAAAAAATTAACGTTCGGGTTCTTAGGTTAAAAGAGAACAAAAATAGCTGTGACTAGTTTGTAAACAAAAACTAACATTTTCTTAGCACAATTTATCTGATAATATTAAAAAAACAAAAAATTTTTAAACAAATAACGTTGTTTTTAAAATATTTGTTGTTTTTTATATTTTATATACGCATTTACTACTTTTTGATATTTACTAGCTTAACCCGGTGTGCATCGCGTCACCCGTTGAAATAAAATTAGTAAAATTTTTTTAAAAGAGATCTCTTGAATTGATAAGGAAGCAATTTGTACTAAATTTAAATGTTTTTACTGTTACCATTTTACAGATATGCACGAATTTATAGTGTCTTTGTATGTACGCCTATTTTTCTAATCCCGCCCATTTTTAAGATAGCTAGTATAGTGATAACCCCACTATGTGTACCAAACTTTAAAATTTTTTTGCTTACCGTAAGATATAAATAATTCTCTTTTATGCCATGCCCAATCCAATCTCCAATCCAAGTTTGGTCGGATGTTGTGCCTTGATAACCAATATGCTTGTACCTAATTTGGCTCTTGTCGTTTTTCAGACGTACGGAAATCTATATTGTCTTTGTATGGGAGGTTCCACGCCAACTTGAAAATTTATTATTTTTGATTTATTTATTTAAAAAGAGTTACAAATACAATTACAAATTATATTCTAACTTAATTAACCAAGTAAAAGAAACGTAGACCTTCAGCCCGTTGTAGTGAAACAGACCAGATTCTCTGGCGGGAATCGAACTCGCAACCCTCGCACTGATAGACTAGCTCACTAACAATTAGCCTACCGGGGCACCCAGAAAATTTAAAAATATTTACAGTCTATGTGCGGAATTATCAGGAAATGACTATGAAAAAAGGAAAGTCGGTTCAGTAGTTAAGGAGTCAATATGGAACAAAGAAAAAAATTAAGGTACGAACAAACGGTTTAAAAAAAAAAAATATATATAAATACTAGCTGTTTGGTCCCGGTGCTGCTCGGGATTTTCTAAATAAAAATAAAAAATGAAATACTGGAGAATTTTGTTGATAACTTGATCCCAGCGCTATCTACCATCAATACAAAGATTTAATATCACGACAACAGCGCCACCTATCGGGAGTTTTTTTATAAACAATCAGTGGAAGTAGACCTTTCCAACTCATGTACTCGTTTGAAAATCGGTTGAGTGGTACTCGAGTTATAAAATCACGAAAATAGGACAACTTATTTTTATATATATAGATGTATGTACATATTTTTAAAGTTATTCCCTTTTTGGTTTTTAAATAATATTTACACAAAAAAAATATGGTTTAAATGAAAGACAAAGAAATTTTGTTGTTGAAACAATAGACCTCGACGATTTTAAGAATGTTATTGTTTTATTTAACGCAAATATTTCTAACAAACGATACATCCAAAATAATAAAAAGAAGTAAGAAAGTCTAGTTTTGAAACCCGGCCATAAGTTTTCCTATTCCACAGTCAATATTTACAGAAAAATTTTCGAAAGTGTATCTTGATTGCCAGGCCAATCATGGACCCGCTAACAAAAATTTATTTTATAAGGTTAAAATTCCTATAGAAGTTCTTTGTGCCAAATATTATCTAGATGTTGAGATCAGGTTGAGATTTTGGCAATCAAGATTGAATACTTTTTCGATTCGAAAGCAATTTGATTTCTAACTATTTCAGTCGATACTTAACGAATCGAAACTATTCTTTAAGTATTGTCAAGCATTTATTAGATTTTTTACAACACTGAAAAAATAATTTCGATTCGTTAATTAACTTTTACTGATGACACAGTTTTTATAAGCATCTGGATACATACAGAACCATATATTTAAATTGGAAATGTGGTTTCTAGATCACTTTAAGACAAAAAAATATCGCATAGATATCCAGATAAAATTCGTCGCCAAATAACTTTTATATGCAGCGTTTTAAAAACTGCAGTCAAAGTTACAAGTAAAACTGTGGCTTATAATTCTTAATTGCTTAACAGTTTTATTGATGTAATATCTTTAGTTTTTCTAAAAGCTTTGGATTGAATAAGCAACCAGTGAAATGCGCATAGGAATAGCTTATCCCTTCAACAATAAATTTCAGTTTATCAAAAGTATGAAATGGAAAAGTGGCACATTTTAACGAAACCTTGTAAATTAAATTTTTGAAACCCAAGAAAAACATTAAAAAAAGTGCCATTTCTTTCTTTGTCATTGGCCAAAAAAACTGTTGCTTTTACTTCTGATTCATTAAATGTAGACGCTCGCTATCAAACCAATTCAAAAAGAAAAAAGTTGTACACAAGTTTTCGTTGTTTGTTTGAAAGTTTTTGGTTTCGTAACCCTGCTTATATGTATGTGTCTTAATCTAATAACATAATTTTGTTGCGCTTGGTCTATCATTGCCAATTGGTTCCAAAAATGATACAATCTTGGTGTGGCTTTATGAATAAAATGTACTCTGCAATTCTCACACTTTTCAACTTGAAGTTGGCTGCAGGTGTATTTATATTTATATGTTTATGAAATATAAAAATGAGAACAGCAAAGCAAGCTAAAAATACAAAATGTGCACGACTTGAATTTCATAATCTGGACACTTATGCAGTCCAAAATAGAATTTTAAGAAATTGCTGCAACAAAAATTGCAAATCTGAACAATGACTTAGGAAGCCTTATAAAAGATAAATTATAAATTGATCTGACAATCTACATATCGCACTTAATCAACCAGAGAGTTATAACAAAAACTTTCTAATTTTCACTTTTTGAAAATTCACTTTTGAAAAAAAACACGTAATATTCATATCTGCCCGTTGTTAATACATCGTGCTATTTTGTCTACTTTTTGGTAATGAAACGTTTGGTTTAACAATTCTTTTCCGTAGGCCTTAAGTATTAAATTAAAAACTGTTTTGCCTCTGCAGAAAACTTACAAATTATGAGTTAACACTCTTTTGTTGATTAAGTGCGATATGTGAGAGATTGCTTCGAATGAAAATAATACATAATTTAATTGAGTAAAAATTCCTTTAAACATCAGCCTTTAGCTAGATTTGTGTATTAAACATAGGAAATGCTCCTAAAATTAACTATTCGGCAAAAAGCTCTTCGGGCTACCGTCGCACAGAGGCGCCATTTGAGTTTTTTCGTTGCATAAATCATATCTTTTGAACCGAATAAGATAATTGAACAGTTTAAACAGCATATGATAGATAACTGTTCAGCATATGAAATGGAAAGGGTGCTACGCTTTGTAGGGGCCTACTTATGGGTTATCAAAGTTAAAATTAGTAGAAAAATCAATTTTATGGTAACTAAAAAAAATTATTTTTAGATTGTTTTTATTTTTTTTCTTTAGTGTTTTATGTTTTAAATTATTACCCAACAAATTAAAAAAAAAACAATTTTTTTTTTAAATTTATTTTTTCAATATTCTGTAAAATATTCATCACAATTCGTAAGAGAAGGTATATCTAAAAGACTAACCATTTCTAAACTATAATTATTTTCTAACTCTATTCGTGACTTCACATGCCGCAGGGAAGAAATAAGTGGATCGGAAGATGCTGCCAACATTTTAAAGAGGTCCTCATTTTGCGTTACCTTTGATGCTTTGAATGTGTTCTGCAATCTATATTTTTTATAAAATTTCTTAAGAGACTCCTGTGCATCGGCAAGTTTCCTCTTTCTTGTGAAAATTGAACACTCCTTAATACTTTTTTTTGGCTTTCCTTTTGCTCCTCTGGTTGATGTGGTGGGTTTATCTACTGCCAATATATCCAGGATGGTGTCTTCATTAAGCCAGTCCTCGTATTTGGAGTTGAAGTTCTTAATGGTTCGATTAGATTTCACCCATTTTGCCTTAATATTTGCATATATCAGATAAAAATTATTTTTTATAATTTCGCTTCTCTCAATATTTCCGTATAAGCTATCAAGTTCTTCTAAAGCAGCTTCCGTGAAAAACTTTGGTGTGGTTGACTTTCTAAACAGTTCAAATAATTTTAAATTGTTCAACGCCATGTTTTCAGTACTTAAATTGTTTAATGGTTTCAGTAATTGTTGCGCCAACTTTCAGTCGTAGACTAATCCAGGCATTATGCTTATTTTGCAATATATAGGCTTAAGCTACCATGCCTAAAATTTACCTGTTCCCTGCATACATATGGATTTAGGCTGAATAATGCAATTTTGATATTATGCACTTGTCCAAATAAGATTTGTGCCTATCTGTAGGGACCATAAGTCAATATTGTTCTTGACCATTTGTACGCCAAAGTATTGTTTAAGTGAGGTACGTTCCTAATTTCAATGAGTAGTTTTTTTTTCAAACTATTAGATCAAACTAATGTCAGTCAAAACATATAAGGGATGGACGCCATACAATTTCTGCAACCATGTCTTTTTAACCCTTTTTACCTCTAGAAGCCAAACGGGCACGTACGGGCAGATAAAACCTTTTGAATTATGTTAAGAAATAATCAAAGAACAGGTTTTGCAAATATGGCAAATATAGAAAAATATAGATATTTGTTATTTTCCGTCAAAGTTGAAAAATAGTGAAAAAACGGATAGTTTTTAAATAGTGATTTACCAGGAGAAACACAAAGCAAAAAGTTAATTTTTTTTATCATTATACACTTAATAAATACATCAATCAACACAAACAAAAAATAAGGCGATTCGTTACCTATTTTTCGTGATATTACACCTGAAATCGCAACAAATTGACTAAAAATTGTGTGTTTTTTTGAAAACCGAAAGTCGGTCAACTTTGAACGGTTATATCTTCTAAACTAAAAATGTGATATTATTAAGAGTGGAATATTTGAAATCGTTGAAAAGTTTCCTATAACATGGGTTTATTCAAAACTTCGTCGGCGCTCTTGAAAATTTTGATTTTTTAACCTCGTTTGCTCTACGGGCGCCACTGTGCGTCGCTATATTGGACTCGAAATCTATTCATTATGGTGTTACATGACATACATATGTAAGTCCCGCCAAACAATTTTCTTAGCAGTGGCGAAATTTTACCCTCGTACCTTTAACGTTTTCAACCAAATTTAATTTTTTTCATAGAAATGGATAATCTGCAAATCTGAAACTTCTTGAGAACAACTTACCCTGTAAAAAGACATCTTAAAACAAAAAGTTCACAGAAAATTTTTTTAATTTGTACCATTGTTAGGAAAGATAGGAGGCCTTTTTGAATAGTACTAAAATATATCCCAAAATTGGGATTAACAAAAAGAAAATTTTTTAAACCATCCGATTAGGCAGAAAGGAAATTACTTCAAAACATTTATTTTGAGATAATCAATTAACGCAGTGTAGTTCATTATGGACCATAAGAAATTCAAGTTTTATGTTGTTACCTCGTAGGGGGGAAACAGACTAATATGAAGTTGTCAAGCTGACACTTTTTACAACGGTTTCTTAAGGCTAGTTTACATGTTAATACAATGTATTACGACTTTGTAGAATCAAAATAATATGAAATTCTCTACGTGCTTAAAAGAAAAAAATAAAAGTATGTTGTGAGTATATTTCATATTTACACAAATAGCTTAAGTAAAATCAAAAATAACAGCAAAAAAAGCAGATGGTTGCAGTTTTACAATTTTTACAAAAACAACATGAAAACTTCCTGAGTTGATTTTAATTGTTTTCGCACATCTCTGGTGTGATGAAAATACATAAGTTTCTAAAATAGTTTAGAAAAACCCCATTTACCGAACGCTTGTCAGATTTTGTATTCGTATTATCTGTAACTCAATACATTTTTATTCAATTTTAATATTATGGTATAAACACAACTCGGACGAACGACGAACTTCGCATAGTACGACGAATTCGTTGACAAGAATTCGTTGCGTAAATTCGTCAAATGAGACACAATTAGTGCGTGAATTCCAGGTATTAATGCGAATTGAGTTTTTTTTAATTTAAACAAATAAAAACATTGGACGCTAGATATTTTTGGTGTTCTGCATTTCGATTTAGCAAGCTCAAATTAGTTTTTGGGTTTGTTTCAAATTTTGCAATTTTTCGCGAATTTCAGCCGTGTTCGCGATATAAGCGATTTTTATCTGTAAGGGTTGTGATTCTTTACAACTTTAACGATTTTTAAAAAATATTAGACATTGCTATGATGCCGCTGTTAGCAAATTTTTGCGAATTTCCACAAATTTAGCAATTTTTACCGAATTTTCGCCATTCCTTATAGTTTTATAGAGTTTTAATCAATTTAATGGCTTGTTTGAAATATTAAACATTTTCGCGAATTTTCGCCATTTTAGCAAATTTTAGCCAAGTTTGCAATAGAAGCGATTTTTTTTACAGCTTTCACGATTTAGCTGCGGTTAGCTGTCCCTGTCCCAATTTATTCGTCGTTCGTCTGCGTAAGAAATAGAAATAAACCTATCGCAGTGTTCGTTACGCTGGACGAATTTCGGTCTACGCAATGATTGTGTGTATTTTCATACATACCAATGTGTTCTATTTCTGACGACGATTATTCGTTGCGAATAATTCGTCGTTCGTCTCAGTTGTGTTTCTAGCATTACGGAAAACGAACAGGGTTGTCAGATGTGGCGATTTCTAGCCAAACGTGGCGATTTTCAAACATGTTTGGCGACCTAATTTTTGAATTGGCGACATGGCGACTTTTTGACGATTTAAAAAAAAAAGTTTGGCGATTTTGTGGGCTATTATTGATGAGCCATGAATTGGTTTTGAAATTCGTTATATTCAATTAGAAGAAAAAATATTACTTTTATTCTAGTATTTTTATGTATGAAATTTGAGGCATTCATATGTACACGCAGAAAAAAACATGACTAATTAACGGTCACTACGACTATTTTTATTCACATTTGCCTAATATGTTTACCATAATAAATTTATTATAGTCCTAATTTAATATAAAAAAATATTTTTTGTCCTAAGCATTTTTTAATTCACTATAATAATATTATATGGTGTTCTATACCTCAAAAGTTACTCTGATCTAGCTAAAAATATTAAATTATGTGAAATGTTTGCTACTATAATATATATATTTTCAACAGTTGCCCACAAAAGGTATGTTTAATATAATAATTTTTGTTTGCTTAAAAACACATTCTTTCAATGAGCAAACATTTATTGTCGCAGTGTGTATTAAAAAAACTAATTTTTTATTCCACTTCATTTTCCGTGATGTTAATCGGGAAACATCAATAACAAAATAATTTAAACGATGCCTTGCAAAACTAAGGAAATACAATAGTTATTATACGTTTATTGAAACAGGTAAGTTTTTTATATACATATACACAAACATAAAAATGTATAAATAAGCAATTGGATTGTCTTTCTTGCAGCCAAAAAAAAACTAAACATTGAAACCGGCATAGACATTTTTACACAAAATTTTGTCATTTGCCCCGAAATTTCTGCTCAACAGTATATTGATACAGTAAATATAAAAGGTATATTTTAGTGTTGGACTTTATTTTACTTTTCATATATGTCTCTCTAAAATGTATGTATTTAATTTTATTTTTTAATATTTATATGCTATGTTTTATTTATTTGTTAGTATTTTTAATAAAAAATACATTTTTGGAATTAAATTTGTTTTAGGTCTTATTCTGTGAACCATATAACATGTTGAAATAGACATGTTGCATGGTGTTGGGAAATATAAAAACATGGTTTGAATCGTTGGCGTTTTTTTTCTGAACATAATAATATGTTTGAGACAATTATTAGCTATAAACATTATTATAAATAACAAATAAATCTTCAAGCTCGAGGTCCTTTTTTGTATAAAATACTCTTTATTTTATTTTCTCCAATATTTCGTTATTCTTTGAATAACATCATCAGGGACTGTCAAAAATAATTTACGCACACCAAAAAAATTCCTGTAAGCTCCCTGAAGGAAACCTGGGGACAAGTGTCTCCAAGTCACCAGTTTTGTCGACTATTTTAGTGACTTCTTGGCGACATGTCAACAAAGTGTCTACCGTTTTTTTATTTGCTTTGATGAGAATGAAGTTCTAATTTGCCGCCAAAGCACTATTATTCGTCAACGGCATAATTGTTTTTATTAATATGGCATTTTTTCATTTGTGCTATAATAAATATGCAGTACATTAATCGTTATAAATTTAAATAGTAGATAAGAAACTCCATTTGTTATATTTTGTGTTTCATTAACAACGTCTTTTTTTGGAAAGTATCAAAAGTGTGGACTAGAATTACTAAAATGCACTAGTGAGTCTCTAGTGACAATGTCTACATATGGTCCCAAAAGAACCACCTACTCAGTAGTGACAACGTCAGTAGTAGATTTCCAATGACACGCACATGGTAAATGTCTATAGTAAAAAAGCATTGTCGGGGGTATAATAAGTCACTAGTACTGGTGACAGTGTCAGTAGTGAATCAATACTGATTCACTAGTGACATTTCCTGCAGGGCTAGTGTGTATGGTCAGTATTTGAAAGTATGTATGTTCAAATGGCTGACGAAGATAATAAAAATCTTCGAGAAAATTGTTTTTCGTTTTTAAAAGTGCTCTTGAAAGAATCAATAAATATAATTCCTTAAGACATGAACATGTTTAAAGTCTCCCTGTCGGACTTTTATGAGCTAACTCAAAATTAGGCTGACTTTTAGCTAACTCATTTTTAACTAACTTCAGAAATAACTCAAATCTGATACAGAAATAAACAAAAATTAAAAAACATGAACAATACATTTGAAACTTTATTTTGTTGAAATATTTTTTTGTTTTCAGTTAACAGAGAAAAATTTGTCAAGTTATTTCATAATATTAAAAAAAATCTGAAAATCAAGGTGCAAAGTGCATAAAGTGAATTGGTACATTCAAAAGATTTTCCCTATTCAGGCCAACGACGATTTGGAAGATATTAACAATAAAATTAAGGAAGCAAATCGTGTCGTTTATGTAAGTTTTTTGTTAAACTATTATGAATGATTTTACATACAAAATATTTTTTCAACTCAGGTTCGTTGTATAGCATCTTTGATTAAAGGAAAATTACACAAATCGTTGACTGAAATTTTTTCAGTTGACGTAATTATCAATTGCAATATAGATGGAATCCATGGAAAGCAATCGACAAAAAGTTTCAAAAGTCTTTATGGAGCTTTAATGGGTAAATAATATAAATACAAATTTATTTTACTATCGATTAACTAATTAATTTTGGTATCATTTAATAGATGCAGTTCGCTATAATGGAGAAGAAAATCCAGAGAAAGCGATACGAAATGCGCTGAAATTAATAAAGAAAAGACATTTTCAAGCCCTTTGCGTAAGCAGAAAAAAAGAAAAACAAATAAATTCAAATAATTGATAATAATAATATAATTAAAATGTACATAGATATCAATATTTTTTTAATAATAAATAAATAAATATTAAAAAATATGTCAGTTCATAGCTAATTCGCAGTGTCCTACTATTTTATTCACCACAAACTAACACAGAATGAGCAAACTTATGATTAGCTGAATCTTATGTAGAGTGAATAAGTGTTGACTTGTTCTGATGAACTACAAGCTGCCTTGTAAAAGCCAACTGTAAGTTAGTCAATTCATACCTAACTCATAGTGCCCTCTTACTTTATTCACTACAAGCTAAATCATAATGAGCTAGCTTGTGGTTAGCTAAAACTTATGCAGAGTGAGTGGGTACTGACTCGCTCTGATGACACTACATGTAAAAACTGAATAGAGTTTAACAAGGGAAATGAGCTAGCTTTTTAGTCACCTGCGACTCATTTCTGGTTGACAATAAGTTAGTTTTAAGTTAACTCAAAGTCCATTATATGTGTGTGGCAATTTATTATCATAGATAAAAAACGTTGTTGTTAAAGATTTTAATGAATTCTAACGTAACTTTTAATGTTTGCAAAACACACTCGAAAAAGTAAGCGTTTGTTAATTGTAAAGAGGATTTTAATGATAATATTTCATCTAATTTATATAGGTTTAGCCCAAATTTTTATAGCTACATGGATACGGCAGGTACGTACCATTTAAAGGAAATTGCTTTGGCTGTACTTTATATGCTGGTAATTACAACAAGTATTGCCTGTGTTGAAATTTTGAACTCCACAAAAACTCGCCTTCGAAGTAGAAAGCATTACGAACTTTTAGAAGCGATATTACGAGGCTTAAATTATATGAATGTGAATAGTACATGTTGCACTTCTTTTGTACCTTCATTTAATAAATGTAATTCTCTCACAATGTATTCCAAAACAGAAGACAAATCGAAAGTCTTGCCAGTGAAGCGTTTTAGATAACTGCAACTTATATTAAAATGTGTATCCAATATTTGTTTAATACTAACTGCAAAAATTCTTTTTATGTTACGTTAAGTAGACAACTATAAACTATGTATTTTATAGTAAACATTGTACCTCTTTTGTGTTCACTAACTATTTTTACTGTGTTCTAAATAAATATTAAACAAAGCATATATTATGGCGACTTTTCTTAAATTTTTGGCGTATTTTCGTATTTTTAATAATCAAAAGTAATTTTTGGGAATACTAAATTTTAATTTAAAAGATTTTGTTATTCGTGCTTAATTCCCAATTTTTATTCCTGATAAATAAATCCCATCAACAATAAATTTCAGTGTTTTTATCAAGAATAAAAGTTGGGAATTAAGCACGAATAACAAAATCTTTTAAATTACTTATAATAATTCTAAAAATATATATTTTATTGTCAAAAACTGAAAAACTAAGGCTTTGGCGATTTTGGAGACATTTGACATTGAATTTGGCGAAAAAGATCAAAATCAATCTGACAAACCTGAAAACGAATTGAATAGCCCACAATCAGGTGGGTATTATGAACTAAATTCGATTTTTGACAGCAGTCGAATTAGCTGATCGAACGAATTTTTATTTGGTATTATGGCTTTTAGTACAGTCATTTGGTAGAAAAAATATAGGTTACCTGGAAAGTTTTCCGGGAGTTTTGAAAATTGGCAATTTTATAGATTTTGAACTGCTCTTTCCTCGTATCTTTGCCGCTCGCGTCGCCATATTGCAAAAATGGCGCCTAAAAGCAGTTTTTTGATAATAACTCCTTTCCGACGCATTTTACAGCAAAAACATTTTAATACAAAATAATTGTAGAGAAAATTTCCTACAATTTATGTCATTACCTTTTTTTCCTAAAATCAATAGTTTCGGCGTACGACCGTGCGACCATTATACAGCCACGCTAACGCGTAATATTTAATTTAACTGCTCATAGAAATATTTAGTCTGAGTCATCAGAACTTGTTTATCATTTTACAGTGTCGTTCGCATTTATAGAGCTATGGCTTCCAATGAAGGAAACTGTTTTATTTGTGGTGATATATTGCAAGAAAGTGAAGTTATTGAAGTGAAGGAAAAAGGATTGGAGACTTTTCGTAAGTCAAGTGTAAAAAGAAAGGACAATAAATACAAACTTTTGGTGGGATTAAAATCGATAGTGGTTCACGATGTGTGTCGAAAACGATATATTAATGAGAAGTGAATCGCTGCAGCTTTGCGTAGGGGAATCGATGGTATGACTTCTCAAGTAGAACTGCGATCTATGCGTCCAACGTTCTCATTCAAGAATCATTGTTTTTTATGTGCTGCTGAGATAACAGCGGAGTTTATATCAAAGTAAAAGCATCGTTTATGTGACCGTAATATTGTGTATAGTGTGCGTAAATTATCAATGAAAAACAGTATTTCAGAACTTGCTCAAGCTCGTAAAGATGATTGGGGCCAAGCAATCGTTGAACGTCTTGAGCATGTTAATGATTAAGTCGCAGCCGATGCACAATATCACAATTCTTGCATGAAGAAATTGTAACAAACGCCCCCGACTGAAGAAAGAAAAAAAAGCGAGATGGATTCTGCGATGCAGTACGTTTATTCATATCTCGAAGAAAATTCCGAAGAATGTCAGTTTTCTCTGGACGAACTAATGACCAAAATTGAAGGTGATTACCGTCCACACATAAAAACAGTGAAAGCACAACTGTTAAAAAAATATGGTGATGATATTTTAATTGCTGTCACTGCCAATAAGGCGCCTGTGGTTTGCTTTCGAAGTACAGGGTTTAAGTTATTGACGGAAGCCTGGTACAATGAAAAAATACGATGTACATCATCAATGGAGGATACTTATTACACCGAGTCGTTTGGCAACAGGACGAATCGTTTTCATCTATTTGCAATAAATACATTACCTACGTCCGATCGCATTATACCTCTAATGCCATTATCGTATTTGACGGATATCCAGAAGATGTAGCAACCCGTAGTACCAAATATGTAGAACGATCACGACGATCACGAAAAACTGCTTCAGTAGACATACTTTTTGACGAAACAATGACGCCAACTGTGTCACAAAGTAAATTCCTAGGTAATGATGCAAACAAGAACCGCCTCATTGGAATGTTGAAGACAAAATTTGAAGCTGAACACTTTATGGTTAAACAAGCCTTCGAAGATGCAGATACGTTGATAATTAATACCGCAATAAGCGTTTCATCGGCATTTGATTTTGTAGTAGTTGTCGGTGAAGATGTAGATCTCCTCGTTCTTTTGACGGCGCTATCAACGCATTCAAACATATACATCCTCAAACCAGGAAAAGGAAAAATTTCACGACAAATATACTCCATAAATAGTATAAAAGATAAAACAGCTGCAAATCATATTTTATTTTTGAATGCCTTTAGTGGTTGTGATACCACATCAGCAATATTTTATCAAGGAAAAATTAAATTTATTAAAGTACTCCGAAAAAACCCTGATTTAAACTATGTTATCGAAGTATTTAAAAATCCAAATGCTGATCCAGAAGTCATTGCTAAAGCTGGAGAACGTTTCCTCATCAAATTATACAGTTACAGTGATGTGAAAAGCCGTAAAAGTACATCTTTAAATAATTATAGATATGCATGCTTTACAGCATCAGCATATAAAAGTAAATTTAATATTGCATCGCTACCACCAACAGAAGCAGCAGCACGACAACATTCGTTTCGAACTTATTACCAGGTTTAGCAGTGGTATGGGAACGAACAAAATGTAAAACAATGGGGATGGAAAAAAGACAAGAACGGACTCGTTCCTGTTACTACATTCGAGCCCCCTGCTCCGGAAAGCTTGCTGAAACTTATTTCATGCAAATGCAAGAAAGGTTGTCAAAAAGCTTGGGGATGCAGAAAGGCAGGGCTAAAGTGCTCCGTTGTGTGCTCTTGTGATAATTCGCAATTTACTTTACAAAATAGCAGTGAAGAAGAAGAAGAAACGGACACTATTCTCGAGCAAGTACACGGCGAAATCGAAAACGAAGAGGACCGCGTTGAAACTGATAATCCTATCACCGATGATGCAAAAGAAACTTCCGTCTCTGATATTTCAATCAGTACTGAAGACGATGAAAGCACAACCCCTGGTCCGTCAACAGCATTGACGCGACGGAGATTAAACTAAATTTGGAAATAGTGAGTCAGATGTGGATAAGGCCTACTGGGGATACCACGATAAAAAACGCGCCGCTTTCTCTACCTCATGGTGGTGTGGAAATGAGTATTTCTGCCGAAACGTGTGTTGAACTACACTTTACGGCGCTCGTACGCCGAAACTATTGTTTTTAGGAAAAAAAAGGTAATGACATAAATTGTAGGAAATTTTCTCTACAATTATTTTGTATGAAAATGTTTTTGCTGTAAAATGCGTCGGAAAGGAGTTATTATCAAAAAACTGCTGGCGGCGCGAGCGGCAAAGATACGAGGTGGCAAAGTTGAAATTCGGAAAGAGCACGTCAAAATCTATAAAATTGCCAATTTTCAAAACTCCCGGAAAACTTTCCAAGTAAAAATACCCAATGACTGGGCTATTTGTTTTCGTTGAAAAATTTGCTGCGCAACGAAATTTTCGACAGTGCGCAATACCCAATTAAAATTCGATAGTCAAAGTTCGATAGCCAGCGAAAATCGTAATAATTTTATTAGTGTATAAATGCCATTGCAATTTTGTTTAATAACAACGGTAGGCTAGCAGCTAGGCTTGTTGGTAGGCAAGCTGGTAGTGAGCCTGTCTATCAGTGCTAGGGTTGCGGGTTCGATTGCCAGTCTCTAGTCTACTGCAGGTAAGCGTAGAGCTTCGTGGGATTAGCTTAGGAAATGATGGTTGTCGAGTAGAAGGTGTGAAATCCGGCTATTGACATAACGAATAATACATATTACTTTAAATAATATAATTTAGAAATATTACAAAATGTTATGACGTAACTGAATAGTAAATTAAATTTAAAGAATATCCGATAAAGTGCAGAATGGGTTGTTCTGCTGAAGATTCCCCTCCCTTTTTGCATTTAATGAAAATTTCTATGCTTCTAAAATTATAAATAAATCATTTTCTAAGTGGACCCAATAAATAAAGCGCATTCGTACATTGTTAATTAATTTTGCCCAAAACTGTCAGAAGTTATTATTCAGTTTTGTAATGCAAGTTAAAAACCAATTCCGTTTTTTAAACGTCACCCCAGCTCATATTTTTGCTTACATCTGCAAATCTTTAGCGTTGATTGCTGTAATTTTTTTCTGAATATAGTGCTACTTCATTACTTTGTACATATAAAAACCCTTATTACAAATTTCACTTCTTCATTTAATTTTTTTACATTTTGAGGTACAAATAACACGACACGTCAAAGTGGAAATGCCCATATATTTCAAAAAGATTCATTGCCTAGTATTGTAAATATACATAATATCGTTACCTTAATATAAAAAGGCCCCAACTCATCAAAAACACTTTTTACAGGAGAAGGAAAAAACTTAATAAAAGCTGAAATAATATAGCTACACAAACATTGTCAAAAAACATCTTTATTAAAATTAAACGAGGAATTCAGATTGAAATACAGATTCGAAAAATTGTGTGTATGAGTTAGGGCTTTTTTTCTTTAGAAAAATTGTGTGTATGAGTTAGGGCTTTTTGTGTTCTGCTTATAACTTCTTTATTTTTAATCTAATTTGCTTGAAATTTTAATAGAATGTGTATTAGCAACCATTCTACAAGAATCAATAAAAAAACGGATTTCCAAAAATAATGAGTTGGGGCCTTTTTATATTAAGGTATCGATATACAATAAAAACTGTTTGGCCAATTTTCACCTACACACACCCAGAGAAAAAACATGTTTTACTTTGGTCACCTCCAACAAAACTATTTTTAAAGGAAATTTTAAACATATTATGTTTCATTTAACCATATTATTGTCACCAACAACCATATTATGGTTGAAATAGTCCTCCATCAAGTGGCCACAACCATATTATGGTTGCCACCGAATATGTTATGGTTAAAAACCATAATGTGGTTGTGGCTTCTTGATGGAGGACTAATTCAACCATTATATGGTTGTAGGTGATTATAATATGGTTATATTAAACATAATATTTTTAAAATTTTCTTTAACAATAGTTTTGTTGGAGGTGACCACATTTAAACATGTTTTTTCTCTGCGTGCACAGAAAACAAATTGGTTGGGAAACGGTTGCAGTAATATAATATTGATCAAGTAACATGATTAATTATTGCAACTATTAAAAATGTATAGTTCTAACTGATTTTTAATTCTCTTGACTATTAAAACGATGTTCCAACTGAAATATGATTCCTTCAATTCTTTTATTAGTTATGATAACTAATTTAATTTAGTTCTATAAATTAGTAAAAATGGTTAGAATCACAACCGAATTTAATATAGGGCAATGCTGAATATTGGTCATTGCAATCAATAATTTGCTTTCGTCAATAAATTTTGTAATTCAAATGTTTATTCATTTATTGCAACTAATTATTGATTGTTGGAAAAGTTTTAATTCGAGTACAACAAATGAAGATATAATTATTCGGAATTCACAACCAGAAAATAGTTAAAAGCCCCAATTGCTTACTAAATTTTCTGTCAAAACATTTAATAGATTAAAATAATTATTAGTTTTATATTTAAAAAATATCTTTGCTGTCAAAAATGGAAAATGAGCAAAAACTTAATAAATAGGGGTAAGTAATTTACGTATTCTTATAGGTATGAACATATACATGTACATATGTATGTATGTATTATTTTTTTATACCCTGCAAATTATATTGGACTACTTGATCCATTTTGATCCAGGGCCATGTCATTATTAAAAAGAGTTTGCAGTGAAACGACATGTCTTCGTTTTTTAACGACATGTTTTAGTTTTGAAACGATTTCAAAGCTAATCTTCTGGAGTATACCATGGAGCAGTTTTAAGACTTCTCTTTTGTAATGCAAGCTGGGTTATATGGTCCTGCCATAGGACATCGTACTGTAAAATGTACAATTTTTTCCATTCATTGGGATTACCTTTGGACAAGTCCTTGCCCCTTATGGACTACATTTGACCGGTTAAAAAAAAATATATTGATAACGACAATAAAATTTCTTGTTATGAACACCAATTGTGTGTTAATTCAGTTGCAGCTATCATATATTCGGGTATAAGCACAATTTTGTTTCTAATAATCATACTAACAACTAACCATATCTGTTGTTATGACTGATAGTGTGCTAAAATTCAAATGTTGCTATCAAAAATATTAGCTAAGCAACGAAATTTTCAGTAATTGGAACCGAATTGTTTGATAGTACATGCAACCGACGAAATTCGATTGGTGCCAAATTCGGTTGTGATCACGAATATGTTTTCTCTGTGTATGAATACGGGATAAGGGTTAAGCAATTTGCAGTGGCTTTCTATTCAAAATTCCATTAACATGAATTAAATTTCTTATTTAGTTAGAATTTTTAGTAATAAGAAATTGACTCTCTGGACAATCAAGTACCCTTTTTCCTTATACTTTTAATAAAGCACATATTTACGACAATCTATAAAAAGATATTAAAAGAGAAAAAATAACTTAGACTTATTGGTTTTTATTATTTTCGTTTATTTCATTATCAGTAAAAGTTATTTGTCACGCTACTGCGTTATTAACCTAATGATAGATGAATGCGATAAGTTTGAAATTAAGTTATCATTATGCCATCATTAAATTAAGTATTAAAGATATTCTACATATTATTACTTACTTAAATAAATTTGTATTTTGTTTTTCTCTTTTAATAAGAAGCACAAGCGTATCTAAATTTGACAGTTGAATTCGAATTATTTGTTTGTCTGCTTGTAGCAGTTGTTGCTTCAAATGCCACAACTTTATATGTTTTCGTAAGCGTGTGAGTGTCTGTCAGAGTATTGTCGGGCTATTTAACATCTCCTCCTCAAGTCTTATTTCCTTTTTCATATTTGCTTCTTTCGTTTCTATATTTTTTTTTTTTTTGTTGTCACGATTTTTTTATTTCTCTATTTTATGTTTTTAAGATATTCGTACGAATAAAGGATAGACTTTGAATGACGGTTTCTGAACAATCATTATCATTTGCTGATTAATTGCCTGGGGGAATTTTAAGGTACTCGGGGGTGTTCTGGCTTAGTTTCGATATGAACATGCTTAAATAGTTAATCAATCAAACAAACCATTTTGGCTGAAAGTGGACAATAAAGTTCAAAACATTTGTCATATCGAGAGTTGTAGTAATTAATTAAACCTTGTTATTGATTTGTTTTAGTTAGTGTTTGGATAAGAAAAAGTGGAAATAAATTAATTTTAATGTTTTATTTTGATAATGCAATAAAATTCTAAAATTACTTAATTGAAAATTTTTTTGTAATAGCTTGTAATGGCTGTGAAAATTAAATGAAAAAGGGAGGGTGGCGTGTGAAAAATCTACTTATAACTGGGAGAGGTCACAAAAAGAAAATATGGTATACATTGCAATATATAAATTCTTTAGGCTTTTTAAAAGCAGTGAAATCTTCGTGTTAAGCGGAAATAATATGCCGATGATTCCCTTCTATTTGTTAAGCGAATAGTACTTTAGAATAGGAAAAAGCACCAACAAAAGTATGATGCAAGTCTTCAAATTAGCTATTAAAAAATTAATGATAATAACACCATGTTCTTTAAAAATGTAACAACGTTTGTATTGTGTAAAAGAAACAAGTCGTAGCTTTTGGCCAATGCAGGCCATACACTACACAAGTTCAGTTCTCAAGACTGGCTCTGTACAGTGCTATTGTGCAGTGCACTAAGTGCACTAAGTAAAAATCAAAACGGCTTTGATATTTGCTCAAGTTTTTAAAACTGCACAGTGAAATTATGTTAAGAATGTTCAAAACGTTGCGTTTTGTCGAGGTTTTTTAAGATATAAAAACAAAAAATGAGCGCAAATAAAATATTCGGGTCAGGGTTTTATGCAAAAGATCGCCTAAATTATGGAGCATAAAAAGCAGCAATAGACTCATGAAAGCCTAACTATTTAAAAAAAAGCAAAAAAGGTTTGTTTTTTTATATTATGTGCACGTATTGCCTTCTTCGCTTATAACTAAGAAATAATATAACGCACAGTTTACTTGTGTCAAAAATTTTGGTTTACACAGTGCCAGACTTGAGCACTGAATTTGTGTAGTGTATGCCCGGGGATTTCAGTATCCGGTGGCGGCGATAATACAAGTATAACAAGTGTGACAATAAAAGAAAAATATCATTATATTTTTATTGTTGCCTTAATTAGCCGATACGTCAAAAAACGTGAGCAGTTTTTGAGATTTCTATCTCTAAACAAGAAAAACGTAGTTTACCAGTGCTTTCAATGCCACCTGTAACATGAATTCGCTTTGCTACTGGCGCTAAAACGCCACTAAACTTCTCTGCGGTGTTGCCACTTTGTGGGTAATAACCCGAATAGGGTGTTGTTTTTACTGTCGTGGGTACAGCGTGGGCAATTTCTTTTAGGTGAAGATCAGATTTAATATGAAATTCTTTAGTTTTTGAACAAAAAACATCAGTATAAGATACCAGTGATAATGTTGCTAATCCAAAAAATTTACATTTTACTTAATTTTGGTAGTGACCAAATTTCTTTAGAAACATTCCTTACCAATACCCATACGGCGACAAACAAATTTTCGTCATACAAATTTTTGTTTTTAGTTTTTTTTAAGTGAGTGTTAAGTGAGTAAAACTTTCGTTTACCGAACCAAATTTAAGGAAGTTGTTAAAGAAATAAAACTGAAATGATCAGCCGGGTTGGTATTGGTAAGGCGAAGGTTAACCAGGGTCACTGTATATTCTTAAAAAAACCATAGAAACATCGTTTGATATAAATTTGCAAGATCCTGATTACAAATGCCACCAGATGGCGACGATAACTTCACATAAAGAGGTATGAGATAAAATCGATCGATTTCAGAGCGAGCGTTTTTAAAAGGTGTCACGAATTTTGTGCTATTTTAAAAAATGAATTAAAGTCTTAGTTTTTTGTTCAACATACAGTTTAAATTTAAATGAAGCATAGCAGAGGATTCTGATTCTGCTTCTGATCAGTGTTGCCAATTTTGCATTTTTCATGTTAGATCTAGCATTATCCAAAAATGTTTAGCATTTTTTGTTTCTTGTGGTATTTTTAATATTTTCATTAATGTTTAATTTTAATACAAATATTAAAGAAAAAATAAGAACGAATGATTCTAACATTGAATTAGATCTTAAAAAAATGCAACAATGTAATGCTCATTTATGTGTATAGATGAAAAGTGGGTAAATATCTAATTGGTACACAAAAAAAAAAAAAAAAAAAAATTGAAAATCGACTTTAATTAAACAATTCGTTCAGACAATTAAATTATTTACTAATTTTGCCCCTGCAAAAGAATTGAGCATATCAATTAACGGATTTGTATATTCGAGTCGTGATACACAAATTTAGTAAATTAAAAAATTAATTGCATAGACTAAAAACTACACAACATATGCACAAACCTATAAATTTATGTGTTTTGATTTAAAAAATTAATTGTAACAAACAAAAAATAATTGAAAAAATTATGTACACTATTTAATTATTTAATTGAACAATTTTTGGTAAACATATTTTCTGTGTAAATACCCGGTAAATAGGGAAAATTGGAAAATTTGAAAGGGTTTTGTACAAAATTTTATAAAATTATATTCATTATTAATTATTTTAATCAATATTAGCTTCACTAATAAACAAATACCTTCTTCACAATTTTAAATCAATATGCTCCGGTGTATTGTAGTTTTAGTGCAATTTAACCAGCTTTTTATTATTTAACGACGTTTTTAAAAAACGAAAAGTTATTTAAAATTAAATAATATTTTTTACATTGATCAACATCCACCATCAATTTGCCACAATTTGCTTAGATGTTAACATCTTTCCATAAGAAATACATAGGTCCACAAACCAATATCTTTCAAAATCTTTTAAAGATCTTCCTATCTCATTTTATTCCATTCTACATCTTTCGATTATTTTAGTGTCATCACTAGAAAAGTGGCAATAAGTTCTATTATTATTGTGGCATTACTGACAAAAAGAAATTTGTTTTAAAAGCAGCATTACCATTTGTCAAGTTTTATCTTTTATTGCAATGTTTTTTTTTTGAATTTTTTTTATATTATTAAATTGAACTTCAAATACACTTTTGTGTTTTCTTTTTTAATTAAAATTTTTTTTTTTTTCAAAAATGGTGACATTTTTGTTTGATGGTAGATATTAGATGTAAGCAAGTTAAACGAGTGTTTCACATTTTCTACATCTTTAATGGTAGATGTCAGTGTAAAAAGCCTATTAATAATTGCCATATTCATTTGTGTACCCAAATTAATTCACAAAAAAGGAATATTCGCGGTATTAACCCAGAAATCAGGTAAATTCCCGGAAGAATCACTTCTATATTAATGTGGGCACAAAAAAACTGAATAAAAATCAAAAAAGGAAAAAAAATCAAACATTTTTAAAACCTTTTCAAAAAAGATTCACAAGGTTTGGCTAAAGCACCTAAAGTTAAAAGAAGTGGCAAAAGAAACAGATGAAATAAACTTTTGAAATTACTGCAAATGCGATACTGTTTTTAAATTAAGTGGAGCAACATGCAGAAACCAAAAATGCTACTGGCATCACTAAAAATCATCCAATCCCTTTTAAAAGAATTTGTTACAACTTTCAGCAGAGGAGGTATTAAGTTTATGTGCTGTGTACAGTCCAATTGCACCTCCCAGCAAAAACTTTACTTACAATCCTACTTTTAATGACTTCAAGAATTCATTACTTTGTAGCTTTATTCGCCACTTTTTGGATTATTAGTTATATATTAAATAATAACTTTATTATTATATCTTAAATATACAGAAAAATTTGTATTTTCATTATGACAATAAAAATGTCATTATAGTCATAAAACATAGTTTTTTAATGCAAAAACTACACTGCCCCGGTAGACTAGCTGGTAGAGAGCTAGTCTATCAACACCGAGGTTGCGGGATCAAATCCCGCCAGAGACAGAAAAAAAAAAATAAAAAATAAAATAAAGTAAAATAGAATAAGAAAAAATAAAAATAAAATAATTAAAAAAAAAAACAAAAAAAAAAAAAATTAAAAAAAAATTAAAAAATTTTTACTTTATTGACTTTGTGTAACTATATATTTTTATAAAAATTTTAAGTATAAAAAAAACATATTATTTTTTAGATTATAATAGGCTAAATTATAAAGGATTACTTTTGGGACATCTCGAACAAAAATAAGTACTTCTTCTAGTAGAAAAATAAGTAGTCTGTTCGTCAAGTTCTCATTATTTTTCTGCTTATTTTGTAAGCAAAGTTTTTGCTGGGCTGTCGATCATCTGACAAATCTTTGTAAAAGGCAATTTGACACCTCGTCGCGAAAGCTGAAGGACAAAACGTGGCATATTATAAAAAATGTGCTTGGCCCTTACTTAATGAAGATTTTTCTTTAGTTTTTTTAATTTATATTTTTTTTAGCATTTATTTAGCATTTTTTTTTTTTACACAAAATCTAGCATTTTTTCCTCAAAAAGTTTTGGCAACACTGGTTCTGATTGAACACAATCTGTTCGTTAAAAACTACTTTTAATTTTCAATAATAGTGCAAATCTTTTTCCTGCATTACTCTGTACTAAGAGCTTTACAGGGACAGAAAAAAAAAGTTTAAGATTTCCAAAAATAGAAAAAGTGCGCGAGATTGAAAACTAAAGTCACCTTTTTAGGTTTTCATTAAACGTTTTTTTTTTTACATTTAATGTTTCATTATGTCGTTTTTAATGAGTTATTAAAAAAAAAAGTGACTTCGATTTATAAAAATTTGGGTGTGAATTAGAAATTTCTTTTGAAGCAACTATTTCTAAAATTTATCTAACATTAAAAAAAAACTAACTCTCTCATTAACAACAATCATTCAATTATAAAATTTCTTAGCTTTAAATTGATTCTTATATCCATTCCTCCCCATCTTCTTTCTCCCATCAATATTAGTCTCATCATTGCTTGCTTTAACCTTAAAACACCTCCGTTGTCCAAAAGTCATACCCTTGAACTTTTAATATACAAGTCATGCTAAATTTAACATTACACATAAAATTCTTTTCATTACATGTAATTCCTTCTCACATTCTATTCAATTTTATCAGTCAAAAACCGCGACATGTTTTTTGTATTTTATTTTTTAATTTTAGAATAAAACTCGTAAATGCCACGTCATACGCCCTTCTGGTTTTTTAACTGCATTATGGAAGAAAACATTCCGTTTTTTCAACAATGATATTTTTTTTTTTTATATTGAATATCTTTTACTGTGTAAAAACTATATATTTCACTTTCAATTTTTATTAAACTTAACACGCGAATAGCATGGCCATTTTAATGTTTTTTGTATACAAACTGCAGACGGATAAAACAACAAAGTACTGGAAAACACTATCACAACTTAACTTCGCATATGTCACGCAATTAAAAAAATTAGTACGCATTGCACTACATGTACGGCCAACATGGTTGCAACAGTCCTTAAAACAGTTTTAAACAATGAGGCCACTTCTTTATTATTTTGGACATTTAGTCAAACAGTTTTTTAGATTTTTACCAAATTTAAAAGACGCCTCATATCACGCTTATATTTTTCAAAAGAAGCTATTAAAGTTTAATTCCTAATATTCCAACAAAATTTGCTATCAACAGATCCAGTTCAAACATTTTTTTAGAATTACTTTCTATTTTAAGCCGGTAAAGTGGCATATTACTACTTTTAATTGTCATAAGATCTTAAACTTAAGAAACTCTTGAACATTTTCGTTCTTTATTTTCCTTGAATTTTAAAGTTATTAGAAAGTTTTTTATAATTTCGCCCACAATGTATCCCCAAAAATGAACCCTATTTTACATTCTTACTTGTTTTTTATATTGTGTCTTGTATAACACTCTGTCCGTTCAAAGAGTCAGTGGTGTACATCAAAATCACCCATATTTATTAATATTAAATAAGCCATTCCCTATGGGGTAGGTTAATACTACATTACAACAAACAACAAGGAGTTACTATGTGAGATAGTGTCTGCATTAAATAATAAAGTGACAATTCCCGGTTAGAGTTCAAATCCATTTAAGGTTTTTGCTTTGTTTAAGCGTTTCGAACTAAAATAATGGTCAGCGCAAAAGAAAAAGTAAAAAAAAAGCGGTTAAACTAAAATTAATGCAAAAGGGCATTGAACGTGTCTTAATAAAATTTTTATTTTTTTTACTATACAAAGCTTATAAGGAATTCACAAAGAAAAAGTAGTTGAATTTTTTCTGCAGAAATGTGATTAGTCATCATAATAATATTTATAATAAGAAAATGAAATTAAAGGGATTTTAAATCAAGCTACAATTATTGCTACTGGTTTTTTATCTGGTGAAAGGGACAGGGAACGGCAACGATATCGATCAAGACTGCCATTTTTATTGTGACAAATTTTTAACTACATATATAATAAATAAAAACTAATAGTAAATATTATCTTCTTCAGATTCTTTGACAATTTTATTATCCTTATATGAGAGAGATTTCACGCTTACTTTTCCAGTTCAGCACGCGCTGAAAAACTTGACTATTTCACTTTTTGTATTTAAGCACAATTTAGGAAAATAGTTTTGAAGGAATGCCCTTTTGAATAGGTAATGCCTTTTATTATTTTTTTCTGGAGTAATTATAGATCTTTGACCAAATCTTATTTTCGCTGAGTTTTAATTTCAATGTTAAAAATCAGAAATGACACTATATTTTCCCTTCTTTCCTAACTGCCGGTTCAAACTCTTCAAGTTTTAGCCGTCAAGTCTTGAGTTTTTAGGAGAGAGAGGAAAAGAAATGTCATCCTCTTTGTCCTTCTTTTCTAAAAGCTAAAGACTTGACAGCGAAAACTTGAAGATTGTGACGTGTGTGAACCGGAACTTAGAGTATTGATTTTTGCCTGCTGTTATTAGTGCTGGTTCACACTCTTTAAGTTTTAGCCGTCAAGTCCTGAGTTTTTAGGAGAAAGAGGAAAATAAATGGCACTATCTTTTCCCTTTTCTCTTAAAAGCTGAAGACTAGATGGCTAAAATTTAAAAAGTGTGAACCAGCACTTATTTTTTATTGACTACTTATGATTCTAACAAGTTCTGGTGGGTTTCTGCAACATTCGTTGGTGTGATTTCTCTTATGATTTAAAGGATGGGTCGGTTGATAACAACTAAAGGACATTTTAAAATTAAAGTAGTTTATTCTTTTTCAGTACGTACTGTTTGGACCATGATTGTACCCCCTTGTTGAATTATCCAAATGCATTTCAAAGTTCAGCGGATCTTTTATTTTAAGAATGCATTGAACTCAAAATGCTTTGACTGTTTGTTCCGAATTTAAGATGATCTGTGATTAATTATGAACCAGTTTTTATAAAATGACTAAATGGTGTTTTCTGATCTAAAAAGTAATAATTCATTATAATTGTGTAGTATATTTATCAGGTTACACGTACCCTTACAAAGTGCTACATTTTTCTAAATTGTTATGGAACAAAAAAATTACTAAGTTTTACACTCAACACGTGTGTGTATTTAGCATGTCAAATATTAAATGCAAAGTTTATACTAATAAGCCTTGTTCGAAAATAAACACTAAATATCGCTTCTTAGTGATCGGTTCGGTAGATTTGTGCAAAACACAAACGCTGACAGTGTTTGTGTAGAAAATCATTAAAAAAATAAAGTTTTCCCTTTTGTTATCTTTCGTACACAAAAATAATACTGTTTTTATCTAACTCAACAAAAGATGAGCACATTTAATTCCGTTCGGCTTTATTTTTTTAAACCACAAATTTCATTGTGTTTGGATCGGCTCATTAATGTTTGCTTTGGCTGGGAAAAAAACCAAACATTTTTTACAAGAACAAAATATACATACGAAAAAAACAAAAAGCCAGTAAAATAGTTTTACACAAACAAAACATATACACAATACACACACAAGCTGCTTGTGCTGCGGTCGTTGCCAAAATTTTTTGTTTGTTCATTTCTTTATCAATGTAAAAAAAGAATCATAATAGAACATTAAAATATAATGTTGGTCTACAGTATCACTACAATAGTTCTGTTTTTTAACGAAGAACCGACCACTGTATAGTGTTTATCTCTTTCTTGAAAATAGCTGCGAACGGTATTAAGGGTTGTGTTTGACTACACAATCACTAAAAAAATAGATATCTTTCTTACGTGTGTGAGCCGAACACTAAATAATGTACTGTTGATTTTCGAACACTGCTAATAAGCCATATTCACCACGTTTGTTATGATTTTTAACATACAATTTGCTTTGAATTCTAATAAGCGGTAACAACACTAACTAAAATTTAGCTACTGTAAAAATTTTTAAATAAAACTAAAACGAAAAATAAAAAGTTTTTATATCCATCACAATATAACCAAAAATCCCAATAACACAAATTGTACGCAAACACAAGACAAAAGTTACTTAGAAAAATACTTGCTAGCATAAAAAACTCAATTCTAACTCAGTGTAAGAAAAATGTTTGCAACATATTTAGAAAGGAAAACGACAACTTCTCACATTTTTCCATATATTTTTAGAATAGAACATAAATAAACCCGCGCGAATAGTAGCATACATGGAACATTATTGTCAGAAGAGAAAATCCTTAAGTTGACTTAAGCTTCGGTCACATTTGGCAAATATGCGACGAAAAACGTAACTAGAAACTAAAATATAATTTCCCTTAATTCCAATATATATTTTGTTTATAATACTACGTATTACAAAAAACAGTTTTTTGCTATGTCAAGTTTAGTTTTATTTTGTGATGTCAAGACCATATGAAATTTTTTAAATCTCTAAAAGTAGGGGTTATGCTTGTTTGATCAAATATTTGATAAGTGTGACATTAGCTTTAGAGTAACTCAAGAACTTAATAGCTATAACATTTGTTGAAAATGTGATTAAATTTGAGGATTACAAATTTTTAAACAACCAAATACTTTTAAAATCTTACACTTGCTTAGGAAGTGGATAAATGATTTCGTTCTTTAATGAGGAAATAACCACGATCTTCCCCTAAAATTCAAAATTGCTTCCGGCAAGAACATTCTTCCAGTCTACGCAATTGCCAGAATTTAGTTGTGAATCAGAACCATGGCAAATTTGGAAAGAAAAACTTGAAATACATTTGTTTGAATTGAAATGTGATTGAAATGTGAAAGTTCAAAGAAAGCAACATTGCTAAAATCTATTGGATCAGAACCATATAAGCTACTTCATAGTTTATGTTACCCAGAGTCCCCTGTTTCCAAATCGTATGAAACAGTTTTATGCAGCAGCATATACTGATAGAGAAAGCGTGTCACAATGGTTTGCTAGAGTTAAACAACTCGCTATTAGTTGCAAATTTGGTTCAAATTTAAATTCATTTTTACTGGATCGTTTTGTAACGGGGCTCCCAGAAAAGATATTTGACAAGCTTTGTGAAGAAGATGAAACTCTTACATTAGAAAACGCATTACGTAAAGCTGTTTTAATGGAAACAAAGATATTTATGAAAACAAAAGAAAAAGCCGAGGTTAATGCTGTCAAGGAAAACCACAGAGAAGTTTCAAGAAAAATAGTCAAAATGGTAATATCAATAGCAATAAGCGACATTATGTAAGTAACTCAAATTTTAGCAACAAGGTAAAAGAAATGCCTAGAAAACAACAAAACATGAAGAAATTATGCTCCCATTGAGGATGGCGCAATCACGAGCCACAATCTTGTTTTTACAAGAACAGCAAGTGCCATGTATCTATGTGGTAAAATTGGACATATTTCAACTGTATGCCGAAATAATAGTAGAAATCTTAATTGTGTTGTAAACTCTAATATCTGTTTATACTATTTTAACAAATAATTATTTTAATCCCAAGATGACACAGGGAAAACTGTATCTGAGCATATTAAAATACTCAAGATTTTATTGCGTAAACTACAAGAAGTAGGACTTAAATTAAACCTTAATAAATGTAAGTTCTTAAAGGAAAAAGTCTCTTACTTAGGTTTTACAATTGACAAAAATGGTTAACATAAGAATAATAACAGGTTTCAATGTATTATAGATTGTCCGGTACCGAAAAATATCACGGAAGTAAGATAATTTATAGGTACTAGGATCGCCCGGTGGCCGAAATTCGACCACTTGACATTTACTTTCGAGAGAACCTGTGCGTTATACAATAAAAACGTACACATTTTAAGATACCGGCAGAATGCACTATTCACCCATCTTTGTACGTGTGACTGCAAAATAAATTGAAACTCTTTTCAAACCCTTTAATCCTAAAAATTTTTAATTTTGTGCATATATACGCAAAAATACCTTTAAAACGATATAAGTTTCATTTAAATCGGTGGACGATAAGATACTTAAAAATCAACCACAAAATTGTTCCCCTATTTATATATAAGATGACTAGTCACTATTCAAAATTTATTGAAAATTTTACATAGAAATTCAACCCTCTTTATGAATTATTTAAGAAAAATGCTAAGTGCATTTGGTCTGAACAGTGTCAAAGAGCATTTGAAAACTTGAAATCTGAGGTTTCTTCTGAACAAATATTGGTACATTTCGATAATTCATTACCAATAATTTTAACTACAGATGCTAATATCCTAGCTGTAGCAAGTGTTTTATCTCATAAGTTTCCTAATAACCAAATAAAACCAATTGCTTTTGCGTCACGTGCTTCAACTAAAACTGAACAAGCTTATAGTACTTTGGGAAAAGAAGCACTTGCAACAATATTTTGTGTTACGAAGTTTCGACAGTATTTACTGGGACATCATTTAGTTTTGAGAACGGATCACAAGCCGCTGAAATTTTAATTTGGTGAAAGTACAGGTTTACCACTGATGGCTTCTGCCAGAGTTCAAAGGTGGGCATTTACATTATCGGGACTCGATTATTCAATTGAATATATTAAAGACAAGGAAAATATTGCTGATGCGTTATCGAGGATTTCACAATCTGAATTCATTATTGATAAAAAAGAAAAGAGCTTTGTTAATTATGTTGAGTCTGAGAATTACTTAAATTTAACTTTTAACGAAATAGCTAGGGAAACAAGACGCGATCCAGTATTGTCTAAAGTGGTCAATGCAATATTAGCGGGAGTTGTAACGAAATTAGATGGAAGTGAGCTTGAACCTTTCAAGAGAAGATCTCTTGAACTTTCAGTTGATTATGGATATATTCTTTGGGGTTATAGAACGGTTGTTCCCTCCTAATTGCAGAAACCAATCCTTAATCAACTACATCGCTCTCATATGGACATTGTAAAAACTAAATGATAAGCTAGATCGTATGTCTGGTGGCCAAAGTTAGATTTGGACATTGAAAGATAAGTGAAAAATTGTGTATTTTGTCAAGAGTTAGCATCTTCTCCAGAGAAATCCACATTAATACCGTGGCAGCCTGAAAGCTCAGCTTGGAGTAGAATACATGTAGACTTTGCTGGACCAGTTAAGGGTTATTATTTATTTTTCATAATAGACTCTTACACAAAGTGGGTTGAAGTATTTAAAACTAAGGAAATAACTTTTCGATTAGAAAATTATTTTGGCAATACGGACTTGTAGATACAATCGTAAGTGACAATGGGAGACAGATTACTTCTTAGGAATTTGCAGAGTTCACCAAGATGAATGGTATAAAACATATTTTCACTTCTCCTGGTCATCCCGCAACGGGTGAGAGTTACCAATAGTCAGGCGGAAAATTTCGTCAGAACATTAAAGAATTCTTTATTTGCTTCATTGAAAAACAACGTTACGAAAAATTTTGAATCAATTTATTTTTGATTATAGGACCTTAAATCATTATGCAACGGGTGAGAGTTACTCAAAACTGTTTTTAGGAAGATTACTTAAATCTCGTTTAAGTTTACTTAAGCCCCCGTTAGTAAGAGACACAATTTTTGATAAACAGGAACAGAACATAAAAAATTATAAAGGTAAAAGGAATATAGATTTTAACGCAGGAAAAGCTGTGTACGTTCGTGATTACCGGGATCCGAATAAACCTGAATGGTCAGAAGCGAAAGTAAAAAAGAAACAACTAGGTCCTAGATCTTATATTTGCATTACAACTTATAATAACAGAGAAATAAAGCGTCCTTGCAATCAAATGCGTAAAGGAGAACTATGTGTTGACATTGATTCTACGAATAATGGTGAGGGTGAGAAGGTAAACAGTGATTGCTCAAGTCATAGTTTTCAGAATTCTATTCGCTCTTTACGACCACGTAAAGATGGTAATGTTGTTAAACCAATTAAATAATTTAATTATATGTATTCGTTTAATAATTTGTAAGCTTTGATAATTTAAAATAATGTTATGATAATTATTTGTTAAAAATTATTTAAAAATAATAATCTTTCTTAAGATTTTAAATTAAGTACTTGTATCTGAATATCTTTTGCTCTTTCAAAAAAGATTGTAACATATCTTAAGTGAGGCCTTAGAATAATTTAGTTTTTGAACATATTCATATTTGTAATTCTATTTAATGGATTATTTAATAAAGAACTTTTATCAATACATCAAACTTTATAAAAACCTAAATAACAGAACTTATCGCAAAGTAAAACCACATGAATATAAAAGCGAAAAAACAACACAGCTGTCAATTTGTTTAAACACCTCAAACAACAATATTTGAATTATTTACACAATCGTTTGCTACAACCATTATCAGTTTTACAATCGAACGTCAATTTGACTAATAGGAAAAATTTGGAAAAAAAAATCTCATATAAAACACCCGAAAAAGTAAAAAAAAATAAAAAGTAAAAAAAAGGGGAGAAGACAAATAGCTAAAAATTACCTTTTAGATTACAAGCCGCAAATAAAATTCTTTAAAAAGATAGGAATAGAAATATAAATAAATGATGTACATATGTTTGTCCAGGCGAATGAAAATCAAGACGAAGCCATTTAAACAAAAAAGTAACCGCTATAAATAAATGAAAATATCCTTTGAATAGTGTTTCTATTTTCTATTTAGAAATTTTCATATATACATAGACAGGCAAATAGAGAAAGTTTTGAAATGGTAAAGAGTAATCAGTGATAACAGTGGGTAAGCAGCAGTTGTAAAGCTACACACGTCAAATGTCTTTATAAATCAACATTCTACACATTCATATACACAACTATAAGTTATGCATGTGTGTCTATAAAGAACAGCCCCTGCAAATAATATTGGACTACCTGATCCATTTTGATAAAATTGACTTCGCCATGGACTGGTCCAATGTAATGCAAGCATAGACAATGTCATTGTTAAAAAGTTTAGTTTTTAAATGACTTCAAAACTGATCCTCATGAGTATACCATGGAGTAGTTTTAAGACTACTTCGTTGTAATCCAAATAGACTATGTTTTTTCCATACGCTTGGGTTACTTTTGGACTAGTCCTACTTCCTCGTCGGCTACATTTTACACGCGTGTTTGGACTAGTCCTTTTATTTGCAGGGGCCAAAATAAGGACCCAATATACGAATGCCAAAACACAAAAACAAAACAAACAATAACAAGCAACGACGAAAAATGAAGAAGCAAACATGTATTACAAAGCAAACCAAGAAAATTTAAGCTTTTCACAATGCAGATTTGTCGTAGAATTAATTCATTTTCTAGAATTTTACAGGGCGGCTCATTTTATTGGGACCTTAAAGCCAAAAATAAAATAAAAATTAATTATGAGACATGTTTCAGCTATAGATATTATAAATTTTAAAAAAATGCAACCTAAAATGCAAAATAAAATAATTATAAAAAATGTACATTAAAAATAACAAATTTTATTGAAAATATTGAACCAAAAAGTGACAGTTTTATTATAAACGACAAGAAAAAGCATCATAGCAAATAAAAATTAAACGACTTCTTTTTTGTCAAAAGTTATTGCTTCAGATAATTAACTGAAACAATAATTGCCAAAATTTGCTGCAGAGTTGCGGCATCACTGCATAAAAAACTTTTGACATATGAGAGTGATGCCAAGTTTCTGCGAAAGTGATACGCAACAACTGCATTTACGAACGTACACTTTATCAATAACTTTTTAGGTAAAAACTGGGTCAAAGAAGTATTTGTATTATTAGAAACTACTTCAAAATATGTTTCACATGATGTTTTTCGAAATTCCGATTTATTAGCCCGTTAAGAGGCAATTTCAAAAATAAATAATCCTCCATATTAATAAGCGATTTTTTAATTTGACAAACGTTTATTAAGGTTAACTTTCATAGTAAATTTGTTCCTTAAACCTTTATTAAGTTTAAAAAATGTTTATGCATACATGCAATTATGTTTAGGGAAGAACACTTCAAGCTTTTATATAACTACATACCATATTTTTAGTAACTCTATCATATAAAATTTTAAATTTATTAAGCTTTAAAAAATTATATTTTGAAAAATTTCTCAATTTATTTAAAATTTTAAGTAAAAATATATATGTATGTATGTGGTAATAATTTATGGACTTGTTACATATTTAATTATTGTAATATGTGCATAATTAGTAAGTGTTCCGCAAGGCCGAAAATCCGCAAAACAAAAAAAACTTTATTAAGCAAATATCTAAGGGTTAAATAAAAAAAAGTCAGCCACGGAGTATAAATATATGAAATTACATTAATTTTGACTTAGCTGCACAATCTACAGTAAGCGTCAAAATAAAGTGAACAGCTTGTTTTCCAATATAAAAAGTGTTATGTTAGTTATAAAAAGTTAAATTTCTACTTTGCCAAATTTGATCAGACTTCAAGCTTGCTGTCGTCTGTGAAAAATACGTTGCTCCAAAAATTGACAAAAGCAAATTGGACAAAAAAAAAAAAAAAACAACACGATAAAAGGTAGAAATAAGAAATTCAACGGAAAATATACAGTATCTAAAGTGAAGCGTGATTGGAATGGCTTTTGTAATACTTCCTAAAACTGATGGATCATCCCAATATTCACTCGATATCAACTCAACTAAACATCTGGGAACATTTGGGCAGACAAATTAAAAAAAACATAATCAGCAAACATTCTCTGAAGAAAATTCTGCAGGAAGAGTAGCCAAAATTGTCTACTGAGCTAACATTAAAACTGGTGTAATCGATGCCAAAGAGATTAGAAACCGTCCTAAAAACAAAAAGAAATCAAACAAAGTATTAGCCACTTCACTTTTCTTAGTATTTTAAAACTGTACACTTTTTATTGACGCGTTAAAAACGGAGTAAATTTGTTTTTTATTGTACTGTTTTTGTTGTTTTTCAAGTATTTAAAATTTTAAATTATAATAACATTGTCCAAAGTTTTGTAAATGATAAAAAGCTTCTAAAAATTTGAATTCTTTTTTACTAAAATAGCACTTTTTGTATTGTAAAACTACCCCTGTAGTTCTGGGAATCGAAAACGCAAGAATTTTAAATAAAAACAATGAGAATTCACAAAGAACATATCAATTTATGAAAAAAAAAAAACAAAATAATTGCGATTTATATTTTTGTAAACAGCTTAAATTGGATATTTATGTGAAAAAGTGGCCACCATATTTTTTTAATGTGTGCAGCTAACTTTGTTGTTTTGTATGAAAATATTTTTAAGCGGCCCAAAAATATGAAAAATGTGCAGGTATACAAAATGCATGTAAACAAGGATTTTGAAGAATAATTCCAGAAAATATGTATTTTGGGCAGTTAAGTCAAAGTGCAGCTAACTTGAAATTTTTGTATGAAAATAGTTTTAAAATACCAAAAAAAATGTCGTGCATTTATCTTAAATGTGCAGGTATAGAAAGTGCACTTAAAAAAGGAATTTGGATGGGATTATAAAGAATAATGCCAAAAATTATCAATTTTGTGCAGTAAAGTCAAAAGTGCACGTAAACAAAAGGCAGTTAAGTCAAAACTACTGTACCTCTTAGTTGGTAAATTGGTATGCCTTAAACGTCATGTCAAACACACTTTGAAGAATTTTTTAATGATTCCCATATTTTATAGATTCATTTTATACATAAAGATATATGGATAAAGTATTTTGAAACTTTAACGATCTAAATATAACTCTTAAACTAGGAGCGTTGACGCGAAAAACATCTTCCTATAAAACTTCTTTCAATGATACTAAAAACTTATATAAATATAAATTTGGTGTTGAGCCGAGTTAATATTCCTGTTTCAAGCCGATTTTTTTCTGTTAAACAAAAAAAAAAAAGAGAATTTTTTTAAGCACTCATTCCTTAAATATTTATAAATATTAGCAGCACTTTTCTGTTTTGTAGTGGACAAAAATAGAAATTACTAATTTCAAATTAGTTTAATTTGACTACAACGAATGTGTTGTGTGCATTACGCAATAAATGACATTACTGAGCTCAATTATCCATATAAAATTGCAATTTAGTTATTGCTCAATTAATACGAAATTGTTATAAATATTGAGTAAAATTAAAATGCGACCCTGTCACAAGTGTGTTTATTGAGCATAACACAACTTACTTAACAGGGTTTTGACATTTGGCAACTAAAATTACAACAAAACAAATGCCCATCCATTAGGTCGTCGCAAAAGCCAGATGTTTATTCCCTAAAGATGACAAAACTTGTTTACATTTTGCTTAAATTTCAAGGGCCGATGTTGATTTTGAATAAAACACAAACTATTTAGGAAATTATTGTAATTTTATTTTATTATGATATATTGGTATTACTCAATTATGTATGGAACAAAATATCGGCCAAATGGGCGCCGCGACCACGGCGGCACACCTCCATCCGATGTTCCAAATTTTCGATGACTCTGAGGCATAATGGAGGTTCTATGCCGTTAATGTGCCGAATTATCTCATCCTTTAGCTCTTGAATTATTGCTGGCTTATCCACGTACACCTTTTCTTTCAAATAACCCCAAAAAAAAAGTCCAACGGTGTCAAATCACATGATCTTGGCGGCCAATTGACATCGCCATTACGTGAGATAACACGGCCATTGAATTTGTTGCGCAAAAGAGCCATTGTTTCGTTAGCTGGTGGCAAGTGGCACCGTCCTGCTAAAACCACATATCGTCCACATCCATATCTTCCAATTCGGGCCATAAAAAGTTCGTTATCATCTCACGATAGCGAACACCATTCACAGTAACTGCCTGACCAGGCTGCTCTTAGGGTACTTTCCTCTTTGGATATAAGGTCAAGGCTGGTCTTGGACTGTTTTGCATCTCTGAATGAGCTAGGGAAACACAATGCCTTGAATTTGTGTTGGGTTCCCGGCCATGAGGGCCATGCGGGCAATGAAAGGGCTGATTGCTTGGCAAGCAGGGGCGCTCGTCGTCCATTTGTAGGTCCTGAGCCATTCTTCGGCGTCCCTGTGGGTCACATCAGGGGGACGCTACAAAAATGGTCCGAGCGTGAATTCCTTCACGCATGTACGTCCACTTCTGGATTGAGACAGTCCAAAAGATTTGTGACGCTGTCCCGGCGCAGTGCAGGAAGGTTTCTGCTGCTTGCAAAAGCGGAACTTAGACTGCTTGTTGGCCTATGTGATTTCAGGTACCACCAGTTTAAGTTGGGTAATTCATCTACCAAAATGTGCAGATTCTGTGGGATGGATGATGAAACGTCGGAACATCTGTTCTGCTGCTGTCCCGCCTTGGGGACTTCTAGCCAGAAATGTTTCGGGGGGCACACAGTGGGCCCGACTGTTATCTTTGATCTCCCTCCGAGCAGGGTAATGGGCTTTATACGCAGCCTGAACCTGACATGGTGAGACATATGGGCTGCACAAAAGATCCTTTGGGTAGCGGTGCACATGGCCTTCACGTGTATACTACTACTACTACTTTTGCCTGACCGGCCTCATTTTGGAAAAAATACGGCCCGATGATGCCGCCAGCCCATAAACCGCACCAAACAGTCACTCTTTGTGGGTGCATTGGTTTTTCGACAATCACTCTTGGATTCTCATTCGCCCAAATGCGGCAATTCTGTTTATTGACGAATCCAATGAGGCGAAAATGTGCCTCATCAAAAATCGCGAAGCGCACGATATTGATTTGAACCCCTATTTTCATAATAAGTCTGGATAACTTTAAAACGTTGTTGGATTGTGTATCTCTCCATGGTTCAAATTTAGTAAGTCTGAAATAGAGAAATGTCAAATAAAATTCGGAAAAAAACTTGGCGTTTAGGTGTGGTTCACATTCAACATCGGCCTTTACAATTTAACCACCCTTTACATGTACATTTTTGTTTACGTTGAATGTAGTATGTAGTAGTAATATAAATTGGGTTAGCTTAATTGTGTATATGTGAACAGAAATATAATTATGTTAATAAACCGAATATTGACTCAATAAAAAAGGTATATCTGACCACGGTATTACGTGACAGCGAGTACTCGCAAAAAAAATTTGCAGACACAGTTTAGTAGGAAAAACAGCTGTTTGTTTCAATTTATGGCATTTTTGTCTCATTTCACACATTTCAATCGAAAAGTTTCGACGCGAGAGTGACAAAACATGGGCACTGGCACTGGAAAAATTTTAAGTTTAACGGCATACAATTAAACTTTATTTTCTATCATTTCTCCCATCGTTTTCTTAACGCGAACGTGAAAAATATGATGATTCGCTCATTCATTTCTTGTAGGGTAGTGTTAACAAAAACAAAATACATATTTAGTTGGTCTAAAGTATGGACAATTGGATTGTGATAACACAAAAAATAGTTTTGGTTACATAGTGGCCGTCTGAATCATAAGTGCATTGAAAAAAATCATTAAAAACGTAAACAGTAAAACTATTTAGAGAAAACATTCCTTTTAACTTCTTAAATAGCCTAGAATGTAGCAAAAATCTCATTCGACAACTAAGATCACAACATGTATGTAAATGTACAATAAATACATTAGTGCAGCCGTGTATTTGGGTTTGAATACTAAACACAAACAAACATTCATATGGAAAAAGGTAAACACAGTGTCTTTACATTGACACAGTGAGTAAATGTGTAGTAGTAACTGTATAAGTGACTGAAGAAGTGACTGACTACACAAAAATTTTTTTTTTATTAACATTCACTGACACAAATTCAACAAACCAGCCAACCAACCAACTTAATATCCTTTACAGTTGTTGTATGTATTTTTTTCCTTTTTTTTTGCTGGTTATTAGAGTTTCCACTCGATTAATCGTTGTTCGATTAATCAAGGAATTTTTCCGCCATTATTTGATCGAATAATTAAAATAGCCAATTTCGAATAATGAATAACTCGAACAATTTATGTCAATTAATCGATAAAAATTAATTTCTTAGAAAATTCTACTTTTTTAATGTAAAAATATTTTGTTTAGATTTCTAACCCTAAAACTAAATTACACGTTGTTACTTTTTGCATTTACTTTCATTATTCATACTTTTAAACATATTTTAGTCCATTTTTAGATTTGAGCGTGTGTGACAAATTTTGTAAATCACTATTAACAGGGTTTAAAAAAGTGCAGTCGAAACCAAAAGCTGTCGAATAAAAAACGAAAATTTTTGTACAACTTTTCGCTTTTTGAGTTTGTTTGATAGCGACTGTTTAAATTTAATGAATTAGAAGTAAAAGCAAAGGGTTTTTGGCAATTGAAAAGTGAAGAAGTGGAAGGAATGACAGTTTTTCTACTTTGAATACAGGATTTTAAACGCTGACTATAAACGTTAAATTGGTAAAAAAAATCATTAGCAGTTATAAACGTGTAAACCATGTACTGTCAGATTATGGGTTACCTGTAATTACCGAAATGTCAATTTTTTTATTAACTCGTATCTTCTAATCGGCAGGACATTTGAGATATCTTTAGATCGGTCTTAAAAACTTAAGTGTCCTGGTTTGAAAACGAAGTGTCTGATTTTTGTCTTGAAATAGTATAAAATTATGGGATAAAGTTACTTGAATTCTTCGAGTAATTCGAACAATTTAAAACCTTTATTCGATTAATCGAGCAATTTGATAATTCAAAAATCGATTAATTTCTTACTCGAACAAAACCAAAAGTCGAATAATTGGATACTCTACTGGTTATCAAGAGTAGATTGAAGGTGTTTTTCCATTTTACGAATGTTTGAACAACAAAAAGAAAAAAAGAACGGCAAAACCACTCTACTTGGCATGTGGCCTTTTTTTTTCAAAATTTACATGTTTGTGTGTGTGTGTGTGTGTATGTTTATGTCTAAATTCAGACACACAATGCTTTTTATTTTAAATGTACATGGATACAAATGTGAGTCCTTTTGTACATTTGTTTGTATATTTAGTGCTAAAAGGCTCATGGACAATACACTCCTTTACACACATATACATTTTTCAAGATGATGATGACGAGCAGTAGATCAGGGGGTAGGCATGTGTTTTTTTCTTTTTTTTTGTTGAGTAGACATTTACCTTATGTGCCAGTTTATTTTATACTCGTTCCATTCAGCTGCCATTGCTCTATTTTGCACCTTTACGGTTTTTATGTCTCTGTTTAATTTTGGCTTTTGTCTGTCTGGTTTTGTATGTTGTATGCCCGTCTGTCTGTTTGCTTAATTTGATGTGTCTTTTTTTTGGATAACAATGATGTTGTGGACAAAGATGAACATATGTAAAGATTCTTAACGTGTTGGTTGACCTTTGTTATTAACAGACACTTAATTTTTTATAATGCCTCTCCCTTGACTGAGCATGGAAGTGTTTGTCAGGGTTGATTATATAAAATTAATTTTTGTTTTAGTTTCAAACAATTAATTGAATGGTGTTATTTGAGGTTAGTTAAAAAATTAATTTTTAAAAGGATTTTTATTTCTGAAAAAAATCTATTGTAATTTTTATTACGATTTCGATTGGAGTTAATTGTTGCAAAAGAAAATGTTTAAAATTAATTTGATGGAATATATAGACTTTCAGCCATATTCATAAAAAGTTCTTATTTTAAGCTTATAGTATGTAATAACTACTAAACGCTTTTTGTCTTATAAACCTCGTATAAAAATTTGTATTCATAAACGTACAATAACAGCTTTTTTACTATTAACTGTTTGCAGCGATTTTCTGTTTAAGTATGGCAACTTTCTTTATATTTGGCTGCCATTTTATTGTTAGTGATGCACGAAACTTCTATTCGGTTTACATGATATTCTATATTTAAATTTTTTTTATAATTTTTTTTTTAATTGTAGACCTTCAAAATTATTCTTATCAAATAAAACTACATATTATTTTAGTTTCTGAACAAAATGTTTCCGAAAGGAATCTTAAAAACTTTTGTTTGAATCTTTTTTAAATATACGATAGGAAAGTAATCGAATAAAAAGTTTGCTTACTTTTTATTAACTTCACTATTATTATGATATGTTTATTTTATTTTCTTTTATATTTTTCAACAATAATTTGTTGTTTTAAACAAAAAAACAACTAGTTTCAATAATTTAATAAATAATTAAAGAGAATATCTGCATTTGCCCCTGAACATATTCATTTAAATCATATAAATTTTTTTAAATAATTATCAAAAAATGTATTTTACATGTCCGTGGTAATAAATAAAACATTTTTTTCATTATTTTTCAATATATTTCACAAAAATAAAATCATAAAATGCAAACACCTTTTAAAATGTCATTTTATTTTTGGTTTAAAGAAGGGCAAATCCAACAATAAATTTTCTTACTTTATGAATGGTTTATTAAAGGTTCAATAGACTATTTTTCGTTTATGAATTTTTGCTTAAAAACGGTCAATTAATCATCAATAAGTTTTTATGAATACGGCTGTTTGTTTCTATTGTCTTATATCTCGTATATTACAATGAAATCTAGTAGATCTGATTTAGTAGCCATCCAAATCAACAAAAGTAGCCAAGAAGCCATTAAAAAATTTAAAATTTTACAAAAAACTAATTTAAGTCAGTACAAAATTTGTCTTTTAAAAATTCGTCAAAATTGTGGCATAAATCATCGATATGTCATTTCTAGATCCCAGAATCAACAAAAATACGATAAATCGTCAAATTTGGCAACCTTGGTGACCATTTTGTTTAGCCACAAGTCTTTAAAATTGCTACTAGCATTAACCGATTCAACCGTAATAGGAGGGATATTCCTATGCATCGAGGTTTCTGGAGGTATTTACGGGACTTGGGTGCTATGCAACCGTGCAAGTTGACATCGACCGCTATTAAAAGACCAATGTCGCAGGTACACTGATAGAAAAAGGCAGAAACGGTCTTTTAACTACTCTGCCAATGCCCGGCCCCATCTGTCAGGAAAACCGAGTTTTAATATCTTAGCCTTATTGAGCTATTTGGGCTTAAGCCTAGATATGGTACTACATCAAAATACATTAAGATATAAATGACAGGAATTTTGAGGAGTGGTGAGGTCTTATCACAATGGAGTCCTTTTAGCTCTACTTGACGGTTTGTGTGCAGTGAACTACGAATCCAATGGGATTAAAGGGCTTATATCTAACATTGGTTTTCTTAAATCATAAATTGGTTTTGGTCCCGACTAAATTTCCACTTTGTGACAACCTAAGCTGAAGGCTTGGATCGCTCCTTAATTACACCAAATTATTTAATGATTTATATTTTTTAGTCAATTATTGCAACGATGTCCATGTTGTTAAAAAAATATTTAACTGTAATAGACTTTAAGCACTAAACTATACTAAGTTAAATGTGTTAAGCAATGACTTGCCATATTCATACGACGATATAAACCACTAGTTTCGCTCTCTGAAACTAGATTGTCTAACATGCTGTTCATACGATTCATTTTGACATGTTTTTTTTTTTGTTGTAAGTGTGATTTTATTAAAAATAGATCTAAAAGTAAGTCAAAATTAAAAACAAAATTATTTTATACTTGTATTAAAATTATTATTTTATAATTATCACTTTATTTTATTTAATATCAATTTTAATTTGTTTTTTTTTTAATTTCCTTTGAGAGCTAGTTCAGATAAACTAACGATAATAATTATCAAAAGTGAAGATGGTAGTACATTTTACCTGTTTCGCAGCATGTGTTAATTTCGCTTTAAAAATTTTGTATGACAAAACACGAATATTGCTGTTCGTGTGAACATGGTATAACGGTTACACTTCTCTAGATAATCGTTTAAATAAATACTACATTACTCACTGATACTTTCCCGTCCAGTTTAGTTAATATTTTTTTTTTTCAAAGTAATTGCCACTGAACCTTTTTCTACACATATCGCAACACTTTTGGTCTTGCCGATAAAAATTTAATAATTCTTAAAATGTTTGAAAACCATGTTGAATGTTAACCACCACTAAACGTCAAGTTTTTTTCTGCATTTCATTTGACATTTCTCAATTTCAAACTAACTCAATTTGAACCATGGAAAGATACACAATCGAGCAACGCGTTAAAGTTATTCAGGATTATTATGAAAATGGGCGTTCAAATCAAAATGCATATCATGCACTTCGTGACTTGATGAGGCACATTTTTACCTCAGTGAATTCGTCAATAAGCAGAATTGCCGCATTTGGGCGAATGATAATCCAAGAGTGATTGTCGAAAAACCAATGCACCCACAAAGAGTGACTGTTTGATGCGGCTTATGGGCTGGCGGCTTAATGGGGCGTTATTTTTTCTAAAATGAGGCCGGTCAGGCAGTTACTGTGAATGGTGTTCGCTGTCGTGAGATGATGACGAACTTTTTATGGCCCGAATTGAAAGATATCGATGTGGGCGATATGTGGTTTCAACAGAACGGTGCAACTTGCCACACAACTAACAAAACAATGGATCTTTTGCGTGACAAATTAAATGGCCGTGTTATCTCACGTGGTGGCGATGTCAACTGGCCCCCAAGATCATGTGATTTGACACCGTTGGACTTCTTTCTTTGGGGTTATTTGAAAGAAAAGGTTTACGTCGATAAGCGAGCAACAACTCAAGAGCTAAATGATGAGATAATCCGGCACATTAACGGCATAGAACCTCAATTATGCCTCAGCGTCATCGAAAATTTAGACCATCGGGTGGAGGTGTCCCGCCAAATTCGCGGCGGCCATTTGGCCGATATTTTGTTCCATACATAATTGAACCAAACCAATATTATCATAATAAAAGTTAATGACAGTACCCAGCCAGCAAAATACTCCGACTTTGTCTGAACTTCGTTCAGATTTCTATCAGACATTAAATAGACAGTACGTATGTCTGGCCTCTTTCTGATCGATTTCGCATGGATATATCAGGGGGAATTTATGTACCGATATGTCTAATAGATTTCTGACGGAATTCATTAAGATGTGTCTAATGGTACTTTTTTTTATAAATAACAATTGTCATTAAGTTCAAAATAATTAAATTTTATTTTAAAAATGGTACGTACATTTAAAATTTTCAATTAAACTCTTTTATTTTGCAATAAAATTATAGCCTTCGAAATTTTTTAATATAGATAGGAAGAGATCTATCGGATTGTCTAAGAAACAAAAAAAAAACTCATGGGACACGGAAATATCTTTTTTTGCTTTGCAACTTTTAAATAAACACATCAGATTTGAGCTAGTATCCTTAAATAAAACAACGTGGAACAGTCCTAAAAATAGCAAGGTAATGAAAAATTTCTGTGTTCTAAAAATCACCTTTTATAATGCAACTTTACCATACTTTTTCCAACCTTTTACCATGTATCAAAGTATAACCTCCGTACTTTTAAAGAAAAAACTTAATAAAAAAAAAAAAACAATATAAAAAGTCTCGTTTAACTTTCGATCACATTTCTACAAGACATCCCTTAGATTTCTGTAAGAAATCTATGCGTTTAGTCGATCAGCTATCTGTCAGAAAACATTAAGAATGTCGTCTAATATATTCGAATTTCCAAGATATCTATCAGAAATGCTGCCAAAAAACCCAGAATTTCCCACGACATGTCTGACAAAATTCGTGTTCACCACTTCATACATTTTTGGGTCAGAAATCTGACCGAATTAGTATACGATTCCGATTTTTTTCCGACGTTTCTGTTAGATATCTGGAAGACGTCGGACTGTTTTGCTTGCTGGGTAATTTCCTAAATAATTTGTGTTTAATTCAAAATCAAAATCGGCCCTTACAATTTATTTACTTTATTTAAGTCTCGCTAAGAAACCAATGTAAAAATTGTCATCTTAGTAAAATTAAAGACAGTTCTCCTCCCTACGAGCTAAGAACATAAAACTTGCAGTTATTAAAATTAGCTACACTGTTTTATTTTATTATCTCAAACTGAATGTTTTAAAGTAAATCCTTTTCTGCACTAAGCCATTCATAAAAGAAGCACATTCTTTGCATGTGGCGTGCAAATCCCTTTGTCACATCGCAGTGATTGATAGTCGAATCATGAACCTTAAATTAAGATCGTGCAAAAAACGTCTGAAACCATTTGGCTTCTCAATTTCCTAATGGCGACAGCTTGAAATGCAATAATACAGATTGAGACTAACTTATTGCTTTGAGTGTGTGAAAGCTCCAGCTTTAATAGTTGGCCAAACTAGCGATAATAAATTTAAGCTTTGTTTAGGAGGTAAATTCCCCTAGCTCCTGCCAAGGCAATTTTAAATCTAGGAAAACAGATTATTACTTTGATACTCAGAAAGTTAACAAGTTCCAAGGCTTTGTGCTTCTGAAAAAAACAACAAAAAGAATTTAATACATGAAGAGTGTTATTTCCACCTATCTAAGTATTTACTCGGTTTTAACGGGCTCCATTATCCTGGAAGTTTTAAAACTGGTGATGCACATTGACACTTGGTTGCTCCTCAGAAGGTTTGAAAGCTTCAGATTGTTTAGCTTTCTAAATAAGCGATCAAGTATTCACTTTGCAAGGAAGGGTTTTTCTACTCTGCTTCTACCAAAGTAATTATAAACTTGGTAATAGAGTCAAGTTTATTTCTAACTTCTAACTTGGGTTATAAAGGGTGATTTTTTATGAATTAAGTTTTTCGGGCAGGCAGCACTGGTTGGTAATTGTGTCCAAACTTCATCTGTGAAAGTGAAAAGTGTTCAGTATACTCTGCCATTTCATCATGAAGAAACTCACAAACGAGCAACGACTGCAAATCGTTTAAATTTATTATCAAAATTTGTGCTCTGTGAGAAATGTTTATCGTTTGTTTGGTTTGTTTATGGTCGTCATAATTGATCTAGTGAATCAAAAATTCGTGCTATTATCACCAAATTTCGCAACAAAATTGCTTTGGTGGACATTAAAACACCGACTTTCTTTCTTCAAACACGATTGAAGCGTTAGAGAATAACATAACACTTGTTTTTCATGGAATACAGGCCGAAATGCTCGAAAAAGTGGTGCAAAATTTGACCTTACGAAAGGACCATTTGAACCGGAGACGCGGGCAACATTTACATGAAGTTATTTTTGAAAAGTAAATGGCAAATACCAATTTATCGATTCCAATAAAAAATTTTAATATTTGATGCAAATTTGAATGTTTTATTAATTTTTAAAAAACTACGCTTAAAAAATCACCCATTAGATGCAGGTAATCCTTCAAGCTTTTTTGAGGCTTAAAATTAGCAGATCTTTCAAAATTGTGGGTTGGTAAGAGTCCTATTTGGTAGCACTGAAACCAGTACCTCCTAGGAGTAAGATAAGCACTGGTTATTATACACTTCACCACAGGTGGAAAAGGGTATATATAAGTTTGTCATTCCGTGTGTAATTTCTATAATATTGATCTTAGATCCTATAAAGTATATATATTCTGGGTCCTTATGAGAAGAGATGTTGATTTAACGATATCCGTCCGTCTGTCCGTCTTTTTTTTTTTTTTTTTTTTTTTAATTTCCTAAGCTAGTCCCGCAAAGCTCTATGCTTGTCTGCAGGAAAGAAACCAGAGTCTCTGGCGGGAATCGAACCCGCAACCTCGGCGCTGATAGACTAGCTAGCTACCAGCTAGCCTACCGAGGCACTCATACGTTTGATATGTGTTTTCTGGAGACTCCAGACATGATAGCGGCTAGGTTGTTTTACATTTATGTCACATATAGTCCACCATTTCTTGCTATTGAAATTCAGGCAGATCGGTCAAACAATGGCTGAGATATGGCCAAAAAACCACGACTGCCTCTAATTTTTCAAAAAAAATCACTTGTGGTTGTTGTATTTTTATTACTTTTTTCTGTATATCTGGAGAACACCAAGAGCCAAAGTTTTCAAATTATGTACAAACATTTAGGTTATAAATACACACCATCCCACAAAATGTGGGCGGGTCTGGAGAAGTGGGCGTGGTACCCCCCATATAAAAAGTATTAAAAATTGTATAAAAACCTGAATTTTTTGACTGTAATATGACCTATGGTTACGCCCTTATTTATCAAAAGATCGAAAATTTGTAATAGAAAATATTTTCTGAAAAACTCGGGAAATCGGTTCACAAACGAAAAAGTTATAGCCAAAATAAAAATTTTTTTTTGAAAAATACCCATTTTCGGGAACCATAGATCTTCCCGAGTCCAAATTTTATAACCAAAATAACTGGCAAAATAACTTCTTTAACACGTCGGTATATAAATCTGTCAAATCGGTTAAGAAATAGCAGAGTTATGACCAAAATACTGAAATCCCAAAAATTACTCTTTTTTATAATTAAGTTTGTTTTTTATACCCTTCACCGAAGGTCCTACACCATATAAAGTACATATATTCTGGGTCCTTATGAAAAGCGAAGTTCAGATCCGGTTGTCGTCTCTTCTTACCCCCCCCCCTTCTACGCATTTGTTTACATATACTAGCATAATGCCCAATATGATTTTCGTTATCACCCTTCTTTATTATTTCATATATTTAACGAAATAATTTTAACAAATAGAAACTAGGAATTTTTGTGTTTTTTTGCTACTTAAAAACTCGCCAAAAGAGATAAATCTACGGTATGACAACAGTGTCTTTACAAAAAGAACACAAACAAAACCCAGTTTTGAGTTGTAAACAGTAAACGGTCCAAATTTCATTTTAATGATATTTAAACAGCGTTCCTTCATGGTTCAGTTGTCTAGGGGATGTGTTAAGTTAAAAACTGTGAGTTACCTGGTTTGAATCTTGGTTTTTAAAAAAAACTTTTTTTTTAATATTTTTATGTTCTAAAAACGATTTTAAAAAAATATTTACCAGTTTTCGCTTTTTAAATTTCATTTATAATGAAGTTTTAAGTATTGTAAATATGTATGTATATGTAAAAATTATTTAGTTGCTCTGTATTCTGCTCGCACAATGGTGAAGGGTATATAAGATTCGGCACAGCCGAATATAGCACTCTTACTTGTTTTTGATTCACATAGCTCTGGCTTTATATTTTAAATAATTTAATATTAAAAAGACCTAGAGCTTAAATAAAAAATAAACAGTTATTTTTTTAAATTATTTAATATAAACGGAAATCGATAATCAAATGTTACATTATTTCACCATAATTCTCAAAATTATAACACAATATGCAAAACGCATAAACATATTTCAAATTCATACCTGTTCTAATTTATTTGTTTATGTATTTAGTTTTTTTTTTTTTAATTTCGGCGTTGGCGTTATAATATCTAATTATTAAAAGCATTTAAATGTGTTAATTATGCTTTTTGTTGGAATTTTATTTATTCAATACCTGGGCAAAAAATTGCAAAAAATACTGTCGAATAATGTTTTTCAAACAATATGCGAATTTACACAGAACAAGAGATTTAAACAAATATTTTAACAATTTTCAATATATTCTAATATTATCATATAATAAGCTCTATATGTGTGTATTTGTGTTTATTATAGTTCAATTACACGGTTTTATTTTAAAAAGCTAAACAAATATTTAGAAATAACATAAATTCATTGAATTTTGTGTTTAGAATTTAATAAAAACAGACAGACAATAAAACTAATTATGTATGTTAATTATATTAATGTACAAGGCAAATAATTTTAAAGTGTGAAATAATTTATTGTATTCACCCTGAAGGAAACCTGGGGACAAGTGTCTCCAAGTCACCAGTTTTGTCGACTATTTTAGTGACTTCTTGGCGACATGTCAACAAAGTGTCTACAGTTTTTTTATTTGCTTTGATGAGAATGAAGTTCTTATTTGCCGCCGAAGCACTATTATTCGTCAACGGCATAATTGTTTTTATTAATATAGCATTTTTTCATTTGTGCTACAATAAATATGCAGTACATTAATCATTTAAATAGTAGATAAGAAACTCCATTTTTTATATTTTGTGTTTCATTAACGACGACTTTTTTAGAAAAGTATCAAAAGTGTAGACTAGAATTACTAAAATGCACTAGTGAGTCTCTGGTGACGATGTCTACATATGGTCCCAAAAGAACCACCTACTCAGTAGTGACAACCTCAGTAGTAGATTTCCAATGACACGCACATGGTAAATGTCTATAGTAAAAAAGCATTGTCGGGGGTATAATAAGTCACTAGTACTGGTGACATTTCCTACAGGGCATTTAGTGCACACATACATACATTTTTTTTTGTTCTGTTTCAATCTTTCAAAAATTAATATTTTTTAAAATATAAATCCTAAAATTGGATCCTAAAATTTTAGGCGAAAATGGTGAATGGTATACTAAGTCATTCCGTGTGCAACTTTTTTGTGTGCTTGTGTGCAAATAGGACCCCATAAAGTGCATATGTGTACATATATATTCTGGGCTTAGTAGTTCTTAGTCGATTTAGCCAAATACGTCTGTATGTCTGTCCAGAGATTAAGTTGTTTGTTCAGGAGGACGGCCCTAGTGGTATACCTTCAACTTGCAACAAAAGCCTATGTATTACCTCCACGTGATAATCTTTGGTTACATCTCTAGTAGATGACTAAAATACATGCCTCTAGTCGAGACTTCTAGGATGTGGCGGTGCACTTCCGAAATTCTAGTATTTTAGGTTATATGGTTCTCCTCGGGGATCAGTGGCCCGCAGGTGAGCATGCACACTTGTGCTGATCATTGGTGAGGTATTTTTTTTAGGCCACTTGCAGTGGAGGATTCTTGTGATGTCAAGGGGTTTGATTCAGAAAGATAAATTCTTGCTCTGTAACGCTTTTTGTGAAAGGATGTTCCGTCTAACGTTGTAGACGTGTGGTTTGTAATGGAGTGCTGTTAGAGATGTCAGAAGTGGTGTAGTGAACAATTATGTATGTTCTTACGCTGCTGGGTATTTGGGTTGAGTTCGTGGCTCTCTCATCAGGCCACAAGCCGATCTGAAAAGAAAGTGTGAAAATCCTCATATATTGAATGTTGCACTACATGGTTGTTTGTAACCAACTGGACAAGACATTATGTCTGGGTGGAGAAATGTGTGCCGTTATGATACCAAGATGGGATTAGTAGCGCCATCCTAATACGGTTGTTACTGTTGCACCCTAACAACAGTGCAAGCCCAAGGCGCCTGTCCAATAAATTTGTTCAAAATTTGCTTTGTAGTTTGAAGATTAGTGTTACTGAACGAAAATGACGCTTTCTGATTTAAAATGCTTTTCTTACAATGGAGTTGATAAAATTACACGAAGTGGAAATTGCACGAGGTGGCTGTAGGTGCTACCTTAACTTACGCGTGAAGATTGTTTCCGAATTTCAATTGGAACTGGTGGAGTGGGTTCAGTTTTAAAGAGGCAACATCTTTGTCCTGTTCCTAATCAGCAGGAGCTGCATGACAGGTTCGAACAATGCAGCAGAGATTAGACAGCTCGAACTTCATAGCAAGGAGTTTATATGTATTCAGTACCGCCAACTTTTTACATATTGCAAGATATGCGAGCCTTGTCAACTCTGTATATCGGCATGTAGCAAATATAAATAACTCAGTGGCTAAGACCCACCATGCCAATACGTCAGAGTACAGGTAGGCATGTAAAACATGGACATCTGTATGTCTGTCCATCTCTCCGTCTGCTATCGTAATAGAAAAGAACAATATTTGTGTAAAATTATTTCTAGTTCTCTGTTCTAGCTGTTTGGTAGAAAAAGTGTTTTGAACCCAAATGTGGAACAACCTTCCTAAAATGAATATAAACTGGTGACAAAATGCACTATCGAAAAACACTTGAGTACGTTTAAAAGGGTAACGAATAATGAATGGTGTTGTAGTATAATCTTGTCTGTCATAGTTTTACAAAACTTAAAAGCACAGTGTCACATTTCTTAGAAGGTTCCAAATCCTTCTGTAGAAAAATTCTTAGAACACGAATAATATTGTAGTAGAATTTGGTCTGTCATAGTTTCATAAGACTACACTCATAACATTATTATACTAACTGATTGTAGCTTATTAAATTCTTTTTCCGTACTGTTAAAACTTTATAAAAAAAATAGTTATTTTACGAATAATTTTATTTTTTAACATTTATGTTTGTTTTTTAAAAAACAAACTACCAAAAAATAATGTTTTTCCGTATTTAATTTATTATATACAGCCATGTCACAGAGAACAATTCCGTTCGGAATGATTCGGAATGGTTCGTAATCGAAGAAAACATATTTGTTTATTGATAGAAAGTGTATTTTGATAGTTTTGTGGCCTTTCAGATACAAAAAACTCCCATTCCGTTTATGAAAACAAAAGTGGTTTCATTCTGAAAATTGTTTTCGTAATTTTCTGAAGCACCAAAGTATGGAATGAATTCCGTTTCCGGAATTGTACTCTGTGACATGGCTGATAGTTTAATTATTGTCGGTTAAAATATAGTTTTTAAAAATAAAAACTATTAAATTTTAAGGAAAAGGCTGTTTAATAAATAACAAATTTCGAAATTAATGTAGAATTCATTTGTTTTAAATGAAATGTAAATGATCCGTTTTTTAAATGAATTTAAAGTTGTTTAAAATAAATTTTCGTTTGAATTTAACTACATAATATTTGAGGTGTAGGAATCACAAAATTTAACTTTGTAGCGATCGGTCCATTGACCCCATATTAAATCCACCATCGGAAAACACATAAGTACGTCTAAAGCTGTTACAATCAACTATATTTTAGCAAGAAATTTGTTTCACTTTTGTACGCCTTAAACCGTAACGAATCATGCTATTGTAATAACACTTGGTCTCCCACAGTTTTATGAGACTACAAAGCACACCATCAAATTCTTACCATAAGTCCCATATAAATTCATTATTCTAGAAAGAAACATGCCGTTATTTGTCTATAACTTGGTAATTTTTGAACTGAGTAGCACAAGTTATTACTTCCTTTAAGGTTTATTAGAGCTGAAATTCAAATAAAGTTGATAAAAAGCAGACTTAAAAAAGTTAAGTTTTATGAATAAATAACACTGTTTGTATTTTTTAAAGTCATGAAAATATAATATTATACAGACACCACTACGTGATAAAAGACCCAAAATAAAATCACGTCTCTCCCAGTTTTGCCCAAAGTCATGCACTTATTTTTATGGGCACTCAAAGATTTGGGGCCTGGATGTAATTTTTGCAAAAAAGTGATATTTTTCTCAGGCTCATATCTTGCGAACCGTAATTCGTGGAGACCAAGAGGAAGTGTGGAGGGACAAATATAACAACTTAGACTGAAGAATGCAATAATTGAGAATACTCAAGATATCTTGCTGCCACCGCTTCACATAAAATTAGGAATGGTTAAAAAAATCATCGAAGTGGCCGTTGTAAATTGTCCAAACGCATTTGACTATTTGAAAAGCGTTTTTCCAAAGCATAGCGATAACAAAATTAAAAAAGGTTTTGTAATAAATTTAAATGAACTTTTGTTCGCCTCATTGTGCTATTTACACTATGTTAATATTTTCTTTTCTGTCTTCATTTAACAGGCGTACTTGATGGCCCTGACATTAGAAAGCTATTCAAGAGCACAGCGTGCATGAACCAGAGTCTTGGGAGGGGATCGAGATGCGGAACCGGAAGCGAGAGAATAGGTGAAAGAAATGCGAATGAAAATCGGCACATCGATGACATTAAAGCTGCGTTTTCATCATTTTTATTTCGACGATTTTATTAAACAACTTCATACCGAATCCGATGAGCAAGGGGAACGGTTTCACCAAACCACAATGCCCATGGAAAAACGTTACAAAGGCAAAAAACGCGACGCATTGCTTGCAGGGGTAATGTCAATTTTATTGATGCATTGTTATGCATTCCTTTATTTGATTTTTTTTCTAACTCATGTCAGGTATGTTAGTGGAGTCACAGGATCACACTGTATGATGTTAATGAAATATTTAAAGAAGAAAAAGCTGATGTTGGAGGGCTGTCTGGAAGCAACATACCTGTGGACGCCATTAGTTCTGAATCAGGGTCAGATTCGGACGATTCGGGCGACAATTTTCCACATTTCCAAATTCCACATTTCCAAATTCCACAACTTACAACGTAAGTCAATGTAGAAGTAAAGAAAAAACAAAAGAAATTAAAAATGTTTCGGAAATTTTTCACTTTTGCGGCGCTACCTAAACGGTGCTAAGAATCATTCCTAGGAAGTTTATATGTTCTAGAAAGTTGTTTATTGAGATCTTGGGTACATTTTTGTAGTTAATTGTTTCCTCGAATTTTAAACGGTTTGCTACCTATGAACCTGAACAGAGGAAAAAAGGGACCAAAAAATCGAGTTTTTTTGATTTTATATGTTCACGATTTGTGTTCTTTATGACAAGAACTACAACTTTGCCTCAGAGGTTTTCTAAATATGAGCTTGAGAAAATGATCACTTTTTTGCAAAAATGACACCGAGGCCCCGAATCTTTGGGGGCCCATAAAAAAAAGTGCATGACTTTGGGCAAAACTCAAAGTGGTGTCCGGATATGATTATATTTTTTCGTGTTGCACTGTGTAATATATGAAATTAGGGGTTTTTGCTTATATCTCAGCCAGTTGTATGCCGATTTCGCTATATTTTAGTAGAAAAATTTTCTGGACGATATATAATAAAATTGTAAAAAAAATCAGAAAACCGCATTTCAACCGATTTACGGGCAGACATACGGAACGACAAGTATTGTTTAATCGATTCCGCTACTCTAAAGGACTCAGAATATCTATATATATACTTTATAGGATCTAAGATCAATATTATATTATATTAATTTACAACTTTCAAAGGAGAAATATTTACATATTTTATTCCAACATATTTTATTCCAAAACAAATCTGAAAAAATGTTAAAAAAAAATCTTTCATACACTCGAATAAAAGTATTTATAAAACATTTATTAAATTAATTAAATTAAGTGCACTAATTTGTTTATTGTTTACATAATTATATTAAGTAAATATAAGTAAACACCATAAAAAATTAATAAATTATTTTCTGGTTTTTCTCCATTTAAAGTTTTTTTGTTTGTTTTGTTTTGTTGCAAAAGTATGACAATGAATATTTATTTGAGTATATAATGAGATCATTTAAAGCCTGTAATTATATTAAAAATATTGTTAAGTTATTTTTAATTTGCATTAAATTCCATAGTAATGTAAATTTATTTAGCTTTAGGCAATACAACGAAAAAAATATTAATGACTTATTGAATACAAATTAGTTGGATTTGTATTTATTGAACAACAAACAATACAAACGTAGTTTGTTAAACATTTTTTTTAAGGTTTTCAAATTAAATTTACTTACTTAAAACATCGCAAATTATCGATTATTAACTTATACAATAAAGAAACATTGTTTGACAAAGATTTTACTCAGGATAATAAAAATTATTCTACCATATCTACCAACGAGAGTCTTTAATCTCCAACTCAAGCTTTTGATACCGTTAATTTCATGTGGAAATAAGTTTGTTATAACGTTTGTAATTTCTACAATATTGTAGGTACTAACATACATAGATATTTAAATTATTGAGTAATTTTGACTTAGCTGCACAACTTCTTTTGCACGATTTTTTGTGCAGGTAAAACAAAAATGCAGTCTTCTTAAATGCATTTACCTGCCTTGATGTGCAGGTACACAATTGTGGTTAGCTACACTTTTGTGTAAAGTAAAGTGTTTGATTTAAAAGTAGAATAAAAAATTATTTTATTAATACATAAATATATATTTTACTAGCATTTAACCCGCTACTGGACATATCTGTATGCCAAAGTTTTTTTTTCTAGGTTTTAACTTGTTTAAATTCTAGCACTTAGCCCGCTGCTTTGTAATCGGGCCTTTTCTTTCATGAACATATTAGATGCCAAAGTTTATGTTCCTAGGTCTTAACAAAAAAGTTCCAACATTTTTTATCTCATATGTTGATATTCACCTTTGAAGAAATCAGCGTGTCACCTTCAATACAAAAACAATATGGATTTATGCATATCTGGAGACCGGGAACAGAGAAAATATATAAATTTGGTACATTGTGAGCAAGAGCGAAGAGACCAAGAAAGAAAATTGTTTGGAAAAAAGTAATTCTTTTGTAGTAATAATTTATATTATAGGTTTATAAATAACCCAAAATAATGGCTTTGGCACAATAGCGCTCGTACGCACGTATATTTCTCAAAAATAGAAAGTATTAAATATTAAAATATGAACCAAATCAGTCTATTAGTGCACTTGGCCCCTATTCAAGTGTCCTTCGGAATTAAGGGTTTTAGCGCGGTAGGGTCTACACAAACAAGCTTGGTTGATCAAATTGAGCTTAAATATTCTCTACATATTAGATTTGTTTAGTTTCGAATTTTTTGACAAAGCGACAATACAAATATACCCAAGAAATAGGGATTTTGACACAGAGTTGGTAAACAATTAGCTTTTAAATACTAAGAATTTTTTTGCAATTTTTTTCTGGCTTCAAAAATTCTTACTCTAATGGTTCAATTAAGTTAAGGCGAGGTATAATAATAAGCCGATTTGGTATATTTTTAGCATTAAAGGGTATTAAGGTCAGATATCGATGTCTTTTGTGGTTTCAATTTAAAAAATTCCGAATTCCGAAGAGATGTTTGTATAGGGGCTATATATATTTGTAAATATGGAGCAATTGCCAATTTCGGTCCATTTTTATCACAAAATACATTTTTTCATTAAAACAGTGTTACGGCTTTCAATACACAGCAAAAATTTTCAGTAATTCTCATCAATTAAAACAAATTGTTTTAAAAGTATTTTAATTTAATTAATGTGAGATAATTGAATCAATTACACGGTGCTACAAATGAGCACTTTTTTTTTATACTTGAAAAGAGACCTAGTGTAGGTTATAGACCTTATTTAGTAGATCATAAATCAATTTTTAAAAGTTCGGAAACACCCTCAAATTTCGGAGTTATTCCGAAAAAACTATTTTCGGGTAGGTTCGAGTAGTTATGAACACGTAACTCAGTTGATTTTAATCGGATTTACAATTTTAAAATGGTTTCAGAAAGAAGAAAAATGTGTTTTTCTAAATATATACTCTCTTTGGTATATATATTAAATTTTTGCAGTGATATTTTTAATTATATCTGATTTTAATTTTATTTTTTCTAGATTTTTCAACTTTGGCGCCATTTTTTTAAATTAGATTGTTCAAAAAAATACCCTTATGTATATATTTCATTAAAGCTAATTTAGTTCTGAGTTAAACCAGCTTTCAATAAATAAAATCGAGTAAAAAATAAAAAAGTTATTAAGGTTTTTCAAAAGTTAAAAATTTTGCTTTTACAAATATTGATCAATAGCTACTACACAGAAAAAATTTTCACCAAAATTTTTTCAATTAATTCAATAATGCTGTTTTAAACAATTTTTTTTAATTGTTCCAAGTAGTTTGCCTTAATTGAAAACAAAAATTATAATGTTTGTGTGTATATTTGCAAATTTGAAAACATACACACAAACTTCAAAATATTTTAAATTCTCAAACAAGTTTTTAATTGTTTCAATTAACTGTGTTGATTGAAAAAAATATTTTGACTTGTGTTTACGTTTTATATAGTCTCTTTTACTGGTGGTCAAATTTCAATTAAACCTATTGATTGAAACTAAACAGCAAGAAAATCTCAAACTTACAAATGCGTTAATTGATATGATCAATTTGTTTGCAGGCGGAAAATCAGTAAAGAATTTAATTAATAGTACAAATTTCTAACAAATGCGTTAATTGAAGTTGGTGTTTTATTTTTTCTGTGTACATTTTTTTTATTTTTTTAATCTTATAATGATATGATTATATAAATATTTTAAAATAACAGTATTCAAATTATTTTATTTAGAAATTAAGAATATTTGATTAAAAATGCTTGCTAGACCTCTTTCGCTTGTACATCAAATCGTCTGTTTCTCGCTTTAGTGACCAGCAGTAATTTAAAATCATTCTTACTTGGCTTTTTCCTTCGAAGCGTCTTTTGATATCCAAAATGTCCTGGTGAAATCGTTCGCCTTGCTCATCACTGAATTGTCCTAGGTTTTCTGGGAAAAAATCTAAATGTGCATGCAGAAAATGAACTTTAATGGACATTTTGCATCCCATTCCTTCATAAGCCTCAAGAAATTCTTTTACTATAATATATAATTTTAACTTTTTTTATTTCCCAAAAAATTTTCACATAAACTAATAAAGCTTCTCCATGCTCTTTTTTCCACAACATTTAGTTTCATTGTGAATTCTTCGTCAAACAAGATTTTGCGGATTTGAGGTCCAACAAAAATACCTAAAAATAAAAAAAATAATACAATTATGTTTAGAAATCAAAAAACATTTGTACCTTCTTTTATTTTTGCTTCACTTATTCTTGGGAAAACTGATTTTAAGTGTAAAAAGGCATCGGTTTCCCTATCCAGGCGTTTCACGAATTGCTTCATGTATCCCAATTTGAGATGTAATGGTGGCAAAATTATTTTTTCGGTACTCACCAGTGGAATTTTTAAGACGTTTTTCTTGCCAATTTGAAAAATTGTTCTTGATGGCCAGTTTTTTTGCTTGTATTGTCCACAGATAAACCAAAAATTATTACGCTTATCACACACTGAAATAGAAGTTAAAATCCACATTATATTTTTTTTTATTAAAAATAAAAAAATAACACAAACTTACTTTTTTAATTTAAATATTTAAGTAACACTAATCTTTTCACAAATTCAAAATAGTAACACTTTATTTTTAAAATAATAAACAATTTATTTCTTATACACCCTCTACTTTAGGTATGTATGTTTTGTCATTACGGATTCATTTATTACAGTTTGTGTGTTTATCACAAAAGTTACAATTGATATAAAATGCTTACAAAAAAATTTTAAAACATTGTTTCAAATCTATATACTTATATAAAAATTAAATTTATTATAACTTCAAAAAAAAAAAAAAGGAAATTGAAAATACTTCCCTTATAGTATATTTTATGTTTAAAATTTACTTCAGAATAGTGAAGGGTATATTAAATTCTGCATTACCAAGTGCAATGCACTCAAGTTATAAATAAATGTCAAAATATCTAACGGCAAAATTAAAACAAAAACATAAAGATCATTGCAACTTAACTAAAGTATTTAATTTATCTCTTTTGTTATCTCAGTATAAAAAAAAAATTATTCTCACTTAATTTTTTTTCCGCTTCAAGTGCTATTTAAATTTAAATAAAGTTTAATAACTTTCACAAATATTGTCCGATTTAAAAAAACCAAGGTTCATTTTATTTGTTATAAAATTCTATTTCAAATTTTTTTTACAAATACATCTGCTTTTATAGAAAAAATTATAAAAAAAAGAACTCAAAGTTAAAAAAAACATAAAAAAATAAAAAAATTGCAGATGTTATTACGAAAATTACTACCAATATTTAATTAATATAGCATAAAATGTATACGGTTGGAAAGATCTATTCTTTGTCTTTCTTAAAGCGTTCAAAAATTGAAGATCGGATTAAAATCAACTGAGTTACGTGTTCATAAGTACTCGAACCTACCCGAAAATAGTTTTTTCGGAATAACTCCGAAATTTGGGGGTGTTTCCGAACTTTTAAAAATTGATTTATGATCTACTCAATAATGCGTACAACTTACACTAGGTCACTTTCCAAGTATATTTTCACTGTAGCACCGTGTTATTATTATTTTTTTTTTTTGTTAAAAAAAAATTAAAAATATTATTTAAATTTAATTTACATTTTAATTGTTTTGAAATAAATAATAATATTTAAGATAAATAAAAAAATAAATAATTTATTAAATAACCAAAAACTTTTTCGTTTAAAATAAAATAATTCAAACTTGTAGAATTGTTGTTGGGAATTGTCAAAACCTGAGCTATATTTGATTAAATCAACTAACACATTTGGGGTATTCACAAGGTGTGCTATCATGTCAGTGTTGCAAAATTTAAATTTTGAAATGGTACTGAACTTCAACTAAAAGAGTATTTTTCCTACCAAATGGTACTTTTTTGATTTTTTATGAAAATATGTAAAAGGAACAAAAAATATTTTATTGGAATTAATTATGTATTTAATAGCAAATTTAGTATGTATAGGTACACATGTAAATAATATTTCTGTTATACATAAGCGTCAAGCGCCCCATCCATTAACAATATTATGGTATATGTTATTCGTCATATTATTTCTATATGGCCCTATATTATTCATTAAGTGGCATAATGGTTTCAATTCAAATATGGCGCAACTCTTATGAAAAAAAAACATAACCTTCAAAGTAAAACAACATAGTACGTTGATGCAAACACATTTCACAGTGTTAATGCCAAAATGCACTATTGTGCCTTTTGCATTAATATCTGAGATGAGCCAAGTTTTCACTTCTTTTGAAAATATATATATAAGCTAAAAGTTATTTCTCTTTCCCGTATAGTGCCTAAATCCTAATGTCAACCAGCTAAAATGTCAAAAGATTTTGTTTCCGGTTTACCGATATTTTTTAATGCTCGCTACTTGTTTAGCTACGATACAATAAGGTAAACTTACGTGAAATAATTTATTCAACATTTTTTATTTTTCGAATTTATTCTATGAGTTAAATTTCAGTTATGTATTTTATAAGCTAAGGTAAAATGTAACAAGAAAATACAATATAATAGTCTGGTAGTGTATAAAAGTCATTCCTAAAATTTAAGGAATAGAACTATTACAAAATAGCTTTATAAAATACATAACTGAAATTTAACTCATAGAATAAATTCGAAAAATAAAAAATGTTGAATATAATATAAAGTAACCTACGAAAGGTGATAATTCCCAGTTTCTATTTGTGAAATAATTTAATAAAATTCCTTTTTTTTCCAAATTCTAAAATATTTGTTTTTATTACATTTGTCTTCGTAAAACCTTAATATTCCAATTGGGGTTTCCGTTTTTGGATACAACAAAATTAATTGATTAATTTTGTTGTATTAATTCATCACTCGGAGATTACTTTGTAATTCCAATATCCAAGGCTTCCTACATTAGTTCTCCACTTTAACACACAGTATATTGCACTTCTTTTCTGATTTCGATTCTTGCCAATATATTGTGTCCCCTTTGAATTTCACAAATCCATTTAAAACATTAATGTCAAAAAAAAAGATTTTAATTCAGTGTTATAAGATAAAGCAAATTTACTTTAAGATATCATAAGATATATTATAAAAGCAATATGTGAAATGTCAGCAAACATTAGTTTCGTTCTTAATTTTGGCTATATTTTTCCAAGAAATTTAAATATATTGAGTTCTGAAATGCCAATGGTTTTTTCGGAAACAATATTTTCTGGAGTGAAGCTGATTATTACTTTTAAGGTTTTATGTTCAAAACAAAGTTTAGTTCTTAATGTTTCGCAAATTGTCGAATAAAACGATTTCGAAGTTTCTTTTACTTTATAAACCAATTGCTTAACATTGCATGTTTCTATAAATATGGTTTTCATTTAAATTTTGCACTACCATATAATCCTATGCATTCCTTTTTATAAATTTTCTTGCCAGTTGTAAGAACAAATATACCATTCTGGAATGCAAAGTATGAATTCTGGCGTCCACGCTTTGCACTTCAATATTAACGTCGTTAATTATTGTTAAAATACAACATACATTTTGCAACAAGCACATGATAGATAAAGCCTGCTATCGAAGTGATCACATTACAGTTAAAAAGCTCAAAGGATAAAAAAGTACTGAAAACAACGCAGGGGTACTGCGGTATTTTTAATATGAAAAAGTACTGAAAAAAGTACCAAAGTACTGAATTTTTCAACACTGTATCATGTTGTATTGTCATAATGTTCTTACATTTTACAATGGTTTAAAAATATTGTTGTTGCTTTGTAAGCAAAAAGTGTCTTAAATTAATAAAACTTTGCTTGCTATGTTTATTGTGCTGTCGTAATTAATCAGAAGAGACATGCGCCGAGGAACTGAGCCGAGCGGCTATGATTTTCTAGCCGTCGCCGTTGATGGTCTAGTTTTATCCGGCTAATATCCGAATTGTACCTGCGGCTAGCAATTTTGGCAACAAAACACCTGCGGCGTCAAATTATATTGGCTTAGGACTCTGATGTTTGGTAAACAAACAAAATAAAATATTTCTGGTTTGCGTCTGAAAAATGGAAAATAGTCAGTAAAGATCTCATTTAATTTATTAATTCATGGATTAGAATTAAAAAAACATTTTGATTTTAGGTAAATATTTATTTTTTTTTATATTTGTTTTTAATCAGCTGACTTAAATTCAAAATAGCACACTAAATTATGAGGGGTTGTTCACAACAGTCGTATTTTTTCATGTTATTATTTTAAGACATATGATTCTATGACACCTTGTGAATCCCCCAATTGTTTAAAACGGCAAAGTTTTTTTGATTATTTTATTAATTAAAATTAAAAATATTATTTATTAAAAAACAATACTCACAATTATAAATTTTTACAATTTTAATAATCTATATAATTATTTTGGTAATAGGTGCAAAATCAACAAATTGTTTGCTTAATTGTATGAATTTGGTAATTAGAGACAATTTAAAATTTTTTTCTGTGTACCGATCGAAATAGCAATTAAATTAAAATGGAAATTTCGGTAGATATCGAATACCGTAATAAGTAGTCCCTAGGAAAAGGAATCATTTTCTTATGGCAGGTCAAATTGCACAATTGGGGATTACATTTTGATTTGCATGCATTATTTTCTAAACGCAATGCTCAATCAACGGCTCATTCTATAAATAAGTCAACAAATAATACAGAAAGTGTTTTCACTTTACCTTTTCCAAACTTGTTTATCCAACAACTTCAATTTTGTACAATTCAGGTGAACAGTTTTTGGAAATATCTATTACAACTGCAGAAAAACACAATTTTCGCGAATATCTCGAAAAGGCTTCTTATGAGAAATAAATAAGTGCCCCGATTTACCTTAGAAATATCTTATTTTTGAGGTTTTGACAAAAAGTTTAAAATTTGTGAACCAGAGTAATCGACTGATCTTTGATTAAAAAAAAATAAGCAATTATTTGAGTTTGAAACAATACTGCAGTAATAATATTGTACGGCAGGAACTGGTCATTAAAAAGTCAACCAAATTTTTCACTTTTGTACCCTCCGAAAAAACGGGCTAAATATGTTATATGGGACCATAGTGCGGCCCCGCAATTGAACTGTTAAACTTAATTAATACAAACTTCATACATTTTTAGTCGTAAACTGTCAATTATGCATTTATTAAAAAAATTTTTTTATGCTAACCGTCGTTTTCTCCAAAAAGTTTAAGTGATAACATTTTATAAACAACAAATTCTTGAAATAATTTTAGCAATTTAGTCTTTTGGCTCTCTTTAAACATATTTCAAAAAAATTTCACTTTTTAAAACGAAAACTAGTATTTACGAGATTTTAAGCAAAACCTAATGGCTTTTGACTAGATTTCCTGTACCAAACAATATCTACTTTTTGACTAGATATTGACGAAATCTTCTAAAAATATAGTAGAACTTAGTGATACATCTGTGGCTTTTGCCATATATATTATAGCACTAAAAAGTACTTGCCTGCACAAGAAAAAAATGACATCTTAATAAAAAAAAAAAACAAAACTAAAACAATAATGGACCGATACCAAAAAATTTGGTAAGATGATTTTGATTGCAATAAAATAAGGTTTGACCAAACTTAATCTAAATACTAATATAATAAAATGGTTTATGGCCACAAAGACCCTATTCCGGAAAGAAGCTTGTATGAGGGCTAAGTGAAATTATGGACCGATTCTCCTCATTAGGCTTGGTCATTGTGCCAATTAGAACCTATGTATCAAATTGCAACAAATTATTTCTAAAATTGCGACCTGTACTTTGCAAACAAAGTTTACATGGAGAGCCTGCTGGCCATGCAGCCAGCCGGGCGGACATCGCTAGATCGACTTAGAAAGTGATTTTGAGTCGATTGGTATACTTACTCTAGCTCCATTATTTTATGGTGTTGAAAACAGCAGCACAAATGCATAATACCCTCTCCACTATTGTGGTGTGAGTATAAAAAGTATATTTTGAAAAAGATTTCAAATCAAATCTACTACACTCACAATATTCTGTACGTAAAATTAACTGAAATTGTAATATAAAATAAATGAAAGTTCAATTAAAAACCGGTCTACCTATTTTTCATTTAGTTTTAACAAAAAGTTCATTTAATTTTTACTGTCAAAAATTCAACACCATATTCAGTAAAAACGATTAAATATTCAGTTATTTATTAAAAATTTTAATGTCAAAAAATTGACCCCATATTCAGTAAAAACAATTAAATATTCAGTTATTTTATTAAATTTTCGTTTACTCCACAAAAGAGCCGAATTTCTAAAAAATACCAGACAGACACCTGTTCGCTTGTTTTTCTTATAAGCGAGAGAGGGAGAATATTTTTATTTACTTACCCAGTTACACACGTTTGTTTTACTTTTGTTGTACTGACCACGTTGTTTACAGAAGAACTCTCAATTATAAGACACCAGCAGCATGACCGATATGGCTTCGCATTTATTTTACTTTTAAAATTTGATGTATTTAACTAAATTATTTTAACAAATAGAAAATGGGAATTGCTTACACAAAACAAGCAATTCATTTTTTATAGATAAGTAAAAATTAATTTTTGGTAGTAAAATTATATAAAATAACTGAATATTTAATTGTTTTTACTGAATATGGTGTTGAATTTTTGACAGTAAAATTTTATAAAATAACTGCATATTTATTTGTTTTTACGGAATATGTAGTTAATTTTTTGACAATTAATTTATATAAGATAACTGAATATTGATTTGTTTTTACGGAATTCGCGGTTGAATTTTTGACAGTAAAAATTAAATGAAATTTTTGTTGCTTTAAATTACATTTTTATTTACTTTAACATAAAGAAGAATTTAACTCAATCAACGGACAATATTAACTGCAACTGAAAATCCGTATTAATATGCACTTAGTTTTTTGAATAACTGTTAGAATCAGTTAAAAATAAATTTGCTTGGAATTTTAAATGTTTATTTATTTAAAAATGACTGAACGGAATATTTCTTAAATAAACTACAGTCCGTTACTGTAATAATATTGTGAGTGTAGATATCGATGTACTGTAAACGGCCTATTAGACACAAATATCTCACAATTTAGGCCAAATAGCCTTTTTATGATCAAGTGCGATATGTTTGTATCTATTACAAATTTAAGACAATTTGGTAAAATTTAGTGCAAATGTATTTTTTTAGTTATTTAATATAAAAACGTAGATTTTATTTATGTTTAATTTTAAAACTGAAATGTTTTTTGCTTCAGTTTTGTTTTTATAACATATTATTAATTAATTAAAATTAATTAGAATTAAAAAAAAAAAACAACTACAAATACTAAAGGCGACCCTCCAAAAACACGGTTTATTTGATTCGTGTAATAAACGAAAACGACTTTACTTATGATCAGGGAAACTGTAAATATGCAATTGTATGGTTTTCTTTTGTGCGACCAATGAAGGCAGAACAATGTATTTATCCGTTTTAGAGCTTTTTATGAATTTTGGTATAGATTCGTTTGTTAATAATTTGCATATTTTAGCTATTGCTGCATTTTTTTGCACACATAGTTCACGTTTTCCTGGTTGTGATTTGTGCTGATACATAAAAATCTGGACGAACGAATCAGAAACACTTTTTACTGCCAGTTTTTAGAAAACGTAAACAATGGAGTGAGTGAGAAATTATATTGAAAGCAAAAACAAATTTTCGTTTTTTTTTTGTTGTTTTCAATATAATTTCTCACTCACTCACTTTTTTACGTTTTCTAAAAACAGGCAGTTAATGTGATCTTTTCGTGTCCGTCCGTCCATCAGGCTGGTAAATACGTTTTATTGTCATAAGAACGAAACCTTTGTAAATTGTGAGAATCGGTCTTTAATATCACATAGTCCCCATGCAAACTTCTTTTTTTATGTTCATAAACCATTTAATCATGTTCATATTAAGATACAATTTGTGCCGAAACAACTTACTGCAATTTAAATATGGTTGAATCGGTTCAAATTTAAACATACAGCTTCTATTCAAATATCAATTTTTAAAATAAACAAGATTTTTTATCCTTTTAAATGTCAATATAATTTAAAATTTAGCGATCTCTTCTTGCATTCTAGATAATATTTAGCGCAAATAACTCTTATAAGAATCTTAACCTCATAATATTGCTTTATTCCAGTGAGCCCAGAATAAAGTTTATTTTAATGCAAAGAAGCCATATTTTGTTTTTTGGGCATATTTTTTTTTTTAAATTTTAGTGCATATTTTCAAATTATTAACATGTAAACTAAGTAGCATTACTTGCTGTGTTATTGTCAAATAGTACTGAGGCAATTAAACGAATTAAATTTAGGTGTAATTTTGTTTTGGGAGTTTAATTTTTAAGGCAATTGCCCGGATTGGGTAATTAAGCGTAGGCAATTAAACGTGGAATTTTGATTGAAAAATAAAAGAAAAAAGGGGACTTAAAACTGAAGGTTAATAGGCGTAAAAGGTATTTAAGCGTGGGGTTATTAACCGTATTAAGTTCGGTCGCCAATCAAAAAATGTGTTTATTGTAAAGTTTTCCTAAACCATCAAATATTTAAATGAACAATGTTGAATTTTCCAAAGAAATCTTTTTCTAATTATTTTAAAATCCAAATGAAAAATCAAATATGATTTTGAGCACGATTATTTATCTTTGGTCAATACGTGTCATTCCACTGATGAAATTTTTAAAATATATTTTTTTAAAAAAATTAAATACATTTAAAAGTTTTTATTGAGTTTAAACTTCGTATTCTATAAAAAAAGTCCGTTTTATATCCTCCACTACAAGTGGCAAATTTGGGTAAACTAAACTTGTCATTCAATCTGAAACTTGTCATATTCAACTAAAGCTGCGGTCACACTTATTAAATATTTGATCAAATAAGCGTAACCCCTACTTTTGTTAATAGTTAGTGAGATTTAAAATGGTCTTAATATTACAATATAAACTAATTTTACTACTTGACATAGCAAAAAACAGTTTTTTGTAAGATGTGGTATTTTAATCAAAATAAATATTGATATTAAGCGAATTGATTTTTTAATTTGGTTGTTGGTCCTTTTTTTTCGTCAAATATTTGATAAGTCTGACCGTAGCTTAAGACCTCATAAAGTATATTTGTTCTTGAGTAATTTTAAGTCGATTTAACCATGTCTGTCCCTCGGTTTTTCGAACGACTCAAAAGAAGAAAAAAATAGTTATTGGTGTCAAATTGTTTATATTTGTCCTAAGCAGTTTGGGATTGAAATCCGCAAAACTGTTTAGTTAAAAAAAAAATAAGTAACTTTGTTACAAAAAGTGGAGGAAAGCACATAATGCCATACGATTTAGTACAAATTTGTTCTATATGACTAGAAATTATGCCACTTCATTTCGTAAAGATCTGTCCATAATTAACACTTAGCCATAAAGCCCACTCCTGAAATATTGTAACTTTCGGAGGATGGTATCAAAGGTTTGGGAGAGAAGAATATATCGTTCCAACTGATTTTTTATTAAATACTTCTTGAGTGTGGTTGATTGTGAGTCTTTTTAAAAAAGATTCCTCATTGAGTCGTTCAATAAATATTTTAAAAACTATATATTTTCGTAATGAAAATTTTATTTTGATTAAAATTTTCCCCCAAAATGTATAGAACTTATAGCCAATTCTACCAAGTTTACAGTTATAGTAAAAGAGAACTGAATTTGGTGATTTTGGCCGCTAATGTGGAAAAAACTCGATACTTTTAATGACTACGTTACAACTTTTGAAAAAATTTTATGACAATACGAGTTCTAGTTAGGGGTTTTTCTCGGGATTTCCCGTCCCGGGAATTTCAATTATTATATTTCATGCTTTCCTGGGTTTTTTGTTGCGGGATCCCGGGAAATAAAAAGTTCCTCATAGTTTTAGAAAACAGCTATTTAAACTTTGAAATTAAGTTTTCTATCCCTAAAAATTAGCATCATTTGATCGGTTGTCGATTAGATCAATTACAAGTAGTGAGTACATTTGTAAATCAATGTCAACTGATGCAATAAATCTACTAAAATCAGAATGGGCAGTGCAACAGTTGATAATTATAAATAATAATTAATTATAATTAGTAAATTTAGTGAAGTGAAGAGTGAATAAATAATATAAATTTAAAATAAGATGCAGGCAGTACATTTTCAATGTCCATGGACAAGTCTTAAAAATAGGAGATACCTACACTTATCGTTCCTTTTCGAGCTTGGCAAAATGCGATTAAAGTTTTCGAAATGTACAGATTTATAGATATATTTTTAGTTTAGTTTGAGATATAAAATTGATTTTTGGTTACGAGAAGGTATGAAGAAACACTTTGCTTGATTGAGAAAAAATGAACGAAATGTTTTGAAATCATGGTAATAAGTAAATAAAATCAGAAATATACTCTTTGTCGACTTCCTAAACGCATTGAGTGTGTCTGAATGTGATTTCCTAAGCTGTTAAAAAATTTTTAAATATTTAGTTAAAATATATATACATATACAACATACATATTTATTTAAAATATTTTATCTATTTTATGAATTAACTTTTTGATCTCATAACTTGAGTACCACAATTTTTGTTTGTTTTTATTATTGTTTTATGAATCAAATTGTTATGTTTATTATTAATAAGATTTCTGTATGACGTGCTAAATTCCCAATTTTTCATATTTGATAAATACACTGAAATTTATTGTTGAGGGAAAGCTAGCTTCTATGAGCATTTCACTGGTTGATTAGGCCAGCTCATCAGGAAACATTTTCCTAAGATTTTAGAAAAGCTAAAAATATTATACGAATAAGACCCTAAAGCGAATAAGAATTTCAAACACTCAAAGTCTTAAGGCCCAACCAGAATGTGAATAACGTGACTTAAGCAACTGAGCAAATAAATGTAAATCATATGTGTAAAACCATATTAATCTTAAGGAAACTTTATGTAAAGTTTTATAAAACTGTCATTTGCTTAAGCAAGGTGCGAAACTAATAGCTCATATCGTACGGAATCAATGTTTTTTTATTTTCTTTTTGTTATTTTAAATGCATTTGAGAGGCTTTTTGTTTTCTTTTTGACAGTAGCTTAAGTTTGTTTATGCACATTCTGGTTGGGCCTTTATTTGTAACAATATCAAAGCTTTATCAAAACACCAACAATAAACCAACATAAACAATATGTTTATGTTATCTTTTTACCTTGTATCTAGAGCATAATAATACACAATTTACATATCTTTTTGTGATATTCAGGGTCTTGTCTTAACTAAATTGTGCGTTTTGTTCTGTAATTAAAAATGTAAATGCGAAAAGTTTTGTTTATAATGACAGTTTGTAGTTGAAATTTAGCTGAGTGATAGATCTTGAAGAAGAGAATGAGAATATGTAATAAAATGTAAAGCACTTAAGTCAACTTAAGCCACAGATATAAAAACGTAAGGTAATAATAATTCAAGTTCCTCTTTTAATCTTCAAATAATTTTTGTAGTATTTAAGCATTTCTTTTACTTATTTTGTAAACAAGTTCCCTACCACTTTTGTTTGTTTATTAATTTAAAACAAATTTACTTTGTATTATTTATATGGAGCGGGATCCCGGGATCCTTAGAAATTTAAAAAAATTTCCCGCTTTCCCGGGAATCGAAAAACTCCGGGAAAAATAATCTAGTTCTAGTGTAGGTAGGTAGGTAGAAAGACCGGTGTGAAGTCTCCTTCACACCCTCACCCAGAGACCAATATGGTCCATTGTGATGCCTTATTCAGGGATAGCCCTAGAGAGATAGAAAGTTAGTGAAATAAACAGAGAAAGCATAAGATAAATAAGAAAGAAAGAAAGAAGGTTCCGGACCAAACCCGAGAGAAATCCTACTCAACCAAATACGCCCTACGTGCGTCCAGCACCCAGCCTACTCTCGCGCAGCCAGGCCATCCCCATTACGAATCCTATCAGATTCTCGAGTCCGCAACCCGAGACATCCCCTAATTCGCCCAGGAATCTACTGCCCAGCCACCTTCGCCTGCTGCCCTGCAACCTGGGACAGTGGCACAGAATGTGCTCCACCGTCTCCAACTCCTCAGGGTCCTCACACAACCTGCACATATCCGACAATCCGGATCCCATCCTCACCGCCATCCTGCCTATCATACAGTGGCCCGTGATCATTCCTATCATGGTCCTAACGCAGACCCTACTCCTGCCCATCAGCAAAACCGAATCGGACCTATTAAGCACCGGCCACAGCGTCCGTGATACCCGACAGTCCGTTCGGTTCCCCCAGGCCCGATTGGTCGCGCCCACAATCCATTCCCTGATTCTTCCAAAATAGAATGCCATTGGAGGCCTAACCGCCTCCAAACAGTTAGGATCCTCCATCTCCGAGCCCTGTCTCGCCAACCCATCAGCAACCTCATATATAGTGACCTCCGAGCCCCTATCAATGTTGTCCCTTATCAGTTCCACGGCCCTCATGACCCCCAGAACCTCCGCCTGAAAAACACTGCAGTCGTCAGGAAGCCTATATGACCTTCTGATGTTCAGATCCTCAATGTAGACCCCCGCACCCGTGCCCCTCATCTTCGAGCCATCAGTGAAAATAGCAAATCCACTAAATAATCTGCCCCTACCTGACCAGCTCTCCCTAGAAGGAACTATTACCTCCGGCAGCCGCCCAAAATCCACCCTAGTGCCCACATAATCTGTGGATCCGGGAGGTCCCAGGCAATAGCCACACGCCTCAATCTCACTCAGGATCCGTGAGTGACCCTGAGTGACATTCCCCATCAGACCTGATTCCCTCAGTCTAAGAATACTCCTGGCCGCCATTCCCATCACATACTGCTCAATAGGCAGATGTAGAATGACGTCCAGGGCCGCCCGAGGAGTACTCCTCATGGCACCTGTCATGCCCATTGAAGCACACCTCTGAGCCTTAGAAAGAAGGTTCCTACGACTAGCCAATCTCAATGACTCCCACCAAACACAGCATCCATACGTAAGAATGGGTCTAACCACCGAAGTGTACAGCCATCCCACCACTGACGGCCGGAGTCCCCAACTCCTACCTATCGATGATCTGCAAGCATAGTAGGCATTGAGACCCCTCTTAAGTCTCTCCTGAGTATTCCTTCCCCATGACAGCTTGCTGTCCAGAAAAACTCCCAGATACTTAGCACTATCAGATAGTCTAAGCTCCACTCCTCCTAGCACCGGTAGCCTAAAATCCTCCACCCTGTACCTCCTAGGGAAAAGAACCAACTCCGTCTTCCCCGGATTAACTCCCAGTCCCTTATCACTCGCCCATGCCGACAGTTCGCCCAGCGCCCCTTGCATGATGTCGCTAATTGTCGGCAGAAACTTGCCCGACACCAATATCACCACATCATCCGCGTAGGCTACGACCTTCTGACCCATTCTGTCAAAACGTCTCAGAACGACATTGACGGCCAAGAGCCACAATAAGGGTGAGAGAACTCCCCCCTGTGGGGTCCCCCTAGTCACGGATCTCCTCAAGCGTTCGTTTCCCCAGTCCGAGTGAATAACCCTGCTGCTTAGCATCCTAGTTATCCATTCGACCAAGAACAACGGAACCCTCTGATCAAACAGTGCCTGCCTAATAGCCTCTATCCTCAAATTGTTAAAGGCGCCCTCTATATCCAGGAATGCCGCCAAGGTGTATTCCTTGGTTCGCAAACCCCGCTCAACATAACCCACCACATCATGCAACGCACTCTCAACAGATCTACCCTTAAGATAGGCGTGTTGAGCGCCGCTGATGATGCCGGCGTCAATCTTCGTCCTCAGATGTAGATCAATCAGTCTTTCCAACGTCTTCAAAAGAAAAGACGATAAGCTGATTGGTCTAAAATCCTTGGGTTTAGAGTGACCGGTTCTACCCGCCTTGGGAATAAAAACTACCCTGACCTCCCTCCACCCTCTAGGAATGTACCCGTTCAGCACATACCCTAAACAGTTCCACCAACACCAGGAGTGATGATCTCCCGATATTCTGTAACATCGCCGGAAAGATACCATCTGGTCCCGCCGAATTGTAGGACCCAAAGGTATTCACCGCCCATGTTACCTTATCCAAGGTGATCATCTCTCCCACCGTCTCCCTTTCTAGTTCTAGTGTATGTGTGTGTTCGTTTTTACAATAACTCAGAGCAACAAAATTCGGGTCATCGCTCCCGGCCTCAATACTTGCCACGCGAAATGAAACTAGACTATTGGTAGAGCAAATCTGCCAAAGGGTTTTGAAAAGTTAGCTCGGGTTCCCAGAATATCGGCCCCTAAAGTTTTGAATTTTTTGGTAAGGCGTTTGGTATAAGTCAAAAAAAAAATAAACTTAATGTACTTTTGAGCTAAAATACTATTTCAGATGTCTAGCGATTCTTTTCTTAGCATATATTAATCCTCTAACACTCATTTTAAGGGGCCATTTTTGTCCTTTTTTAACTTCCACACTAAAAGGCACTTCCATACTAAAAAGGCACTTTAGAGGGTTAAAATGTTCCAGGAATATTTTCTGCATCAAATTTTACTAGGCGTCTTTTAAGACCAAAAGATCGTGCAATGTATGTAAAACGGATTTTCGAAATTCAGGGCCTTTAAATTTTTAAATTATTCGAAATCCCGTTTTACATACATTGCACGATTGTTGCATAAAATATACGTCGAACATTTGAGTGTCCCGGTAGGCTAGCTGGTAGTAAGCTAGTCTATCAGCGCCGGGGTTGCGGGTTCGATTCCCGCCAGAGACTCTGGTTTCCTGCAGACAAGCGTAGAGCTTCGCGGAAGAAGCTTATTCTAATCTAAGCAAAGCATCGCTCTACAATTCTACTAAAGACATTTGAAATAGTATTGTAGCTCAGCAGCCGTATTCCGTAATTCGCTAAAGCTAAATCTCCATCGCTAAAAATCTATAAAGTTGATTTAGCAATTTTTGGCTACAAATGAATTTCTGTAACGTGCATTGCTAAATTTGGCAATGCAATAAAAATTTAATTCGCCGCAATTTTAGCTTTTAATGTCATCGCTTAAATATTTAAATTTTGTATTCTCTAAGGAATTTTAGCGATCAAGATTTAGCTTTAGCTAAGCGAATTACAGAATACGGCAAACGTCTTTTCAAAAACTTTAGGGGCCGATATTTCAGGAACCAGAGCTAGCTTTTCAAAACCGTGTGGCAGATTTACTTTAGCAATAGTCTAGTTTTATTTCGCGTTGCAAGTATTGAGGCTGTTTTTTTTTTTTACATTAATACGATTTCTGTATGACGTGCTAAATTCCCAATTTTTCATATTTGATAAATACACTGAAACTTATTGTTGAGGGAAAGCTAGCTTCTATGCGCATTTCACTGGTTGCTTAGGGCAGCTCATCAGGAAACCTTTTCCTAAGATTTTAGAAAAGCTAAAAATATTATACGAATAAAACCATAAAGCGAATAAGAATTTTAAACACTCAAAGTCTTACTTGTAAGTAACAATATCAAAGCTTAAACAAAACACCAACAATATATAATTAATATATAAAATTTAATATCCTCTTATATTGAAATCATTTAGTAGAATCCCGTGTCGTAGGAGGGTCGTCTGTATTTAAAGTATTTTTAAATGGCAATGCAAACATTTGTAATTAATATTTTAAAAAAGCTTATTACATTTTTTTTATAAAGTATTTTTCTTAGTTAATTAAAATGATAAAAAAAACTTAAACTATGAAAATCTGCAAACAGATTTGAATAATTTGTTAAAAAAAAAACTTACATATTTTATTTGCCTTTCTAAAATTAAAAATTGTATAGAAAAGTGACTCAGATACAAGTTACAAATGTTTTTGTTTTTAAGCTCCTAAAGAATGGTTTTTTTTAAGTTAAGATTTTAAAGATGCAATCGACATTCTTTAAATTACCAAATGATCTACTTAACAAGGCCTACGACCCGCTCTAGGTCATTTCGAAAGTGTGTTTTTACTGGCACACTGTATAGTTAAAATTTACAAAAAGGTCTTGACTTTATACATACGTGGCTGGCTAGATGTGTATCTAACACTAGTATGTGATCCCTTCCAAACATGCTTTTTCTTTTCAATTTACTTATTATTATCTTTTATGCTCTATTTCTCTCTAGTTATTTGCCTTCCATATGTATCGCCCTTATTTTAATTGAAAAATATGGTCAACTTATTTGTAGGCGTGTGTTCAATCCGCCCAGTCACGCTCGTGTAATTTCCTCTACTTTTGGTCAATTGCTTGAAATTGAAATATCCAATTATAATTTGTTTGCCAATCCAACAACAGCAAACCAACATTTGACAATGCTGATGGAAATCTTATTGGAAAAAATTTATAGATTCCTTTAAATTAAACTATTTAAGCAGATTTGAAATTATTTTCTTCTTTAAATTTGTGTTTGAATTTTTCAGTTCAGTTCAGTTCCGTTCTTCAGTTTCAATTTTTTGCCATAAGATTATAATGCATTTTAATGTTTAATATCAAAAGTGACATGAACATTCAATAAATCCATTTTGTTCTACTCGACTTCGTATACAAAAGCAACAAAAACACACATTACAACAGTATCGAACACAGTGTCTATTGAGGTAAAGTGGTCTTTAAGCCACCAAACGTTGTAAGAAGACTGTTTGTTTTGTGTGTGCGTGTGTGTGTCTCTATGCGTTTGTGAAGTGGGTTGTCGGTAGAGGGGTATTATGAGTGTGTGTAAGTGGGTATGTAGTGTGTTTCTGTATAAAGAAACGCATCAATGAACAACAACTTTAGTAATATATTTTGTATTAACCACTATTACATAGAAATCTTCCAATATTCAACAAAAAAAAAAAAGAAGAAAAAAACACATTACAACTACAGGACTCAACAAACATTGTATGCATCTGTGTGTGTATGTTTACTATAGAAAGTTGTCATGTATTTGTTTATGTGTCAGAGCAGAAAAACACTAAAGTAGGAGTAGTAGTGGCTTTATGGTAAGAAAAAAAGTGAATTGAGAAAAAAGTTAAAAACTTTTGAAATATGCGAGAATAAAAGCAAAAGACCAAGTAAAGGATTAATATGTCAGAAGCAGTGGTATTGTAGTTTGAGTCAACATGTGTTGACATGTTGATTTAATCTTTACCTATATAGTACAATACACACACAAAAAAAAAAATTCTAACACTAAACAGAAAACGAGCTTGCACTCTCTACCAAACAATTGAACGTTTGGCGAAACACATAATTACATGTACACATTATCCTAAAACATACCCTGAAGGAAACCTGGGTGCAAGTGTCTCCAAGTCACCAAGTCATCACTCTGTTCAAATTTGTGAAAAATGTTGAGCAACATTGATTATTCCACACGAAAATTTTGGCATTTATCAATGTTACCAATCTTGCGAGTTTGTACAATTTGACGTTTTTATTCCTTCAAAGTATGCTACATTGTTTCGTGTATGTAAACAAACGCCACATGTATTTTACTAAAATTATTTGTTTTTAATAAAAAATTTAATAAAAAAAGTAAATATGGATAAAAAAAACTGTTACCGATTGTGTTATTTTAATTTTTTATTTCTTTTTTAATATTAAGTTCATATTTTTTGCTTTTGCTTAAAATTCTACGTGAAATAAAGGCAGCTTACATTATTTCGCAGTTGTAAAAAAAATGTTGCCAGAAACATTTCGGAACTTTTTCACAAAATAAACAGAGTACAACTCCATCAACATTATTTCGTAGATATTACGCACAAGTTTTTTTCATATGCATTTTGACAGCATTTCACGTGAAATGTTGAACAGAGTACCAGGCTTTAAACACGAAAATTTTTTTATCAATAACAACTGAGAAGTACAATTCCTATAAAAGTTAAAGAAATAATAAAAAAAGATTGTTATGATTTCGTATTCGTACCAAAAGTGTAGACTACAGTTACTTAAATAGTCAATCAGTACAGATTCACTAGTGACATTTCCTGCAGGGTATTAACTCACTCATGCTTACAATTTTCCTCTATTTATTAGATTGTTTATGTATGTTACAGAGAAATATTTTTTATATGTTTGTATGTATATAAAAATGACTTTCAGCTCAATGTTTTCAAATATTATAAATTGAAAAAATATATCTTGACACCTTGGATTTCTAATAGGAATATATCCTAGCAATTATGTTTACTGGAAAGAAGTTTTAAATAATTTAACCCATTAAAGACGGTTCATAGACCGCTCGTACGATTTTGACGAAACTTTCAGAATTTTACCTGGAGGTCCATAGAAGTTGCTTGGTAAAAAAAAAATTTTACCTCCCCCCATTCCTGAGATAGGACATGGGTATTGAAATACCCAACCGTCTTTAACGATATCCTTTTTTAAATATTTTTAAGCAATTTTGTTTTTCTTATTTCAGTATAAATAAAAAGCTTTTTATTTGTTTACAAAATTATTAATTTTATTGACCACTCAAAGTTCCGGTACACCCAACTGTGCCATTTAAAATGTCCAGGGTTGCTTCGAAGAGTGTTAGAAATATTTAAAATAACGCCGTAAAAAGTAAATCCAACTTTAAACTCTATAGCTTAATAGTTTGTTTTTAAAAAGGGGATTCCCAGTTTTCTCTCCTTTTTCAGAATTGTTTTTTTTAGTAAAGCAAAGTGAACAGGTGAAAGCAAGTGATTTTTTTACAATAAAACAAGTGCATAAAAACATAAATTTATACGAAACTTATAGAAAATTCGTACTACTGCCGAATTACAGAAAATTCTCGATAGCTGGTCCGATGGGGAAGAAGATTTTGAAAGAGAATCAGATACAACTCATGTTGTTATATTACCACCCGATGACGTCGACGAGATAAGTGATACGGAGGAGTTGGATGACAATTTACGAGTGTTGAACGACGACCAAAATATGCCTCACGAGATTACTGGGACTTTCGAAATAGAACGTTTCTTCAGTAGATGGAATGAAGATATACTATCTGCTGAAAACGAGAATGATGAATTGCCAGTGACCAGTAAGGTTGGAAAGAAGAGACGTAAAATTGATAAGGGAATGAAACCAAAATGGTCCTGAAAGCATAATTACAAGTTTGAGAAGAAGCCTTTGGATGAAACGGAGACATCACACAAAGCTCTATATGTACAGATTTGTGAAATGAGTCCCCAGCAACTTTGGGAATTGTTTATTGATGAGGAGGTGTTGGACCTTATAGTGAATTCCACCAACAAGTATGCTGCAGCAAACAATTGTCCACCATTTGTAGCAACACCTGCGGAAATCAAAACATTATTGGGCGTCTTATATATAACAGGCTACCACACGTTACCACAAGTAAATTCTTACTGGTCAAACCGAGAATCACTAGGGTTTGTGATGATAAAAGAATGTATGCCAAGAGATAGATTCAAACGTGTCAAACAATTTTTTCATGTCTGCGATAATTCGGCACTAGATCCTACTAACAAATTTTCTAAAGTGTCGCCATTAAATAGCCTGATAAACAAAAAGTTTCTTCAGATTGAAGTATTTCCCATAATCTTTTCACTGATGAGCAAATGATAGCCTACTATGGCAGACATTCCTGCAAAATGTTAATCAAAGGAAAGCCAATTAGGTTTGGTTACAAATATTGGTGTTTGGCTTCTGACGAAGGCTACTTGTTTCAGTTTATGCCATACGCAGGCGCAACAAAACAGGATAACTCGGAGTTACAATTAGGAGAAAGGGTGGTACTTTCCCTTCTTTCTCATCTTGATGTCCCCGCGAAGCATACCGTAACGATTGACAATTTTTTTACTTGCCATTAACTATTAACACGTTTATCGGGTGATGGATTTTTCGCCTTGGGGACTGTTCGTGAAAATCGGACTAATCATGCTCCACTGATGGACGTCAAGAAAATGCGTAAACAGCCCCGTGGAACTTCAAACTTTTGTTTTGATGTGGACAATTCTATAATTGCTGTACGTTGGAACGATAATTCGGAACCTTATTCACAAAAATTTTGTACGTAATTAATCAATTAATTTGCTTCCGTTATTATTTTTTTAGGCCGTAACATTATTATCGTATAATTATAATAAATACATGGGAGGGCAAAAAGTGGTATTGGCCATTAGTTTCAAACGCTTTCGATGCGGCTATGGTGAACGCATGGAAACTGCATTGCCTTTGTCGCAAATATGAAAAAAAAACCCAAATGTCTCAATTTTATTTTAGAGTGGAAGTATGCGAGATGATAATGATGAAGTTTAATCGACAAAATGCCAATAAGATTATGGTTTCCGGAGTTCAAATGGAAGTAAGATATGATCGCGTTGATCATTTAATCGGAAAACTCCCAGCACGACGTCGCTGCCGGCAGTGCGGTGGCAAAACAGAGTACGGATGTTTGAAGTGCCAGGCGAATTTGCACCCAGCACCATGCTTCCTGGATTACCATAGAAGTGTCACACCAGATAACTCTTAAATTGCAAAGTCTAAATTACCTCTAATTTTCTTTAAATACATTTAAAAAATATAGAATTTCGCTTTTTATTTACGCCAAAAATAAATATTTCAATATAGAGAAAATAGTTAATTTTATAACTCATTAGAACCCATTTTTACTTTTTAGGGTGTGACGGTCCAGTGTGTTGAAAAATCGCTTTTATTTTTTTCACATTACAGTGCGGCACCTAAGGCTATTTAGAATGTGCAGGCGTTTTTCATTTTTCGCATTATCCCTTATTTGACAAACATTTTTCTGATCATTTTTTTATAAACAAAAAAACTCAATTTTTCCAATTCTCAAACTAAAGCAAAAATTAAAAAAAAAAATTTTTTTAATTAATTTAAAAATTAAAAAAAAATTTTTTTAATTTTTCCCACATTAATCAAACTCTAGTATTAAATAAAAAAGCAACTTGCAGTCATTATCTCTTATCAGGCCAACGCAGGAGTTTTTTTACTACTTTAACCTTTTTGGGTATTTAAATACCCAGTCCACTAAAATGGGTTAACTACTTTTCCCATATCAAGAATGATCAAACAAAAACTGCCGTATTCCTAAAAAACTTAATAGGATTTGAATTAGATTTAATGGAAATTTTTTATGGAAATGTAGTTTTAAAAGTGCGTTTGAAATATAAATTCCCATTTTAGTGTGAAAAAGTTAGTTACTAGTGCATTCTCTTAACACAGGGTTATCCATTTATTGGTTTAAAAACCGGCAGTCTGAAAAGGCCGTTAGCCTTTTTTTTAAGTATAATTTATTTCGTGAAAGCTTTGCCATTTACAAATTAAAGACTTGCATTTACAATTGTTCGTACAAGTTTCTGGGTTTTTACTAAAGTGAGTGCATTTTACACGATCTGTATTTAGCAGTGTACTTTAAAAATTTTCCACTGCAAAGGGAATACATGTCGTTGTTCATGGCTTAACAGTGGCTTCATTTTTGCCTTTTGTGACTTTTTAATCCGACCTCAAATTCTGGGCGCCACATATGCCATCTCGGATCCTTTCCCCAAATGTCCAATTTTTTTAACTTGCCAAAAAATTCCTTCGAAAACTTAGTATAACTAGCTTTTAATATACTGGCCGCTCCCCAATTTAATTTATAGAATTTCCGTGCCATTACAGTTTAACATTAAGATTCACTCATTTGTATGCACATTATTGATTTTGTATTTTTTTATTTTTAGAATTATGCAATTTTTTTAGTTCTTGTTTTGTCAAGGTATCGTATCGTGGATACGCCATGTCAAGCCATGAACAACGATATGCGATATGATGAGATCAGACTTTAAATGGCAGCGCTACATATAAAACACCAAAAGCGCTGTATTTGGGGGCGTGGCAAAAAAACGTTTCTTGTTTTAGAAACTGCATTGACATATCTTTCATTCTAGGGGGTGACAGGCACAAGTTTTTTTTCGACCCACCCAAATATATATGATATTTTGTTTTGACAACACTTCAAGATACCCCCTTGCACGTCACGTAGCAATAGCTTAAACGTACTACATAAGCGGTGGTTCAAACTTTTTGAGCTTTACGGAGTAATGATGGTCATTATAATTGGCCTTTTTTGCAAGGAATTGGCAAAACATATTTTAAAGAAATTTGAAGAGACTGCACAGAAAAAATTATTGCTAAAATATTTTCAAACAAACGCTGGTTTCAAAAATTTTTTAATTTCTACAAATTTTTTTGACTGTTTCAATTAATATTTTTGCTTGATTTTTTATTGTATCAACAAAAATGTTGACAACTGTTAAAACATAAAATATGCGCTTTATTGGTTTCAAGATTTCATAATTTTGTATGAAATACTTAACGCTCTTTAATGTAGTCGTTTTTTGCAATTTTTTTTTTGATCGTAAGCCACACTACTTTATGTAAAATAAATGAGCAACAACAAAAAACACATGCAGTCTTTTTTGTACGCCTTAAAAAAGTACAACAAAAAGAAAGATGATAAAATAGCGTAATAAAAAAAACCACAACAATAGTAGGTATGTGCACTCAAAATATTATGTAGATAAATTCAAAAGAAAATTTATTGTAATGCTAAGTTCACACTTAGGCCCGTTTTCACGACTTAACGATAGCTAAATGTAGGAAGTTATCGAACAGATAATGAGCTTTTAATTATCACAAGTTCCCTTTAATCCATTGATGCCCACGGTAGTAGTATTGGTGAGAGTGACGAAATAACACTGGAAGAAAACAATTTGCTATTCATTTTATTTAGTCGTCAGCGAGATTGCGACGAAAGCACATGTGTGACGGGTGTTGTCATTTTTTTTCTGTTTCTTTGTTTAACAAAAGGGAAATTTAAAATTAATGAATGTACATATTTAAGTAATACACTTGGTGAATGTATTTATTTTAGTAATTCTCTTGATGAATGTATTGATTGGTATATATATATCTATAATACATACATATATAATAATATATATGCGGACATCTGGATAGTATGATATATTTCGGAATAAAAAGATTCTTCGAAGTGTTTATAAATTTTTCCTCAATTAATCATTGTTCAATTTGCAATTAAAAAGTAATAAAATCTTCTAAGTTGATACTCTTATTGCAGTTACGTAATAAAAGTATATTTCTCAAACTAGAAGAATTCAGCTTATTCCGTTTTTTTGAGCAAATATAATTCAAATCTGAAAATTCTGAGTTTGCCTGCAAAAATGTATAGTCATTATAACAGGTCAAAGTTACCGCCGAAAAATTGTATCCCACAGACTCGAAATTTTACAGGGGAAGGTTTTTTTTAAATAAAATCAGTTTGAATAAATAATATTTACATTATAAATTTTAAAATAATGGCTTTTTTCAAACTGATTTTATTTAAAAAAAACCTTCCCTGTAAAATTTCGAGTTTGTGGCATAAAAAAGTAAGCAATAAAAATAGTGCGAAACCAACAAGTTTCATTAATACATCAATAAAACACATCTTCTTACCCAAAAATTTTACCTGCTGTCACATTTGCTTTTATGTGTATAGGTTTACACATAAATTGTAGGAAAACAAGACTTTTTTTAACTTGTTTTTTAAATATTTTTACTTACTTAAGAAAAGTGTTTTCAAAGAAAAAAACCCACCGACGCGATTGGTACAGAAACAAAAATATTTTTACAAGCACAAAATACCAACAAATTATTGTGGCTATTTTTTCTTAATAATTTCTGCATTTAGGTACGTCTTTTTAACGAAAGTAAAAGTGACCCTTTTCAGGTACAAAGAATTTTTTTCACAAACAAAACACATATCGTTAGCTTAAATGCAAAACAATGTAGATATTATTTGAAAATTACAAATTAATAGAATACAATATTTTTTCCTTAATTTAGTAATACTCTTTGTGAATGTATTTATTTATTTATTTATTTGCAAATAATTCATGTCTTTGTGAACATCTTCAAAATGTTTTTTTAAATTATATTTCTTAGTTTTTTTAAATGTCTTATGACAAATAAGACATTGCATGTCATCAAAAGCATTTTGTAACATAAAATAATTTTCGACTGACATCATTAATAAATCGCAATAATTTCAATTTATGTGTTAACTCACAGCAGTCTCGATGACGATTAAAATAAGACACAGAAGTTCTGCCAGTGTAGTTTGTCTCTCGCACTCAACATGCTGATTTCCTATTGGTTGATTGACGATCAAACAAAAGAGCGTAAGTATACGTGTGAGTTTCATTTGCTGATATCAGCCACTACTGGGCATCTTTGCTTTAATCTAAAAGTGAAGGATAAGCTAAAGAGAGGAACGTTCTACCTTTAACTTTTGTCGTAAGGTTTAGATTTGAGATTGCCATATTATATTCACATATTTTTTATATATGGCAACTCCAATTATTCGTATATTTTGTAAATGTAAAAAAAGTACGTAGTTGCCAGTTTGTGTTTTTATTTTGGCAAAAATAATCGGTATTTTCTTTAGTATTGCCACATTTTCAAAAATGTTAAGTTTATTTTATACAGAAGTTGTGAAAACGAAAAATAGTTGAAGGTAACCTCAACTAGTGCTAAAGGTACAGTTTACTATTTCGAACTTTATAGCTAAGTCGTGAAAACGGGCCTTAGGTTTTTAAACGCGTTTAAGCTAAATGTTGATTTAGCTAATCAAAGCCGTTCACATTAAATTTGAGATGATTAAGATGACTGATGATTAAGAAAAAAACACAACAAATAAATTGTTTTTCTTTAAAGTATTAGAAATGGATAAAAACACTTTTATAAAGTTATTAGAAGATTATTTTAATCATTTTAATGATAAAATTGTGTGAATTTATGAATTATTTAAGGAAAAAAATAAAGACATTAAGCAGAAATCTTGGCCGGTTGTACACGATCATGTTGGCGATTCTACATTTGAGGTATGTTCAGTGGATTCTATGTGATTTTTGAAGTGATTTAGTTGTAATCATGTCAATTTGAAGTGATTAACAAATCACTTCAATGTATGGGTAATCATCTCGATTTTGAAGTGATTAGAGCTTAATCACGTTCGAACTGCTTAAACGTGTTTAAGAAGCCAAATGTGAACATACTATAAGCAACTAAAAATTTATTTAAAAAACGGATTGTTTTTATTTTATTTATAGTAAATTAATTTTACATTAATTTTCAAATTTTTTATTTATTAAAAAGCATATTCCGTAAAATTTAATTGTTGTCACTAAAAAAGATATTTTAACCGACGAAAATTCAAACTACATAAAAAAATACGAAAAAACATTATTTTTTGTACCTAGTTTGTTTGTTGAATAACAAACAAAAATGTTAAAAAATCAAGTTATTCGTAAAATAACTATTTTTTATTATTATAACCCATAATCAGTAACTGTAATAATTTTATGAGTGTATTAATTAAACGTTTCAACAACAGAAACAACAACAACATCATAAGAAACAAAATTTATTTTTGGTTGGTTTCAAAGTTGGTAAAATAAGAATGAATAGAAATCCCGTTTTCTATTTTTTAAATTTTGTCAGTTAAATACATAAAATTTTTGCAGTAGAATGATGACGAAACCCATCGGGTTTCTGCTTCAGTTTTTAGTTGAGATTCCTTCTTCTTAACTCAAGGAAAGGATAAGACCAACGGTGAATGTGTGCAACTAAGCTATAACAAGAGAGAGAGAGAGACAGACAAGATAAGAAAGAAATTATTTCATAATTAAAATGTGTCCCAAAGCCAGCCGCGTCACCGTATGTCGTCTCCTCCTCGCCACCTGCTCTGTCTGCTGCATCGACTGCTTTCAGTGCAAAAAGAAAAAAACTTTTTTGTTTGATTCAGTAAATGATTTGCTCCTTATATTTAAGAATTTCAGTAAATTTTTTTGTTTGACTCAGCTTAATTATTTGTTTGAAAAAATCAGGGTTTTTTTCAATAAACGAAATGCAAAATAAATGGTTTAAATATGAAAATTTGTTTGTAGGTCCTGTTTTAAACAAAAAACGTTTTGATCCGGAAAATTTTTTGTTTGAATTAAAAAAATAATTTTTTCTGTGTGGAATCATTACAAATGTAGTCAGGCCTATCACTTCTGTTAGTTAAAGTGTGGCGGATAATCCAATCGGGCCGTAAGAGACTCATTTGGATTTGCACTTTTTTCCGTCCATATAAAGTCCAACTTACTTAAAAATTAAAGCCGGCTGATCATTCACATCGCCGTATATATGCTAATTGGGTAGCAAAATTGTAGAATATGGGGCTCGGAGAACCAAGAAGTGATTGTGAAAAAGCCATTGCATCCGGAATGGTATGAATTTGTCATTGGACCGTATTTGTTCGAAAATGGCACTGGAAGAACCTTTACCTTCAGTTTAGGGGGTTATGGCCGTATTCAAACCTACCTTTCTTAGCCTGCGATTTAAGATCATGAACAGGATGACATGCGGTTTTAACCCGGATACCATGGTACCCACCTAGGTATATTTAGATGAAAAAAATTTATTAAGAATTAAAATTTTTAAACGAGCTTCTGGATAGTCGTTATTTAACTTAAACGAAAACGATTTCAGATTCTAGATTTATTTTTTTGCTCCTTTAATACTCCAAAAAATTTGCTTCAACTTTAACCATCGCAACATGCGCACCCGGGTACTTCGGTACCCAATACAATACAATACACTTTATGGGATAACACAACCACGTTTTAACTGCTCAAAAAATTTAATAAACTAAATTCTGTATCATACAATTAATTAAGTTTATTTTTCAAAGCGTTAGTATTATAATACGAGGAAGTCTCATTTACATATCATGTATGACAAAAAATGTTCAACTGTTATACTAAAAAATACTGTCCTGTATAAAAAGTTTTAAATGTTAGCCCTTATGCAATACAAAGTTAGAAAATCATATTTTTACATAAATATAATTTAATGCGCTTTTAAAACGTTTAAAAACTAAATTTTATTTCATAAAAATATTGATTAGTAATACATTATAGTTATTGGGTACCCGGGTATCCCGGGTGCTAAATAATGTGGATAAATTTGGGTTTTAAGACAAGGGTTAAATAACACGGTGCCACGAGCCATGTGAATGTTTCAGAACACATAATTTCACATTTTGACGACGTCAGTTGTCCAATAAGATACCTTTATTTGACGCCATTAGACTTTTTTTGTGGGGCTACGTCAAACACAGTGTTTACGTTGGAGCATTTGAAAATGAACATTCGTCAAATTATCGCCCGGATTCCGCCTGAAATGTGCGAAAAAGTGGTCAAAAACTACCTCAAAAAGATCGAATGGTGCAACCTATCTAGAAGCAGTCGTTTAAATGGTATTGTATGTTGTACCTAACGTCATGGTCTAAGCGTTATAATGAAATAAAAGTTTCATCGAAATCATAGCTTTATGTAAGTTTTATTTAGGCCCTAATAATGTAAAACGCAACGAAAAGCCTAAGAATTACATTGAAAGCAAGAACAAAGTCAGGAATATTTAGTCATTTTGTTGTTGCTTTCCACAAGCTATGTAGTGTTTGAAATTTTAAAACGCAATGTGAATTTCTGTAGAAAGCAACCACAAAAATACTAAATTAACAAATACATATTTATGATTAATTGATTCTTTGGTGTAGCGTTTAATATGATTAGGACCTTGACTTTACATTTGAAACAGCAAAATGGATAACCCTTTGCTTGACAGATTTTAAATTTTGTTTGAATATTTTTTAACAAAGGGGATTATTTACATTTTGTACCAATTTTATTTTTTCCTCGCATTTCAATGCCTCTTATCAACGTTTTGCAGGGCCTTTTAATAAAAATGGTTTTTATCACCAGTTACAGTTTATTCTTTTAGATGGTTTTGTATTGAACGTTTATAAGTGTGTATGTATTTCTCAATTGGATTTGTTGTTTCTATTAACAAAAAAACGTAAATTAACAAATATGGATTAAACTGAGGATATCGACAAAAAAATTCACAGACAATACATGACGATAATACACTTCAATGCAGGATGCATAAAAGCAACAGCTTAAACAAATATTGATGGAAAAAAATGTCTAAAATTGTTATTTCTCTATGGTGTTAACATCGATTGTACATGAGTTTTGTCATAAGTTTCCCTTAACTAGAGGTTTGTGAAGACACAACCCAGCAAAGGTTTAAAACGAAGGGTTAAAGAGTTAGACACTTTATAAATTAGGGCTCTGCTTATAATTAGAATTCAATTAAGGCACACTTGAAGTAAAGCATAATATTTGACTGAAATTTAATGTTATGTGTCTTTTAATTTGAGACCCAGAAATCACTATTGGCTCGTGTCTTAATTTTTCGTTTTACTGAATAATATTTTTATATTCTTTTTTTTGGATTTTACCTTAGGAAATAGACAAATTATGCCATCTGTGCAATAAGTAGAACATTTTTTTTAAAGAGCAGTACTTTGGGATACAATTAAATGCTGACACTAAATCGAAATTTATATTTGCAAAAAGTAATCAATATCAACTGCAAATTTTCAATAACCTTGTCGTTTTTTGTTTACTTGGGTATGTTTTCAAATCAGCCAAAAATTGTTATATCTATTATTATTTTTTTTAATATTTCATTGTCCTGTGTCTGTTGCATAAATTTGGTCTTATTATGCTGGCTTATACCCAACAAATGCAATGATTTCAATTCACAAGTCTATGAAAAAAATTAATTTATAACCTTTTAAGCGTACATCGATCTGAAAGAAACCGATTTTTTTTTGGTACTTTTGGCTGAGCTTAGTTTTAAGTTTAAAAAAAAATATTTACGATTTTACATTAGTCTTAAGCTTGGGATATTTGGTGATAAAATTATTTATTTATTAAATATTTAGTTCAATTGCAATTACAAATTAAATTCTACATAAAACAATTAAGAAAGTGTAGTTGGTCAAGCCCGACCATATGATATCCTATCACAGTTTTGTTTTACCTTATTTATTCCACTTGGAAACATAAGACTTCTACTAGAAAACTCCAACTTAATCTCTCGTTAAATATAATCTTACAGCCAGGCCCACGATGTCACACGTTAACGTTCGCATAGAAAATCACATTTAAAACAAAAACAATTTCTAAGATTTGTTTTTATTTTAAATGTAATTTTCTATGCGAACGATAACGTGTGACATCGTGGGCCTGGCTGTTAATTTCATCAAAATACTTCTTAAACTGTTTTAATTCCGCTAAGACCGTTCTGCACCACGTATTTCTTGGACATCCCGGTAGTCTGCTACCTTGAGGGTACCGTGCTGATCTTGCTTTACAGTTGCTTGGTTTTTGGAGGGTGTCATCTATCCATTTCCATTTTCTTCTCGTTATTTGACGTATTGTCGATTCTTCTTTTGTTCACCTAAGGAGATCTGTATTAAAAATTGTTTTTGGATAAAAAAGATTTTGCAAGATCTTATTTATGAAAACTTGGAACCCAGTATTGATAGACAAACTTTAGAAAGTGGACACTTTTTGGAACCCATGCGTAATCATTGACACTTCAGAAAAAAATTATGTTGTTAGACTAACTGTCTGTTTTTCAAAATTTAATAAACATTTTCGATAGGGAATTTATATTGAAACTACAACAAAAAAACTCAAATTTGTTTTTGTATTCAATATAAATTTCTAAACGAACATTTTTAATTCAAATTTTGATATTTTAATTAATCTTAAGTTCATCAAATTTAATTTTCATTAAATTATTTTTATGAGTGTTAAACGGCAAAACCCTCTAAAGAGATTGAAAGGTTGCAATTGAAACATGTAATGGTAACCTGTCCGTAAAAAGCCTGGGTTCGAGCCCAGCGGCAGTCAAGAATGAATAATTATCAATAAATTTTAATTAATTTTCATGTTGTAAAATTCCTTTCTTCATAAAAATAATTTAATGATGAACCAAATTTGGTACAATTGAAACTTTATTGGTACACTGGTACAATTCATCAATTTTTGGTACAATTAAAAAAAATATCCACGAAATTTTATCATATCTTTGAGGTGGATTCACTCACTTTTCTTTTCAATAATACAACTTCTAATTACATACCTCCAGCCATGACCAGAACTACCAAAATGGCGTTACTGGTTATTTATGTTCATGATGTTATACTAACATATTAAGGTCATGCCTACATAAGTATATGTACTCGTATCCCTGTAGGAAGTCTAGGATCAAGTGTTTCCAAATCGCCACTTTTGTATATTGTTTTGTCTGCCTTCGAGAAAAAAAGAGAAATAGATACAGTTTTGCTTCTTCTTAATTTTGTGCAACCACACCACAATAGTGGAGAGGGTATTATGGGTTTGTGTGTAGCTCTAAAAAATATAAATAGTAAATCATAATCAATTTCTAAGACGATTTAACTATGTCCCTCCGTCCGGCTGGTTGTTTCTCGATGGAACCTTGTGCGCAAGGTACAGGTCGCTATATTTAAGGTAACTCGATGAAATTCTGTACATAGGTGTTAATTCAAAAACGACAAAATATTTGACGAAAAAACCCAAAAAAGCGTGATCAAATTTTTGCTCCATTTTTAACAATTTCTATTGACTTACAAAACTTTATTTGTAAGAAGATTATTGTATTTATAATATAATTAAGAATTTATTTAATAATGTTTGATCTGGCCAAACGTTCTGCAAAAACAAAATTTTTTTACATAAATTTTCATATTAATTCGAATCTGTATTTTAATTCCAACAACAATTTATAAAGCATTCCTACTTTAATAGTCTTATTCCTTCAATATTATCTATGCACTATAAATTCCCAGATTATATTTGTCAAAATTTTTTTAATAAAACTAGTGGTACCGTGTAGGACGTCAAATAATAGGTGTGAACATAGCTATGTATATGTAGATAAAGATATCTAAATAATATTTGGTCCAAAGAACTTTTATATTTATCGTAACCTCATAACACATTTTTTTTTTGTTCTGGCTGGTCCACGATTGCCCATGAAACCCAAGTATCGTACACCCTCAAAAACTGTGGTGTAGGGTTTTAAATGCCTGGGCTTGACCGACTAAACTTTCTTACTTGTTTTGTTTTTATTGACTAAATAACTGTTATTAATTCTTACTATGTATGCCTTTTAGCGAAATTTTGGTACGTTTTATGTCAATTTGGTACAATTTTGCCAATGAGGCAGTACAATTTAAGAATTGTCAGATCCCAACAGTGGTTTAGACCACATGGGCGCAAGGTCTCTTTTCCTGAAGGAAGCTTGTATGTGAAGTTATGGACCGATTTTAACCATTTTTAACAGGCTTGGCCCTTTAGACAATTAGAATCTATGTACTAAATTTCATCACATTATCTGAAAAATTGCGAACTGAAAGTTTTGGCACAAGGTTTACATGGGCAGCCATCAAGCCTGCCAGGCAGACGAACGCACATCATTAGATCAAAAAGCGATCTGTATACTTAAAGGTGAGTAAAGCAACAATATTTCAAGGTGTAATATATATCAGAACATATGCATAATATTCTCTTCACTATTGTGGTGTTCAGGCCGTTGTAGTTGAATTAATCCATTCTCTAACAGAAAAGGTCACTAACACCTTAACTACCGGATCACATTGATTCTAAATTAAAAACTAAAACTAAATTAAAATTAAAATACTGGAGAATTATGGTGAGTTTATGATTGAAACAAAGTGGAAGCAAAGAAGTCTAAAATATTTTCTAGTAAATTAATAATTACTTGTAGATTTAAGAGTCTTATTAGGTGTCACATTGTTTAATGTAAAAAAATGTGTTTTATTAAAAGCTTTTTTTTTAAATTCAATAATGAATAATTAAAACTTTTAATTCGATTTCAGGTTTAAGAATATTTTTTAATTATTAAAATAAAAAGTTTTTTCGAGCTCGAGGCCAATTATTTGTAAAAAATATATGTATATTATTTATTAAATTATTTGTTCCAATATTTCGATATCCTTCGGATATCATTATCAAGGCTGTAACAATATAAGAAAAACAACAATTTACGAAACATATTAACAAAGACTGTGCTAAATAAAAATAAAATACATAATTACAACAAAAAAGAAAACAAAACACTTACAATGAGTTACAAATATATTTGTAAGAGACGTATTACTATCTCCACATTTAATATTGCACTAACTTAACTATTTAATTTTCTTTTTTATTATGTGTCTATAGCTATTGGCGCAGTTTTCCGTGTCTGTTTTATAATTAATTCTCCTCTCCTTTGGTATATTTATTATATGAAGCATCTCTAAAGTATACCGTTTATTATATTTCGCCTCTCTTTGTAATATCTCCACATTTTTTAAGTTTGGTGTATGCAGTCTCTCTGCACAGTGGGATGCGAGTGCAGTTTTTTGTGTTGATATTTTATTAATGTTTTTAAAATCTGATTTATGTCCAGCTATACGAGTCTTAAGTTTATTTTTTGTAGTACCGACATAAACTTGATCGCATATGTCTTGGTCATTTCCTGCACAACTAATCTTATATACTACGTTAGTGTTATCCAATTTGTCAAGTTTACATTTGTTGTTTGAGAAAAGTTGTTTTAATGTATTTGTCGATGTGTGAGCAATCATAAATTTGTCCTTATTATAAATGTGAGCATTCTTTATTCTCTCTGCGATACTTGGTACATACGTCATTGATTTATATATTTTCGTATTCTCTTTATGTTCCCTAGGTGGTTTTTTTCCATAGTTTTTAATTAAAGTTTCTATTATATTTTTAGGGAAAGAGTTTCTTGTAAGAATACTTTTAATTTTTTCTTTATTGGAAGAATGGAACGACTCATCGCTAATGGAAAGGACCCTGTTTATCAAATTGTTGGCCGTATTCATTATTATCTTTTTCGGTTGGCAAGAATTGAAATTAATAATTCTCCCTGAAGCCGTCGGTTTTTGGTACCAGTCTATTTTAATTATGTTTTTGCTCCTTATGACCAGGGTATCCAAGTATGGCAGTTTTCCGTTAACCTCCTCCTCCATTGTAAATTTAATGTTTTTATGAAATGCGTTCAGTTGTTCTAAGGTCCTTTCTATTGCACTTATCTTTATAATTCCAAAAAGGTCGTCAACATATTTCGTCAATAATTTAGGTTTTTCGTCCAGATTATTCATGCATGTTCCAAGGAGTTCCTCCATCACTATATCTGCCACAATAGGTGATGCCGGTGAACCCATTGGCAGTCCTTTGCATTGGATGTATACTTTGTCGTTGTACTTAAAATATCTGTTATCCTTAACGCAAAATCTTAGAATTCTCAAAAATAGTTCCTTTGGCATATTTGTATGTTTCTCTATGTCAATCCATTTGTTCTTTATAACATCTATTGCGTAGTCCACTGGTATACTTGGAAAAAGTGATACCACATCAAAGGAAACTAATTTTTCGTCCGTATCTATTGCACTGTTGTTTACCTTATGTCTAAATTGCACTGCATCCCTTACGTTGTAAATCGAAAATTCAGTAAGTTTTTTCAAAACATTTGTCAGTAATTTGCATAGCTCGCTGGACGGCGAGTTAACTGATGCACAGATTGGTCTAAGAGGGTAATCTTCCTTATGGATTTTAGGAAGTCCATATATTCTAGGTGCAGTTGCCGCGTCATTTTTCAGTCTTCTCTTTTCTATCACAGTTATATTATTGCACAAAAATAGTTCATCTACCAGGTCATGGCTCTTCTTCTTCAGCGATAATGTGGGATCTTTATTTGTCCACCTATATGTCATCATATCATTAAGGATATTCTTCATCCTAATATCATAATCCTTTTTCTCCATTGCTACTGTGACATTACCCTTATCCGCTTTTAATATAAGTATATTCTTGTTTTTGTGCAAAAATTTTCTAGTTTGTTCCACTGTACTAAGTATATAGCGTTCTCTCCTATTTAGATTTTGTTTGTTTATGTGATTTTCCAGCATTGAAGTGAACTGTGTTCTAGCTGTCTCTTGCTCTTCTTTGTCCTCTATAGTCTGGATGCAATCTTCTCCATCAGCAATCATTTTAAAAAGTGGGAATTTTCTCTTCTCTGTTGGTATCGCATATTTCTCTCCTAGTGATAAGAGCCATTGAGTCTCTTTTGGTATGTCTGTGCCCGTTTTGTTAACAAACCACTTGTCATTATAGATAATGTCAAGCTCATTTATTTGTTTTTTCCGTAAATTGTCAAATTTCTTTCTGTGATTGGTCTTAATGTTAATATAACTTTTCTTCATAAGTGTCTCTTCACAGTTCCAAAGTTGTGTTTTTTCGTCTGGTGTCAAGTGTTTATTTATCTTCCTCTCCATTTCATCTACTTCGACGGTAGTATACTTAACAATTTCATGTTTTTGTCTAATCAATAAATTGAGTAATTTTCTATGAAAATTTTCCAATATTTTATTAAGTGCACTGTCGATTTTGTTGGGAATAGTCCGATTGTGTTCAAAGATTTTAAAAACGTTTTTTGTTGAATTGTCCAAAAAATTTGGTATAATACCTGTATTCTTACATCTCATAAGAAATGTTATTGTAGACATCGCATTCAGTTGACGTTTCTTCAAAGTTTTCCGTTTGTTAATGTAATTCTTGATGTTGTGGTGTTGATGTTTGATGTTGTTGTATACCATTTTTACGGCGTGCTCTCCGTAATATATTAAATTAAATTTGTACTTCTTCGACCTTTTTTTAAATTATTAAAATAAAAAGTTTTTTCGAGCTCGAGGCCAATTATTTGTAAAAAATATATGTATATTATTTATTAAATTATTTGTTCCAATATTTCGATATCCTTCGGATATCATTATCAAGGCTGTAACAATATAAGAAAAACAACAATTTACGAAACATATTAACAAAGACTGTGCTAAATAAAAATAAAATACATAATTACAACAAAAAAGAAAACAAAACACTTACAATGAGTTACAAATATATTTGTAAGAGACGTATTACTATCTCCACATTTAATATTGCACTAACTTAACTATTTAATTTTCTTTTTTATTATGTGTCTATAGCTATTGGCGCAGTTTTCCGTGTCTGTTTTATAATTAATTCTCCTCTCCTTTGGTATATTTATTATATGAAGCATCTCTAAAGTATACCGTTTATTATATTTCGCCTCTCTTTGTAATATCTCCACATTTTTTAAGTTTGGTGTATGCAGTCTCTCTGCACAGTGGGATGCGAGTGCAGTTTTTTGTGTTGATATTTTATTAATGTTTTTAAAATCTGATTTATGTCCAGCTATACGAGTCTTAAGTTTATTTTTTGTAGTACCGACATAAACTTGATCGCATATGTCTTGGTCATTTCCTGCACAACTAATCTTATATACTACGTTAGTGTTATCCAATTTGTCAAGTTTACATTTGTTGTTTGAGAAAAGTTGTTTTAATGTATTTGTCGATGTGTGAGCAATCATAAATTTGTCCTTATTATAAATGTGAGCATTCTTTATTCTCTCTGCGATACTTGGTACATACGTCATTGATTTATATATTTTCGTATTCTCTTTATGTTCCCTAGGTGGTTTTTTTCCATAGTTTTTAATTAAAGTTTCTATTATATTTTTAGGGAAAGAGTTTCTTGTAAGAATACTTTTAATTTTTTCTTTATTGGAAGAATGGAACGACTCATCGCTAATGGAAAGGACCCTGTTTATCAAATTGTTGGCCGTATTCATTATTATCTTTTTCGGTTGGCAAGAATTGAAATTAATAATTCTCCCTGAAGCCGTCGGTTTTTGGTACCAGTCTATTTTAATTATGTTTTTGCTCCTTATGACCAGGGTATCCAAGTATGGCAGTTTTCCGTTAACCTCCTCCTCCATTGTAAATTTAATGTTTTTATGAAATGCGTTCAGTTGTTCTAAGGTCCTTTCTATTGCACTTATCTTTATAATTCCAAAAAGGTCGTCAACATATTTCGTCAATAATTTAGGTTTTTCGTCCAGATTATTCATGCATGTTCCAAGGAGTTCCTCCATCACTATATCTGCCACAATAGGTGATGCCGGTGAACCCATTGGCAGTCCTTTGCATTGGATGTATACTTTGTCGTTGTACTTAAAATATCTGTTATCCTTAACGCAAAATCTTAGAATTCTCAAAAATAGTTCCTTTTTATTTTTTATTTAGCACAGTCTTTGTTAATATGTTTCGTAAATTGTTGTTTTTCTTATATTGTTACAGCCTTGATAATGATATCCGAAGGATATCGAAATATTGGAACAAATAATTTAATAAATAATATACATATATTTTTTACAAATAATTGGCCTCGAGCTCGAAAAAACTTTTTATTTTAATAATTTAAAAAAAGGTCGAAGAAGTACAAATTTAATTTAATATATTACGGAGAGCACGCCGTAAAAATGGTATACAACAACATCAAACATCAACACCACAACATCAAGAATTACATTAACAAACGGAAAACTTTGAAGAAACGTCAACTGAATGCGATGTCTACAATAACATTTCTTATGAGATGTAAGAATACAGGTATTATACCAAATTTTTTGGACAATTCAACAAAAAACGTTTTTAAAATCTTTGAACACAATCGGACTATTCCCAACAAAATCGACAGTGCACTTAATAAAATATTGGAAAATTTTCATAGAAAATTACTCAATTTATTGATTAGACAAAAACATGAAATTGTTAAGTATACTACCGTCGAAGTAGATGAAATGGAGAGGAAGATAAATAAACACTTGACACCAGACGAAAAAACACAACTTTGGAACTGTGAAGAGACACTTATGAAGAAAAGTTATATTAACATTAAGACCAATCACAGAAAGAAATTTGACAATTTACGGAAAAAACAAATAAATGAGCTTGACATTATCTATAATGACAAGTGGTTTGTTAACAAAACGGGCACAGACATACCAAAAGAGACTCAATGGCTCTTATCACTAGGAGAGAAATATGCGATACCAACAGAGAAGAGAAAATTCCCACTTTTTAAAATGATTGCTGATGGAGAAGATTGCATCCAGACTATAGAGGACAAAGAAGAGCAAGAGACAGCTAGAACACAGTTCACTTCAATGCTGGAAAATCACATAAACAAACAAAATCTAAATAGGAGAGAACGCTATATACTTAGTACAGTGGAACAAACTAGAAAATTTTTGCACAAAAACAAGAATATACTTATATTAAAAGCGGATAAGGGTAATGTCACAGTAGCAATGGAGAAAAAGGATTATGATATTAGGATGAAGAATATCCTTAATGATATGATGACATATAGGTGGACAAATAAAGATCCCACATTATCGCTGAAGAAGAAGAGCCATGACCTGGTAGATGAACTATTTTTGTGCAATAATATAACTGTGATAGAAAAGAGAAGACTGAAAAATGACGCGGCAACTGCACCTAGAATATATGGACTTCCTAAAATCCATAAGGAAGATTACCCTCTTAGACCAATCTGTGCATCAGTTAACTCGCCGTCCAGCGAGCTATGCAAATTACTGACAAATGTTTTGAAAAAACTTACTGAATTTTCGATTTACAACGTAAGGGATGCAGTGCAATTTAGACATAAGGTAAACAACAGTGCAATAGATACGGACGAAAAATTAGTTTCCTTTGATGTGGTATCACTTTTTCCAAGTATACCAGTGGACTACGCAATAGATGTTATAAAGAACAAATGGATTGACATAGAGAAACATACAAATATGCCAAAGGAACTATTTTTGAGAATTCTAAGATTTTGCGTTAAGGATAACAGATATTTTAAGTACAACGACAAAGTATACATCCAATGCAAAGGACTGCCAATGGGTTCACCGGCATCACCTATTGTGGCAGATATAGTGATGGAGGAACTCCTTGGAACATGCATGAATAATCTGGACGAAAAACCTAAATTATTGACGAAATATGTTGACGACCTTTTTGGAATTATAAAGATAAGTGCAATAGAAAGGACCTTAGAACAACTGAACGCATTTCATAAAAACATTAAATTTACAATGGAGGAGGAGGTTAACGGAAAACTGCCATACTTGGATACCCTGGTCATAAGGAGCAAAAACATAATTAAAATAGACTGGTACCAAAAACCGACGGCTTCAGGGAGAATTATTAATTTCAATTCTTGCCAACCGAAAAAGATAATAATGAATACGGCCAACAATTTGATAAACAGGGTCCTTTCCATTAGCGATGAGTCGTTCCATTCTTCCAATAAAGAAAAAATTAAAAGTATTCTTACAAGAAACTCTTTCCCTAAAAATATAATAGAAACTTTAATTAAAAACTATGGAAAAAAACCACCTAGGGAACATAAAGAGAATACGAAAATATATAAATCAATGACGTATGTACCAAGTATCGCAGAGAGAATAAAGAATGCTCACATTTATAATAAGGACAAATTTATGATTGCTCACACATCGACAAATACATTAAAACAACTTTTCTCAAACAACAAATGTAAACTTGACAAATTGGATAACACTAACGTAGTATATAAGATTAGTTGTGCAGGAAATGACCAAGACATATGCGATCAAGTTTATGTCGGTACTACAAAAAATAAACTTAAGACTCGTATAGCTGGACATAAATCAGATTTTAAAAACATTAATAAAATATCAACACAAAAAACTGCACTCGCATCCCACTGTGCAGAGAGACTGCATACACCAAACTTAAAAAATGTGGAGATATTACAAAGAGAGGCGAAATATAATAAACGGTATACTTTAGAGATGCTTCATATAATAAATATACCAAAGGAGAGGAGAATTAATTATAAAACAGACACGGAAAACTGCGCCAATAGCTATAGACACATAATAAAAAAGAAAATTAAATAGTTAAGTTAGTGCAATATTAAATGTGGAGATAGTAATACGTCTCTTACAAATATATTTGTAACTCATTGTAAGTGTTTTGTTTTCTTTTTTGTTGTAATTATGTATTTTATTTTTATTTAGCACAGTCTTTGTTAATATGTTTCGTAAATTGTTGTTTTTCTTATATTGTTACAGCCTTGATAATGATATCCGAAGGATATCGAAATATTGGAACAAATAATTTAATAAATAATATACATATATTTTTTACAAATAATTGGCCTCGAGCTCGAAAAAACTTTTTATTTTAATAATTTAAAAAAAGGTCGAAGAAGTACAAATTTAATTTAAAATATTTTTTAATGTTAAATTAAGTTTATCATTTCACAAACTTTTAACTTTGTGTTAACTGGGCTACCTACTACAATATGTGCTGTTACATACGTGTATGTTTTTGTTAAAAAATATATTTTTGTGATGACTAGAATTCCTGTGTGACTAGAATCACATTATTGAAAAAAAAAAACACAAAATCATTTGCTAAATGTGTGTCATTGTCTTGATTTTGTTGTCTTCTGGTACAAATTCTAGTTATTTTTAAACCTGTCGATGTCATTGTCCTTAATATTGTTGCTATTGTTACTGTTGATTTTGTTGCTGATGAATTTGACAATTTAATACATTTGATATTGCTAAAATACATACATTTTGTCGATACAATCATCATTCCCTTAACTTAAGAGATATCAGAAGAGATGTTTTTCATACCACTACACATGTAAATACAATAAAACCACACGTAAAAAACATATTGTTTCTAACAGTGTCTACCAATAATGCTGACACACATACAAACATTATTTTACAAGCGAGGACAGAAAATCAATGTATGATTTCAATAGACCCAATACCCAGATACTCGCCCCTTAATTTCTATTATAGATGCAAATATTTATGTGTGTATGCGTAGAATAGGTTAACAATGGTTAGCATATGAGACAAATATATATGCTAACACATATGTGTGGCATTTTTATTGGTATGTGTTATCTGAAGTATCCGAGAAAAACCAATGTTAGAGCTTTTTACTGGCATGATAAGTGGTTTATTAAGCATACGAAGAAGAACTAACAATAAAAGAAGAAAAAAATAGCACAAATAAATATTTTCTAAAGCAAAAATGTATTTATTTTTGAACCTTTTAAACAAGTACGTTTTAAACCAACTTGTTATTGCCGACAACAACAAAGTCTGTACAACATTTTTTTTCTTTTCCCCGACCTTACTGCTAACGTCTACAAACCAAGAGTTGCTCAAGAGACTTGCGCAAGTAACTTGCCGAGTGCGAAAGGGGTCTAAAAATGTATCATTCAGAAAAAGTATATTTTACAAATGTACTTATAATTATAAGGAATTAAAAAATACTGCTTCTAAAAAAGTATGAGATAAGGGGTTCTTATTTGTCTATTTTAAAAAGAGTTATTATTTTTCTTAAAAAGTACTTTTAAGAAAGTATTATTTACAATAAGGCAGTAAAAAAGCGATGGTTTATATAAATGTTTTGAAAAACTCTTAAAAAGCACTAGTTACAATAAATAATATTCACCTGAAAAAATACTCAAACAAAAATAACTTTCAAAAATGTTTCTATTAAATAGTACCTTTTTAAAACTGCATTTAAAACATACTTATCAAAAGGTACCTTTTAAGACTTCATATAAAAAAAGCACTTATAAATAATACCTTTTAAGAAAGTATTTTAAGTGATCCTGAATAAAGTACAGATTGAAAAATGTTGTAAAAAATAGTTCTTTTCAGTTAAAAAGGATATTAAAAAAATCTCCTTGAAAAAAATGTTAAAAACAAGCCTTTTAAAAAAGGGTTTTTAAGAAGTACATACAAAATATTTTTCAAAAAGTGTAATTCAAAAGCCGTTTAAAAATGGTTCATTTAAAAAATTTCATTTTAATAAAACACGTTGTTAAAAGAGCCCAATTTAAAACAAGTACTTTTCTAATATGTTATCTATATGTTACATTTTAAAAACAATTACCAAAACAGAAAACTTAAGCAAGTAAGAATGTATAGTCAGTGGAGCGTACCACCTTACAAAAAAAAAAGTCCGCTGTACACCCCCTAATATAAAGTGTTTTTGCAAAGAGGTTTCGAAGAAAAAAAAATTCTTTCCTTTGCCCAACGTAGGTATTACCTTTTTAAATTGTTCTTTATATCTATGGCATTTACAGTCCGACCTAAAAGTTTGGCATATCAAAGATTTTGTCTCGAGATGTTGGTTTGCCGCCGCTTTATAGCATTTGAAATAACACTATTGAATTCCGTGAAGATCGGTCCATAATTTCCCATAGACCCTATATAAAGCACACTTTCGAAAAACAGTAGAACTTTGATATATCATTCTTTACGATCGGACCATAAGTGCAAAAAAAAATAACGAAAAATTAAAAAAGCCGACCTCTTCGTTCGGCAAAATAAAAAAAATTTGACAATGTTATATTACTGTTTGTTTATTTATGGTCTACGTTATCAGAAATTTCTTGTCAAATAAACGTTACAATATTTTATTTTTTTTTTTTGGGCGACGTTTCGTTTTCTTATAAGATAGTAAAAAACTTCTCTAAGATCTAGTAAAACAACTTTTGTTTTCAGTAATTGATATAGAAAGTATTTCATTAAACTCCCTAATTCAAAATCCCGAATTCGAAAATTCGGAATTTAAAAAATCCCGAATCGCTAGCTAAAGCTTAAATGCATATGCGGCTTTCGGCCGGGCTTTAGAATTTTCTCCTGTATGGCATAACAAACACCAGCTTCGCAAATTCAAGTTTCTTAATTCGGCATTGTGGCCGGCCGAAGGCTCCAACATAAAAACTTTGTAAGAAGTATTAAATAAAAATGTGAAAATAAAAATTTAGTGATTTTTCATTATATTTTGGGCTTTTTTCACCATTCTTGGATATAATTTTTATTTCTTGGGACATTTTTGTTTACGTTGGACGATTTTTAACTCAATGTTTTTGGCAATTTTGCATTGGGCTATTTGGCCAACAGCCACAATAAATACGTGTTTACCAAATATCATCTAATTGTCTTTAAAACAAAAATTTGCACACAAGTTAACATTGACAGATAACCAGCCAGCTGGACCGAACCACATCGTTTGACCGACTCAATCCTGAGACGAAAAGGTCAATACTATTTAGTGTTATACACCTCAGCCTAAGCGGGAAAATGTAATCAGTAATCAGTAGGAATCGATTTGATTCCAGAATCTAATCCTTAACACAGAACAAATCAGAAGATCGAAATAAATTATTTTTATGTGTCCTACAAATAAATAAAATAATTCATCCTTTCCAATAGTTTATATACTTTATATATTTTTATTAAGAAAATATGTAAAAAAAAATACGAATAATTGTCACGAACGGAAGCAATACATTCATTGTTCTGCAAATGTTGGAATATACGAGGTAATCAATGCAACATTATTGTGGCAGATAAAATTATCTTCTCGGTTCCAATGAATGCATTATTATTCTTTGGATAATTATATAATTTTTTTAATCAATTCCTTATTTTCCCGATGGATAGTGCTTTACAAAAACTATTAAATTTGCTTATATAAACTCTTGGAATTCGCGTAGCATTGTGCTCTTTACACTGTCATTGTTGTAGGCCAATAGACAAATGTTTATTAGAGCACATTTTAACCTACTAGTTATTTATGAATGAATGTAACCAGCGGGAAAAATAAGGAGTACGGATGCCTTCTAGAAGGCCTCTGTACTCCTTCTTTTGGATATACAAAGACTACTCGCTCCATGCCATACTCTTACCTTTTTTACACACTTTGCCATTGCGGATTAGGCCTTCCGGTTGTAACGAACGACCACTTAGGGTACTAACTTCCTGCGAACTGCGCTACCAAAATGTCCGGCCGTGCTCAGGGAAAATGGGGTGGTTCTTGTCCCCAGAAAGTCAGGTTCTAACCATTACCATAGAATTTTAAAATTAAGGTAGCTTCTAATTAAAGTCGAGATCAACTCAAAAAAAAAAACAACAAATAATAAATTAAAAGGAAACGCGATGTTAAATTAACCTGATAGAGAACTGATGTAACTGTTCTCTCCATTATCTCCACCCTCCCTACCTTGTTCTCTTTAACCCGGATTCTCAGAAAACCCCTCCATACACATGCCAAACTACCCTTACATTTCGTGGAATAAAAGAAAAGGTATTTATCTACTCATTTCTCGGAACGAAAACCAATTTATTGAACACAAAAGTATTGAATTGAATATAAGTTTAATTTGAATGTCATTATTAAATAATTATAAAACAAGGAAATTAACAAACTAAATTTATATAAGGATTAAAAGTGCAATTGAACCGTGTTACTACGTATAACAACCAAATCATAAATACAGTGGAAAAAAACAAAAAAAAAATAAATTAATACGATTTTTAATTTAGTTGTTATACGAGGAGCGTTTTAAAATATCATTTAAACAAAACTAATTAACGCATTTATAATTTACCGAAAGTATGAATTTTATAAAATTTTTCTTATATGTGTACTTGTATTAGTTAAACAAACTTAAAACGGAAATTTCTAATTATTTATAAATATATGTATATATTTTTTTTTATATTTTTTTTTTATGTTTCGTAAAAGGGGAAAAAACTCACCGGATATCCCTCGTTGAATTCAGGCCTGATTTCTGCGAGCTTCCCTTTGATTTAGCAATAATAGTATACTTTTTGGATCTTCCTTTTAAATTTTGTTAAGTTATACGTACACATATAAATAGGTATTTACCGTTAATGTGTAAATGTTTTTAGGTATGTAAAAATGTAACGTTAAAGAATTGAGAAATAAATAACACTAGGGAAGGGAAAAAAAACTAAATTTAAGTCAACAAACTATGTAAAAAAAAATAAAATTTAACTGTAAAGTAATGCAGAAGAAGATTGAAAGTCTATTATATTCAATGGTATAGTTTCCATAAAAGGTTCCACTTTTCCCCTTCCTATTCAGCACAAGGTACCAAAGTTTCCGGACTGAATAGTTTTTATTAAAAGGTTTTCCTTTTCCCCTTCTTATTCAACACGAGGTTCTAAAATTTCCGCAATGAATAGTTTTATTTATTCCGTTTTCTATCAAAAATGATACGGATGTTTGTATAGAGAATCTTGAGGAAGCTTTCCAATTTTAGGGTAGGGGGTAGTGGTGTTACGTCCTTAATCTTTAAATGTATATTCTCTTTCCTTACTGGCAATATATCTTCTAAAATTCAAAACTGGTCTTAATACGGCAGGTAAATAATAAATGGACTATATTCTTCTCACCTTATTTATTCTCCAAATTCAGGGAATTGGGCAAATCCCCTGGTATGCAAGTTTATATAATCTTCTCAATACAAAAAAAAAACTAATTTTCAAATTTTTCTATTTTTTCTTGACTAAAACTTTTCCTTTTCAAATTTTATGTATAAATGACAATTTTTTTTTAAATTTGATATTTTGAATTAAGGCCCTACCTTGTTAAAATTTAATTCAAAAAACTAAAGTGAATAGGTATTACCCGACCTCACACGGTTTCGCTTCTTTTGCAGGTACATAAGAATGGTAACGGGATAAAGAAAATATATTTCTTTTACTTTTGCTTGTGCTAAAAAACCAAACAAAAAATATTACTCCTTCGCTTCTCCCTTCTCATAGAAGGGAGTGTGGAACGTGTATCTTTATACGAAAGAGCCGAGGCCTTCTATGAGGCATTTTTGAGCAACTAGATTAGAATGGTACCTTAATCGAAAGAAATTAAGCAGGCATTTAATAAGGCCCGAAGTAAGAAGGCCTTCTGAGTTTTCCCGCTGGGTATATACGAAATCCCACACAGCCATTGCACACACACAAACACATGTGTCCAATTCATTCTAAACTCAAACATAAAGTGTGTATTGCAGTACAATTTTGATTAAATGTAATATTGACCATGATGACAACATTGATGATTTTGATGGCCATGATCGCTTGTCGTACTATTTTCCATTCCATTTGTATTTATTTTAGCAAATTGTTCCTATAAATTGCATTTCAAACATGTTGTTTTTTTTTTTGTTTGTTTGTAGTTTATCATATGTACGTACAACAACTACTGTTGCTGGTATTTGTCAACAATGGCTTGATTTTCAATATCACCAACATTTCAAGCTTTTATTTATTTTCATTTTCTATTTTATAGTTATGAAAGCCATATTGATTCTAGTTAAATATTGACTGATGATCATTATTTTTCTGATGATGAGTATTATTTAAATTTTAAAATACTAATAAATATTTTCTTTTATTGGTTGCTTTTATTATATTTATGTGAATGTATTAATATTGATTTGCACGTAGTTCATATAAAATACAATTCAATATTTTATTTTATTGAATATATTGTGGCAAATTCAATAAATATGAATGTTTGTTTGTGCTCATGATTACTTAAATGTGTATGCGGGAGTGTAAGTTCCCATATTTTTGGGTTTAGAAATAGAACGTGATTTATTTATATAATACATACTTTTAAATAAAGATATTGAAATTTTTAAATTAAAACATATTTTGAAATACAGGGTGTTCTAAAGGAATTGGTGAGCATTTTAACTATTTTGCAAAGAAAATCATGTTTTACAGCGCTCGCAAATGGGCACTATCTCCAAGGCCAAAAATGTGTTTTCTTATTTTTTATGGAATAATTCTGATGGTATAATTTTATGTAAAAAAATTATTTTCTTATTAAATTTAAAAGTTTTAAAAAAGTAATTTTTATCTTCGCCACGAACAGTGGGCTACGCTGGCGTAAGCAGAGCAATTTTTTCAGCCGATTCAGTTTCAGTTCCTGTTCTTCTTTTTGCCTTACTCATGTTACATGACGTTAGTTCGTTTTCACTTACTTGTTCTAGGCCACAAAATAAGTTTTGCTATTTGATTTGTTATAAATTTTTTTCTTCAACAAACTGAAATATCTAACGAAAATATGACGAAACTCTAAAACGTTACAAAATTGTCTCTGCAACACTACATTTCTACTATGATTATGAATTAAACTTTGGGTTATCCATTAATGGTGATCGACAAATTTAAAAAAGAGACAAATTCCAGTGCCCATGTTCTGTAACTCTCGCGTCGAGAAACTTTTCGATTGAAATGAAAAGGCCATATATTGAAACAAACATCTGTTTTTTTCACTAAAGTGTGTCTGTAACTTTTTTTGGCGAGTACTTGCTGCCACGTAAGGAAATTACTCGCCAATTTACAGAAAAAGTGTGTCTGAAACATTTTTGTGAGAAAACTTCCTGCTTTGAACTGTCAAATAAACTCACGAACAAAAATGGAGCGAGAAAACATTTCAACACTAAAAAACAATTAAAAATGCAAAATACAAAGAGTAATTATAATAATATTTTGTTCTTGGCACATTTTTTTATATATATATGTGTTCCTCTAACTCCCATTGGAGCATAGGGCGCCAATAACAGCTGATCGCCAGCGGACCCGATTTTGTGCCGTTGATCTTAACTCGTTCCAAGATAGGCCAAGACTGTTCATCTCAGTTTCGGTGGAACGTCGCCACGTTGTACGTGGTCTGCCAGGTTGCCGGCCAGATTGTTGAAATGGGTTCCATCGAAGTGCCTGTTTGGCGACGTTGTCGTTGTTTCGTCGTAGTGTATGACCAATCCATTGCCACTTGCGCTTCCGTTTTTCAATTTCTATCGGAATCTGTCTTGACTGCACTAACAGGTCGGCATTAGAGACTGTCCGAGGCCAGAAAATGCGAAGAATTCTTCTGAGACAGCGGTTGACAAATGTTTGTAGGCGGTGGGTAATAATATTTGTAACTTTCCAGGTTGTGCATCCGTAGAGAAGTACCGATTTGACATTTGCTTCGAAAATTCTAAGCTTAGTGCGAGGACTTATTTTGTTGTTTTGCCATATTGGGGCTAATATGCCAAAGGATGATCTTGCCTTGTTTATTCTACTCTCTGCATCTAAGTCGGCACCTCCATTTCCGTCAATCTCACAACCCAGGTAGCAAAAGTTGGACGTGTAGTCGTAAATTTGGTCGCCTATATTTAGTGTTGATGGAGAGTCAACTCCTACACTCAGTGCCTTTGTTTTTCCGGTATTAATTTTAAGACCTGTACAGCGCAGTTTGTCTTGCAAATTTAGTGTTGTCTGTTTTAGATCACAAAGTCTGTGCGAAAGTAAGCATATGTCATCTGCGTATGCCAAGTAGTTCAGGTATTTGTTGTTGATTTGCCACTGTATACCATGACTGCTATTTTCTATGTAACTTAGAACATCTTCTATCACGACAAGGAATAACAAAGGAGACAATATACATCCCTGGCGAACTCCACTTTGCACCATAAATGGGTCAGATAGCTTCCCCTTGTGAAGAACGAAACATCTGGCTTGGTTATAACTTTCCTTGATCAGCGATATAAGTTTTTCCGGTATACCTCTTCTTTGCAAAGCTAACCATATGAACTCCCGGTTAATACTATCGAAAGCTTTTTCAAAATCAATAAAAAGAAGATGGAGCTTGGAGTTGAATTCCACACACTGCTCTGTGATTATTCGTAAGGTGTTGATATGATCCGCGCAGGAATATCCACTGCGAAAACCGGCTTGGCATGAGCTGATGGTATTTTCCAGGTGCTCTTTAACGCGATTAAGGATTATTTTTGCAATTATCTTTGCTATGGTTGGTAACACACATATGCCTCGCCAATTGCTGCAGTTCTTCAGGTCTCCTTTCTTTGCAATCTTGACTATTATACCATCCTTCCATTCGTCTGGAAAGGACTCAATTTCCCACGATTCACATATAAGGGGGTGTAGTAGTTCAGCCGTAAGGTTTGGATCGCATTTATATATTTCAGCTGGAATACCATCGGTACCCGCAGCTTTGCCATTTGGAAGCTGTTTTATAGCTGCTATGGTTTCTGCAAGGCTTGGGGGCGAGATTCGAATCCTAGGGTTTATTGCAGTGATAGAAATTGCGAAAATAGGTGGTTGAGCTGCAGGATCAATCATGTTGTTTAATACCGTTGAAAAATGTTCTTTCCATCTTTGGAGTTGTTCCTGGTCAGTGATGAGCAGATTTCCACTTATGTCACGTACTGGGTGCTCGGTACGCATTCTTTGCTCTGCAAGTTTTTTCGTAATCTCAAAAACAGTTCGCGTATCGCCAGAGTTTGCTGCATTTTCGGCCTCTTCTGCAAGGCTGTCTATGTGCTTTCTTTTATCTCGTCGCACTGCTCGCTGTACCGTCTTGTGACATTTACGATATTTGGCTTCTAAACTACTTTTTTCATCACTGTCCTCGGAAGCATTCATTTTCTCTTTTGAAGCTTTGCGTTCGGAAATTAAGTTCCAAGTATTCTCAGACATCCACACTTGTCTTCCTTTGGGAGCTGGGCCTATGGTGTGATCTGCGCAGGATCTGATGGTGTTTTTAACGTGGTCCCATTTAGAGTTGATAGACGCATACGGAAGTGCATCATTGTTTTGTGCCACAGCGTTGCGTAGCTGAGCGCTAAGGTTGTTTCGGACATTGATGTTTTTTAAGCGCCCGATATCGTACTTCCTAGGCCGGATGTTTTGCCTTTTCTGTTGAATTGCGGCAGTACGTAAACGAATTTTGGCCACCACTAAGTAGTGGTCCCGAGATTGGCCAATGTCAGCACCTCTTTTGCTCCTTACATCGAGAAGACATTTCTTAAAGCGATGGCTGATAGCACAATGGTTGATTTGGTTTGCGGTGCTATACCTATCGTGTGACATCCAAGTTACCTTATGACAGTCTTTGTGTTCAAAAAGAGTGCCTCCGATCACAAGTTTTCTAGCATTGCAAAAATCAATGAAGCGTTCGCCGTTGTCGTTTCGGGTACCAAGGCCATGCCTGCCCATTACGTGCTTCAGTGATTCTTTATCAGAACCAACCTTGGCATTTAAATCTCCCATAACGATAACAATATCACCCCGTGGAATGGCATCATAAGTTTTATTAAGCTGGCTGTAAAACGTGTTTTTAACCTCGTCTGTGGCACTTTCTGTGGGAGCATAGCATTGTATCAATGATATATTTCTTACTCTGGATGCAAAGCGAGCAGGAATAAGTCTGTCCGAGACAGGTTTCCAGGTAACTAAGCTTTTATGTGCATTTGTTTTCATCATTGTTCCCACTCCGGATTCGTGGCCGCTGCCCGTTTCCCTCCCGGAATAAATCATAACAGTCTGGGATGTAGTTGACGAGTATTCTCCAGAGCCTGTCCAGCGGATCTCACTCAAGCCTAAGATGGCAAGGCCGTATCGCTGCATTTCACGTTCAACTTGCATGTACTTGGCATTAATACCTGAGTTGATGTTGTCAGTATCTCTTAGCGTTCTTACGTTCCAGTATCCAATCGTAGTCCTTGTTCGATATGCAAAGGTCGTCAACGAGGGTTTCGGTTTTCCATTTAGAGGCTGTTTAATTAGCGATTCGTTAGCAATTTGTGTTTCGGGAATGTGGGCTGCTAACCCTTGTCCCCTAGATTGGTGATAGGGCTGCTATCTACGTGTCCAATCCCACGATGCAACCATGTTTCAGCGGTTATCGCCTACTTTCCTGAGACGTCCTTTCGACCATTCAGGATACATGGTTGTGGCGCCTTCTAACTCTGGCTAGCCTCGAAGCGGATGCTACAAAGCCATTGCCCGGGGGTACTTGGTCTAAGACCGGAAGTAGTTAGCTGCTTGGACAGTTCAACAAAGGAATCGTCCTGGCCACTCCCAGTGAGTGGCAAATCAGAAACTTTCCACCTCTGCGAAAAGTCCCACCCCCCAGCACATTTTTTTATTGTTTAATTATTTTGCTTCAAAGCTCGTTTGCAAACAACAAACATTAAAGTCGCACTTTACATTATTTTGTATAGCCGCCGATTGTATTTTCGCCGCCGTCGTTGAAAATTTTTGAATTTTAGTACATTTTGGTCGCCGTCAACTAAATGTGTGACTGGCGTTCTTAACGTTTGCAATGTCACATCGGATTTGAGTGAAATGTTATGACATTTATAACTTAACCACGTAATCTCTTTTGATAGTTTTCGACATAAGTTACAGACACACTTTCTTCACTTTTCGAGAAACGATGGAAAATTTTCTTTCACATCTTTTCGATGTGAGAAGTTCTCACTAAAGTTAGAAAACATGGGTACAGGTCTATGAAGTTCGTCTGTTCAACTTTCCATTGGATTTTCTTTTGCATCGTTAAAGTAATAAAATAATAAATAAAAAAATATATATGCAATTCACAAAGTGTTCCATTGTGTCATATTGGTTGTATTTGCTATAATTGTATAAATGTCACATCCATAAAATTATAGCAAATTCAACCAATATGACACAAAAAATGTGAATTGCCTAATAGTAATTTATGTTCTAATAAAGGGTATTTTTTTATAGAGTGACATAAGTTTAAATCACAATAAAATAAGGATATATATTTCTTAATATCAATGAAACGGGCTTTCAAACAATTTTTAACAACTTTTTGCAATTTCACCATCATCGTTTTCGAAGACATATGGGCCAATGACTCCGCCAGCCCATAAAGCGCACCAAACAGTATTTTTTTGTGGATGTAGTGGTGTTTCGACAAAAGCTTGTGTATTCTCCTTACTGCAAATGCGACAATTCTGCTTATAAAAATACCCATTTAACCGGTAATGGGCTTCATCGGATAATACAATTTTGAATGGAAATTTGCACGCGTTGCTCTGGTGAAAGTCGCTTCATAATGAAATTTCAAAGCAAACTAAACAAAAAGCAAATATTGGCTGATAAATGGGTGCTCAAATAAAGCAGTGATGCCAACTTAAAGTTGTAACACTCTAAAAAAAAACACCATTTATATATATATACATAGGTATGGGGTATTTTGTAAGTGCACTATCGATAACTATGGTTTGACACCAGAGAACATCCAACTGTGTTGATTTTTCTGTTCAGTAAAGCTAAGCAAGTTCGCGCAGCTCATAGAGCACTTTATCAAAGAATTGTGTTTAGTGAACAAGCTCATTTCTGGTTAAAAGGCCACCTCAATAGTAATTTTGTCGTATCAAGCCGCTTACGAATCTCTATTAAAATAATTGTTCGGTGTGGCTTAAATACTGGAGGCATCATCGGTCCTTATGTCTTTCAGAATAAATTAATCAGCCAAACCTCAACGACATTTGGCTCCAACAAGATGGCAAAACGAAATTCGCTTAAATGCATGTAATGAGCAATCAGCTAAAATATAAGGATATGTTCCTTTTTTTATTTGTGTAAAATGAGCAGAAACAAGTAAAAGGGCTTTATTCGGGAGTGTCAAATCTTTGATACCCTCCCCCGAGTGTTAGAATATTTAAATGGGTGGACTTTTAATGAGGCCTGTTGTCAATTATAGACCAATCCTCACAAAATTTAATTGTGTAGTTTTATGAAACTATGACAGACCAAATTTTACAACGAGATTGGTCTTGATATTGGGCCCATGGTAAATTATGGACTGTTTATCACGAAAGTAAGTAGTATGATTTCTAGTCAGATTTGTACAAACTCTTATGCCTATCCGTGCATTTGGCCAACATTTACATATATTACTTTTTGTAACAAAATTATCAATTTTTTAAGAGGGTTGTTCGACATTTGGAATCATAACTATTTTTCTACTGAACCGATCCTCGGATTTTTTAGGAGATTTAGAATTTGACACCAATACTGTTCTCTTATTTTGAGTCGTTCGGAATTGAGCGTGATTTCAACAGACTTATAGATAGACGGACATGGCTTAATCTTAACTTAACCTTCACCGTACCAATTACTGGAATGTACATCTTTTGCAAATACCCACCCGGGTGGCACGATTAATCAATATGTATGCCCAAAGGCGATGAACAGTTGTTTGTCACACAAATTGTTATTTTGTCGTTTTTCAGTTTTTTTTTTTTAGAGAAATAAACAATATGTTCAGTGAGTAAAAATTGCATTTTAACTGAACCAAACTTTAGTAAGTTATTTAAGAAATATATCCAAAATGGTCACCTGGCTGGGTAGCGCGAAGGCTAAATAGTATTACTCAAGGACCCATAATAAATGGGGGCTTAGATAAATCCTAAAAAAAGTCTTACACGAAATGACAAACTTGGTATAACCTCTTCACAACTACCCAGGAAAAACTTTTTGATTTTTAGTAATAGGTGGTAGTTATTTCATACGTTACCTTGTAAGTAGTTGTCATTACAATTGTCATTATTCTGAAAACTTCAATAAGTACTTACTAGTAATGACCTCAGCAACTTCTTATTACTTCTATTATTTTTACTACTGAATATTTGCTTACTAATAATCAGCTCAATAACTACTTATTAGTTGTGTTGTTTTCAGTACTGAATATTTACTTACTGGTAACGTATTCAATAACTACTTATGAGGTCTATTAACTAGTGATTTTCTGGTTTCTAGAAGGTATATTGTATGAACTTACAATTCAACTTACTCGTAGTTAAATAATAACTAGATATTTTTTGACTTCTAGTAAGTGTACTTACAATACACTCAATTCTGTGGACACCTCGAACAAAAATAAGTAGTTACTCAGACGAAAAATAAGTAGTGTTAATTTTTTTCCTACATTACTTGCTAACTAATTAGAAACGTAAAGTTTTTGCTTTGTAGTTGTGGAGGGTATAAAAATGTTTAGTTATTTAGCCAAATTATAAAAATATTTTTCACATATTTTAAATAAAATCTGTCTTTGCAAAAAATCCTTCGTCAGGTAAGCCAGAGGTCGGTTATACAAAAAAGCACACCTTTGCACAACACTATTATGCATTTGTGCCGTTGTATGCAACACATAGAAAAATGGTTTCTAAACTTTTATCCTTGTAAACTGATCGATTCATAATCACTTTCTGAATCGATTTAACTACATATGTTTATTTCATCGCTGCTGTCATTTAATATGGATGAATATGGACCGCCATTAATCTTTCCTGCTCGTCGAAAGAGCTATTTTCTGAAAGATTTCGAAACGAAGACAAGTAGAGCTAATAATCTTCTTAAAGGGAAGATTGTTGAAGTCGTTAGTAAACCTATTTTGTATTGAAAATTTAGCAGTCCAGACCTAACAAAAGAAGTTATTCGTAAAAAAATTGGGCATGAAAATAAGGTGATTTTTTAAACAAAACTCTTACAGCCGTATTCATAAAAAAATCTTAATTCAGGTTTTTGATACATTTTAGTTAAAAAACATTTTAAGCCTAAAAAAGCTTTTTTAAAAATTTATATTCATAATCAGCATTTTAACTAATAAACGGTTTACCCTATTTTTTGATTGCAAGGTGGCAACACTATCTCTTTTATTGGTCACTTGAATCATAATGATGCAAAACAGTGGTTATTAATTCATACTCGTATCTACAATTTTTTTTGTCGTATGTGAGAAAAAAAATTGCTTTTTATAAATGAATAATAGTACGATAGTTTCTCTTTTATTAAACAAAATAAAAAGAGTTCAAAAAGTTTTTAGTAAAAGTGCAATTTAGATGATGATTTAATTGCTGACAAGAAAAGTATTTAAATAACGAGTTTTATTTTATTTGTTTTGATCATTTACACATCACTAGTTCATTCTGTACAATTAATAATTTTTTGAGCTTTAATTTGTGAAATTGAAAAATATATTAATAATATACATACAAACTTACATATTTTTGAATTTCATTTTATTATTAATGTATTTATAAATATTGAATAAAAATGTTCAAAATGACCATAAACACACAGAAAAAAGCAAAAATGTCACTTTAAAATAGGCTTAAACAAGGGTCGAACCAATTTTAAAATTCGTTTATTTACACAAGGTTTAAAATAGGATTTTTAAGGTAATATTCGCTTATGAATACAATTTTAACCATTTTTGCTTAAAACAGGTTTGAAATGATGTTTAAAATGTTTATGAATACGGCTGTTAAAATGTTAACTTAAGATGTAAATTAAATGGCTAGTTCATTTAAACATTTCAAGCCAAATGTAATTTAAAAGAAAAATGTCTTTAGTGTCTATAAATAAGACACATATACCATAACGGGCGTCATATGGATTTTAAAGTTTATAAATACTTTTTCCATGTCTACATCTTCTAAAATAACTAACATCTTCTAATAAAACTCTGTCACCAGATCTTTAGCAATTTTTCAAAACTGTTGGCAAATTACATCAATATCCTAAAAAATGTACTTTCCCTTTTAATTCCATTTAGGTATTTGTTTTGTTATTAGTAAAATTTGGTCCTTCAAATAAAAAAACATTTAATGAAAAAAAAGCAGACATGAACATAAAAAAAGTGGAGGGCAACAGATGAAGAAAAAAGAAATAATTTTTATCTCAAGTGTGTTTACGTCTGTAAAAGCATAACAAAACGTCAGAAATTAAGCGCAAATGAATTGCCACTTGAGTTTCAATTGAAAAAAAAATATAGCAAAACAACACAACTTACAAACAACCATCAGCTCACAATAAAGTAATTGGAAGGGGAAAAAACTGGTGTGGAAACAAGCGAGAAGCAACATTATTCTTAAAAAGTGACGACAATTTAAATAAGGGCACTTTGGAAGGGATTAGATGCAAATACCTCTAGATATTAGAGGTATTTGAATAATAAAAATTGGGTGTGTAGCTTAAAAATGTAGGATTCGCAACAGCTGATGTAGCTTGTACACATGGTTTGCGTCTTTAATAACTAAAGTGGCATTTTTTATTAATGTTCACTTAATCATTCGGTTTCTTTTTTTTTTGGTTTGAAAATGTGAAATTTTGTGACAACACACCAACAAGTTTGCGCAAAGTTTTGGTAAACTTCTTCAAATTTAAACAAAAGTGCAGCTGAAGAACATCCATTATTCGTCGCAGCTTATTCTTTTCAGGTTTTAACATTTTTTTTTTTTTCAGAAGTTCGACTTGTTAAGTAGAGGTGCTTCTGACAAGAAAGACAAACTCCGCGCATGACAGGCAAAAAAGTTTGAAGAAAATTAAGTGACCTTACGAAGAATATTGTCTGTTACAAATTCTTTGGGTGGCACCTCAGAAGCAATTTAAAAATTTAGCAGGGTTTATCCAAAAGCAGGGTGATTAGGCTGCACACGAGTTGAAACCAAGTGATGTGGAAAGACGGTTTTGCATGTTTTTATCGTTACCTGTCTATAGTCCAGATCTTGTTTCATTTGTTTCGTTCGTGGCAGAAAGCTCTCACTAGAATGCGCTTCGCTTTAGAACCGGGTATCCGAAATTGGCCTGATTCTTTTTTCCTTATGGAATGAGCACGAGATATCAAATGAAAAAATTGGAAATACATTAACTCATACTGTACCACTATTTTACAATTTACGCTCCAGTAGTGGGATTCGGTAACTTTTAACAATAACAACAGTTGTTATAATTGTCAACCGGTTTTGTTGTTTGCAATAACGATTATGCGATTCTGTAAATTGTTGTTAACAACATAGATAAAAATTAACGTCAATTGGCATCACTGTCAAAGAAATGGAAAAATAACGAAAAACACAAAGAGGAATAAAAAAAAGCAATTAAAATTTTAAAACTAAACAGATTTTTTTTAGTTTTAAGTTTTTTTGAGAAGATAAGCCAAACATTTTACTATTAAATTAAATGCAAATTATTTAATTGCCATTTTCAAGTTATATTATTTCTTCAAACTATTTTATTTTTTTATTTTTTCGACACTAAACAATATATAAACAACACTAAAAAAGTTGTCGTTTACTTAAAGGCTCAGTTCGTCTTTACTTTCTGTTTCTGTTCTGTTCAGTGCCGATCTGTTATGCAATTGTTATAGTTACTTTTTCTGTAGCAACTTATCAGCCATTTATGACAAATTTATTAGTTTTGCACGGTCCATTGTTTTATTACAATAACTTTAATGCACATAAATTTGAAGAAATTAAATTTTATGAATTCTTAAAATCAGAAAATAGTTATTTCAAATAAATATGTCATTTTTATTATTTATTTTGCTGTCACTTACAATTACTTAACAAGTTTTTGATTTAAACAATCTGAACCGCAACAGAACAGAAAAACTAATCAATTTCACAGGTTTTTTAAAAACAGAAACAAATCAGCTGATTCGTAACAGAACAGAAAGTTCTCAGACTGAGCCTTAACACAAACAGCTGACTTAACGATAACAAGTGTTGTTTAAAATGTTACAGAATAGCAAAATCGTTAATTTGCTTGTAAAATTTTTTAACAATGACATCTATTGTTTTAATAAATTACAGAATCGCACAACAGACTATTGTCTGCATTACTCGGAAGTGGACTTATAAGGAATAGCTTATACTGAATTTCACAAATTTTCTTAATAAATTTTCTTTTTAGTGAAAAGTAAGCCATGCGCCTCCGTTCAAATTCCTTTAAATGTCCTTTACGTACTTTACCGCACCATTACATTAACAAGCAACCAAAACAAATACAATGAAAAGCACAAGCTCATACACACTCTTACTCGCAAACAAAAACAAACATTTCGAATTGTGTGAGTCCGTTAACGATAACATCAGCGGAATTCTCTTAAACTTGCAACTCAAGTGGAAATTATGTCTTATAGAAATGTTAAATACCAACACAAAAAAAAACTTAAATTTGTTTTTTGTATCTTGAAATTGTAAAACTGAAACAAAAAATATTTTTTTCTTTTGTTTTAAATTGAAAGTTTTTTCTTTTTTGGTTAGCAAAGAAACAAAAGGTATTGGGTTTGTTTTTTGTTTTTTTTTTAGTACAGGGTTGTTTTTGTGTTTTATTTTAATAAAATTAAATCAAATTAAGGCTTTTGTGGGTTTGTTTTAATTTAAAGAGTTAATAAAAAGCAATACAAAAGTTAACGAAGTAAAAGGTACTTATTTTAAGGACTTTATAAAATACTTGGGTTGAGGAAAGAAGGAATAAATAACGAAAGAGAATATTATGGGAATGAATTGCTTTACACTAAAATTAAAGATTCTAATTCTAGGACTTTTTTCAATTTCCGTAATTTTATATTGTTTTTTTCATTATCCAGAATGCCCGGGAATTTTTAAAATATTGATTTATTTAAAAAAATGTGATTTGAGATATTAAAAGGAATTTATTGTCGTTTAAAGCAATCAAAAATGCCATGGTGAAAGAAACTTAAAGCTTTGTTTTTTTTTGGCATCTGCTTATATATTGGAGTTTAGCAGAATTCGCTTATCTATTCTTTTGTTCTAAAATTCGAACCATCGCCGCCAAATATTGACGAATGTAACTTTTGTTACTCAAGTCGCTCGAGACATAAGAAAGATCTTGACTAAAATTAAGAAAAAAGACAGTAATTCGGGCTATAATTTTTTCATATATTAAAAAGTTTTAAAAACCTTTTTTAAATAGTTTTCAAATTTTTGTGAAATTTTAATTATTTTTTCTTGTTATCTTATTTTTCCTAAAACCTCAAAATGTAAAATTTTCTGACACCAATAAACAGCCAATGAGAAGCATTGAACAAAAAAAGTCAAAGAAAATTAAAAGATTTTTTCGGAAATTTCCCGAATTACTTTTTTTATATTTTTCTGAACTTCCGGAAAATTTGTCTCAAATTGAAACCCTAATCTAAATATATATATGACTTAATTTTAAAAAAATTTCCTGGTGAATTAAAAAAAAGAAAAAAAAACAAATGAGAGTACTATATTTGGCTATGTAGAATTTTTTATTCTCTCTACCGTCTCGACGCACAGTGGCGCCATTTGAGTTTTTTCGTTGCAAAAATCATATCTTTTGAACCGAATAAGATAATTGAACAGTTTAAACAGCATATGATAGATAACTGTTCAGCCTATGAAATGAGCGTTTGGACAGGGTGCTACGCTTTGTAGGGGCCTACTTATGGGTTATCAAAATTAAAATTAGTAGAAAAATCAATTTTATGGTAACTAAAAAAAATTATTTTTACATTTTTAGATTGTTTTTATTTTTTTTCTTTGGGGTTTTATGTTTTAAATTATTACCCAACAAATTAAAAAAAAAATAATTTTTTTTTTAAATTTATTTTTTCAATTTTCTGTAAAATATTCATCACAATTCGTAAGAGAAGGTATATCTAAAAGACTAACCATTTCTAAACTATAATTATTTTCTTACTCTATTCGTGACTTCACATGCCGCAGGGAAGAAATCAGAAGATGCTGCCAACATGTTGAAGAGGTCCTCATTTTGCCTTACCCTTGATGCTTTGAATGTGTTCTGCAATCTATATTTTTTTATAAAATTTGTTAAGAGACCCCTGTGCATCGGCAAGTTTTTTTTTTCTTGTGAAAATTGAACACTCCTCAATACTTTTTTTTGGCCTTCCCTTTACTCCTCTGGTTGATGTGGTGGGTTTATCTACTGCCAATATATCCATGATGGTGTCTTCATTAAGCCAGTCCTCGTATTTGGAGTTGAAGTTCTGAATGGTTCGATTAGATTTCACCCATTTTGCCTTAATATTTGCATATATCAGATAAAAATGATGTTTTATAATTTCGCTTCTCTCAATATTTCCGTATAAGCTATCAAGTTCTTCTAAAGCAGCTTCCGTGAAAAAATTTGGTGTGGTTGACTTTCTAAACAGTTCAAATAATTTAAAATTGTTCAACGCCATGTTTTCAGTACTTAAATTGTTTAATGGTTTCAGTAATTGTTGCGCCAACTTTCAGTCGTAGACTAATCCAGGCATTATGCTTATTTTGCAATATATAGGCTTATGCTACCATGCCTAAAAACTTACCTGTTCCCTGCATACATATGGATTTAGGCTGAATAATGCAATTTTGATATTATGCACGTGTCCAAATAAGATTTGTGCCTACCTGTAGGGACCATAAGTCAATATTGTTCTTGACCATTTGTACGCCAAAGTATTGTTTAAGTGAGGTACGTACCTGCTTATTTCAATGAGTAGTTTTTTTCAAACTATTAGATCAAACTACTGTCAGTCAAAACATATAAGGGATGGACGCCATACAATTTCTGCAACCATGTCTTTTTAACCTTTTTTACCTCTAGAAGCCAACCGGGCACGTACGGGCAGATAAAATTTTTGAATTATGTAAAGAAATAATCAATGAACAGGTTTTGCAAATATGGCAAATATAGAAAAATATAGACTTTTTTTATTTTCCGTCAAAGTTGAAAAATAGTGAAAAAACGGATAGTTTTCAAATAGTGATTTACCAGGAGAAACACAAAGCAAACAATTAATTTTTTTTTATCATTATACATTTAATAAATACATCAATCAACACAAACAAAAAATAAGGCGATTCGTTACCTATTTTTCGTGATATTACACCTGAAATCGAAACAAATTGACTAAAATTTGTGTGTTTTTTTGAAAACCGAAAGTCGGTCAATTTTGAACGGCTATATCTTCTAAACTAAAAATGTGATATTATTAAGAGTGGCATATTTGAAATCGTTGAAAAGTTTCCTATAACATGGGTTTATTCAAAACTTCGTCGGCGATCATGAAAATTTTGATTTTTGCAACCTCGTTTGCTCTACGGGCGCCACTGTGCGACGCTTAGAATATTTCAGTAGTAGGCCCTATATAGGATGTATATGTTATTAACCAATCGTTATAAAAACTACAAAAATAGCATGATGTTATTTTTGGCTGTATTAAGATAAATTGGAACACATTAACCTCAATATCTTTATTTGCTACCGTTTTGGGAGTGTTTAAATGACTTCTCAAAGTGGACTTTATATGACGGCGCTGCTAAATATGGACCCAGGAATATGGTCCCAAAAAACCAAATGAAAATTAACCACAAATTTGGCGCTTTTTTCAAAATGAAATATGATCCCATGTTTTTATGAAAAATTACCTCATAAAATTGCCACTAAAATTAAATTACGTGTATACCCTAAATTTGAAGTTATTCTTTATTACGTTATTAAATCCCCTGCCAGTTTATTATCAAAGTAATTTTTGGGAATACAAAATTTTCAATTAACAAGATTTTGTAGTGCTTAATTCCCAATTTTTATTCTTGACAAAAATACTAAAATTTATTGTTTATTAAAAATAAAATGAATTTTAAGCCCAAAAATTTTAAAATTAAAAAGAACACAAAGAAAGTTAAATTAAAAACTTGGGTTGGGTGTGTATGCCTAAAACTTAAAATCCCAAATTTAAGAATCCAGAATTTCAAAATCCTTAATTTAAATATCCCGATTAATTATACAGTTTTGCATGGTTGGCCCTTCGGCCGGGCACAAGGACTTTTTCCTCGATGGTATAACGAATACTGACTTGGCTAACTTATGCTTCTCTGTATAGCCGGCAAGGATTTCTTCTTATTTCCCAGAACGATTCGGGTTTTTGATACTACCCCTAGAAATTTTTTATATACAATTTTATAAAATTTGTACAAAAGTTTTTGGGGAAATTTTTCATATCTTAAAATATGCATTTTATTTTAGTAAATGAAAAATAGCACAAAAGTAAAAATATAAATTTTATTTGGGGTTATTTTTTATCTAACTCAAGGATCCAGAATAAATACTTTATGGAGTCTTTTATGAATATTTAGAAGTTTCACATAACAAACTTAGTATACCCTTATTCATCGCTAGTGGTGTTACGCAAAATTACCGAAATTTTCATATTCCGAAGTATAAAAGAAGCTTTTATATTTATATACATCGCTTATCAAGGCGCACGCCTTGCTATCCCTATCGAAATAAAAAATTAGCAACTTTTTTTTAAAACTTGTCTCGTGTATTTAGATACTTCTTCAGATATTAAGACTTGACGACTACAGCATTTACACGGTCTCAGCACTAAGTAAGCAAGTTGCCAGAAGTAGCTAAATAGTAATCGTACAAGAATTGTCACAAAGTTTTTAAAAATTACTCCAGAAATTATTGTTTATACCCACACCAAAATAGCTGAGAGACGTTTGTGTGTAAGAAATATTGTAAATAAAACCCGTAATACTTCTAAACGATTTAAAGTTTTATTAAGGAATGAATAAAGAAAGAATATACAAATGTATTTTTATGTATAAAGCAAAGGTTGCTACGATTAAAAATAAAAATACAAATTCAAAGCCTACTAAGATTAGGTTTGTAATATAAAACAATAAGTAATTATAACTAAGTAGTATTTTCAACACACCTTCTCAAACCTAATACTAGATACTTAATTTTCAATGAAAGTTAATTAATATTCATAAGTTCAATAAATTTCATGTGTTTAATCCTAGAAAGATTTTTCGTAAAAATATCTGCTATCATATATTCCGTGCTAAGATATTTAAGTTTAATTTGCTTCATGCTAATTGCGTTTCGTATGTGATGGTACTTGATATCGATGTGCTTACTCCTGTTGTGAAATATAGCATTCGAAGCTATTTTTAAAGCACCTTGATTATCCACATTTAATGTAACTGGAACATCTTCAACGCACTCAAGTTCAAGTAACAATCGTTTTAAGTAAATGGCTTCCTTTGTAGCATTTGACATCGAAATGTACTCCGCCTCTGTGCTACTTAATGCGACGACATTCTGTTTTTTGGACTCCCAAGAAACCAAGCAACTGCCATAGTAAAACATAAAACCTGAATATGATTTTCTGTCTAGAGCATTTCCGCCCCAATCTGCATCTGCATATCCAGTTAATTCACCCTCATTGTATTTGTAATGAAGCTTCAGTTCTTTCGTACCCGATAAATATTTCAAAATATTTTTGGCAGCTTTCATATGTTCAATATGCGGATCTGTGTTTCTCTGTGATAGCTTTGCTACTGAATGCAATATATCAGGACGAGTTGTGATAGCTAAATACATAAGTTCACCCATAATTGTTTGATACGTTTTAAGTTCCACTTTTTTGCAATTGCCGTCACAAACTACTTGAAAACCAGGTTCAAGGGGAACTGATATCTTCTTACATTGCTCCATATCATATTTGTTCAACAAAGTTTTTATGTATTGAATATTACTCACAGTTAAATCGCCTGTTTCACCATCTCTGTTTATTTCCATTCCAAGAAAATGCTGCACTGGACCTTTATCGCTGACATCAAACTCCGTTGATAGCTCGAATTTGATTCGTTGTATAACTGATTTGTTTCTGCATCCGATAAGAATATCATCCACGTACACTGCTAATATAACTAACTCATTATCAGCTAACATTTTATACAAGCATGGTTCATTATCACAGTTGGTAAAACCAATTTTTTTTAGAGACACGTCCAATTTAGTATTCCACTCTCTGCCTGATTGTTTAAGGCCATATAGGGACTTTCGCAATCTCAAAACTTTATTTGGATGCTCTTTATCAACGAACATTTTTGGCTGCTGCATATACACCTCCTCGTTGAGATTTCCATTTAAATATGCGCTTACAATATCAATTTGATGTAAGTACATACCTTTTTTAACAGCTAAAGCGAATAATAGTCTTATATTTGCATACCTTATAACAGGAGAAAACGTTTCGTGGTAATCAATACCGTACTTTTGGCTACATCCTTTGGCCACGAGTCTTGCTTTATATCGCTCAACATGCCCATCTTTTGTTGTTTTAATGGCATATACCCATTTGCATCCAATAAGTATTTTTCCAGCTGGCAAATCGACCAAGTCCCATGTTTTATTTCTTACCAAAACATTCAATTCTGTTTGCATAGCATTCTTCCATTCTGACGATTTTTTACAACTAATTGCTTCTTCCGTAGTTTGGGGCACGCATTTTTCTTTTGTGAATAAACTATTTATCACGTTATATTGTTTTTTAGGTCTACCAGGTCTGCCATCTCGAATTATTTTAGGACGACCTCTTCCCCTTTTTGGCTGCTGACTATCATCTACCAAATTATCTTCCTCTGATTGAATTTCATTAAGCATTGTGTCGTCATTAGTCTCTTCAATTTCATCACTGTCCCCCTCATCGGCCGTATTAAAACAATCTTCTTGATCGTCAATCACTTGTATAACTGATGCATCTACTGTAGCATGAGAGGACTGAGAACTTGCTTGAATCTCGTACGTGGGAAATATCATATAATCATCATCTTTGCTCTCTTGACTATTTTCACTACCAACAGAATCGAACGAATTTTCATCAAAACTTACGTCACGTCTTTCAATAACATTTTGTGTTTCTTTGTCATACAATCTGTACGCCTTTGCAACTTGAGAATATCCCACCATAATATGTTGTTTTCCTTTTGCATCAAATTTTGATTTTTGACGTTTATTTAAGGCTATTGCGCATGAACCAAAAATCTTTAAATGGCTAACTTTCGGCTTATATCCATACCAAGCTTCATATGGAGTTTTTTCTAACAGAGCTTTAGTAGGAGAACGATTTCGCAAATAGACTGCTGTGGCAACAGCTTCTGCCCACAGATTTTTGTTGAGTTTCGCATGTACTAGCATGGATCGCGACATCTCCACCAACGTTCGATTTGCACGTTCTGCAACACCATTTTGTTGAGGTGTGTAAACTACGGTTAACTGCCTCAAAATACCGTGCTCCTGTAGATAAGAATCAAAAACTTTGTTAATGTACTCACGTCCGTTATCGCTTCTTAATATTTTAATCTGTTTTCCTGTTTCACGTTCAACTTGCTGCTTGAATATCTTGAATTTTTCGAATACCTCATTCTTTGACTTAATGAAGAATACAAATACTCTCCTCGTCTTATCGTCAATAAAGGTGACAAAATATCTGGATCCACCCACAGACGGTACATTTATTGGACCACATACATCCGAATGTATTAACTCCAATACATTTTCAGAACGATGTTCACTTGCTTTAGGAAATGGTGCAACATGAATCTTGCTTATCATACACGTTTTGCACCTGTGATTTTCAGCTTGATTCGAAATCTTCATGCTATTTGCTAGACCTTTTTTACTTAATACCCCTAAGTCATTGAAATTTAAATGACCAAATCGGCAATGCCAAAGCATGTCGCTACTACTTGCTGCAAAAATACGCTCTTTGGATTCTTGACGTAAAATAAACAAATTGTCTTCTCTGTAAGCATATATTACAACATCACCTGCACTGTCCTTAATTTGAACTCCATCGGAATTAAATGTTGCTGTGCACCCATTTTCAACTGCCTTACTGATCGAAATAAAATTTCCTTGCAATTCCGGTGCAAAAAGGACATTTTCCAGGTGTATTTCGCATTCCGCTTTTATTATAATTTTACCTTTACCAGTTGCGGTTATACATTTATCAGCTGCAAGATAAATTTTCTCATCACATTTGACCAGGGTGTCAAATAACTTTCTATTGTTACACATGTGTGATGTGGCACCACTATCAACATACCACAAAGCTTGTTTAAAATCATTTGCTGCTGCAACTAATGCACATGTTTTCTGTTCCACTGCTTTCTTTTCTCGACAATCTCTAGCGTAATGACCTTTACGGCCACATGTGAAACACTTTCCAGTAATAACCTTATTGTCTTTTGCTACTCTCGAGTTTAAACTCTTAGATTTCTTATTAGAACGTGCTGCATATGCTTGCTGATAACTACTACCTTCAGCTTCCTGTTGTACATTAGCTCGACGGTCACCTTCTTCTAACAATTTCAGTTTCAAGACTTGAAATGTTGGCAAATTATCCCGAGTCTCCATAGCAATTATAAAAGCTTCATACGACTTCGGCAAACTTGATAATAAAGTTATGACGACTAATTCATCTTGAAGCTGGATACCGCTATCTGCTAGTTTTTCTATAACTTCCTCGAATTTATTTAAATACTGGCTCATAGCTTCGTTGTCATCCATTTTCAGATGCATCAAACGTTTATAAAGCATAACTTTTTGTATTGGCCCCCTGGGCTTATGCACTTCCTCTAATTTGTTCCAAGCTTCTGCAGATTTTGTACATTTCTTAATGTAATTTAGCTGACTACCTTTAATGCTCAAAACAATAGTGGCAAGCGCTTTTTCGTCATTCCCTTCCCAATCGGATTTCTGTTCCGCAGTCCAATTAGGCTCACAGTTCAATTGACCATTTGCGTACTTCCACAACCCATTGTGGATTAGAACGCTCTTCATATGCACATGCCAGGAATCGTAATTCCTTTCATCTAGCTTCTCGATTTGCAAGAACGGCGATGTCATATTTAGTTTTTCTTCAGTCAATTCTGAACACAATATTCTTTAAAAAAAATTTAAAATGGCTAGACGTCTGGGCCCATAACCAAATGTAAGAAATATTGTAAATAAAACCCGTAATACTTCTAAACGATTTAAAGTTTTATTAAGGAATGAATAAAGAAAGAATATACAAATGTATTTTTATGTATAAAGCAAAGGTTGCTACGATTAAAAATAAAAATACAAATTCAAAGCCTACTAAGATTAGGTTTGTAATATAAAACAATAAGTAATTATAACTAAGTAGTATTTTCAACATTGTGGATAGTAAACATAATTTTTTTAATGTATATATATACTGCGTCGCTGTAGGGTATCAAAAAGTCTTGTTTTTTTTTATCAATTTGCTTTAAACAAAAAATCATGTTTACCATACAAAGCCTAGTTTCGAATATAACATTCCAAGGAATAAAAAATTTTTATTTATTTATACATTTACGCAAAACACAGTTGCTTGGTGTTCGAAGGACTATAATCAAAGGTCAAAAATAATAAGTCAAAATAACTCCTCATAACCAATGAAAACCATTAAAAAGTAGTTGTGATTTACGTTTACTCAAATAAATTCCTTTTTTACTTTGAATTGTTTTCGAACATAATCATTAATCTAAATATATAATTTAAAGTCAATATTATGATGACTTTTGTTTACTCATTACGGCATTAAACAGTAATCATCTTCCATTGTAATAATTAGGTCACTGATTTCCGCTTGTAATTAATTCCATAAAATTTTTGCTAAAATAACAATAAACAATTTTGTTGTTAGGCTGCCTACGGGAAAGGGATGACCAGGCAAGGAATATAAATCTTATATAAATAAGAAAATAATCTGTTATTTATTTTTTTATTTCGTTTTTTTTTAATTTTTTTTTTTTTGCTTTTGTTTTGTCTGTTTTCGAACATAAAAAGGATCATGATGTTATTTACGCCTCATTGAATATTAAGGTACGTGAGCCTTAGGCTGAATTTAATTCAATATTCTAAATTCTAAGAGGCACTACCTGCAGATGGTGAAGCAAGAGCTCGTTACTGTAGTATTCTTCTGTAAACTTTTTGATACAGTAAGGTTTGTGTGCGTGTTAGAATGCCTAGGTTGAAGATATTTTTGGTAGTTTCCCAGTTGGCCAAATTGCCGCTTACGATATTGTCACTAGCATGACAATTGAATATTAAAACAAGTAAAACTGCTATATTTGACTATGCCGAATTTTATATACCCTTCACATTGGTGCAATAAGAACATAATGTTATATAGTTACCGTTTGTGTCAAGCCCACTTCTCCAATCCTGCTCACATTTTGTCGGATCTAATGTATTGATATCTTAAATGGTTGTACCTAATTTGGAAACTTTTTCTCTTGCCGTTCATCAGATATCGATTTAGCCCACATTTTGTCGAATGTTTTTTACTGCTTGGAAAAATGTTTATATCTTATTTGGAAACTTTGAATCTTACGGTCCTCCAGATATACAAACAAAACAACAACAACTAGGGATTTATGTAGTGTTGCCAATTTAGCAATCTAGTGGCTAGATTTAGCCATTTTTCACCCTGTTTAGCCATTAAAAAATGAGTTTAGCCATTAGCCATTTTTTTAGCCATTTTTCAACTTGCTTAGTTATAAAATTTTTGCCGTTTTTTTTGTTTTTAAAAGAATAATTTTTATTTTATTATAAAAATTTATTAAAGTAAAATAAACATTTTACCAATTAAAATGCCTTTAATTTAAATAAGAACTTTTGCAAATGTTGAAAATCGCTATAAACCAGGATGAAACATCTTTCAAAATATAGGAACAGTATTCCAATATTAAATTTCTAAAATGGATCAACACAAACATCGGTGTTTCTTTCTGGTTGCAAGTATTTCAATAAAGAAATGCAGGCGGCAACAAAAATTTTTTTAGAAATTTCAGAATTGACTATAAAGTTGATCTCACTTCCATGGTCTAATGCTGAAGTAAAGGGTGTTTTTTTAAGCTAGATAGAGCTTTAAATTGTAAAAAGTAACACAAAAAATTAAATTTTGATGAAACATTTTTTTTATCGTTTCAGTATACTCTGACAAATCATCATGAATAGACTCACGCTTGAACAACGCTACGAAATTATCCAAATTTACTTTGAAAATCAGTCGTCGATTCGCGCAACTTATAGACGACAATTTATCGCAAAATTGTGTTCAGCGATGAGGCGCATTTTTGGCTAAACGGGTTTGTTAATAAGCAAAATTGCCGCATATGGAGCGAGACCAATCCACAAGAGACCCTACAGACTCCATTACATCCAGAAAAATGCACCGTTTGGTGCGGTTTTCACGCTGGTGGCATCATCGGACCTTATTTCTTCAAAAATGAGGCCGGAGCTCGCGTTACGGTCAATGGAGATCGTTACCGCACCATGATCAATGATTTTTTGTTTGAAAATATGGATGACATTGATCCGGAGGAGATGTGGTTTCAACAGGATGGCGCTACGTGCCATACGGCGAACGCAACCATCGACTTATTGAAATCAAAATTTGGCGATAAGTTGATTTCGAGAAATGGACCTGTCAATTGGCCTCCAAGGTCGTGCGATTTGACACCTCTCGATTATTTCCTGTGGGGCTACGTGAAGTCACTGGTTTATGCTGATAAACCAGCAACAATTGACGCCTTGGAGGCCAGCATTGTTCGTGTTATTCGTGACATACGGCCAGCAGTGCTCGAAAAAGTGGCCCAAAATTGGACGTCCAGAATGCGCTTCGTCAAGAACAGCCGCGGTGCCCATATGCCCGAAATCATTTTCAAATGTTAATGTCACGTATTGATCTTTCGAATAAAAAAAAAATTTTGATTACAATTTAATTTTTTGTGTTATTTTTTACAATTTCAAGTTCTATCGGGCTTAAAAAAACACCCTTTAGATAGGGTATTAAGCCAAGTAAACATCGTTTACAGTAATTTGAGAAATAGGTTACATTTGGCAACCGTTAATTCGATTTTATAATTTGGTACATAGGTTCTATTGTGGTGTAGGGTATCATATAGCCGGGGTTGACCGACAATACTTTCTGACTTGTTTTTTATTGTAGATCGGAACTCAAAAGGTTGGGTAAATGTTGTCGTGATTATGATTTACCTTCAAATTATTAAAAAATTATAGGCACGAGTGATTCCAATGAGATGGGCAATAACGACATCGAATTTATCGATGATTAAATTTTTAATATCTATAGAAATTTTATTTTACGTTTATTCTTATTAAACAAATTGATCTTAAATTACAATTTCATTGTTAACAACTTTAAATTAATTATATCTGTTTTGTTATTGAATTTTAATGTGTTTTTATTTGAAAAAAACTTTTAGCCATATTTTAGCCCATTTTTAGCCATTTTTTCCGTAAATCTTGCCATTTTTGGTCACCAAGTTTTGGCAACACTGGATTTATGGGTAAAATTAAAGGCAATTGTGGTTTTTTGCTCGTATCTCAGCCATATGTGGACCAAGCAGGCTGAATTTCAATAGAAAAATTGAAGGGAGCATATCGTTACCTAAAACGCAAAACGCCCTCTCTAACATTTTGAGAATTTTACAGGAGAAGCAAATTACTATTCAAAATGTTAATTGATAAATTGCCTAAAACTGCTTATAATTTATTTTCCTTCTAATTTTCTTGTAAAACCTACCAGTTGTTTTGACAATTGACAATGTTGCATATTATGCAAACTGTTAGAAAGGCCTTTAAGCGTGTATCCATATAATCTTTTGTAGATAGGGCCGTTTGTTTTTTGTTAATAAAAGCGCTAATTTTGGTTGAAAGATTCCAAAATTTATTGTGGACATTGATGTTGATGCAATTCATCAGATTTCATGAAAAAGTCGATTTTTTATTTTTTGTTAGTTAGGGCCTTTTGCGTTCTAGGTAACGATATGTGTCATAAATAAATCAACACTGTCTTCATCATATCTGGGGTCTTCGGAAAACCAATGTCAACAGACGGACGAACTTTGTTAACTCAACTTCGCTCCTTACAATATATATGTATGAGGAGCCGCAGAACAAAACGTACTTTTTCGCATTTTTTGACAAATTGGTTTTTTGATATTTTTATAATATTTGGGTAAAATCTTTAAGAAAAAATCTAGTGTACTTTTTTCTTTTTTTTACCAAAAAAATGGGTTAAAAAAAATTGCTGCATAACAAAACGTACTTTTTTCATTTTTTTTTCAAAACGTGCTTTTTTCATTGTTTTTGCCATTTCTTCGTGTAGTTGTTTTAATAACATGACATTTCTAAATATTCTTAATTTAATGGACGTTTAGTTATGTCATTTCCTTTGCGTTAAAATTAACTGTTAAATAATGGTCACTATTCTTGAAAACGCGTCGAAAAAGTTAATATTTTCATTAAAACAAAAACAAAGTTTAAGAAATTGTTTTTGTGTTTATCATACAATATACCGTTTTTTAGAGAGAAAAATGCGTCAAAGTTCTCACGTTTATTTAATTTTAGAAATTTATGATAAACAAAAACTATTTTTTAAACTATACTTTTGTTTTAATGTAAATTTGTATTTGTTCGACTAGTTTTCAAGAATAGCCACCAATAATTGCAATAATTGAACTATTGCTTGGTGAATGAGTGTTATGAAAAAAAAAATTAATACAATAGTATAATTAAAACATGGAAGAATTACAAGAATCTGTAGAAAATTTAAATATTTTTTTAAACAAAACGTACTTTTTTAATTTTTTTTAACAAAACGTACTTTTTTCGATATAAAATTGGTTGGATATTAAACATCCTTGACATTTAATGTGTTGACTTACGGCAGTCTGATTCATCTTTTGGTATGCAAAAAACTTGTTTCTATTTCCAGGTTCATACAGTTTTTTAAGGGGTCGAAAAAAATAAACCTCAATTTCCCAAAAATTTTAAATGTGTGAAAAAGTACGTTTTGTTCTGCGGCTCCTCATATATTGTAAGGAATATGTAAATATAAATTATAGGGTCGAAGTTCAATGCTGTAGAAAATACAAAGCTTTATGAAAGGTGTAGAAAACTTATAAAAGGGAAGGTTTATAATGCGACACAGCCAAACAAATATTAACATAATAATGACGATAAGCTAAGCAGCATTGTTTCTCTTATCTTCTAGCTCGATTTTTGCGACACTTGAACAAAAACGTCTCTGACGACTTGTTCTGGCTGTCGCTTATTTGTCGTCAATGATTTTACATTGTAGTGCACCAGACCTTAAGGATGTTGTAAAGACTTGGACAACTGGGTTGCTCGGATGGGATAATGAAAATAAGTTCTTTGGTGTTGTTGTTGTTGATGCTGCTGGTGTTTTTGCTGCCATAGCTCTCGGTGCGGATGTGTCGTTTGTAATGTTCGCAATCATTTTTCAATAAACAAACAATTCGTAAAGGTCTCTTCATACTATTAAATTTAAGGGCTTAAACTCTTAAATACAAGTTGGTAGTCAGTCAGTCGGTCGAGGTGTTGCTATTGATGATGATTCTGCCATTGGTTCTCTATGGAAGTTTATTTTACTGTACTATTTTCTTGGGGAAATTTACAAGAGCAAAATAAAAGCTTATTCGGAAATTTTTTCAAAAAATGTTTAGTTTACTACGTGCTGAGGTAAATCTATACCCTGTGTATCTCCTTTAGTCAGAAAGCTTTTGTGTCTGGATATAATTCAAGTAGAGTTTGCTTAGTAGTGGGGCAAATTGCTGTATTTTGGAAGACCAAGAACGTGTTGCTGTAATACTGTAGTTTATTGTGGATAGCAAGCATGTGGTGTGGGGGGAAGTAAAACATGATTTTATTGATAATCTTTTGACTTTTGTTGGCTGGTATGATTGGTTATTTGCTTCAGTGACTGGGTTTTCGGCTATAGGAATTTGTATGTTTTTTTTTTTTTTTTTTTTTTTTGGTTTTCGGTTTTACTTATTAATTTGTTTAGTTTATCTTTTAAACATTTCTTTATTTTTCTATTGAGGTTTTTTTTATTAAATTTAATAAATACTGTTGTTGGCAAATAATATTGATGTTGTATGTAAACTTTGGCATACAATTATTTCAAACAAAATCATAAATCTTTTTTACACTTTCTGTCTACAAAATGTTTAATGATATAAATAAGAACATCAATTGTAGTCAAATGTTTATTAATTGATATGCCATGCTGATCACAAGTTGTAAACACGTCAGTTTTGTTTGGACTTAATAAATAAAAACGGAAACGCCTTAAATGGGCTTAAAAACAACAGAAAGTACGCTTTGATTTGAATATATCGCACACCAAATCATAGGGCACTGTTATACGTTCAATATATTTTGTAGCATGCAGTATTGGTGATGTATCACAATATATATTGAACGTGAACCAGTGCCTATAAACAGGCACAACTCAAAATTAAAAAACTGCTTAGAAGATGAAGAAAACTGGCTCCAAAACATGGTGGCAATTTTTTAATCAAAAATTGTTTCACAAATGTTAAAGAAGCAAATTTAATGAAGACAGATTTGAACTGTACCCATGCTCTATAACTATAGTGAGAACTTCTTTCATCGAAAAGATGTGAAACCAGGCCTGCCATATTTGCCGATTTATCGGCATTTTGCCGATTTGTTTGCCTCTAAATTATCAATGTGCCGATTTGTCGATTTTTGCTCAAAAAATGCCGATTTTTCGATAAACACCTAAAACAACGTAACTTTTTTGTGTTAGTATAACTTTTTAATTTTCTGCAACACTTGTAACATTTTAAAATTTTATTTCGAAAATATTCAACTATGAATAATGAAAGAACTAAATCCAAGTTATTATTTTTTTGACCAAAGACTTTTAAGCCTATAACAACGCAATTAAAATTTTTTTCTTTAAGGAAAATATAAAATAGTAAATATTTGAGTTTGAAACGAATTGAAACTTACAAAAGAGTAAGGGTAAGCAAAACTTATATTCACTATCACTCAAAATAATTTAAATCAAAAAATTATTCTTAGTTATAATATTATACGCAATTGAGGATGATGCAGGTACATCCGATAGTGAAGTAAAGTAAACTTGCAAACATTTCGGCAACAAACATGGATAATTTTAGTGGTGTATTTCCAAAAAAATATTTTTTTTCACATTCTTTCGAAAATGTGAAAAGGATTTATAGCCAAATCAACCTAAAACAAAACAAAATATCGGTGTTCTTTGAAAATTTAAAATTTGCAATGTTTTTCTTATCTAATAATTATTTAAGCTTATTTTAAGTTTGAAAATCAAATATATGTCTGTAAGAAAACGTAAAAAAGACTTTGTTTAAAAATAATTTACCCTAAATATAAAGTATATTTATTTATTATCTATTTATTGAAAATGTTCCAGTTGCGAGTCCAAAAATATATATAAACTTTTTTAATTTTTAATAACTACAGTTTATTTTTTTTTATTGATTTTTATGTTTATTTATATATTTTAAAAATAAGTTAATTCTGAATTGTTCTGTTTTGTTATTAAAAATTGCTTCTTTTGTACTTTAAATAGGTTTTTTTAAATTTGCTGATTTTTTGCCGATTTTATTAAATTAAAGTGCCGATAATGCCGATTTTTTTTTTAATATGCCGATTTTTTATCAAACTCTTCTGGCACCCCTGTGTGAAACAAAATATTCCATCGTTTCTCGAAAAGTGAGAAAAAATGTGTCTGTAACTCTGTCGAAAACTATCAAAAAAGAGCGTCGTTACGTTATAAATGTCATAACATGGCCCTCGAAGCCGATGTGACATTTCAAACGTTGAGAACACCAGTAACGTTAAGGACGACCAAAATTTTATAAAATTTAAAATTTTTCAACGACGGCGGCGAATATACAACCGTCGTCTATACCAAATAATCTAAAGTGCCACTTTAATGTTTGTTGTTTGCTAGGGATGCCAAACGGGAAATCCCGAATCCCGAAATCCCGGGATTTTTCGGGACTAACAAATCCCGAATCCCGGGATTTATTTTTATGAATCCCGGGATTTCTCAATTTAACAACTTTTGTGTATCAAAAATTTTTATATGTATAAAAATATTCGTTTAATTGAATTTTTATACTTTCTAATTATTCATTGTTTTATGGCCGTTTTCTCATTACGCGATTATCCTTTTCCCAACGAAAAACTGCACATTAAAGAAATTTGCTTTTCTCAATGTCTCATTTGTTTTCTATTCTGTCGCAAAGTTAACCAGCACTCATCTGCCAATTACACTATGCCACAAAAAAAATGAACCTCAGAAATGAGATATTTTCTAAGCCAAATTGGTGCTGCTGAACACAAATATGCCATTTATTTATTTTCCCCAAGAACCGTTTTCGAGATATACGCGAAAATCGTGTTTTTCTGCAGTTGTTTAAGGTACTTCGAAAAATCTCGAGAACTGTTTAACTGAATTTTACAAGATTTAACATTTTGCATAGATATCTCGTTCAGCACATACCTATACCGTGTGGGTCGGATAAAGATTTACTGAGCTACAGGACTTTTTTCCTAATTCACATTTTTAATTCGCTCCAGTAATGCAATAAAAAAATTAAAAAAATTTTTTTTTAACATGTATCTTAAATAATATTTTGTTTTAAAAAAAAAATTAAGAAATAACGAATTAATAAAATTTGTATATAAAATGAATTGTTTTGCTAAGTTTTCTTTTTTAAAAATAAAAAAATATATATATTTTAACTTTTGTTTATAAGGAAAAGTTGTAAAAGAATTGTTCTGTTAATTTTTCTTTTTTAAAAATTCAAAAATAAATAAAATTTAGTTAATTTAAAAAAAGTTGCTTTTAATTGTTTTGTTAAGTTTTCATTTTTAAAAATTCAGACATAAATAAATAAAGTGTTGTTGGTTTTTTTAAAAAAAAGTTGTATATTAAAGAAACAAATTAATCCCGAAAAATCCCGAAATCCCGGAAAATCCCGGGATTTTCGGGATCGGGATTTACAAAATCCCGAATCCCGGGATTTGTTAAAATCGATCCCGTTTGGCATCCCTATTGTTTGCAAACTAGCTTTGAAAATATTCGTATATTTTATAAAAATGTTAAAAGTAAAAGAATTAAACAATAAAAAATGTGGCAAGAACATTTTTCTCGCCCCATTTTTATTCGTGAGTTTATTTGACAGTTCAAAGCGAGAACTTTTCTCACAAAAATGTTACAGACACACTTTTTCTGTAAATTGGCGAGTAATTTCCTTACGTGACAGCAAGTACTCGCCAAAAAAAGTTACAGACACAGTTTAGTGAGAAAAACAGCTGTTTGTTTCAATATATGGCATTTTTACTTTATTTCACACATTTCAATCGAAAAGTTTCTCGACGAGAGAGTTACAGAACATGGGCACTGGTTTATGAAACACAAAACGATTTTAAATAATTTTGATTTGTGCCTATTTATGATTTATAGATTTTTAAAAGTGTTTGGCGGCGAGATTTTCCATTCGGCGATATGGCGCGATTTTCGTGATTTAAAAAATAGTTGGCGATTTTGTTGGTTATTTTTTTGATAAGCCATGAATTTGTGTTGAGAATCGCTGAAGTCAATAACAAACAATATATTATAATATAATTATTTTTATTCTGCTAGTTTTATGTATGAACTTTGAGGATTTCCTTTAACATAGGCATTTACGAACTTTTACCATTATTATTTTTCAATTTTTTTAATCGCAAACAAAATTTAATGTTGTTAAAGATTTTTATGAATTTGGCGATTTTTCCGTTTTTGGGTTAAATATTATACTTGCTTTTTTGTGTAAAAATATCTAATTTTTTAAAATAAAACAAAAAAAAATTAACAAAAATTTAACAAAATTAACTTTAGGCGATTTTTGCCGGTTTGGTGATGGAGCTCAAAAAAATCAGAAAACTCGTAAAACACAAGAATGCGGGAGTTATTTTTAATACACTTTAAATCTAATTTTTATAATTTTTGTTATAAAATTCTGTTTAATAGAAAAATAATATAATATTTGTCATAAAATTCTTGTATTATAGAAAACTTATTAAAAAACGACTTTTAAAATTCTTGCGTTTAACGTTTTCGATTTCCAGAATACCCCCGTATATTTTACAACTACAACTAGAGTTGATAAAAAATTAACCAATTGTAGTCGGGATTGTAAGAAAAGAAAAACTCACTTCTTGTTGTTGGTGTTTTGTTTAAGCTTTGATATTATTATGATCTGGACTAAACAACCAGTGAAATGCGCTTAGGAATAGCTTATCCAATTAACAATAAATTTCCGTTTATCAATAATAAGAATTGGGAATTTAGCACTTTAAAACTAAATCGTATTATGAAATTTTTTGACTACCAACAAAACTTTTGAGAAAAAAATTGAGCTATTTTAATGAATTTTTTTTTATTGAAGATGATCCTAATCAATCAATTCGTCGCCATTCTCAGCAACTGGGGTTGTTTCTTTCCACTTTATGGAAGATTTTTTCGTACCTCAATTAATCATTAATCTTGCTGATATGTGGTTCCAACAGGACGGAGCCACATGCCACACAGCGGGCGCTAAAATTGATTTACTTAAAGAAACTTCAAGAAACAACCATGTATATTGGCATGTAGAGAAAACAAAATGTCGATAATATTTTGAACGATGTACAAAGTAGTTAGTTAAAAAGCTTATGAAGCTATTAAAAAAAACAAATATTGTTTTTTAAAAAAATGCAAACAAATTCTAAAAAGTAAAATAGGGGCCTTTAAAAATATAATTATTCAATTAAATTTGGTGACTAAATTCACATCTCCAGTTTATTTTATTTTTTGTTTCGATGTTTTTTGGAGGCAGTATTATGCGACAAGTTTATTATTTACTAAGCAAATTATAAAATAGCATTAGCATTAAGTTACAGCTTTATCCATAACTAAGAGTAAATTTTTCGTGCTGAAAGTAAGTGCTGGTTCACACACGTCAAGTTTGACGTGTGTGAACATCGTTAAATCAACTTCTTTTCTCATAAGGACCCAGAATATATATACTTTATAGGGTCTAAGATCAATATTGTAGAAATTACAACCGGAATGACAAACTTAAATATACCCTTTTCCACCTGTGGTAAAGGGTATAAAAAGAGTAATTTTTGGGATTTCAGTATTTTGATTATAATTCAGCCATTTTATAACCGATTTGACAGATTTATATACCGACTTATTTTAGAAGAAATTTTCCAGTTAGTTGGGTTATAAATCTTAGACTCGGGAAGATTTATGGTATCTGAACCGATTTATTCGAGTTTTTCAGAAAATATTTTCTACTAAAGATTAGAGGAAGTCGTGGTTTTTTGCTCATATCTCAGCCATTTTTGGACTCATCTGGCTAAATACCAAGAAATGGTGTACTATATGTGACATTAATGTAAAATAACCTAGCCGTTATCATGTCTGGAGCCTTCGGAAAACACATTTCAAACGTAAGACGGCCAGACGAACAGACAGACAGACGGACATCGTTAAAACAACTTCTCTCCTCATAAGGACCCAGAATATATATATATATATATGTATATATCTAAGATCAATATTGAAGAAATTACAAACGGAATGACAAACTTATATAAACCCTTTTCCACCTGTGGTGAAGGATATAAAAAAACACAGACTAACGTTTGATAATGATTTGAAAATTGAGAATTGAGAAATGCATTTGTTTTCTTGCCTTCAAACGTTATTCTCAAATGTTTTTCAAATGTGGATTTTAATACAATGACATAAATAAAAATATTATTTTTTATTAAATTTCCAGTGTTTTTATCAAGAACAAAAATTGGGAATTAAGCACGAATAACAAAATCTTTTAAATTAAAATTTTGTATTCCCAAAAATTACTTTGATAATATTATTTTTTTTTTAATTTAAATTCATTATTTATTTAAATAAACTGTGCGATAAACATTCGGCACCATAGCTAAAAGATGAAATATTGTTCTTTCCGTTCTCTAATTCTTGGAAAGACAAAATACATTGCTCGTTTTTGTTTTGAGGATTGCCATAACGTAGCACCGACAGTACAACAAACTTATATTTTCTTCACTTTTCCGTTTTATTTTTATTCATATTCTTTCACTTTGTAATTACATAATTTTTTTAACAAGAAATCAAGGTTTTTTAAAGGCGAATTCACTTCACGTAATATGTAACTTTTTTTTAATTGTGTGATATATTTAACTTTAATCGCCACTTTTTAATGTTTACATTAATTTTCGCTTCAGTGCTGCCAAGTTAGTTTTTGATTTTTGAAAAATTGAACAAGCCGGGCACATGGCTTTTTCGCATAATTCGGGTACGCTGAATCCAATGGTGCCCACCGTATTTTTAGGTTAGCTCTTGTTTTCTAGATATACTGTTATTTCGAAAATGGAGGAGGTTGCACAACATACATATATTCGCGTAACTCAAAAACGGTTTAGTTTATTGAAATTACTAAAAAAAAAACAAAATTCCGCAATTAAATTTCCTTTAAGAAAAAACATTTTTTTTTTTTTTTGGGAAAAAAATAATTTTATTATCAAAATTTCGAAATTTTTGTTTCATAAAAATTCATAAAATGCAGCCAGGCTTCTAATTGCAGACATATAAAAAACAAAGCTGCATACGAAACAAGCCATAAATGATTAAAATCCGTTTACAACTTTTGATTTTATTCACAGAAGTCAACAATTTTGAATTAATTTAAGAATTTCATTAAAAACGCAATATTTATATGGGAGCCCCCTAAGAAGTGGCGATAAGGGGAAAGTATATCTCGAAAAAATGTAAAAGACCAAAAACTAAATGAGGTCGGTCATATATTTTATCCCACTGGGGGCAACTCTTGGGCATTTATGGGACTTTTTCTTCAATATATCTTTAGACTGCATTAAACATTTTGTATGGGAGCCCCCTTAAGGAATTAAGATAGCACATAGGTATGCTAGAAATAAAAGATTGAAATAAAAAATAAATTGGGGTTGGTCATACATTTGACCAATCTAGGGGAATCCTAGGCGCTGCAGGGGCAAAATTTAAGAAGGTTTGACTTCTTATCAGTCAAAACAGTATTTGGATCAGTGTTCGAAAATAAACACTAAATATTGCTTCTTAGTGTTCGGTTTGGATGATTTGTGGAAGACTCTAATAATGTTTGTATAGAAAATCATTAAAAAAATAACGTTTCCCTGTTTGTCATCTTTCGAACAAAAAAATAATTCTGTTCTTATCCAACTCAACAAAAAGAGAGAACATTTAATTCCGTTCGGTTTATTTAAAAAAACCACAAGCTTCATTGTGTTCAGTACAACTCATTAATGTTCGTTCGTGTCTGTTTTGCTCTACGCCCTTTTAACTAGTGAACCAAACAAAGAGCCAGCAAAATAATTTTACGCAAAGAAAGCATATACACAATACACACACAAGCTGTTCGTGCTGCGGTCGTTGCTAAAATTTTTTGTTTGTTCATTTCTTTATCAATGTAAAAAAAGAAACATTATAGAACATTAAAATATAGTGTTTGTCTACAGTACAGTACAGTATAACTGTTCTGTTTTTTAACGAAGAACAGAACACTGTATACTTTTTATCAATTTCTTGAAAATAGTTACGAACGGTATTAAGGATTGTGTTCGTCTACACAAACACTAAAAAAAAGATACCTTTCCTGGGTGTGTGAGCCGAACGCTAAACAATGTACTGTTTATTTTCGAACACTGATTTGAATATTAGCAGTTATAAAGTATTAGCTAACACTCCATGAAAATATCTCAGATTTGTCTCGATCAATGTGAAAATAAAAGATTGGATTTCGAACCATAAAAAAAGAAGGCGTGTTATACCAGAGAGATGGAAAGGAATCACAGCTGCCATTAGCCTTTGAGCTGAATGCTATTTTAATTAAAAATCTTATTTAAATTATATTAAATTAAAAAAAAAAAAACTAGCGAGTAGTATGTAATTTTTTATTTATAGTACCTTATAAAACGTATTAAATTTTCTTTATACGTGAAGGTGTTCGTATTCATAAATGAGTTGCTTCCCTTCCCTTTTAGAACATTTCTTAAAATTATTTTTATGTTAACGTATTTTAATTTTTCACTTTGAAAAAATTCTTTAGTTTCTAAGAAATTCTCTATAAAATTTTATTTACTTTTAAAAATTCTTTCTTTTATTATTTCAACTACCACTTTTCATAACTGGAATATAATATGAGCATAAAGCAATTATTTTAAATATGATGCAAAACTACATTCTACATCACTGTCAGCATCTGCATCCAGTCGATTTAAATCATTTAATAAAATAAAAAAATAAAAACAAGTAAGAGTAGTATGTATAGGTTGGCTTGCCCGAATTTTAAATACTCTTTATTGTCGTACAATAAAAGCAAGTTCAATATTTACCAATATTGTACTCATCTTATTTAATATTAAAAGGCAACAATAAATAAAGTCCATGAATTAAGTATTAGTCGTGGTTTTTTGTTCATACATCAGTTAGTTATAAGCCGATAGTAATGAGTATTAATAGCAATATAACATACTATTTTCGATCTTATCTGGGCTTTAAAATATAACTCATTTTAACAACCAAATGGAAAGACGGATATATTGACATAGATTTATCAAATTCACAACTAATGGAACCCAATCCGAATAAATGCAAACATATAAGATTTTACAGGAGCAACAGTATTGATGCCCACTTCATATTGGGTGGAGATTGTTTGGTACTTGTAAGTCGGATAAATAGGAATGGATCACTATGACTTTTTACGAAGCAATTTGTCAAATGGCGCTCGTCTCTGAACCTTAAATCTATCGACTTTATAAAGGCATTCGACACGCTACACAAACCTACTAACTGGAATGCACTTCGTTACAAAGAAATAACCGAAAAGATAATACCCCTTATTCGGGTACTGCATGAAAAACAAAAAAATCTATAAGAATTAATGTATCAATGCAAGATGTCAAATCCTTCTGCTAAATGGGTAGGTTAAAAACAACTCCGGCGTCTGGAAAGGGGGTGTTGCGGATCGCATAAATAAAGCCAGTCAATCTTATGGTCAACTAAAGCATGTTTGAAGATCCCACCATATCTCCAAACGCACTAAAATTGACATATTCAACACTTGTGTGATATCTGTTGCGTTAAACGGTTGAGAGTCTTGGATTACAAACTGCCACGACCGTAATGCAGTACAAGTATGATTCAACCGCCATGCAAACGAAAGACTTTGGACAAAAATCGATCGAGTGTAAAATTAGAAAAAGAAAATGGCGATGACTTGGATATGCTCTAAAAAGTTCCATAACCAACGTTACCAGAAATGCAATCGACTGGAATCCACAGGGCAGCCGGGAGGAAATGCCGCCCGAGTTATACCTGGCGTCGACAAATGGACATTGAAGCAGACAAAGCCAATAGGCCATGGAACGTGCTTAAGAATATAGCAGTAGATAAACGTAAATGGAACAAAAAATCCCCATAGGAGCATAGGAATTAATATATAAAGACTAGGGATGTAACGAAAACCGATATATCGGCGATACTTCAGGTTTGCCCATATATCGTTATCGGCGATACGATATACATATGGGCAAAATCTTTTTTTAGAGATTTTTTGAATTTAATTTTCAATGCTTATTTTTTGCATAACAATTAAGAGAAATAACACATTTAAAAGCAAATCATAAAATGAAAACAGGACAGTAAATTTATTCTTTACCTTTAGCTAAACATTAAGGTTCACACCACGCGTTTGATACTTTCTTGACCTTTTTTTTAAAACGCATGCAAATGTGGAAAGTAATTCCACTTAATGCGTTCTATACGTATATGCATTTGGTGTGTAACTTGTCAATACAATTTTATACTGATTCCACTTTTTTGACAGATGTTTAAACGCATCAACGAATCGAACGCGTCGTGTGGACCTCCAGCTTAAGCCGTTTTGCTTTGCACCATAGTAGTGAAATGTTATCTCACTGCTAAACCTTTATTGTATTTGTAGTACATAAAGCGTTAAAATTTTGTACATTTTAAAATTTTTTTCTTTTTTTTTAATGATGTTTGTGAGAATAAAAATCATTTTAGAAAACATTAAGAATAAAAATTATCAATTAATTTCATGTTGTAAAATTCCTTCCTTCAGTAAAAATATTTTAATGAAAATTAAATTTGATGAACTCAAGCCGAACTAAAAATATCAAAAATTTTAATTAACAGTTCAACTAAAAATCACAATTGTTCTAAAAATGGCTATGACACAAGCTTTAATGTTTACATTTGTACTTCAAGTTGTACAAATAAAATGTCGACGAAAGTGGACTAAAAACATAATAAACAAATGTGTTCAGGTTTTCAAGACAGAGTCTTGATAGAAAGAATACGAAAAACATAAGAGAGGAAGCAACATGTAAATAAAATATAGAAAATTATAATGACAGCAAATTTCAAACAACCAGTACCACTGGTTAAAGATTGATGTTAGAACGTCAAAGAATTCTGATGAATGAATGTGGTGATTCTTGAAACATGTTAATTCAACCCGAGTTTGATCCCCAGTTCAGCCAAGAATAAAAATTATCAATAAATTTTAATAAATTTCATGTTGTAAAATTCCTTCCTTCAGTAAAAATAATTTAATGAAAATAAAATTTGATGAACTCAAGCCGAACTAAAGATATCAAAAATTAACAGCTCAACTAAAAATCAAAATCATTTTTGATTACTTCGAAGAGGCTCCAAATGTTAAGTATTGAGGTTTTAGAGAATATTGAAACCTTTTGTTTATTTAAAATTCTTCGAATATTTTAATGACAATCGACCTTAATCGTATCGAAAAAGCGACTTACTGAGCTACTATGACTATGCATTCAGAAATTGTGGATGAACTTTGGTATTTGGAGCGCTTGTGAAAAAATTATAAGAAAATCCGAGATGAATGAGCCTCTGTCCGTCCTAAGCTGTGGTTTTACTAAAGAAGAAGTCGAGATTTACCATAGATCTCCTAATATTTCGAGAGATGCAGATTCGCTTGATGCAGAAATACTTATGTTTTAAAATGAGGTCTTTAGCATCTTAGAGCGCAAAAATTCAAAATACCTTGTATCAGTGATGCAAAATGTGGCATAATCGGGCCAATTTGAATGTTTTATGGCCCTGTAGAAATCAGTTTCGGCCCTTTCGGGTCAAAATTCAACACGCTCCTTTAAATCGTTCAATACTGTAGGGACTTGTGCCTGTATTCATAAAAATGTATTAAATTTAATCAAGGTTTACAAAACATATTTTCTATGAAAATTGTCCGTAATAAACGCTTGTTAAATTTAAAAATCGTTTTTGAATATAGGAGTTGTTCTTTAAATGTTTTGTATACATAACAAAATATATTTTTGTTTGGTTCTTAAGAGTTTCCGATTTGGTTTTAATTTTTTTTGTAATACTAAAACTTCTTGCTCATAAATTTATAATTTGTTGGTTTCTGAAAAATTTTAAAATTTAATTTAATTGAGATAAAAAAACTTATTAGCTATAAATGCCCTGTTAAACAAACATTTCTATAATTTACGAAATTGTTTTGTTTGGTCATGGCCAAATAAACCACCCAAGCGGCTTGATCTATGACATAAAAAACATATGAAGCATATTTGTACGAAAATCAACAATTTTAAATATTCACAAAAACATCCTGGTTGTTGTTCTTGTTGTCAAGCTTGTGTAGTTTGTGTAAAAGATTGTTGCTGTATTTTGAACACCAGTGAAAATGTTGCTGCCTATTGTACACGAAGCTTTAAAAGTGAAAACTATAAAATTTTACGTTGCTGTTTAATAAATAAAAAATTTAAAAATTGATGTAAAATTTATTTAGTTTAAATGAAATGTAAAGCTTCGTTCACAATAGGCAGCAACATTTTCACTGGTGTTCAAAATACAGCAACAATCTTTTACACAAACTACACAAGCTTGACAACAAGAACAACAACCAGGATGTTTTTGTGAATATTTAAAATAATAAAATGAATTTTTTTTTTATTTTGCTACATAATATTTTTACACTTTTGCTTTGAGTCAGTGGTTTATTGTTTTGAATTATTAGTGTTGAGTATAGAGAAAATGTTGATACGGATTTCGGTTTCAAATTGGCCTCTCAGTGTTGCCAAACTTTTAGTGTCAAATAAAGAAAACGTAGCTTTGATAGGTTTGTTTTGAAATAAGTACAAATTAAATTAATCTTAAGAGTACTACTGAGTATCGGATAATACCAGAAAAAGTTCAATTAAACCATTTTGTCAGCTTTGCTTTGACTAAAGTCACCGCCATATTTTATCATATCATAACCCGGTGCCCGTAGTTACGCCTATTTAAATAAAATTAGTAAAATTTGTTTAAATCAGATCCTTCTTATTATAACGAAGAAATTGGCGCCAAATTTAGATACCTCTACTACTATCCTTCTTCAGATATTAAGACATTTTAATCGTCCTTGTGTGGGTGTTGCCACTCCCACTGGAAAATTTACAAATATTTAAAGCCTGTATTAAGCGCCGGCTAACTAAGAAATTACAGACCATGAACTCCTTACTTTTATTTGCGAGTCTGCCTGGTATTAAATTGAAATTCTTTTAAGTGTATATCAAAAAAAATAAAGTAGACTGCCAAAGTGTACAAACACACATTAAAAAAAAACAAAATGGACAAAAATACTTTTAAACCATATACAAATTTTGTTTTTGGTCTTAAAAAAATAAGACACATGTACTTTGTATTACTTGGTTTTATTTAAATGCAAACATAATAATCAAATATTAAAAACATTTTTTGGCCCTATCAAAAGTATTTTGGCCCTTTTAAATCGGCAATCTGGCCCAAAACAACTCAAAATGCATCACTGCTTTGTATTTTTAACAAAATTCTTATTACAGTAGTTTGGACTTAACTGCCTTTTGTTTAAGTGCACTTTTGACTTAACTGCACAAAATGAATAATTTTTGTCATTATTCTTTAAAATCCCCTACAAATTCCTTTTTTAAGTGCACCTTCTATACCTGCACATTTAAGATAAATGCACAAAATTTTGGACATTTAAAAATTATTTTCATACAAAAAATTCAAGTTAGCTGCACTTTTATTTAACTGACCAAAATACATATTTTCTGTAATTATTCTTCAAAATCCTTGTTAGCGTGCATTTTGAATACATGCATATTTATCATATTTCATATAGAACATCAAAGTTAGCTGCACACATGCAAAATATGGTGTCCGCTTTTTCACATAAATATCCAACTTAAGCTGTTTATAAAAACATAAATTGCAAACAAGTCAAGTTGGCATTATTATAATTCATTTATTTTGTTTGCATTTACTTAAATTCCTGCATATGGTCTGTAATAAGTTACAGCAACTTTATCACGATTATATGAAAGGAATAGCAAATCTTAGACCTGGTACAGAATAAAGTAGTTGTAGTAGTATTTGAAGCTGACAAATGCTCTGTATAGCAACAAAGTTCAAAATTTCGAATTTTGCGCTTCAATTGGTTACCTCGTTCATTATAAAAATGCATAACAATGACTACAGGTTGTTTGAACGTCATTGTTATTATCAATTTATTAATAAAAACGTTTGTTACTCCTCTTTCAAACACTTTACTTTAGCTGCACTTTTATGCAGGTAACCTCAATTACGTACCTGCACATTAAGTTCAGTGTTCCCAGTTTTGGGGATTTATCCCCAAATTGGGGATTTTTTTGTAATCGGGGATAACAATTTTGTGAAAATCTCCACGTGATTTTTTGGGGAGAAGCACTTTTTTCGCTGGGGATAATATATGATTATAAATTTAATTTTTGAAATGGCAAGACCAATTTGGTCAAGATGTAGGTACAAATTTTAGTCTTGTTTGCGGTTTTTTACTTTTTCAAGAACTTGTTGAAATAGTTTTAAACATGCTTTTTGTACCAACTAGCGTTACTTCTGTTGAAGTAGTCTATTTCTGTAATGAATACAACCAAAATCAATGTTTGCAACAGAATGCAATATAAGTTATTAGAATTAATAAGAATAAATACGCATTTTAAAATAATGCAGCTTGCTGTGACAAATTGATTCAATCATCTCAAATGCACTTTTTAACCCTAGTCGAACGGAAGAATTTTACAACGTTAAAAGACTGTACAGGTACAATTGTACCTATATATAATATTCACTATGAATTATACTTTTCACGGTTAATAAGTTAAATCTTTGTTAATCCTTGTAGACGTGGAGCCTCTCCAGTCGTTGGCAGTTGTTATTTTTGCCAAAGTGAGAAACGTAAACAACGTAAGACTAGAAAGTCATGTGTGATTTGCGTGAAACCTGTTTGCGATGAACACTCGATTCAAAATACAACATGCATATCATGCACATAAATTCAATAAAAATTATTCTAATTTCTCATGTAAATTCAAATGTACATGTATATTGAAGTGTATTTACATAAAATAAATATATTGAAATTAATTTTAATTCGTTTTCTATGCTTATTTTCATATAAGATATATGAAGGTACAATTGTACCTTGTCAGCCTTTTAATGGTGTCAAATCAATTTGGCCTTATAAAATAGGTAAGACATTGACTAATTTTCCTGAAATTTTAAAAATTTGAATCGTAATCAAAAGCACTGGCAAATGAATAAGATGATTTTGATTCCCTAGTTATTGAAATGATAAAAATTGACGCATAATTATTTTTCTTTTGCGTTTTTACGTTACCCTTGTTACATACTGTACATGTGTACATAGATATGTAGAACTCAAAGAATAAATAACATTAGTTTTAATAATATTACACAAATGGATTTATTTAAATAAATCGATATATGCATATTTTTCCATTGACATAATAGCTATTTTGTATTTTATTTTTAAGAAAATTTGGGGATTTTTGGGGATAAGAAAATAGCTATTTTGGGGTTTGTTGGGGATAAAAAATCGCACATTGGGAATAAGGCTTACAATAAAACTGGGAGCCCTGATTAAGGCAGCTAAATACATTTATTTATCTGCACAAAAAGTCGTGCAAAGGAGATTGTGCAGCTAAGTCAAAATTACTGTAATTTCAATTTCAAATATTTATAATCTCTAATGCTGTTCTTTTATATAAAAACATTATTGATTTTTTGTAAATATTACCGCAAAATCAAACTCGATATTTTTAAAATCATATTCACCGCTATCGTGAAAAACAAGTTGAATTTTTGTTCACATGAAATTATTTTTCTCCTCGAAGGGCAAAAAGCAATCGTGAATCTTCCGTGAAATATTGTTCGCGCTATCAGTTCCAGTGAATGTAAAAATGAGGAAATATAAAAAAAAATTAAAAATCAATGAAATTGGAAAATCAAACTTGGAAAAGAATGGATTCATTGATATGTGGCAAAAACGTAATCTTACTTGTCATGCGGCTGTTGCCCCAAGAATATACGGATTACCAAAAGTTCATAAACCGGAAACCCCTCTTAGGCCAATTGTGTCATCAATACAAGTGCCATGTTACAATTTATCCAAATATGTAGGAAATATCCTTAAACATATTATATCTAGGGAATACAACATCAAAAATTCGTTGGAATTAAAAAATCATCTCTGTAATATAAAACTTGAGCCTCAAGATATATTAGTATCTTTTGACGTCATCTCACTTTTCACAAATATTCCGGTACACACAGCCATTAAAAATATTATGGAAAAATGGCTAACAATAGAAAAATTTACAAACATTCCTAGACCGACATTTTTAGAAATGTTGAAGTTCTGTCTAACGGACAATAATTACTTTGTTTATGGCAAAAAAGTATTTAATCAGATATTTGGTATGCCAATGGGCAACCCGCTCTCTCCTACAATAGCGGATATTGTTCTTGATAATTTGCTAGACGATGCAATAATAGAATTAAAAAATAAAAATATTAATATTAAATACATAGCAAAATATGTAGACGACATTTTCGCTATCATTAATAAGGACGACAAGGACGAAATTCTTAAAACTTTAAATTCTCACCATCAAAAAATTAAATTCACCATAGAAATAGAAAAAAATAATGAAATAGCATACCTCGACGCTAAACTACGGAAAAATAAAGAAAACATTATTTTTAATTGGTACTCTAAGGAAACAGCTTCAGGCAGACTTATGAATTTTAATGCCACACAACCCAGAAGTCAGATTATAAATACAGCGAGAAATTTAATAGAGAGGGTACTGAAAATTAGTGACGAAATATTCCACAACAAAAATATAAACATAATACTAGAAATATTGATACAAAATAGTTTCCCTAAAAAATTAATAAATTCTTTAATAGACGACGTATTTAGACGATTAGATAAAAATAGGAAAATTGACAACACCGATGAAACGGAAAACAGAAAATTCTACAGTGTACCATACATCCCTGGCCTTACTGACAACAGAAACATGATAACAACACTGAAACAAAATAACATATGTTTTGCGTATAAGCCGAACAAAACAACAAATGCAATATTCACTAAAATAAAAGCGCCAGTAGAAAAACAACAACAAAATAACGTTGTTTATGAAATAAGATGTAAAGGAAATAACGAAGAACTCTGTGATCAGGTGTATATAGGAACAACAAAGAGAGCTTTATCAACAAGGATAGGAGAACACAAGATGGATATAACGCGGCAAAAAGAAACAACAGCACTAGCCATGCATATGATCAGTTCACACCATGCACCAGATTTTCAAAGTATTAGAATATTAGACAAGGAGGAAAATATGAGAAAGAGATTTACGAAGGAAAGCTTGAGAATTCAGCAAAACATAAAAAAGACAATGAATTTGAAGGAGGACACCAACAACATATGTGCAAGTTATAGAGTAGCCATCAAATAAACTTTGATACAATTTTTAAATATTAGGTTTTTTCAAATTAATTCCATGTTTTATGTTTTTTGTATTATATACGTTAAATGTAAAATTTTGGTTTTAAAGTTTGTTTTTTAATGTAATAATATATTAAAAAAAATGTAAGTTCTAAATGTTATTTGGTAAAAAATTGTTAATTAATGTAAGGTTTTATTAAATAGACAATCCCCAGAAGAAGTCGACAAAAAATCGACGAAACGTCGGGAAAAAATGTATTAAAATTGTGTTTTTAATTACATAAAAGATTATAGGCCGTATTAGCTTAACAAGGAATTATAAACAGATAAATAAAAATTGGCCAAATAAAAAACAACATAGCAGTATATCGGAGAGCTTGCCGAAAATAAATTATTTAATTGATACTAAACATTACAACTTTACCAAACAAAACATGAAGGGTTTTTTTAAACATATACAACTCAAATACGACGACGGAACATGCAGGGTGATGAAGGAGTATTGTAACGAAGTGAGAAGACTAGCACAACAACAAGAAAGGTTAACATTTCTATTATCGTGTAGAAGTTATGGTATAATTCCAACACATACAAAAAACACTACAACTCAGGTTAAACAATTATTTCAATGCCGCACAATAGTAGACCAATTGGGTAAGATAGAACATAATTTTCATAAAAAAATTCTCAACTTGGAGATTTCACAAACAACCACAAATATCAAATTAACAAAAAGAAAAATTTATCACATGAGTGCTGGTATTGAAGAAATGATAACAGATGATGACTACAAAAATTTTATTAGCAAACAAACGGACAGAACAAAACACATAAGAGAAGAAGTGAGAACAAAACAGCTGATTAAATTAAACACACTTAAAGAAAAACAGTTTAAATCACACGGACTAATTTTTAATAATCATTGGTTCGAAAATAAAACAACAATAAATATACCTATGGAATGCAAATGGATACTCTCGTTAGGAAAGAAGTTTGCATTACCAGTAACTGATAAGAATTTTTCTCCAATAAATATAATCGCGGATATAGAACAATGCATCCAAGACATGGACGAAAATGCAGACAAAGAAAAGGATATAGCAAGAACTAAGCTGGCAAATAGTATAACTGGTTTTAAAAGAAAAATTAAAAATACTCCCAGGGAAAAATTTATTTCAACTGTTTTTGAAAAAACTGAACAATTTTTAAAAAAGCACCAAGATATGATCATAATAAAGGCAGATAAAGGAAACAAAACGGTAGCCATGTACAAAAAAGATTATGAACAGAAAATGGAAAATCTTCTAGAAGACAGAGATACTTACAGAACATTAAGAACTGACCCGACTCAAAAACTTCAAAAACAAAATAACAACATCATATCAAACTTGGAAAAGAATGGATTCATTGATATGTGGCAAAAACGTAATCTTACTTGTCATGCGGCTGTTGCCCCAAGAATATACGGATTACCAAAAGTTCATAAACCGGAAACCCCTCTTAGGCCAATTGTGTCATCAATACAAGTGCCATGTTACAATTTATCCAAATATGTAGGAAATATCCTTAAACATATTATATCTAGGGAATACAACATCAAAAATTCGTTGGAATTAAAAAATCATCTCTGTAATATAAAACTTGAGCCTCAAGATATATTAGTATCTTTTGACGTCATCTCACTTTTCACAAATATTCCGGTACACACAGCCATTAAAAATATTATGGAAAAATGGCTAACAATAGAAAAATTTACAAACATTCCTAGACCGACATTTTTAGAAATGTTGAAGTTCTGTCTAACGGACAATAATTACTTTGTTTATGGCAAAAAAGTATTTAATCAGATATTTGGTATGCCAATGGGCAACCCGCTCTCTCCTACAATAGCGGATATTGTTCTTGATAATTTGCTAGACGATGCAATAATAGAATTAAAAAATAAAAATATTAATATTAAATACATAGCAAAATATGTAGACGACATTTTCGCTATCATTAATAAGGACGACAAGGACGAAATTCTTAAAACTTTAAATTCTCACCATCAAAAAATTAAATTCACCATAGAAATAGAAAAAAATAATGAAATAGCATACCTCGACGCTAAACTACGGAAAAATAAAGAAAACATTATTTTTAATTGGTACTCTAAGGAAACAGCTTCAGGCAGACTTATGAATTTTAATGCCACACAACCCAGAAGTCAGATTATAAATACAGCGAGAAATTTAATAGAGAGGGTACTGAAAATTAGTGACGAAATATTCCACAACAAAAATATAAACATAATACTAGAAATATTGATACAAAATAGTTTCCCTAAAAAATTAATAAATTCTTTAATAGACGACGTATTTAGACGATTAGATAAAAATAGGAAAATTGACAACACCGATGAAACGGAAAACAGAAAATTCTACAGTGTACCATACATCCCTGGCCTTACTGACAACAGAAACATGATAACAACACTGAAACAAAATAACATATGTTTTGCGTATAAGCCGAACAAAACAACAAATGCAATATTCACTAAAATAAAAGCGCCAGTAGAAAAACAACAACAAAATAACGTTGTTTATGAAATAAGATGTAAAGGAAATAACGAAGAACTCTGTGATCAGGTGTATATAGGAACAACAAAGAGAGCTTTATCAACAAGGATAGGAGAACACAAGATGGATATAACGCGGCAAAAAGAAACAACAGCACTAGCCATGCATATGATCAGTTCACACCATGCACCAGATTTTCAAAGTATTAGAATATTAGACAAGGAGGAAAATATGAGAAAGAGATTTACGAAGGAAAGCTTGAGAATTCAGCAAAACATAAAAAAGACAATGAATTTGAAGGAGGACACCAACAACATATGTGCAAGTTATAGAGTAGCCATCAAATAAACTTTGATACAATTTTTAAATATTAGGTTTTTTCAAATTAATTCCATGTTTTATGTTTTTTGTATTATATACGTTAAATGTAAAATTTTGGTTTTAAAGTTTGTTTTTTAATGTAATAATATATTAAAAAAAATGTAAGTTCTAAATGTTATTTGGTAAAAAATTGTTAATTAATGTAAGGTTTTATTAAATAGACAATCCCCAGAAGAAGTCGACAAAAAATCGACGAAACGTCGGGAAAAAATGTATTAAAATTGTGTTTTTAATTACATAAAAGATTATAGGCCGTATTAGCTTAACAAGGAATTATAAACAGAGAAATTTTTGTTCATTTATATATTTATGTTAAAGAAAAGTTAAATTACTAAAGGAAAATATTTAGAATTAAATATATCCAAAATTCTGCCACCACGTCTTTCGAAAACTTCAAATCCTCAGACAATCAACCTGTTGTTTTGCATTTTGTTGAGCAATATATCAGTTTGTGCGTTATTAACGGGTCTTGCTCTTAATATTCGAATTATAAGAAGAACTACTTACACACATTCATATTCTGTTCCCCAGAAAAAATAAAGTGGGAAAATCAAAGGGAAAAGTGAACAATTTTCGATAAGGGGAATTTTTTCCCGTTAACATTTTTTCACGTTATTTTTCTCCTTTGAATAACCTCAAAAAATTTTTGATGCGAGTTTTTCATGATCGAAAATATATGAAAAAGAAAAAAATTACGACGGAAAACTTATTTACGATAGGGGTGACGAAGGATCCAGCACAGAAATACTTGTATGATCAATTTTGTATAAATTGCCAACGGAACGATAAACTTATGTACATCCTTTCCGCCAGTAGTGAAGGGCATAAAAACATGGAAGTAGAAAAAAATCCCACGAACAAGAAAAGTGCAAGTGCATTTTGTTGTAGAAAAATAAAATCATTTCAGTTTTTATGATGTTTTCATTTTAACTTAGAAACTAAAAAAAAGCTATAAACATTCTAAGCATTTCATGCAACCATCACTTCAACGGCAACACAACATCCTTTTGGCTTAAAGGGAAGAGCAAATGATGAAAAGTAGAATGGAAAAAAACACATCCTTTAAGAAATGATTATTATAAAAAGCAGTAATAAAATAAGTGTAAAGAAGCCATAAAAAATTGTAGTCTTTCGCGTTTTTTTTTCTTTTTCTCTCTTTGTTCACTTATTTTAAAATCATCATAAAAGAAAAGTAACTTTAAAATAACACAAAACTAAGCTAAAATAAAGAAGAGAAAAACTGACACAACTCTAAAGCTAAAGGATAATAAAAGATTTAAGTAGAGCCAAACTTACACAAAAACTGCTTTTATTCAAAGATTTTTAAAATAGTTTCAATGATTTGTTTTTTTTTTTCTATGTAGTTAAATTTTTGTTGTATCCTTAACTAAATCACAAGCAAAATACAAAACACCCGGACTACCAGAACTCTTTAAACTGCACCTGACTTTATTGGTTTAATGGAATAAAACTATTGGAAGCTAAACGAAAGCGTAAGAAAGGAAATATTGTTATTTTGTTATTGTAATTTTGTGATTATGTGACTTTCATTGCGAGTACTTTTATCCAAATTGTATGTGACACAAAAGCAAAACTCTTAGGTTTTAATTAATTTTATTTTTTGGGAATTTTAAGAGAAAAGAAATTAAATTTTTTGCATTTAATTTTAAAACTATAATACCTTTTGAATAAAACAGCCAATTTTTATGGACGTATCAATTTGACAACCAAATTTTAAATATATGTACATATGTATGTAAGTGCTTTGGATGTTTTGAAAATTTAGGGTGACGCAAAAGTAGTTCTGATTAAATATGTAAAAAAAAAAAAATTTTTAACGTGTTTTTGTTTTGATGTTCTGCAGAATATAAGGAGCCCAAAAATTTTAAGCAATATGATCTATCGAACCTTATTGGCTCATATCTGTTTTAAAGACGGCAAACACTTCATTATTGGGAAATAATTAAACATTTTTTTAAGGCTAGATATAGAAACTGGTTTAACTAACACCGCGTTACAAAAACGAGCCTTTTTTATGTCCTATGAACCAAATATATTTTTCGGAAAGGGAAGAATAAATAAATATTCACGTGTATCGGTGATTTTCACGTACACGTCAGAATTTTTTTTTTGTCCTTCTGTCCGCCTGTGTGAAAGACTTTGGATCGATTTTTAACACTTTTCCGTGATCCAATCGAGCTGAATTTTTGCAGGCAGACTCGTGAAAATGTCTGTATTACGTCAAATTTTTTTTAACAAAATTGATTTTTATCAATTCTCAGATTTTTCTGATTTTTTTTTTTTGAAAAATGGTTATCGGTTTTTTGTAACGGTTTCAGTTCGTTAAAAAATCGAATTTGTTTTACTAATTTTGTTATATTCAAATTAAAAATTTTTACATTAAAAATTTCAATGCTTTTAAAGAAACTAAGGCCTTTTATTTTTGCGTTTGTAAGCATTTGTGTCAGTATCGCGACAAATAGACCAACAGTATTCGCCAAGCATATGCGTAATGTTTTGTCCTTTAAAGTGCTTTTCGATAGCCGCAATGTCCTGATGGAACCTTTCGCCATGCTCATCGCTACAAGCTCCTAAATCATCAGGGAAAAAATCTAAATGATTGTGAAGGAAATGGATCTTTAGCGACATTAATATGCCCATTTTGTCATATGCCGAAATCATTTCTGCGACAATATTTTTTAAATTGTCAGCTCGTTTGTTGCCAAGAAACTGCTCAATAACGGCAACTGTGCCTTTCCATGCACGTTGTTCGATAGCATTCAATTTTGATGAAAATTCATAACTTGCAACTATTTTTTTATCTGCGGACCATTGAAAACACCTTAAATCATACACATCATTAAAAAAAATAAAGTTACTGAATGACTTCTTAAAAAAACACCTGCATGAATCTTTGCGCCGCTCAATTTCGGAAAAACTTTGCGCAAACTTGCAATCGCCTCGCCCTCACGATCCAGTCTTTTAACAAAATTTGATACGAGAACGAGCTTAATGTGTAGTGGTGGCAAAATAATTTGAGATGGCTGCACCAATGGTAGAGTCTCTATACTTTCTACGCCTACTTTGTAGCATGTTCGCGGCTTCCACTTAAATTTAGTGTAATGCTGATCTCTTTTGCGACCTTCTCATGTACACAAAAAGCACTAGTGTATTCGATCACGAGGGGCTGTTATTTTAAAATCAGCCGCCACTATATTCCACTGCTTAAAGCGTGATGCAAAGAGTTCCGCTGTTCTCCTCGACAAATTTCCGTCTCGTACAAGGTCATTGAAGTCGGCTTGCGTTACTAAATGCGGCACTGCAGTCCCAAGTTCACTGGGTGTTGGTACAAATTCCGATACTTCTGGACTCTCGCATCTCTCTTGCATTCGATGCAAGAAATGTTGATAGCATTGTTGGTACTTCTGCTTGTGCTCCATCGCTTATTTCGGGAACATCATCAAAAATCTTCACTGAAGCCGCTATACGTTCTTCTCGTGAGTACATAACCGATGGAATAACCGATTCTACATCAGCGTAGCGAATTTTGTTGCGGCGAGAGTATTGGTACCCTTTAGTTTGAGTAAAAGTTACGCAAAATTAGCACAATTCATTGCAGTGCTCCGTACGTGGTAGCCAAACTATTGGTACAGCGTACTTTATTGTTGACCTTCCACCAGTAAATTTGGAAAAAGGGTTAACAATTGATCCAAAGTCTTTCACACAGGCGGACAGACGGCCAAAAAAATGACGTGTACATGAAAATCGCCCATACACGTGATTTTTATTTTTTCTCCCCTTTCCGAAAAAGTATATTTGGTTCATAGGACAGAATGTGTGTAACGCGGTGTAATAAGTCTTGCATATTTAGTAATAAATACACAATTTCAAAATAATTCCACCTTGCTAAAATCTCACTACCGGTAAAGCTAATTTGAAAACGTTGAACTGAATAGTGGTAGTCATATTACGAAGTTACCGGTCGTATTCCCCACAACCGCGATTCCATACTAAGGTACCATAAACATTTTTTTTTTTTGTTTTTTTTTAAAGAAAGTTTTTTCTTAACTTATGATAATTTCTGAGAAATATGTTGCATTATTGTTACATGTTCTTCATTTTTGTGTTCGTTTGTAAGTACAACTAAGATTGAATCAATCTCAATGCGCTTGATTCAAGTATTATAAAGTTGATTTAATCCCGAATTCGTTATTGAAGTAATTCTAAAGTTAAAAGAGATAGATTCTAAACTCAAACGTTTATCCCGGAAAACCAACGACAGAACATATTAGAGTGCTATATTCGGCTGTGCCGAATGTTTGATACCCTCCACCGACAATTCAATTATACCAGGAGTTATGTCTATGATGATATATATTTATTATTAATTTATCTTAATAAAAACAGGCATCAGCATTAAAATCGGTTGCGGTTTAGACATATATTAATTATTATTAATGATTGACCGACAATCAGAAAGTTTTATGCTTTTTTAATAGCAATTTTAACTAGCTTGAGTAAAATATCATGATTCACAACAGTTTAAGCCCAACTTAAAAATTTTCAGGTGTGGAATTTGTATTGGAGCCAAGGTAAGTTATGGACCAATTATTCCGAAATTCTGCAGAGTAATTTCTGGTATTTAAAAACACAAATTTGAAAAAATTTCAATACAGCGGTGAAATTAGTTTTAGCGTTTACAGTGAATTTCAGAAGGCTGCTAAATATGGCATCTAAGGTTAATTATCTACCGTATATATATACCGTATGAAACGAAGTTTGAAAAAATTTTACTACAATAACTATATCTGATACGGTTTTAGGCGTATTTAAATAATTTACCAGAGTGTGCTTTATATAGGGCCTACAGCAAATTATGGACCGATCATCACGAAATTTATTGGTGTTATTTCTATGTAGTCCTAAAAAACTGCGACGTGCCAAATTTTGCTATGATAGCATTATTAATTACGGTTTTAGGCGTACTAAACTGTTTTCCGGGAGTACGGTTAATATGGGGCCTAGGGTAAATTATGGACCCATCTTCACGAAATTTCACAGTTCCATTTCCAGTCCTATAAAACTGTGAAGTGCCAACTTTTGTTATGATAGAACTACTAACTATGGTTTTATGCGTACTAAACTCTTTTCCGGGAGTAGGGTTTATATGGAGTCTAGGGTGAATTATGGATCGATCTTCACGAAATTTAACAGTGTCATTTCTAGTCCTATAAAACTGTGATGTACCAAATTTTGTAATGATAGAATTAGTAATTATGGTTTAAGGCCTACTAAACTCTTTTCGGGGAGTAGGGTTTATATGGGGCCTAGGGTAAATTATGAACCGATCTTCACGAAATTTTACATTGTGATTTCCACTTGAATAAAACCAACTTTTGCAAAATCTTATATCATTGCGTGCATTGTTCCACCATTTATGTTAGTTTTTGGACCAAAGTTATCAATTTTTTAAGGTGGTGGTAGCTTTGATCCTACTGAACCAATTTCGCTGAATTTTAATGTTGGGATAACTGCAAGCAATTTGACACCAAGTTTGGTAATTTTTTTTTTAGTTTTTCGAAAGTGAGCGTGTTTTCAACAGCCGCACAGACAGACGGACATGGCTAAACCGACTTTAGCTACGGTCAGACTAAATATTTGACGAAAAATACGGGAACAACAACCAAACTAAAAAATCATTTCGCTTAATATCAATATTTATTTTGATTAAAATACCACATCTTACAAAAAACTGTTTTTTGTTATGTCTAGTAGTAAATATAATTAGTTTATTTTGTAATATTAAGACCATTTTAAATCTTACTAACTATTAACAAAAGTAGGGGTTACGCTTATTTGATCAAATATTTAATAAGTGTGACCGTAGCTTTATGTATTTAACTTAATAAAAACTAAACGGGAACTTTTGATTTTAAGTTTAATTTTGAAACAGGAAAATGGTGTCTGTTGTTTCTACAAAAAACAAGCAAATCGTTTTTTACTTACTTGTGTGGTGTTGTTGTAGTTTCTACAACAAACTTTGATAAACACATGTGTATGCACGCATATAAAATGCAATGCTGACTAATAAATTATATGAGATTAAAACGCTCACTCTGAAATTTTACTCTAAGAGTGGCACTGCCAACGAAAAGTTAAATCTTTTTTTACCTGGTTTTATAATTTTATACTTACTTAAAGAAATTCCGGGATTGGGTTTCGAATGTAATCCCATATAGGATTGTTTTAAGTACGTTTTAGTGTTATTCGTACTAAAATTTTTATGTACGACTCGTACTTAAAGTAAGTATAAAAACTTAATTTATCCCGAGTGTTTATGAACTAGTTGGGCTTCTGTGACAACTTAACGTTAAGTACGACAGTGTCATATATGGAAAAATAAAAATAACTACATAGTTTAAAGTAAAAACAATCAGTATATTTCTAGATAAATATTAGTTACTTCGGTAATGATGCAAATACGAACGCTAGCTTAGAAAAACGGCTATCACCATTGAAATCAGCGTACTCGAATTATATTTACCAGTAGGGTGTCCAGCTTCTTAAAATTTACAACTAGCGCAGTTCCATTTTAAATTTTGAGCAATACTTGAGAACCACCTCGAATGTTGAATCAGTAAACCATTATTTTGAAAATACTTTCGGTTGAATTACAGTTTTTTTTTATTAAGATTTAATACTAAACGAAACGCACGATGTTAATTGTAAATAAAACAAAAAATTTTCAGAGAATTATATAAATATTTTTTATTATTATAGAAGGATCTAGACAGTGATGTGTGAAAGAAAATGTCGGCCAAATGCTCGCAACGGTTTCGGTGGCATACAGGGCTGCCAGGTACTTTTTTCCTTGTCCCCAAAAAATTAAAAAAATATCCAAAAATCCCCAAATTCCCAAATCCCCAAAAAACAAAACCTTAAAAAGTTAATATTTTTTTTTTTGTTTGTTTTCTGACCAAATTTTAATTTTTTTTTTTTTAATAGTTAGAAAATGTTAATAAGAAATTCGCAAATAAAAATTTTTAGTCAAAAAAATCATTTTATTTTGTTTGTAGCGACTGGTTTCAGCATAATTTTTTAAATCTTTTTTTTTTAGTACTTTTTTTTTAGTACTTCGATGGATCCTAGCCAATAGTCTATCATTTTTTTCCCAATCTTTATTATATTGTCTTTCATATTTCCTTATTTTTGGGGAAGACATACATATTTGCTTCAAAATTGTCTTTAAAAAATCAAAAATTGTATGTGCTGCCAACGGTTTTAGATTTTTTTTTTTAAACACTCACTCAAGAAAAATAACATAAGTTTAAAAAGTACTTTTTACACACTTAACAAAAATGATAATTTTAATAAATACCCTTTACACTATATAAGAGTAAGATAAAAGTTTTGCTACTTTTTTTCATATTTTATAAACGAAACAAAGAAAAATAAGTGTAAATAATAAAAAGAGAAAAATCCCCCAAGAAATCCCCGAAATTTGTTTTTAAATCCCCAAAAAATCCCTAATCCCCAAATGACTTTCTTTGTCCTTTTTGCTCACATGAAATCCAAAACTTTGGGGATAAATCCCCAAGTCTGACAGCCCTGGTGGCATACCTCTATTTGATGGTACATATTTTCAATGACTCTGAGACATAATTGAGGTTAAATGTCGTTAATGTGCCGAATTATTTTATCCTTTAGCTTTTGAATTGTTCTTGGTTTATTGACGTACACTTTTTCTTTTAAATATCCCCAAAGGAGGAAGCGCAACGGTGTCAAATCACATGATTGTGACGGCCAATTAACATCGCCACGACGTGAGATAACACGGCCATTGAATTTCTCGCGCAAAAGAGCCATTTTATCATTAGCAACACCAGTCACGGTAACAGCTTGGCCGACCTCAGTTTCGAAGAAGTACCCGATGACGCAGCCAGCCCATAAACCGCACCAAACAGCCATTCTTTGTGGATGCACAGGTGTTTTCACATTTCCTTTTATTCCTTTTAGTTATTGCAGTATTCCAAGTGTGACTACTGTTTGATTTGTGTATTCGCTTTCAGTTGGTTTATAAGCTTGTCTCAATATTGTGCAAGTGTCAATTCGCTCTTATATTTTTTACACATCCTGTGCATTTAAAAAATTGTTTTGTGAAGTATGTGCGTTTATTTTTTAGTGTATTGCAAAAAATTCCTGTTCATGATTTATTTAATTATGTACATTTGGGCCGTATTTGTGTGTGTGTGCGTTGCTTTGTAATTGAATTTATGTTAATTTATTTTTAATTTAATTTATGCTTTTATGTACATTTTCATTGTAATCATAATTAGGCATGTTAATATTTAAGTAGAAAAGCAACAACAATTATAAATTATTTTTTTACTTTTTAGCAAAAATTAATAATAAAAAAAGACGCCTGTCAACTCTATTTTAGGTTTTTGACATTAAACAAACGATTTTTATGTTTGTACGTACAAGTGTGTGTTGTATCAAAACTATGGGGATTTTTCAACAAAATTATTTTAACACATGAATTAATTATGATTTTTATTATAAAATAATGTCCTTATATAAAATAAATTATGTGTTTTACATGTTTTATGTCTGTAATTACAAACACACATTTTTATAAATGAAAAAGGAAACAACAAAAAAAATATGAGTTTATAGAATTATTGTCGATTTTTAATGTAACAAAATTAAATTACTTATGGCGCATTAATGGGAAATATTGATTTAAGATCTGTTTTTTAATATGCAATAAATATAAGTTCAATATTACACATTTTACAAAAATATAAAATTTCTACTATTATTTAAAAATAAACTTTCCTTAGCTGGTCAGTAAATCCTTTTATCTTCACTTTAGTAATTGCTGATTGCATTATTTTATTTTGCGAAATTACAATAGAAATCTTGTATACAATATAAAAATACAAGTTCAAATACTTTTGCAATTAAACAGCAATTTGTAATTAAATTTTGTGAAAATCTAAATTGATTTCAAAATAAACTATTTTAGATGCAAAATGCACAACAAATTGCATTTTTCTATTCTTTTATACTGAAAAGAAATTAGTGTTTCTACTGATGATTTTATTATTATTCTTTTTACAGCATTTTTGTTCTTTCTTAGTAAATGTTTAAACATCAAAAGAGCACATATTTTTTTAAATGTCCCCATTTTGATATAAAGAATCCTTAATTTAAAGGAGTAAGCTGGAAAAATTGTAAACATGTTTTTTTCCACAAGTTTCAATATAAACTTAAAGTCTAAACGATGTGGATTTGGACACAAAAAATTTGTTTTAACAACTTGATATTTTTAGAATTAAAACTCAAATATTTACATATCTTAAGCTGAAATGCAAAACTACGTCACTAATATTTTTAATATTTAACAGAAGGAACCAAATCTATATATCTGTGGCATTTTGATAAAACAACTTAAGTCGGTATATGATAGAAAAAATTTAAAAAAAACCAGTGTACCTATAAAAAATCCTTTTTATTAAAAAAATAAAATAAACCAAAATAAATAAAATTATCGTTAATAATACAAAATTTATAAAACGTTAAAAAAAATGTTTTTGAATGAAAATTCGTATGATTAAAAGCATTTTTGTACTTTTTAATTTACTTCAAAATTTGTCAAAATGCCACAGATATATAAAAAAAAAAAATTCTTCACATGTCCGCTATAGACCCGACGATGCACAGTGTAAGATTTTACCAATTTAGGGGGACTTAATAAAAAAAAAAGTCTCCAAACTTGATCATATTTTCGTAGATGTTGGAAAAATATCCTATTGTTGCGAAAATAAACACAAAAGCATAATACAAAAATGTTGCTAATATAATGGCGGCTGTCAAACAAGTGTTATTGCCATGAATTTAGAAACAAATTTAACAGTCTGTGCCAGTCATCAAATTAAAAGTGGATAGAATTGAATCTTGCGTGCTGCTTATTTTTTGCAAAAAGTTTTTTTTCTTTAATGTCAAAAGTTTAACTATAAAATTTTCAATAATTCGGTAAAAAAAAATTAAGTAGAGTATTTATATAAGCAAATTAATAAAAAGCTATAAAGTAAGTATGAAAGTGTTAAAACATCTTCAACTTTTCATAGACTAAAAGTTTCATATTCTATTAGATTCTACATTGGCATACCAAGGTGCCGAAACTGATTCCAAGAATAAAATCTTGCCCATGTTTTGCCCAAAGGTATCGTTTTTTAATATGTCTGAAATTTCCCGCGTGAAAGTTTTACATGTTTGGTTAGATAACATCAAACCTGAGAGATTTGAAGTGATTTTCAAATTCCTCTTTATAATTTTTGGAAGAGATGTGGACTGTCAAAAGTTAAAAGCACGCATACGTAAGCTATGCTATGATTTTGAATAGTTGAAGTGAGATAGAATAAATCAATGTCAAAGTTTCAATGTCAGAAGAGAAGAAAAAGAGTTCTCAGAATTTTGTCTTAAAACGAAACAACAAAAATGTAAGGAACTTATATCTAATGTATCTGCAGATCACTGATAATGGCAACTGAACTGAAAATTCAAACTTGCGGAAAAGGTACGCAACCGATCTTGTGAAGGAATTAGTAAACGCTTTTCCATCAAAAGGTACAAATATAAAACATGCCAGACTTATGGGTCGATAACGGATGGCAACACAACTTCAGTTCAGTTGCCATTTGTAATCGACCCATAATTGTTGAGGAATCAAAGCGGCTTTCAGCGGATGAAGCAAAGGCATTATAACAGACACAAATTTATTAACGCAGCAATGTTTTGTTTATGTATTAATTAGCTGTTTTAAGTGTGTTAAGAGAGTATTTTGTTTTTTTATTACAATTTTCAGTTTCCAGTTTTTCAGTGTGAACAAGTGTTTTTCCTTTTAATGTAATTTATTGCAATAAATAAAAGTGTTTTATGTTAAAATGAAACGAGTAAGCAACAATACGCTCTCAATATATTATTTTATGTGGGTTTTTTTTTTACCATTTGGGATAATAGATCCCACTAATTTTTTTTGTCTCACATTAATGGGATATAGTATCCCATTGGTATAGATATATGTAAGCCAATTTGCAAAATCTATCAGGGGTGTTCTGGAAATCGTAAACGCAAAATGAAAGAATTTGGAAGTCATTTTTAATTCACTTCTAATCTAATTTGTATAAGTTTTGTGATAAAATTCTGTTTTATAGAGAAATATTTGCAAAATATTTATCATAACATTCTCTTATCACGGAAATCTTATTAAAAAACGAAGTTTTAAATTCTTGCGTTTTGCGTTTTCGATTTCCAGAACACACCCGAAAAACAAATCTAGTGGTAGGCTGAAGGAAGATGAAACCTCTGCGATAATTAACTCTAGTGACTCTGATCTTGGAGATTTTAGGGCTTCTGATTCAGAATATATTCTAACAGAAAATATTGTTGTCATAGAAATATTATCGATAGGATATTTAGTCCCAATTTATGAGATTTAAAAATCCTAGGACATGTCTTATTTCTGAAGGATACTAGATTTTTTTATAAAATTGTTTGGCGCTTTTTAGTATCACATCTACACGAAAAAATTACTTAGATTTGTCAAAAATCACTCCTTATAGTACGGTAGTTATATATTTAATTAAAAGGTATTTTATAATACAATATGTGAATACAACCCTGAAAACAACAAAAAATATTGTTTTTATTTATTTTATTCAATATTTCTCTAGTACTGTTTAACTGTTTTTTACTAGAATAAATTTTAGTTTATTAATTCTAGAAATAATGTTGGGCTAATATGGGAGGGGGGAGTAGTTTTGGTCTAATGTTCTTCATTTTAGATCTGAGCTTCCCCATTAAAATAAAATCTTATTTTTCAAATTTCAAGTCTATATCTTTTAAACTATTGCTGCAATTAAATTAAGTCATCCTAGATTGACAAAATCTTACACTGTGCGATGTGCCGCAAACCGGTTTCATTAGAAAAGCAATTTTGTGAAGATGGTTTAAGGCTATACATTTTTTCAAAACTAGGACCAGGAGTGGAGTTTGAGGGCAATTTCTTCCTCTCCGAAGCTATCCAACAGGTTTAAATTAACTTCCATGAACTACGTTTGAAGCGCAATTTTTTTGTTGTTGATTGTTGTTATTGATTTCTGAAAGTTTTTTACAAAAAACATGGGGAATTAGAAACCCGGTATCAGACATTTTTCGAAACTCTTTCAGAAATTAAAATAAGCACAGAAAAAATTATCAGTAGTTTTTTTTTATCAATTAAAAAAATTGTTAAAGAAGTATTTCAATTTAATCAATGTGATAATTGAATCAATTATTTTTTTGTTGAAGGAAAATAAAAAATATAATTTTGATCTTATTAAAAGTTTAGATGTTTTGAAAAAAATTTTAAATCAAAATATAAAATTCCTTTCTTCATAAAAATAATTTAATGAAAATTACATTTGATGAACTTTAGCCTAATTAAAATATCTATTGTCAAAATATAAATTAAATAACAAAAAATCTAAATTGATTTTTACGTTTAAAATAAAATAATTTTAACTTGTAGAATTGACCTCACAGTTTTTAAATTCGTTGAGGCTTAAGGCGTATTCCAAAAGAACGTTTTCGAAAAAAGACTATATCTGAGGTCTATCGTAAGTTATTGACCGGCCTTCACGAAATCAACTAATTGACCTAAGAAATTTTACCACTAAACAGGGCTGCCAGATTTGACGATTTTTTGTCATTTTGACGATTTCTTGTTCCGAAATTAGCAAAGTGTCGATTTGCTGATTTTTATCTAAAAAGTGACTATTTTATTCAGTCTCTAATAAATTAAACTTTAAGGCCCGTTTTTACAACTTACTGATAGCTAAAAGAAGACTTTAACTGGCCTTAAAAAAGTGTTCCATTTAAAAATTTTACTTTAACATCAAAAAGTAATTTCAATTTTGGGAATACAAAATTTTAATTTCAAAAGATTTTGTTATTCGTGCTTAATTCCCAGTTTTTATTATTGATAAAAACACTTGAAATTTATTGTTGATGGGATAAGCTATTCCTATGCGCATTTCACTGGTTGCTTAGGCCAGATCATCAGGAAACTTCATCCATAAAGATTTTGGAAAAACTAAAGATATTAAACCAAATAAAACTGTTAAGCGTATGAGACTCATAGCAACAGTTCTACTTGTAACAATATCAAAGTTTAAACAAAACACATCAACAATAAACAGTGGGTTTATCTCATCTTACATTCCCCACTACAATTAGTTGAAATTCTCTCAACATTAACTGTAGTTGTAAGTAGGTTAAGAAAAACAAAATAAAAACAAACAACAACTTACAAAAGATGTTGTCAATTAAGTGTTTTTTAGACCGTGCACTAGTTTTTCCAAAATCTTTATGGATGAAGTTTCCTGATGATCTGGCCTAAGCAACCAGTGAAATGCGCATAGGAATAGCTTATCCCATCAACAATAAATTTCAAGTGTTTTTATCAATAATAAAAACTGGGAATTAAGCACGAATAACAAAATCTTTTGAAATTAAAATTTTGTATTCCCAAAATTGAAATTACTTTTTGATAATAAACAGACAAGTGCACGGTCTAAAAAACACTTAATTGACAACATCTTTTGTAAGTTGTTGTTTGTTTTTATTTTGTTTTTCTTAACCTACTTACAACTACAGTTAATGTTGAGAGAATTTCAACTAATTGTAGTGGGGAATGTAAGATGAGATAAACCCACTGTTTATTGTTGATGTGTTTTGTTTAAACTTTGATATTGTTACAAGTAGAACTGTTGCTATGAGTCTCATACGCTTAACAGTTTTATTTGGTTTAATATCTTTAGTTTTTCCAAAATCTTTATGGATGAAGTTTCCTGATGATCTGGCCTAAGCAACCAGTGAAATGCGCATAGGAATAGCTTATCCCATCAACAATAAATTTCAAGTGTTTTTATCAATAATAAAAACTGGGAATTAAGCACGAATAACAAAATCTTTTGAAATTTTACTTTAACTTTAAGTTTAAAGTGAGAGTTTAAAGTAGATTAGGGTTCATCCTACCTGCTATCAGTAAGTTGTGAAAACGGGCCTTAATGTTTTCAGTGCCTTACGAATGAAGAATGATTACACTGTGCAAGATCGAAACTCAGTAATTACTCTAAAATAATTCAACATGACTCAGGAAAAAGTCAAATTCAAATTTCATCCAAATCGATTACAAAATTGGGTCACTTGACATGAAATAACCCATATGTATGTATACATGTATGTATATACAAACTTGGTGACAACAATAAACCTTTGAATTTTTTGGAGTTTTTTCATACATGATAACCAAAAAAATCAATTTTTTTCGATAATGGTTATTTTCAACCAAAAACTTTTTTGGTTGATATAATGGTTTTTTATAACCAAAATTTTTCAATTAATTAGTTACGGTAACTAATATAATAAAAAAGTCACGATAATGGTTGAAAATTCCCAAATGCAGATAAAAGGTATTTTTGCCTAACCTTTTTGATCTGAAATAAAAACATAACAGTTATTTTCGGTCCCTGGATAAAAGGCAACACATGTTGCTTATATGGGCGCTTTTATGCCAAACTCTGGATGAAAAAAATAGTTATTTTTCTATAACTCGGTCAGTTATGAACCGATTTTGTTAATTTTACTATTTTGGAAGTTACAAACGGAATGATAAACTTATATTAGCCTACCCAGCTAGCGTAGAAATGTTTAATGATTATTTCCAAACGAATCGAATGAACATTTTGCGAATCTCTATAAAAATCATATTTTCAACCATTAGCCGGCGAGCATTTCTTGAGTTGTAAGATAATATCTGTGGCTTGGTGCTAAAAGGGCCAATGCCAAATATTAACTTTTGAGAAAATTGAAATTAAAGTTTTTTATAGAAGAGTTCTTAGTGAAATTGGCTAGCAAAGCCTTTATGAAGCTGTTCTGGGTTTAATTAGAACTTGAATGTTTAAGCAAAATAAAAGCGAGTAATAAAAGACACATTATGCAACGATTAACTCAAAACAACAAAAAATTGACATTGGCCCTTTTAGCACCAAGCCACAGATATCTACATGAGTCTCATACGATTCTTGACATTCTTTTTAAAAGACTCGTTTGACAATCTTAACCCAATCTCAAACGATTCTCATAACGATTAAAGTTAGCATCTTTACAGTTAGTTACAGTTTCTTCCGTGTAAGGCATCTTCTACGATTAAAAAATGCGCTTGTCGATGAAAAAACACTCTTCATGAGGCTTTCAGTAGCTCTTACACGATACAAAGTGATATCTGGGTATTAAGCTATTATGTATTTGATTGATTTTTTTTTTATTTACAAAAATCGACAAAGTAAAAATCGAACAAAACTTGTTAAAAAAAAACTTAACATAAAGTTTCCCGATTTTTTTTTTTTTTTAAGATTTTTTAAAACGAGAAATACGATCTTTTTATTGATGATTTTTTCACAAATTTTTCTGGCAGTCTTGTCACAAAAGTTTTATTTGATACGGTTTTAGGCGTACTAAAGTGTGTATCGAAAATGGGCGTTATATGGCGCATATGGGTTATTATGGGCCGATCTTCACGACATTTTGCAATGGAATTTCTAATCTTATAGAATTATGACGGACCAAATTTTGCTAAAATAGCATTATCTATTCCTTAGGTTTTTAGGGTTACAAAAATATCTTTCGAGAATGGGCTTTATATGGAGCCCTGAGCCATTCTTTGGCGTCCCCGCTGGTCACATTAAAGGGAAGATACAAGCATGGTCCGAACGAAACTCCTTCACATGGACGACCATTTTTGGGTGAAGACAGTCCAGGCGATTTGTGACCCAGTCCCGTAGCAGGGCAGGTAGGCTACTTCTGCTTGAGAAGGGGGACCTTAGGCCAATTATTGGCCTATTTACGGGGCACTGTGGTCTTAGATACCATCAGTTTATAATGGGTAATGTAAGTACCAAAATATGCTGATTTTGTGAGGTTGATGACGAAACTTCGGAACATCTGTTCTGTTGCTGTTCCGCATTGGGGACTATCGAAGAAATTTTTAGTCATATTAAACGTGAAATTTGTGAAAAATTTAATGACGTCCAGTGGAATCCGCTCCAAATTTATTTTAGTTTTTTAACCAAAAATACCAGTTTTTTAGTCTGCTTAAAATAACTAGAAACCTTTTGAAACCAAAACGGTTCTTCAATGTTAAGTCTTACGGCAGAGACAGGCAGACAGACATCGACTTAGAATTACTCAAGGACCCAGAATATATAAACTGTGTTGGGCCGTACACCCAGAAAAAACATGTTTAAAGATGACCATCTCCAACAAAACTATTATGTTAAATTAAACCATATTATTGTCACCGACAATAACGAACATGTTATGGTTAATAATAACTAAATATGTTTAACACTTATAAAAGCATAGTTGGTTTTCAACCATAGCATGTTGCTCCTGGAAAAGTGGTAAATACTATTTATTAGTAATTTAAAAATAAATTATTGTTATATTTACCAATAGCATGTTTTGGGGCAACCATAATATGGTTGTGACTTCTTGATAGAGGACTAATTAAAACATAATATGTTTAAAATTTTCTTTAAAAATAGTTTTGTTGGAGGTGACCATATTTAAACATGTATTTTCACTGCGTGTAGATAAATATCAAAAAAGTTCAACACGGAATGAAAACTTAGTATACCTTCGTACACCACTAAGAGTTCGAGGGTATAAAAAACATATAAAACTGACTACCATCATGTTGCATAAGAGAGACTTTACCAAAAACGTTCTTTTAGACTTGGGCCCGTTTTCACGACTTACCTATAAAGTTCGAAATAGTTAACGGTACCTTTAGCACTAGTGAGGAATAAAGTTACCTTCAACTATTTTTCGTCTGTATAAAATAAACTTAACATTTTTGAAAATGTGGCAATACTTAAGAAAATACCGATTATTTTTGCCAAAATAAAAATACGAGCTGGCAGCAACGTACTTTTTTACATTTACAAAATATACGTATAATTGAAGTTGCCATATATAAAAAATTTGTGAATATAATATGGCAATCTCAAATCTAAACCTTATAGCCTTTTCACACTTGTCAACATTTAACATTTAACATCAATTTGCGAAGATGTTGGAATTATCCCAGAAGAAATACATAGGGCTAAAAATCAAAATTTTTCAACATCTTTACAGAATGTTACTCTCTCATTTTGTTCCCTTTTACATTTTTGGATTCTTTTAGTGTCATCACTAGAAAAGTGGCAATAAATTCTATTATTATTGTGGCATCACTGACAAAATAGAAGTTGCTTTGAAAGCAGCGTTACCATTTCTCAAGTTTTTCTTTTTTTGCAAGCCTTATTTTGCTTAATTTTGCTTAAATTATTAAACAAAATGATTGAGAAATACATTTTGGTGTTATCTTTTAGAATGTTGCCACTTTTGTAGAAAAAAAGTATTTAAAAAAATAAAAGTTTTTTTTTCAGAAATGGTGACATTTTTTATTAATGGTAGATGTTAGATGTTTCAAGTGTGAACGCGTATTTCCTATTTTCAACATCTTACATGCGTTCCTCCGAAATGTATGCAAGTGTACAAAGGGTATTACGACAAAAGTTAAAGATAGAACTTTCCTTTCTTTAGCGTATCCTTCACTTTTAGATTAAAGGGAACTTGTGATAATTAAAAACTCATTATCTGTTCGATAACTTCCTACATTTTGTTATCGTTAAGTCTTGAAAACGGGCATTAAGGTATGTTCACACTTAACAAATATTTGATTAAAAATCTGAAAAAGTTTGTAGTCACGCTTTCTTTGATTTACTGATCCACGTTAAACATTCTTTTTTATAATTTTAATGATTAAAGTAAAATCAAATAATTATTAATAAAGGTTGTGGTTACGTGTGGGGCGTCAAACATTTGTTAAGTGTTACCATATATTTACTCTAACGATTTGTAAAGTAGTATTTTCATATACAATCTTGAGCCAATTAAAGAAAAGTAGGTTTTAAGTCTGCGTTACTGTATCGCTTTTGCAATGTGTTCTAAATCTAAAAGTTTAACATTTTGCCCTTGTTGTCCTTCTTTTTATCCAAAACGCTAAAAGAATGTCCCACTAACATGTTTTAAATTTTATTTGTTGTTTTAATTTATTTTGCTCGTAACATTTCAATACATTGTTCTCGTACACTTAATCACTTTTGTTAAAAAAAAAATGTATGTCATCAAATGGTGTATATCCTGGCCGGAAGGTTGGAAAATTTTATTAAGGCTTGATGTTCCCTTTTGCAATTACTATTTTTGTTAGAGGAATTTTGTTTTTAATTCATTTTAGCTAGTTATTCTATAGCTAAATACACATAAAGAAAAGTTGTGATATTTTAACACTTTAACATATAACCATATTTCGCTCATATAAGTTTTAATTTACATGACCTTTAATACAAAATTTTTTAGATTTGAATGAAAACTGAAATATGAATTTCTGATTTAATTAAATTGTACTCAACTCTATAGCTTTTCTCTGTGTATGTACAACAAACATACATGATTCTTCTATTTTACGTTTTTTTTTTACATACCGAACTGTGAATGTATGTACACAAAATGTTAAATTGTTCATAATAATAACGTAAACAAAATGAAAGAAAAAGAAACTAAAAAAAACAACACAAAAGCGAAACAGAAACAAGAACCTTAATATGCCTTTAGCTAACAATTAGTTAGTTGTTGTTAAATACAGAGCAACAAAACAACAAAAACATCGAAAAGTAGCAACAGCAATAGCAACCAAAATGTAAACAACATAGAAAAGTTTAACTTAACTGAAGATGACGATAACGCAATGAATGAATGAATGCAACTACTCTGACAAGGGTGGGAGTTGTTAAATTATGCACACAATGATGAGTTTTGATCATAAATGAAATGAAAACATCCCACTATTCTTTTTTATGTCAATCCCAATTCAGACGTTGCTGCTTAAATATTCTTATATATACAAGTTCTATTTCTGTGAAACAAAAACTTGTCAACTTTTCACTTATAAGCATATAAAAAGTGTTATATTAATAAAAAATAAATTAAATTTTTATAGGTTTATTGTCATTAGCAAAACTCTGGACAATGTTATTACCATGGAAACCATAAATATGCAATTGCATGTTTTTCATTGTGCGACTAATAAAGGCAGAAACAATATTTTTAACCGTTTTAAAGCTTTTTATGAATTTTGGCATCGATTTGTTAGTGCATATTTTTGCATATTTTACCGTTTGCAGCATGTTATTGCATAATTTAGTTAAAAGAGTGTTTTTGCAGCATTTTTTAGCGCATATTTTGCCTTTTTGAGACATGTTTTGATACATATTAAATTTTTTTAGATGCCTACAAAGCTTTCGCAGCAATTTTTCGAAATAAAGAATTATTTTGCACATCGGAAATAGGCTAGAAGAAGTCTTCGATTGGAAATGGATGAATAAACAGTTAATGTGTTCGGTTTTTTTGCTAAAAAATATTCGTTCGGAAAATTGAAGATGGCCTTTCAACGTCTTTCGGCTGCTTCTCGAATTTTTTCCAGTTTCCTTGCATTTGAAGAAGGAAAGCCAAACTTTTCGTTAAAGATGCTCTACGTTGTGTTCTTTTCTAAAAATAAGTGAAGTGTTCTTTTCTTAAAATGTTGCCCAATAAAATCAAAAATACGTTACATATTTCATTCACAACTTTATCAAAAGGTTAGAAATGCAACATTATTTAAAAAAAAAAATATTTGTTTGAATTTCGTTTATGTTCTTTGAACTTTGTTTTGATTAAACCTATTAACGAGAAATTGCTTAAAACCTACAGAAAAGAAAATCACATAAATAGTTATGGTTTTTTTTTCTTTTGTGATATTTCAAAATGTAACAGATTATGAGGGTGTGAGTTATCGTTAATTGGTGGTTCTAAATATAGTGGCCACATTTTGTGTTAGAAAAGAAAACTCCATTAGTTAGAGTAAATGTCGGATATTTATCCTATAGATAAGATGATATTTCTGTTAATATGTTATTAGCCACAACCACAAACCTGGTTTTAAGATATGCTATCTGTTGTGCATCCCGTATTTTTAAGTAATATATATATTTGGTTTTCCAATTACGCATGCCGAGAAACTGAGAAAATGTCCGTGATTCCCTTTAACTCAGATCATTAACACGAACTTTAAAAGCCACAAGCTTATTTCCAATTTTTTAATCTCTAGCAAATCTTTTTAAAATAAAAACATGGTTTAAGACTTAGTTTTGCGATTAAACGTTTTTTATAATTTTTTTTGCTGTTTTTAAATATAAAAAAAATTTTCATAATTTAAATTAGAGTTTCCATCTCTGCCTTACAGCATCTATAAACTAACATCATTTACTAAACGTACGTACTTACATAACATATGCCATGTTTGCCCGTATATCGATTCAGCTTCACACTGATGATGCTGTTGCTGCATGCAGCACAACCTTTAGTTTAACAAATATATTGTTTTGTGTTTTAAGGCAAAAAGTAGATGAGTACAAAGTACTTAACCGAACTCTGATGCATATTTCGCATGTGCATATTTTTCGTTTTCATTTTATTTTCCTATATCCATTCATACATATATATGCTCGTTCATAAATATTTGTGCTTTTATAGTCTTACTATTTTCTGTTTTTACTAATATTCCATAAGCATGTGATGGCTTTTGCATTATAGTTGTACAAACTTGGAAAACTGTAAACATTTTCAGCTTCAAGGTATACCTACGTATATTTTTTTAAAAATTTTGCATATTTCTTCTTATGTCTCTATTTTGCTTCAACTATCGTATTGTTGCAATATTGCCATTATTTTGTTGCAAGATAAATACCAAAAGATTGACTTCCCCCAGGAGAGTTTGTAGTCGTAGATTCAGGAATTAAAAACAATAATTTTGTTCGAGTAACACCGAATTTTTTAAGCTGTACATACAGCAAAAGGTTTTCTAATTTAAGCGGTCTTGCAACATGTGGCCAAGCATTGCCATTAAATAATACGGCTTCTTATCTGACGCATATGAAAAACGCTTTAAACTAACTATATGTGTTCAATTTAGGTTCCTAGTGATCGATACAACAATTTAAATAGCTAAATAAGTGTCTTTTAGTACCTCTATAAACAAAACTGGACTTTTTTTCTCATCGTGAGTAATGATTTGATGCAAAGACAAGTAAGAGTGCTATTTGCGGCTATGCCGAATCTTATATACCCGTTTCCATGATGCGATAAGAACAGAAAGTTAGATATAATACCATTTTTTTTTTTAATTTGTGCCACGCCGTCTTTTCTAGTTCCGCCGACATTTTGTCAGATATTGTGAATTGAAAACCAAGGTGCTTGTTCCTTGTTTGGAGACTTTTGGCCTAATTTATAAAAAATGAAAATCGGATTTTCATACAAAATCTGTTTCATAAAACCTTTATTAACCTGTTATATTTTTTATAAATAAGGCAGTTTGGCTATTACAGTTCTCCAGATATACAGAAATATACAATGTCTTTATGCTCGAGGTTCTATGGCCACTTCTCCAATGCCGACAATATTTTCAGAAAGGTTGTATATTGATAACCCAGCTATTTGTACCACATTTGGACAATTTATCTCTTACTGTTCTTTAGATAATAATAAATCTATATTGGGCCACACCCAAGTTCTCCAGTTCAGCCCACATTTTGTCGGATGTAGTCTTTTGATAACCAAGATGATTGCATCTCATTTGAAGCCTTTGGCTCTTGCCATTCTCCAGATATACAAAAAAAACAACAAATAGCGGTTGGTGAGTAAAATAAGAGGCAGTCGTGGTTTTTTGTTTATATCTCAACCATTTGCGGACCGATCTGGCTGAATTTCTCTAGCAGACTTTTTGAGACTATATGTAATTTAAATGTATAGAAACCTAGTTCCCATCATATCTGTGGGTTTCGGAAAACCCATTTCAATGGAGACGGTCAGACGGACATCGCTGAATCCACTTCGCTAATCATAAGGACCCAGACTTTATATACTTTATAGGGTCTAAGAAAAATATTGTAGAAAGTATCTTGGCTTCAAATCGTATGGTAGTTTTTGGCTTTCAAATTAATTCTGATACTTGAACATATATTGAAACGGCACCCAATGATTTTAAGTGTAGCAGTTTGCAATTTTGGTGCCCAAGCCGTTAAGATTATACACTTGCCCGTTATTTAAAAACTAAGGGATGTTCTTCCTTCAAGCCGAGCTCTCCCACGAGTAATGAAAATCAACCCCTTGAATGGGATTTCCCTTCCCGGGACCTTGGGAAGTACCTATACCACAACCACCACGTGATCACCAAAAGTATCGTTTTAAAGGAAAAGTAAAATTCCCCGCAAAGTCAACGTTTCTAAAAGACAGAAAGCCTTTCCCGAAAGAGGAAGAGGACTCTATCAATAGTCAGTCCTGTGCCAATTCATCGGGGTCTACTAGCTTCCGAGATATCGGACAGGATCCCTGGTCAGACGTGATTTAAAGAGATCTCGTGAGATCTCTTCATTTTTAGGAGAGATCTCAGAGATTGGTATTTATATATTGTATTGTAAATTTACAATTATTATTAAGAATTATACAAAAAGCAAAGTTTAAAATTAACAAAACTTGTAGAAAATATGATTCATGTTTAATTATCTTTGTTTAAAGAAACTTAACATTATAAAGAAACCAAAGATATGAGTAGGAAAACAGTACTTTAAAATCACATTATCATAAAGAACGCACATAAAGACAAATTTACTTATATAAGGTGTTTTTTTTAGCTGCATGTGAACTTAATATAATAATATAAGACACAAATATTGTTTAAATGAAATTTTTTTCAATATAATCTGGTAGATAATTTCATGGCATTTATTCTATTCTGCGCTGTGATGTTTGAAACAAATTTCGTTGATGTTAAGCTGATTAATTTTTGGAAACAAAAATTCAGTCAGCATGTCTAGATAGCGCTCACCATTAACCGTAAGAGCAGCTCTCTGGTTATTTCGATAGAGCGTGTTAACCACACCAAACAGTCAATTTTAATGGATGTAACGGTGATTCGTTTCATACACTGAAATTTTGCTTATTGTAGAAGCCATTTAACCAGAAATGAGCTTCTTAAAATGAATGAAGTGCTCCTTGAACTTCGCACACAGATTAATTATTTTTCAAAGTAAATTTCTAAATTTTGGAAGCGTTGTTCTACCTGACTTAACAGAAATGTCATGTTTGACATTCTCAGCTGTCAAACCATAGTTATTGATATCGAAAGTTCTTATGCATCTTAAAGAAACACCCGATAAATAAATTTATATAAACGTTTTATTTAACTATATGTACAACTGTATACATGGGTGGGTGACCCAGTAAGAGGTAAGATTTTCAAAACTAAATTTAAAATTATGGAGTATTTAGTTTGTTTATAACTATAAAGAAAATGTTTGTATTTAGAACCTGGGAATTTATTTCTCATGGTGAGTAACATTTTATTATATAAACTTTTATATTGATTCGAATGTGTATTCTAAGTCGAATTACAATTTTTTTTTTAAAAGCGTTTATGCTTTTTTAATAGTCTGTATCCTTCAATATTTTCCAGGAATACACATTCAAATTAATATAAAAATTTATATTTTTGTATTTTTTTATAAAATGTTACAAATACAATTGCAAATTATATTTTAACTTAATTAACCGAGCAATAGTAACGCAGAGTTTCAGCCCGTGGTAGTAAAACAGACCATAGTCTCTGGTGGGAATAGAATTCACAGCCCTCGCAAGCTAACTAACCTACTGGGGCATTCAAATTAAGAACATGAAGCTAATTTTTTTTAACTTGTATAATAAAAATTTTTCGACAAAATAAGAGGCAATAAATTAATATAAGACAACCTTATAAAATTCCAAAATTTAACTTTTTCAATAATTTTAATTTTTGTTTCTGAGCCATATTAAAAATTTTAAAATTACAGCCATTGAAACATCTATAAGCCGCATTCCGAAGGGACTCTCTGACAATTACAGAGCACCATTAACATGCCCTATATCGTTTTCGTAATTATTCTACTTTGAAAATTTAATGTATTTAACTAAATCATTTCAATAAAAGAATTCGGGAATTTTCGTTGCTTATTTAACTTTTTAGACATGAAAATAATGTTTTTATTCTTGTAGTGCTGTTGTTGTTGCTACACTTAACAAGCAAAACCTTTTTTTCTTACTTTTGTAGTGTTGTTTTGGTTTCTACAACAAACTCTTACAAGCACATACTTATGCACGCATTCAAAATGCAATGGTTTTGGAATGAAATACGGTTTTGGTATGTTTAAAGCACTTTCTGGTGTTATACGTAATTCAACTTTTAGGTAAAACTCATGCTAAAAGTAAGCAGAGTTTTTTTCTTTCGGTTTACAAAAAGCGAAAAAATTCATATGCGTAACTAAATTGTTTTTAACGAAAATATTCATAATTGTTATTGTTATTTTAGCCATATTATAATTTAATGCATCCTCCGTTAGAAAACTACAACCATATTTGGGTTACCTACGTTCATATTATGGTTGTAATAAACTTTTATATGTTTACCACATATAATTGTGGAATTGCTTGTAAAATCATAATCAGGGGTGTGCTGGAAATCGAAAACGTAAAACGCAAGAATTTGGAAGTTGTTTTTAATACACTTTTAATCTTATTTTTATAATTTTTGTTATAAAATTCTATTTCAAAGAGAAATATTTGTATAAAATTTGCCACAAAATTCTTTTATTACAGAAATCTTATTAAAAAATGACTTTTAAGATTCTTGCGTTTTACGTTTTCGATTTCCAGCACACTCCTGAATATTTTGATCTTTAAATATTTATAATGAAAAGAGCAAAATGTTATTGTGCATAAATCGTGATTTTCTTCTTCCGCAACCTATTAACTTAAAAACAATTACTTTTCAGGAGAGACAAAATACTTTATTTTTTCGAAATTTTTGAAACTTTTTGCTATATAAGAATATATTATAATGCCAGAATTAGGAAAAACTCCGATATTCCGCCAAACAAAAAAATTTCAAAATTGTAAGGCGGTATTTACTGATTACTTTTCCGGTTTAAACAAAAAATCGGAAAAATCGAGTTACTTGGTTGCGGAAGAAAACCATCGAAATGCTCTCAATTAAAATCAATATGTTTGTGGGTAGTCATAATATTTTTGCCATAGAGCAAAGGCTCTGAAGCAGTAAAAATATATGTGGTGGTGGTTAATAATGTTCGGAGGCAACCATAATATGGTTGCGGCTTCTTTATGGAAGATTAATTTAACCATAAAAAGGTTATCAGTGATAATAATATGGTTAAATTACACATAATATGTTTAAAATCTCATTTAAAAATAGTTTTGTTGGAGGTGATCATATTTAAACAATGTATTATCAAGACGACCTCGTCTATGGATAACCCCCCGGGGGATGTAGTGAATCATCAGAAGATTCTCAACATTTTGGTGTTACATCCTCTGGAGAAAACAGGTGTAGTCAATATCTTGGACTCGGCAGTAGCTCAAAATTAACAGATGTCTAGAGGATACGAATTATGGCTGACCAGATATCCCATCTGGTTCCACGGATGTCAATAGTCCCTAGTACTTCAGTACCAATCTGACTATTGGCTAAGGCCTCCAAAGGCATACTCTCTTTGTATACAAATAATCTTTGAGATAAATTCTGAAATAAATATATTCTGTGTGGTAGTCAAATGCGTGATTATGTGTTGGTTAAAAAAATCGGGGTCGCAGTGGTTTAGTTGAACGAGCTAGGGCCTGGATATCGTAAAATTATGAGAGAAATAAGAGCGGGTTTGGGTGAGGATCGAGTAGTTTTGTTCTAAGATTTAAGGGTTGAAGGGTCTAATAAAATTCGACAACTGAAAATATTTGAATGTTGAAAGCTTATGACAAGTTGTGGTACACTGAACCAAAAATCCAATGAAAATGTACGTTAAGCAAACGAAATAACGTTTATTACGTTTATTTATTCGTTGAGCCAACGAAAATATTTTAATAAACGTAATTCGTTTGCTTTACGTACATTTTCATTGGATTTTTGGTTCAGTGTAACAGTAATGAGCGGTAGGACTTGGAGATGATTAGGACGAAGAGTCAAGAGCCTTGGTTGTTTATTGGTGGTGAAGGTCGAGTAGTTTTATAAGTAGATTGAAGAGTCGAAGATACGGTGATGAGGGGTAAAACTTGGCGGCAGTTAGGACTAAGAGTAGTAATTGGTGGCTTAAAGTGAACTGGTTTGCATGAGAGGTGTGACTTGGAGTCTTAGGACATATGGTTAAGAGCCTGGGTTAAACAAGAAGGTGACATCTCTCATGGAATATATTGTTCACAGAATGTTGCCTATTGACAAAGAGTGCTTTTCTTAAGGAAATTTGCTTTTGGGGATCACGTTGCGGCTGTGCTTGAAACCAAATCACGAGGGGATGTTCTAAAATTATAAAGGTGAGATTACCTTGTGGATGGTGAGGACGGCTAATCTCTGTGTGCTGTTGGTATGAAAGTTTTGCTGCTGGCTGTTCTGATTGCAGCTTAGGGTAAATAGCTCCAACTCTTAAACAAGGGGCGAGTATATAATTCTGCCGGATTATACACTCAATTGCTAGCTGTGTGTGTGGAGGTCGCGCTCACGCACGGGGGCGTTTGGTAAACGCATAGTGGTTTAGATCTACTATGAGATTAGGCCAACTGACGGTGCTCATGTAAATCTATTTCCATATAAGGGGATGAGTGAAATAATAAACCGATTCTTCTTATTTTCAATTGAAGTTTTTCTTCGAAAAAAATATGCTCAAATGAATTCTTTTACCGATAATTGTATCTTTAAAAGTATTTTAAGAAACTCAATTAAGACAAACACAAAAAGGGAGCTTATTACAAATGATCTTGCAAAATATCGTAGCTCTTTTGTTAATGCGCCAGACCATTTGTACCCGACACTAAATAACGCTATAATTTAAATTCATAATTTATTTTCGGTGCAACCCATTTTGCTCAGAATGTTCAGAAAATAATTTTTAGGCATTAGAAAAAATTTATGATCCAGCTCAATACGGTGGAACACTGATCCATCTTTTGTTTAATAACTTATGCACTATGCATACGATCTGGTAAATTTTTGTTCCGCATTACTTAATGGAAAAGCTTAAATTTTTTTCTGCGACGCAATTTTCATTCATTCATTAATTAAGTCTATCAAAAAAAAAAAAAAAATTAAATTAAATCGACTTTATAGATCAAAATAAATAAAAAGTATGAATTGACTTGTGCAAGAAACCTTGCATTGTGTGAATGAAGTTCAATTAAAATTTGACAAAATCTTAAAACTAAAAATAAGCTTTTCAACAAAGTACCTCCATCTAAATCACCTATCTATACAAACAACATCAGCGGTAGCAAAAGGAGTGACATTATTTTACTATAAGGAAAAAAAAACAACAACGACAACATCTAGTTAAAATAAAAATTGGTAACAGCAAATAGCACTTAGATTAGAAAACAAAAACTACAATAAAATAAAAGAAAATAGTAAAACGATACTATTTGTTGTTGCTGTAGTCGAGCGAACTACACTGGTACTTTTAAAGTGTTACAAAAACGTCATCAAAGACAACATCTCCGCAATAATGTGAACAATATTGTTTTTATGGTAAACATTTTTTAAAAATCTAGTAACGAGAAGTAGCAGGAAAAAAGCAAAATAGAATTATTTGCCTGATGATGTTGCACTTTTAGCCCACTCCCTACAGTTAATGTTGCCCTAAGGAAATCATAATATCACTACAAACGATGCAATTGCTTTATTTTTAGTCAGATTTTCTTTTGTTTTTTCTGTTCCAGTTACTGCTACTGCTACTACACATATTTACTTACTACATGCATAGAAATTTGTATTATTCTTTTTTTTTTTTTTTTTTAATAACAATTTATTTTTATGTTAGCAATTATTTTTTGATATTTAGCATATAATGCATTTGATCATAATGTAATTACTCAACATTTAAAAATGTTCAATAAAAGCAAAACAATTTTTAGTTACATATTTAAGGCATATGAAAAAGAGTTTTTAAACTGACCGTTTAATTTCACAAAAAGTCGAACCTCCTTACAGTGAACTTCTATACAATGAAGTTCTCCTTATTATGAACTAAAATCAAGAACAGAGCTTTTTCGTTCCACTTTCAATGTATTTTGATCTCCGTATAATGAATTTCCATACAGTGAATTTTTCTTTACAATGAACAAAATTTTGGAAACAAAAATACATTTTACGTGTGTTTTTGTCTCCATATAGTGAACTATTTTTAGCAGCTTTATTTTACACTTGTTAGCATCACTACTTATAAAGAAAATATGATGAAAATGACATCTTCAATGCCGACGAGACCGGTTTGTTTTTTAAGTGCTTACCAAACAAAACACTAGCATTCAAAAATGAAAAATGCTTAGGTGAAAAACAGAGCAAAGAAAGAATAACTGTACTAATAGGAAGCAATATGACTGGTATGGAGAAAATAAAACTGCTCGTTATAGGAAAGGCTAAAAACCCTAGATGCTTTAAAGGAATAACATCTCTAGAAGTGGATTATAATTTCAACAAAAAAACATGGATGACTGGAGTAATTTTTTCCAATGGATTTTAGGGCTGGAAAAAAAATTTGCTTCGCAAAAAAGAAAGGTTCTGCTTTTTGTTGACAACTGCACTGCGCATCCAAAAGACGTAAAAGATAAACAACAAAATATTGAACTGGTCTACTTTCTCTCAATATGACTTCTCTTCTTCAACCAATGCACATTGGTCTGGCGAGCCACATTTTTTGGCCAAAACTTAAATATTCACTTATATACATGAATTTAATTAAGAGACACAATAAGTTACAAAAAAGCACAAATTTTATTAAGTTTTTAATAATTTAGGTAAATTTTTAGCCCATCTAGAGCCAAAGGAACATTTTATTTACTTAATTTTTTTAACTTTAATTTAGTAATAATATTATTTGTACTTTTTTGTTGATTAGAATGATTTTTTTTTAATTAAATCTTCTAGTTATTTTATTTAAAAATTATTATTCAAGTGTAATTCAAGTAAAAATCAAGAAGGGGCTGGAAATTGGGAATTGATTTATTTTTGATTTGCACTTGATTTTCAATAAACGTTCATGTAGTTATTAAGGTAAGAGGTATTCTGATAACACATATCGCTCATTTACTGCAAGACCGGCATAAATCAAAAAACACAATTTTGGAGTTAGTGATGCAGAATTGTTCGCTATGTTTTTCTTTATATTGTGTATAAAATTCATCCTTATATCTTTTATGCTATCCCCTTTTGAAGAGAATGTATCGTTATTTTTTCAAATCAAAAACTTTAAACGCGTTTATCTCGAAATTGATTCTTTTGAGTGATGCCGGTCTTGCAGCAAATGAGCGATATGTAAATTACTCAATTAATTCGTTATCCAAAATAAAGTTATCTTCTTCATTTCGTTCTTCAGGTTCATCGTCTGAATATTCTTCACTATCTATATTTTTTTCATGAGCTGAAATATCAGGAAGATCCTAGCAGCTTAATAAATCAATAACTTCTGGTGGAAATGTTAAGCGCTTTCGTTGATATATGCGCGTTTTTTGAATACAAAGTTATTTCGAAGGCAGGTTTCAATTTTTTTATTTAATTGGTCAATTGATCTTGACGATTTCAGCCATTTTACATCCAGTCTCCCGCAGTACAACCGATTTTTTTTAATAAGATATTTCTTATATTCATCAGAAATAATTGTTTCTTCGATTTTTTCCAAAATATAACTAAAAACACGTTCGGTTTTTTCTTGTTTTTTACTTCCACTCTGCCAAACTCTGAGTAAATCACAATTTTAAAAGCAAAAGTTTTCTAAAACAAAATTGATATCTTAAAAATAAGCCAAAACTAGCAGAAAATTACTGATGATTTGTAAGCACTAAATATCACTGTAACTTTGTGTATTTTTAGTTCGTTGAAATCACTTGAAATTTTTAAATTTTATAATATTTATTTTATTAAGAGCTAAAATCACTGATTTTGAGGTTATGAAAGTTTTTTATGTTATTTTTTTATTTCCATAATTTTTATTTTATATTTCACTATTAAAAATTTTAATACTTACCATCGTCATTAATATCCATAACTAATATATTTTAAGAGTTTTCTTATTTTCGTGTAACCTGTGACTTAAATAAAACACTTGAAGCATTGAACTTCCTTACTTCATAGAATAACGGTTAATTGAAGTTTGCAAGAACGAATTATTTTATTTGTTTATCTGAGGTGTTTACTACAATATTCCAACAACAAATATAGGAAAAAAAGTTTTGAGTTTTGGCCAAAAAAATGGGTCTTGGAGACCATTGTACAATGGACCAAGGCATAATCTACAATATAAAGCATCTTTACAGAAAACGAATTTTGATGAACACATTGGCAGAAATGGAAGAAAACAAACCTGTTTTAGCCATAGAATTGCTTCAAGCTATTCGAAATTTAAGCACAGTGTGGAATATCTATGTTAAACCAGAGACTATTGCAAACTGCTTCCAAAGGCAGGATTTTTAAAAGATGACATGCAGATTCAAACTAGTAATTGGGATGAAGAAGATCTATAAGATATCCGACAAATGTACTTAAATCTCTTAATGTAATTGAAGCTTTTATTGAAAAAGAAAAATGGAAAAATGTAGTTCAAACAAAAATACTTGATTATTTTAAATAAATAAAAAACAAAAAAAAAAATATTTCTCTATAATGAAGGGTCTATATAGTAAAATAATTGTCTGTCCCCGTGGAGATTCACTATAGGGAAGTTCGACTGTATAATAGCATGACATTTTTACAACGGGTGGATATGAATTTTACGTGTAGACTATTTCCAAAAGTAAAAAAAAAAATTTTGAGTTAATACTCTCTTTATGATCAAGTGCAACATTCTTTCGTATAAATAGTTTATATTGGTTTTTGTTTACATCGAGGGATGCGAAAATTACCTCCATGTATGTACACGATTTTTTATTTAAAAAAAAATTTGTTTAGCGATTGAAAGCATTTTACGCTTTTATGCATTCAAACTTGTGCAATTACAGTTTGCTTCAAAATAGCCGAAATTGTTTGAATTTGCATTAAAAAGTTTTCATATAAGCATCGCTTCAAACTTGAGTCAAATACAATAAAAAACGCACAAAAATAACTACTTTCATGATGCTGATGAAATAAATCAAGTTTTTTTTTTTATAATCGATAAATACTGCAGTACAATTGCTGTTCAGAAACAGAGAGGTGTGTATCGTGGTACATTTTTTTAATAAGAAATATAAAAATATTTGTGAAGTTGGTTTTTGCAAAATGTGTATGGTATAATAAAGGTAACATTTTTACCATGTCGCAAAATACTAATAAAAACCGGGTGGAGAGTAATATTTTAAGAAACCAAAATAAAATAAGTAAAAAAGACAGAGACAGTGTATAAATTTATTTCCATTCACGAAGCGACAATTAGATCTATAAAAAAGGAAAACATGATTAGGAAAAGTGTAGAAGCTGAAACTAAAAGAAAAAAGAATTTTTTTCCGAAGAGACCTGATTAGGGCAGTGAGGTCAGTAATAACAGGTCACAGGGTGATAGGGACACGTGAGGTGAAGACCAGCCTAGGCTATAATGACTACTATAGATGTTGTCTGAATGAGGATTAGGAGGAAATGGTGTCTTACTTTTTTGGATGAGGCGTTTTGGGAGACAGGAGTTTCCGTGCTTGGATGCTATATATCGTGAGGTGAATCTCTCTGTTTTGAATGAAGTTAAAATGGCTCGAGGCTGCAGTTATTTATGGGGAATAATCTGGTGGATACTGGCTAATCATGGTCACTGGCTCAGGGTATCACTAAAGTAAGCAATCCTCGTGTCGGCTGCCCATTGAACCTAACCCAACTATTGATATTTAAGCACTACCTATTTTGTCATTAGTGAAAACGTATTTATTGAATTTTTAAACACATACATAAAAACTTATTTTTCTTTATCCTATTCATTATTATGCGGCCTTTTTTTATCACAAAGTTTCTATTTGAGACTTAGGTTCTCAGCCGGCCTTGCCAAAAACAACTTAATATTTATTAACTAGAATTCTTTATCTGCTTTAAAAGTTCTGCAACTTAATTAAATATATTTTGTAATTAAAATAACAATTACATTTTTATTAATTTGCCTGTCTCAACTAAATATTACAAAAATATCAGCTGTCAAGTGCCAAAAGCATTCTATTTCACCTTTATCATCTATTTGAAGATGACTAAAACAGATAAGAGTAAAAATAATAAAAATGTAATGTTTATCTAACGAAAATAATACTAAACTTTTTTGAACAATTTAAATTTATTAGCACATTTAATTTGTGTCTAACAAAAAACCTCTTCATTTTTGCATATTTTTAATTTATTTCCTAACATCTTCTCTATTTATTTTAGTGAATTAGCCAACCAACCAACTAACCGACAAACGAGTCGAACGACCGAGCAGTCAACAAACCACCTGCACAATGTTACACGCTTACGTTTGAGGTGAAGTTAATGGAATAACGTTTAAGAATGAGGATGGCTATGCAAGACGCCTGGACAGACAGATATACTCATACTTTAGCTCAGAGAAGAAATAAATAATTAATGTAAAATTAGGTTAACATTAATTAATATTAAGGTTTTCTCTTTGCCATCTACTTTTACATATTTATGTATAAAAGAGCTTTTTATTTTATTGGTCTAAGATATTGCCACTGACGACTCCTGGCATAAATCCTCACACAGGATGAAGTGCATGTTGTGAAATGAATAAAAAGAAAAAATTTTTTAAACTTAAATACATTTTGTGGCTTTTTTATAATATTTTTAGCTACTTGGGTTTCATTTTTATACGTTTTTTGTATAAATAATGGCTGTAGTATATTCGTTGTATTTAAACGTAATTTGAATATTCCATTTAGTATTCTATTTGACTTCTTCACAGTGGCCAACAAAAGTACTACAACCACTATTGCAAACAGACACGCGCTCTCTATTCTAAAAAGTTAAAAAGAACAAAATTAGTTAGCATTTTAATATGAAAAAAGGAGTTGCTTACACCCAAAAACATTTTTTAGTAATAAGCAATCTTTAGAAAGAAAATTTTATACATATAAATACATTTAAGCAAATAGAATATGGGAATTTAGTTCTTATGGCTAGTAACATTTATTATATAAATTTGCATATTATTTCGAATGTGTATTCTAAGTCAAATAACAATCTATGAAGCTTTCATACCTTAATAAACACAACAAATTATTAGGCTAGCTGGTAGAGAGCTAGTCTATCAGCGCAGAGGTTGCGGGTTTGATTCCCGCCAGAGACTCTGGTTTCTTTCCTGCCGACAAGCATAGAGCTTCGCGGGATTAGCTTAGGAAACTTAAAAAAATAAAAAAAAGTAGTTTTTAATGTGATAATTGAATCAATTATTTTTTTCGTTGAAAGAAAATTAAAAATATAATTTTGATTAAATTAAAATTTTAGTTGTTTTTAAATAAATTTTTAATTAAAATATTAAATAAATAAATAAAAAAAAGCGTAATTGAATTTTTCATGTAAAATAAAATAATTTAAACTTTTAGAATGGTTGTTGGATATTGTCAAAACCTGAGCAATATTTAATTAAATTAATCAACACATTGTTTAAAACGGCAAAGTTTTTTGATCTTTTTTTTTAAATTAAAATAAAAACTATCATTTATTGAAAAAAAAAAAATATATTGACAATTTTAAATTTTTACAGCTTTTATTAATTTATGTAATCATTTTGGTAATAGGTGCAAAATCCAGCAATGGGTTGCTTGATTCTACGAATTTGGTATGAACCTGGTTATTAGAGACAATTTTAAATTTTTTCTGTGTAGTCTTATTCCTTCAATGTTTTCCAGGAATATTTTCTATATACATTCAAAATAATATTAAAATTACATTACACATACCTCTATTAACATAAAAAATGTTTCTTTCAATAGACAAACAAACAAACAAACAAACAAACAAACAAACAAACAAACAAACAAACAAACAAACAAACAAACAAACAAACAAACAAACAAACAAACAAACAAACAAACAAACAAACAAACAAACAAACAAACAAACAAACAAACAAACAAACAAACAAACAAACAAACAAACAAACAAACAAACAAACAAACAAACAAACAAACAAACAAACAAACAAACAAACAAACAAACAAACAAACAAACAAACAAACAAACAAACAAACAAACAAACAAACAAACAAACAAACAAACAAACAAACAAACAAACAAACAAACAAACAAACAAACAAACAAACAAACAAACAAACAAACAAACAAACAAACAAACAAACAAACAAACAAACAAACAAACAAACAAACAAACAAACAAACAAACAAACAAACAAACAAACAAACAAACAAACAAACAAACAAACAAACAAACAAACAAACAAACAAACAAACAAACAAACAAACAAACAAACAAACAAACAAACAAACAAACAAACAAACAAACAAACAAACAAACAAACAAACAAACAAACAAACAAACAAACAAACAAACAAACAAACAAACAAACAAACAAACAAACAAACAAACAAACAAACAAACAAACAAACAAACAAACAAACAAACAAACAAACAAACAAACAAACAAACAAACAAACAAACAAACAAACAAACAAACAAACAAACAAACAAACAAACAAACAAACAAACAAACAAACAAACAAACAAACAAACAAACAAACAAACAAACAAACAAACAAACAAACAAACAAACAAACAAACAAACAAACAAACAAACAAACAAACAAACAAACAAACAAACAAACAAACAAACAAACAAACAAACAAACAAACAACCAAACAAACTATTTTTAAATGATGGATATTAATATTTTAATTTTAAGTTGATCCATATTTGATATGAAAAGCTCTGAATCGTTCAGTGTTTTAATATAAGGGCTGCATATTTGCACTGTATTTTAAAAAGTTTGTTTGAGAGTACATTTGTTTAAAAGACACGCCATTTTTATTTTTTTTTAATTTCCATTATCCCAGTATAGAGTCCAACAATTGTTTATAATCCTGTACTTTTTTTATTTATTAGATCTTCATATACATATAAACTAACTATAACACTGTGCTAGTCAAAAATTTATAAAAATTGGAAAATGAAGCTAAGCTTCTAATTTTTTCCAGGCATATGAAAAAATAAGTCTCAAACAAAACAAGCGATAAATAATGAAAATCTGCTAACAACTTTTGATTTTATTTACATTTTAAAACGAAGTATTTGTATGGGAGCCCCCCTAAGAAGTGGTGAGAAAGAGCAAGAATGTTAAGGACAAAAAACTAGTTTAGGTCGGTGGTACATTATATCCCACTAGGGGCGACTCCTGGGCAAATAGGGGACTTTTTCTTTAATATATTTCTAGTCTGAATTGAAGATTATGTATGGGAGCCCTCTTAAGGAATGGAGATGGCGGGTAGGTATGTTAAAAATAAATTATTGAGATGAAAAGAAAAGTTGGGTTGGTCATACATTTCATCCATCTAGGGGCATCCTAGGCACCGCAGGGGCCAAATTTAAGCTTCTTGTAATTGGCGTGTTGCTTCTCAAATATGTTTGTTCAAAGATATTTTTTTTTTTGAATCACATAATTTTAAAAAGTAAATATCTCTTAAAAAAATTTAATTTTTCGTGAAAGCCGCTTATGAAAAAATAGTAAATTTTTTAAATTATATCTAAATATTAGTTAAAGAGATTATTTTAAACCTAAATAATAATTATATATACAAACATATGTATGCATTTGCAATAGTGATACCAACTCTTCACTACTAAAAATGGCTGAAGTTTTAGTAAAAAATGGCTCAATAGTGGCTAAGAAATGGCTAAACAAAATTTTATTACAAAAACCCCATCAAAAACCCAAAAACTTACAAAATTTGTTAACTGCACTGAAATTGCACATATGATAATATTTTAATACATTTCTAGTAACAATAAATTAAGCACGAAAAAAATATTGAATAAATGAAGAGCTGAAATTATCGTTGAAATTAATTTATTTATTGTAAAAGTCATTTGCGATAACAATTAAGAAAAATTCAACGTTGCAAACCAACTAATGCAGCATTTTAACATTGCTTGGTATACAAATTTTAAAAACTTGAAGAAAATTTTATTAAATAACACAGAAAAAATTCTCCAAAATTTTTCACCAATTAAAGCATTAATCAAAAACATAATCAGTTTTAATTAAAAATTTAATCCAGAGAATTAAACTTTTAATCAAGTGAATTAAACGTTTAATTAATACTATTAATTGGTTTAATTGATACTATTAATTTGTTTACTGGTGCAAATTTAATTGATTTTTTAATTAGTATCACACATTTTTTAATTGAAATCAATTTTTATTTTTTGCTGTGAAGAATGGCAACAAAAAAATCGCTAATGGCTAAACTAATTTTTTTATGAACAATTTTGATTTCTAGTTGAACTGGTAATTTTAAATTTTTTGATATTCTTTAATTAGGCTCGAGTTCATCAAATTTAATTTTCATTAAATTATTTTCACTGAAGAAGGAATTTTACAACTTGGAATTTTTATTAAAATTTTTTGATAATTTTTCCTTGGCTGAGCTGGGACTTGAACCCGGGTTGATTTTTACATGTTTCAAGAATCACCACATTCTATCTTAAGAAAATATTTGAGTTCTAACCACTGCACCACTGCGGTGCCCATCAGCCAACAGTCAAACATCAATGATTTAACCAGTAGTACTGGTGGTTCGCAATTTTCTGTTATTTTCATTTTAAAATTTCTTATTACATGTTGCCTTCTTTCCTCTGTTTTTTCGTATTCTTTCTGTCAAGACTTTGTCTTGAAAACCTGAATACATTTGCTCATTATGTTTTTCTTTTGTCGACATTTTTTTTGTACAAATTAAAGTACAAATGTAAACATTACTAATTTTTCTAAATACTAATTTTCTCATGGCTAAACGAGATGAAAATGGCTAAATCTAGCCACTAAATGGCTAAATTGGCAACACTGATTTGTGTAGTAATGTAATAAATATTAAATATTAAAAAAAGTTGCGATTGCCATTGTTTTTTATTTGTATTTGTTAGAATTTTGAATCGCTTAGTAATGATAGAAGCTGCTTGGTTGAAAATAAAGTTGTTTGGTTTACATTTAATTGAGAAATGCTTGAAACAATTTTCAATGTAATTGTGACAAGAGTTTCGTAGCAACTTTAAAAGAGAATAGAGAAAAAAACTTAGCGTTAATTGCATAATCTAAATGCGGTATCTAAATGAAAAATAGCCCCGAAGCAGCGTTGCCAGAAGATTTGGAAGGAAAATCTTCGTATGGCAAAAAAAAAAATCTTATTTTGAAGAGGAAAATCTTTACATTTTTAATAACAAGGGCAAAGAAGTAAAAATTATTAATTTTTTAAAAGGAAATACTTCTTTTTATGGAAACTATTTAAATTGATATACATAATTGCGGTATTTATACAAAGTTAGATTGTCGGCTTAAATTGTGTTTTTAGTTATATTTTCCATAAAATGCTTTCTAAAAATATACTTTAAATCCATTTGTTTTCTAATAAAAAAGAACGTAAAAAAGTTCATATAAATAAAGAAGTTTCTTTGGAAGTAATAAAATTTTAAAATTAGAGATATATAAATTCTAGGCAAGAAGATCAATACATCATATGAAGTTTTAAGGGTTCTCAATTTAGTATTATATTTGACACCGTTGTTGTATCGAAGGCATTTGAAAATATATGGATTATATGGATTTCCCTAAATATATTCCTAATGGAATTGTTATTAAAATAATGGAGGGGGTGCTTTAAAGTCATGCGAAATAAGGCCATGATGGCTTTATATCTCATTCAATAGGGAGATAAAGCCTTTTGTTTTTTTCCCCCATTTGAATGGGAGATAAAGCCATCCTGGCCTTAGCTCACATTAGCGATATTAGAAAATGGCTTTATCTCTCATTTCAGTTTTGAAGAACTTTTGCATTTTACATTGATTAATAGTTTTCTTATTTTTATAATTAAGAGTCTTCCCGGTGACACAAAAGTTAAGTATTGAAATCTGGCTTCGCATACTAAAGTTTTTCTGCGTGGCGGCCTGCGGCCGCGCTTAAGGGTTTTCTCCTCCAGTAGAACACGGCAGGAGGCTTCGCTGAATAAAGTTTTCCTGCGTGCGTCACAACAATAAAAAAATGACTTTTCCCGGAAACACTAAAGTAAAGTAACAATATTCTGGAAAAATATGAGTTTATCTCACATTTGCGAAAAAAAAATATGGCTATATCTCTCATTTCGCAAAATTTTAAATATGACCTTATCTCTCAATGATTGTCCAATAAGGCCATTATGGCCTTATCTCCCATTCAATTGAGCAATAAAGCCATCATGGCCTTATTTCGCATGACTTTAAAGCACCCCCCCAAATAATGTACACCTTTGAAAAGACATTGTAAAGCACTAATGTATATACACTTTATAGGTAACTTTTTACCACTTAGGTCTCCTCTTGGTCAGGCCTGACCCCAATTAGAACAGCTAAAAAAAAACCTTAATTAAATAAAATGTAAATAAATATATTTTTTATTAAATTATTATTTTAGATAAGCAGGGGTGTTCTGGAAATCGAAAACACAAGAATTTGGAAGTTGTTTTTAATACACTTTAAATCAAATTTTTATAATGTTTGGTATTAAATTCTGTTTAATAGAGAAATATTTGTAAAATATTTGTCATAAAATTCATTTATCACAGAAATCTTATTAAAAAACGATGTTTAAAATGTTTGCCTTTCGATTTATAGGACACCCCTGTATAGGAATTTATTATATAATTTTATTATTTTATTTTACATGCAAGTCATCGAATATGTAGTCCGTTATTTTGAACATTACTTTTTCGCAACTGAGTGAAACGAGTTTTCCGCTTGGTTTTTTTAGTTAAATTATACTTAGCTCATAACGGGCCGCAGTTTTCTGATTTAATTCGAACTTGATTTATTCAATTCACAACATATCATTTATAGAATTTACCTTTCTGTTTTTTTGATATATTGTTCTATATGAAAAATATTGCAAAAAAAAAATTTGGTCCGTCCCAGAGTGTAATTTCATAGACTTTTACATAAAAATAGAATTTCACCCCACTAATCTTGCTCCAATCAAATCCAAATTAGTTTCATTCGATTCAGCACACATCATTTATAGACGCCCCTGTTTTTTTTTTTTTTTGTTATATTCGAAAAATTGCAATAATTGCAAAACACAAATTTAGTCTGGCCAGATCAAGACGGTAATCCTAGGGTTAAGTTCCATTAGTTTTACCTTTTGGTACTAAATACATGAACTTTTTTGTTCTTTAATAATAAACTTTATAAAAATACGGGTTTTCTTTTTTCAAATAATTTTTTGTCATCAATATTCCCAAAATGAACAACCGCTAATTTTTGTGTATGCTAGACAATGGGTACAAATAGACAACAAGCTGATATAAAACCTCATTATTTTAAAAACTGACTGTTTAAAAAACTGCAAAAAATTATGTAAGTTGTACAAACTTTAAGTTAAGAATTTTTATTTATAAAAAAAAAAAAAAAACTCAATTTGAGAAAAAAGATCTTCAAATCTTATTTTAATCAAAAAATCTTCAAAAATAAGGTAAAATCTTCATTCTGGCAACGCTGCCCCAAAGTAAAAATTGTGATTTTATTGAGGGCCATTTTTCATTCCTTGATTTTAGAGTCATTTTTCATTTCACATAAAGTGCAAAAACAACCCAACGAAAATAAAAAAAAACCCAAAAAATTGCCCCAAAATTTAGTGTTGTTGTGTCACACTTAAAATTTTGGATTTATACTGAATTTTTTTTTGGGCCATATATTCTGGGGTTATTTTGCGCACCGCCACGAATCATTTCTAGCGATGAAAAAATTATCGATTATGACAACGTTAATTGCAAGCAATCTTGTGTAAAGCTCGGCCAACCAGCCCGCTCAAATCCAATGTCTAATATCCATGGCGTCAGGGAAATGCTGTAAATTTTTAAGCTTTTTAAGTCGATCCAGAAAATTACAGGCAACCTGTATCGAACAACATTAATTTATTTGAAGATATAACTTCAAATGATACGCCCTTCATATGTGACCAGACATGAAGACATAAAAGGCTTTCAGTAAAACGCTCTTCATTCAGACATTGCAAGACTAGTTAAAAACTACAAAGTCCAGTTGATGCTACGTTTTACTCTGACCATTTTTACTAGAATAAGCCTTACTTCGGAACAGGGTATCCGAAATTAGCTTAATTTGCTCTTTGCCTTTTGATTGGCACTGCTTTTGGCGCGAATTTCCAGTATAGCTAGTATTTTCAATAAATTTAAAATGCATTGCACCAATGTTTTACAATAATCGTTCAAAAGTCTAAACTCGAACTCTCAAAAGGCAAATCTTTCGTCTTAAAAAATTATTTATATATTCTCCTTCATTTAAATTAATGGACGGCTTGTGCTAGATCGTATAGATAAAACTATTACCAACGAATTGGCAAATCAATATCAATAAATTAAGTGATCTTTTGCTCACGACAAGCTCGTTAGTTCTTTACTAAACTCTAACTTTACAAACATTTTTCTCTAACTGTATTGTGAACTTTTATGTATATAAAAAAAAGGTTTATTTCCAATTTAATTTAGGCCATATTATGAGGGTATGAATGATATTGCAAAAGAGGACAATTTTTCGGTTGGTTGGAAATTAATTGAAATTCAAGTAGCCCTAGTTAAAGATGAAGATGTTGGTTTGTTCTCTGGTGGAATAGATCATTGTTGGTTTACACAATGAAAAATGTGTATAAATTCAATGGGAAATGCTCAAAATCAGAATGTACCTGCAAGAATATGTAAAGTAAATTTTAATTTATGTAAGTTTGCAGAACTCGTACCTAAAACTTAAGAAGCAAACTTGTTGGAAGAAAAATGTTAAAGTGTTACAAGTGGTAATGGGAGGGTAAGGCAAAGTCTGAGGGGGATGTACTTGCATAAGTATATTAAAATGCGTTAAATCGAAAACAAATGTATTTTGGGCCAATTTAATAATTGAAAGGTACAAGAAATTAATTTTTTTTTACTAACATCGAACAAATCGAAACAAGTCGAAATTAGGAGTGTAATGTATGAGTGTAATTAATGTGTAATGAAGCAAAATGCATATACATACATATTGTTACGAAAGTAACTTTAGTTAAGAATTAGTTATATTTATTAGTTGTCTTGTATTTATTAGTTGTCTTGTATTCATAAGTAATTTTACTAGTTTACATTGTTATTAAAAATTGTTATAATTTAGTACACTTCAATCCCAATGTGCAGAAAGCCCTAGAAATGACCATTAAAAAAGCTTCAGTATAAAAGGTAAAATTATGTAAACATAAGTGCTGCCATAAATCAAATTAAAGTGTGGTGAATAGTAAAGCCCCGAACCTTCGAAAAACATTTCGAATGTTCTAGACAACCAAATTGCAGTATAAATACTAGCGGCGACTAGCATAATAAGATCATTCTAAGTTCAGACTTTGTCAATAACGTATAACGCTGAGAAAATTATAGTTGGTTGTGAATAAAAGCTATAAATTACGGTTGTTAAAAAGACTTAGTACTAAATAGAGTTGAGTAAATTGTAAATAGGGTTTAAAGTGTTAAGGCCTAACTATAATATGCTTATGCTAGCTTAAGCTAATCTCAAAAATTAACGAAAAGCCTGTCAAATGCTTAAGCAAAATATTGTGTACTTTTGGGTGACTATATTGTACTAAAATAACTTTAAAGCGTAGTTGCAAACATTTGTACTTTTGCAAAAATTATTTTCTTCTCAATTTCTTAAAAAAAGAGTACTAAAATATGCAGTTGTGTTTTTTTTAAATATTTTTCAATATGTAACCAAGAAACAGCTGATTCCTTAAGCAAAGTACGATAAGTTTCGCTCTTTGCTTAAGCAAATGACACTTGACGAAACTTAACGAAAAGTTGCTTAAGTACATTATAGTTGTGTACATTTGATTATATGTATTTGCACATTTGCGTATGTAAGCATAAGCACATTATAGTTAGCCCTTTTGTGTTTTATTTATTTTATTAAAGTTGCAATAAAGAACTCGAAACGGTTTATTATAAAGGAAATAAACCAAAACGATATTGAAAGGCAGTAACGTAACAATATAAAAAGAAAATACGTTTCTTTGTTTCCTATAGAACTATTTTTATACCCTCCACCACAATTAGTTGTGAAGAGGGTTTACTAAGTTTTTCATTACCGTATGAAACTTTTTTATTATTCATCTCAGACCCCATAAAGTATATAAATTCTGGCTCCTTGAGTAATTCTAAGTCGATTTAGCCATGTCCGTCTGTCCATCTTAAAACAAATAACCAAACTTAATGTCGAAGTGCTTGTAGTTATCCTAAGCAGTTTCGGATTGAAATGCAGCTAAATCGGTTCCGTAGGATCAGAGCTATGAAACAAAATGTGGAACCACCACCTTAAAAAATTGATAATTTTGTTACAAAAACTAACATAAATGGTGAAAAAATGCACGGAATGATATAAGATTTTGCTAAAATTCGTTTTTGCGATTGGAAATCACGCTGTAAAATTTCGTGGTGATCGGTCCATAATTTACCCTATGCCCCATATAAGCCCTACTCCTGAAAACAGTTTAATACGCCTAAAACCATAAAAACCAATGCTATCATAACAAATTTGAGTCCGTCACAGTTTTATAAGACTAGAAATGGCACTGTAAAATTTCGTGAAGATCGGTCCATGATTTACTTTAGGCCCCACAGAAACCCTACTCCCGGAAAACCGTTAATTACGTCTAGAACCATAATTAATAGTGCTTCATAACAAATTCTGGCTCGTCACAGTTTTATGGGACTATAAATGACACCGTGAAATTTCGCGAAAATCGGTTCATAATCTACCCTGGGCCCCATATAAAACCTACTCCGGAAAAAAATTTAGTACGCCTAAAACCATAATTATTTTCTATTTTTTAGACTCGTACACACAAACTAGACATTTCAACGAACTTATTTTAACCCCTTAGCAGGGTCCTGAAGTATTTAGAAAACCTCTTCACATTTTGTTATTGATAATAAATTTTACATTAAAATCAAATTTTTTTTGGATGGGATAAAAAGGGAACATTCAAAGTATTTTTTTTTTTAAATTAATGCACAATATCTCAACAAGAGGATCTGCTTTTTCTATTTCAGAAAATTCATTTAAAAACCAAAGAACACAAACATTTTAATATCATTGCAATAACAGTGAGATATCCTGGTTTATTGAATAATGTGCCCCTATTCAACTGAAAGAGATTTATGTGTAGATTAACAGTCCAGTAGTTTAAGGTTTAAATGACTAAACGATATATTTTTTTAATCATCATTAAAAAAACCCCCCATTTTGCTGTGAAGTGTTAGAAAATCAATCATTTAAAATGTTATTCCAAAGAAAGAAAAATCTTCAAAGCTCGTCAAATATTGAAAAATACATATCAAAATAAATTAAATTTAAACTTAAAATGTCTCTCTAACTCCCACTGGATCAAAGGGTGCTTATGACAGCAGATCTCCATCCAACTCGATTTTTAAAGATAGACCTTAATTAATTACAAGATAATACCAGTTGGTTTATTTCGGATTTTGTTGAACGTCTCCATGTTGTACGTGGCCTACCGCATATTCGGTCACTTTGATGAAATTAGCTCCATCTAAGCGCTTTTTTACATTGTCGTAACTGCGTCGTAGGATGTCTCCAATCCACTGGCACTTTCGTTTATAGCAGTTATTAATTCGTCATTAGAGATGGCTTGTAGCCAAAATGTACATACAATTCTTCTTAGGCAGCAGTTGGTGAAAGTTTGTAGACGTTTTGTTATGTCACTGTCCACCTTCCAAGGTGTACAACCATATAAGAGCACTGACTTAACATTGGCCTAAAAAATTCTGAGGTTAGTGGCATTGCTGATTTTATTGCTTTGCTAAATGGGAGCTATAGTGCCAAAAGATGACCTGGCCTTATTTATTCGGGCGTTAGCGTCAAGCTCAGTACCACTGAATCTGGTATCCAAGATAGGATGTTATTGCTCCGATACTTCGTGTTTTGGTTTTGCCAGCGTTTATTTTGACCACTGTGTATTGCAGCTTCTTTTTCTTTTTGACAAATCGTACAGCTCCAAAAAATAGTGAAACGCTGGCTTTAGTACCAAATACACGATCAGCTATTCACAGAACGGTTACAGTAAAAGTTTCCACATTTTGAACAAATAGTTTGGTTACCAATACAAAACATCAGAAAAGAAGCGAGCTGAACTGGAAAATTGAGCATGGAACCTCTAGTAGAAGGGCAATATAGTTTCCTAATTATCTGGAGATGGAATACAGTAGAAGTTAGAAATTTTAAACAAATTTCTTCATTATCAAAACACGATATTTGTCTTAAAAAAAATTACCCTCAGGCTAGGCGAATACTGGTATTCATGAATCATAAGTTTGTCTTTGAGGCTTTCTCAAACAAATTTCTCCTTGAATTCGCCTTAGCATAAGTAATTTATTGCGATCTTTATCGTCCTTTCAATACACCTGCGATGGAGGACGGCCGGCCAATGCTAGACCTTATTTTTAAATCGATGTTTTCCGATTTGCAGTAACTTTAAGGAAACGACATAAGCTTTATTTTGAGCAAAAAAAAAAAAAATATTCCCGCTAAAAAAAAAAAAAAAAAATGTTTTAAATTTAAAAAAAAAAAAATTAAAAATTTTTTTTAAAAACAAAAAAATATTTTTTCAAAAGATTGATAGCTATCTTAGCTTCTTGGGACAAACTTTGGTAACACCAAGAGGTAATAAGTTACATGGATGAGAAAGAACACCCGTAGAGTTTGCTAAAAACCGTCAAAACGTGAACCCGCGGTTTCGGTTTAAAAATGATTAAAACCGGTCGGTTTCGGTTTTCCGTTTTGGAAATATCCCAATAATATATACATATATATTGTATGTAATAAAATTTTTTTATTTGTTTCAACCCAGCTAGCATTTGGGTGATCATATTTTGTAAAAATAACCTAAATGAGTATTCTCAGATCACTTTTGATGATTTCAAACTGATTTATCACTTGAAAAAGCATTCATATATTATTCAATCATATGAAATCATTGAAAAAGGATTGACATATGATTCATTCATGTTCTCAAAAAGGAATCAGAAAACTGTATCACAAATGATTCTTTGAATTGATTCATCGGTTGGGTTCCAGTTTCTCACAACGAGTGTATCATTTATTATCGAAAAATGAGCTCATATGCGCTTATTTTTTATCCGTGATTAAAAAACAAGAATATGCGCTCATTTTCTGATTATAAAAGATCTAGGGAGAGAAGGTAGCCTAGCCGAAACTCTCCTTGATGTGTCATTTATTATTCGTTTTTTTTTTGTTAGTGTAACTGTAACTGGTTAATCAATTTTTGGATCACCGAAACTACTCAAAAAAGAATCAACAAGATGGTTTTTAAAAAAAAAACGATCTTCCAAATGCTAGCAGGGAATCAAGGAACTTTTATTTAAAAAAAGCACATTTGTGTTTCTTAGTACTTATTTTAAATTTTAACAGCCGTATTCATAAAAAAATCTTAATTTAGGTTTTTGATACATTTTAGTTAAAAAACATTTTAAGCCTAAAAAAGCTTTTTTAAAAATTTATATTCATAATCAGCATTTTAACTAATAAACGTTTTACCCTATTTTTTGATTGCAAGGTGGCAACACTATCTCTTTTATTGGTCACTTGAATCATAATGATGCAAAACAGTGGTTATTAATTCATACTCGTACTCGTATCTACAATTTTTTTTGTCGTGTGCGAGAAAAAAAATTGCTTTTTATAAATGAATAATAGTACGATAGTTTCTCTTTTATTAAACAAAATAAAAAGAGTTCAAAAAGTTTTTAGTAAAAGTGCAATTTAGATGATGATTTAATTGCTGACAAGAAAAGTATTTAAATAACGAGTTTTATTTTATTTGTTTTGATCATTTACACATCACTAGTTCATTCTGTACAATTAATAATTTTTTGAGCTTTAATTTGTGAATTTGAAAAATATATTAATAATATACATACAAACTTACATATTTTTGAATTTCATTTTATTATTAATGTATATATAAATATTGAATAAAAATTTCTCGCAAAAATGTTCAAAATGACCATAAACACACAGAAAAAAGCAAAAATGTCACTTTAAAATAGGCTTAAACAAGGGTCGAACCAATTTTAAAAATCGTTTATTTACACAAGGTTTAAAATAGGATTTTTAAGGTAATATTCGCTTATGAATACAATTTTAACCATTTTTGCTTAAAACAGGTTTGAAATGATGTTTAAAATGTTTATGAATACGGCTGTAAGAATTTTTGAAACACCTTGCCATTGTTTCAGGCTGCTATGTATAAACTTTTTTATGTGAAGTACGAGTATTATGTAAATATAATTTCCAATTTCTTTAAGCATACATAAATATATGTTTAATGCAGCTAAAAACCGAGGTTTTTTTGTCGGTTTTCGGTTTCGGGATTTAGGCATTAAAAACTGCGGTTTCGATTTATGTTAAAACCGAACAGCAATCTTTAATGATATCCTCATTAGATCCACCAGTTCGGCTTATAAGGCCTCCAAGGTAACAAAAGGTCTGAACTTCTTCTAATATTTTATTATTTATCAGGAATGGATTAGACTTACCGCATGACCTTTGTCTTTTTGATGTTAATTTTTAATCTAGCTTTTCGTGATGTATCGGTAAAACGCTGTGAGAGAAGAGGTATATGTTTTTGGCATGTTCAAGGTCCTCCGGCATTTCGCGCAACTCCCATACGTTTCCTCGATTACCAATCATAGCACAATGAAGCACGCTGTCAACCACTATGTTTAAACCCGGCGGGGACATCACGCACCCTTGACGAGCTCAATCATAGCTCAATATCATGTAGAATTCGTCAGGTTGCCCCTTTGTACAGAATTTTTGCAATTGAACAATTTCAGTTGGGACTAGGGTTGCCAGACGGGCTTGATTTGGCTTGATTGTCAAGCTTTATTAGTATGTGTCAAGAATCAAGAACAAATGTAATTTGCCAAGCTAAATCGGAATTTTGAAAAAGTTTCCATTAAATTGTCAAGAAAGGTCAAGAAAAAGTAACCATTAAGGCTCGTGCTTTTTAAAATTGGCCTGCAGTTAAAATGAATTGTCGGAAATAACTATGGGAATTTGTATCCCAAAGAATAGTAGAAGAATGTATAGCAGAAAGATTGTCAAAGTCTTATTTGTTTTTCATTTCTTACATAATCCATTAATTTCATGTTTCAATTTTAGCTTAAGAAAACAATTTCGGATTAAGATATATTATACGAAATATCTGAACAAAATTCTGTGGTTTTCATGGGCAACCGCGTATGTCCATTTTGGCTGTTTTTGAGATGTTGAATCCATATTGCCTAATTTTAAACGCTCCTTACATATTTCTAAAAATGTTTGAAAAAAGATGGATCAATTCCGATTTTTTAACGTAATAACAAAGTTTAAAAATTACAATACCGGCTCTCCTGAAAAATTTGATTTTAAGACATACGCGGTTGCTTATGAAAACCACAGAATTAAGTTCTCCTATCTCATATGGAATAAGAGTTACTGTTCCCAAGCCATGCTTTCTGGTAAAAAGTGTAGTTATTTATCTATAACCAGTTCATTTATAGGCCGATTTCGTTATTTTCACTACCAGTATTCTACCAAGTTTATTTTATGTGAAAGTTGAAAAATAAAATTCTTACAGCCGTATTCATAAAAACTTATTGATGATTAATTGACCGTTTTTAAGCAAAAATTGCTGAAGTGGTATTCATAAACGAAAAATAGTCTGTTGAACCTTTAATAAACCATTCATAAAGTAAGAAAATTTATTGTTGGATTTGCCCTTCTTTAAACCAAAAATAAAATGAAATTTTAAAAGGTGTTTGCATTTTATGATTTTATTTTTGTGAAATATGTTGAAAAATAATGAAAAAAATGTTTTATTTATTAAAACGGACATGTTAAATACATTTTTTGATAATTATTTAAAAAAAAATTTATATGATTTAAATGAATATGTTCAGGGGCAAATGCAGATATTTTCTTTAATTATTTATTAAATTATTGAAACTAGTTGTTTTTTTGTTTAAAACAACAAATTATTGTTGAAAAATATAAAAAAAAATAAAATAAACAAATCATAATAATAGTGATGTTAATAAAAAGTAAACAAACTTTTTATTCGATTACTTTCCTATCGTATATTTAAAAAAGCTTCAAACAAAAGTTTTTATGATTCCTTTCGGAAACATTTTGTTCAGAAACTAAAATAATATGTAGTTTTATTTGATAAGAATAATTTTGAAGGTCTACAATTAAAAAAAAATTATAAAAAAAAATTTAAATATAGAATATCATGTAAACCGAATAGAAGTTTCGTGCATCACTAACAATAAAATGGCAGCCAAATATAAAGAAAGTTGCCATACTTAAACAGAAAATCGCTGCAAACAGTTAATAGTAAAAAAGCTGTTATTGTACGTTTATGAATACAAATTTTTATAAGAGGTTTATAAGACAAAAAGCGTTTAATAGTTATTACATACTATAAGCTTAAAATAAGAACTTTTTATGAATATGGCTGTTAAATTATAACCAGACTTTAAAAAGTAAAGATTTATGTGTAGAAATAAGAAGTACCCATAATTTATTGCAGATATCTCAGCTATTTGTGAACCGTTCTGGACGAATTTCATTTCCCGACTATGCGTGACATAAATATCTTCATTAGAAAACCCACTTCAACATACACACGGACAGACAAATCAAAAATTCGCTCCGCTACGTATAATAACATCAGTATTTTGAAAATAATAAACTGAACAGCAATATAAATTTGTTTGTTCATTTAACCGAATGTTTTATTGTCAAGAAAAATCAAGCTTTTTCTTTTGAATGTCAAGCTTTTTGCCAATCTGGCGAGCCTAGGTGGGACCCCTATACAATCGAACGGCCAATGCAAAATCATCTTAGAAGTTTACAATGATCCAGAATAGTTAAATACATACTTTACAGGATCTCCGATGTGTTACAAACGAAATGGAAAATCCATATTGCTCCCCGCCATCTTTTGTGGTAGTGAGCATAAAATAGTAAAAATAAACCTTGTACATAATTACATGTAATTAGTGACATTTACATGAATTATTTACACTTTTAACACACAATGATTTATTTATTCAATTGGTATTTAAAGCAGAATACTTAAATGCAAACACACGCAAATGAAGTTACTTTTTATTAACCATTTTGTAACGCGCACACATCCGCAATTAAATACCTTTTATTTGCAAAGTGTTAATGTGTGTGTGTGTGTTTATTTTTCCGCTTTTAATTTTCAATTCTCATTGGCCATCGAATTGATTGATTATTCTAAAGAGGTGGATAGATGGAAAACTGGATAGACAAATGGAGCATCATGTGATGTTAAATAAATTAATGAATATTCTTTATTGCTTTGTATTAATATGCTTTTGTTGTAATTGTTGTTTTGTTTTTAATTAAATATATATCAAATTAGAGAAATTAAATGCTCATCAATTTAATGAAAAATTTTGAAATGTAATTCTATTTTTGTTTGTTTTTTGTTTAACAATATTTAGGAGAGTTTTTCCTTAAAGTAAATTAATTACATGTTTTTGTTAAAGATATTAAATTCTTTCAATAGATTTGTGTAACATTATGGAAATAATTTTTGTTTAAAGATATTTTAATTATTTTTCCATAATTTCAAATATTTAATTAATAAAGTTGTATGAAGGATTTTATTTGTGTAATAAACAAAATTATGTTGTAGTTAAAGTGTTTAAATATACAAGATTTTATTGAAAATAATTTTGGAAATTTTGTTAATTGTGGTTGTGTTTTACCTCAACACATGAGGTATTGACGACGAAAGTACGAAACTTATTTATCATCTTCTTATGCCGGCCACACACTTCACAAGTTTAGTGTTCAAGTCTGGCACTGCACAGTGCGCTTGCGAAGTGTATGGCGATGTTTTTGCTATTTATGCAGCGAACTGTGTAAAAATGAGTTTGAGTTTGCCAAACTGTACATTAAACTGGTGTAGTGTATGTTAAAAACGTTCAGTTCTGTTGTGGATTTAAAGAGCGGATAACAAAAAGTATTCTGTACAGAATTCCTAGAATTATGCAAAGAATCGCCAGAATTATGGCGCGTTTAAAACAGCTATAGACACTTGAAAGATGAATCCTACGAAAAATTAATTTAAATGTCAACATGTATTAACTGCTGCTATTTGGCCCACTGGGCTTGCAGCAGGCAATTAAACAAATAAATAAAAAAAATGGAAAAATAAAAAAAAGGCAAACTTGTTTTTCTATATGCACATGTTGTCGTCTCGCTTGTAAATTTTAAGAAACAATTTTCATAGTTAACCTGTAAAGTGTGTGTCACAAGTTTCGTTTGCGCAATGCCAGGCTTGAGCACTGCACTTGTGTAGTGTATGGCCGGCATTAGAGGTGGTTATGGTTACATACATGTACATTGCGATGTGCATCCGCACATATATTTCCGCATTTATTGGATTTCATTCGGGCCGAAACTTATATTCCCATCACCATTGATAAATATTCGTAATAAATTCTTACAAATGGAGAATAAATTGTTTAAATTTATCTTAAACATCGATGAAATCTTTATTTTAGCTATTATATTTATAACTAGCTTAACCCGGTGCGCTTCGCTGCACACATTGAAATAAAATTTTTTTAGAACAGATCTCGTGTATTAAAAATTAAGAAATTTGTAGAAACTTTAGATACTTCTACTGTTCTGTTGTCCTTATATGAAAAAAAAATTGGTAACATAAAGCAGCAAATCACAAACTAATTCCCGTAGTAAAACAATTGACATTTTATTTTTTAATATTTCTGGAAAATATTTCACAAAATGTTAACAATATTACATTACTTAGAGTCAACCAGCAGAGTTCCTTCAACCAAATTAAATTCTTTCAAATTTTTTTTTTTAAAGTCACTTTTTGTTTTGACAATCATTTTAGCTTTTATTTAACATAAAATGCCAAAATAATATGAAATTTGTTTTCTCCAACACGTTCTAATGTCTGAGATTGCAACACTTTCAAAAATAATCCATAATTTCTACCAAACTATGCCCTCATATTTGATTTATGAATTTTACTGACCTAAACATAAAGTTATTTCTTTCTTACGATCATCTTACAGTTCTTTTAATATTTTCATGTACTGCAGGAATTTAAAAGGACACAAATGGAGATGAGAATAGTCGAACACACATTTTTCTGAACTTAGTGCCAGTCTTTTATACATTTTTGCATATTCAAATACTTGTATTACATTACTCAGCATATGTGGATGAAATTTTTACATTAAAGGGAAGAAAAAAAATATGGAGCTCATATAAACAAACACACGAAATAAAATCATACATGAGAGGAATATAAAATATTTAAGTTAAAGTGTGTTATAAACGAATAAGAGAAACTTAAAAAAACACTGAGAAAAAAGGTTTCATTTAGAAAACCCCATTTTAAGAACGCTCCTTAAAAAAGTATCTCTTCCAAAAGAAATTTTTTGAAAAGTATTTTTCTAAAAGTACTTCGAGAGAAAAATATACGAAATAATTAAGCTAAAAACAATATAAAAAATTTTTTTTTACCCAGGATCGTTAAAAATTAGACAAAAAACATCTTTGAAAAGTGGCACATTTATTAGCTTAACTTCCAAAAATTAACTCTTTCAAAAAGTACTTTAAAAAAAAAACAAGTTAGAGTGCTATATTCGGCTGTGCCGAATCTTTGATACCCTCCACCGAATATCTATTTATTATTAATTCATCTTTATAAAAACAGACTATATTAAATTTTAACCGACATGTCGCGACAATCAGAAAGTTTTATGATTTTTTTGTAGCAATTTTAACTAGCTTGAGTAAAATATCATGATTTGTAACAACTTAAGCCAAACTGAAATGATATTCCGGAGGGGTATTTATTTTTGACCAAAAATTCTGCACAGTGATTTCTGGTATTAAAAAACTTAATTTTCAATACAGCGGTGAAATTAGTTTTAGCGTTTACAGTGAATTTAAGAAGGCTGATAAATATGGGATCTAAGGTAAATTATGGATCTTTTTTCTGGCCATATGAAGCTAAGTTGGAAGAAGTTTTACCACAATATCTATATCTGCTACTGTTTTAGAAGTACTAAAATGTTTTCCGGGAGTAGGGTTTGTATGGGGCCTAGGTTAAATTGTGGACCGATCTTAACGAAATTTTACAGTGTGACGTTTATGCTAGGAACACAACTGGGACGAACGACGAATTTCGCCCTACACGACGAATTTTTTAATAAAAATTCGCTGAGTTAATTCGTCGAATGAAACACAATAACGACGAATAACTAATAGCTTTACTTATTTAGAAAGTTGTTTGCTGTTTGTGCAAAGAGAGAGAAATAGTGTGACCATATAAAAAAATTTACTTAAAAAACCGCAAACATTAACAAAAACACAAATAAAAACTATTCTTATAGTAATCTACTTTGTATATTTATTTTAAATGTGATAGAATAATACAAAACAATTATTAAAGTAAAAAAGTAACTTTATATACTAAAATACTTGAAAACTAAACTCAAACATGGTCACCTGTTACTGATTTGTTCGTCGTTCGCCGGCGTATGAAATAGAAATAAATCTATTGCAAAGTCGCCGCGCCTCGTATGACGAATTTCGGCCGACGCCATAATTGTGTGTATTTTCATATATACAAATATTTTTTATTTTTGGTTCGTCCCAGTTGTGTTCCTAGCATTAGTCCTATAAGACTGTGACGTACCAAATTTGATTATAATAACATTGTTTATTAAGGTTTAAGGCACACTAAACTGTCCGGTAGTAGGGTTTATATGGGGTCTAGAGTAAATTATTGACCGATCTTCACGAAATTTAACAGCGTGATTTCCAGTTGAATAAAACGAATTTATGCAAAATCTTATATCATTCCGTGCATTATTCCACCATTTATGTTAGTTTATGTAACAAAATTATCAATTTTCTAGGGTGGTGGTTCCACAGTTTGATTCATAGCTCTGATCCTACTGAACCGATTTTGCTGGATTTCAATCCCAAATGGCTTACAAGCAATTTGACATCAAGATTCTTCATTTCTTTTGAGTTTTCCGAAAGTGAGCGTGTTTTCAACAGACGCACAGACAGACATGGCTAAATCGACATAGAATTACTCAAGAAGCCAGAATATATATATTTTATGGGGTCTGAGATGAATATTAAAAAAGTTTCACACGGAATGACAAACTTAGTATACCCTCTTCACAACAAATTGTTGTGGAGGGTATAAAACACATAACAATAATGAAAAGGGGAGACCGCTTGTATAAAAATAAAATAAAAATTATTTTCAGAAAACATATAAATAAAAAATCACATATTATGTAAAAAAGTTCCCTTTCACAAAGTTCTTGTTAAAATATTTCTTTCTAGAAGTACCTTTAAAGGAAAGTAACATTTTAGTTAAAAAAAAAAAAATTCTTTATAACGAGCTCATTTAAAAAACTAATTTTCAAAATGTAAGACTTAAATGCTCTCTTAAAAAACGTCTACTTGAAAAAGTTCTTTGAAAAAAGATTCTTTAGAAAGTACCATTTCCAACTCATAGGAAAAATTATGTGGGAATATATTGATCTCCTCATTCCGTTTTTTGACATATTCAAAAAATTATCGGAGACCCTAAGAAGTAAGTATATATGGGCAAATCCTGCGTGACGAACGCTACATTCGTACGCGTTCTCTGATTGATATATAAACCTTTTTTTGGCCTTTCAAAAGAGATAGCTTCAACTTATGTATAGTATTTAGTTGCGTTAATATGTACTTAGGAATGGCATATATCATAATTTCTTAGCAAGTATTTGTTGCGAAATAATCTATCACAAAGTTTTGTGACGCACGCTACAAAAAGTGGAAGTAACTTCAAAGTTTGAAGTGTGTTTTTATAATTTTTAGCGAATTTTGCATCATAAGGTATACAAAATCGAATTCCTAAAAGAAAGATGACTATAAGAGAATTCTCAATGCACTTATTCGCAGCCAAAAAATGTTGTGATTTTCTGACAAAAGCCGTGAACCCTTTGTGACGCACGCTACATAACGCACGCTACAGTTATTCCAGTAGTATTTTATTGTTAAATTTTATTTATTTTAACAAAACAAATTAAATTTTTATGAATTGCATTTCTTAAACTAATTTCTTAACTAATGAATATCAATTTTTTTTTAACGAAATTTATATTTTGATGAGTCTGCTGTAAGTGCTATTTTAAGCACAAAAATCACCTAAAATATTGCTAAATTTACGTATAACATTAATAAATCAGGGGTGGGGGTAGTATTTGGTACAAATTATTGTATTAATGATCATCAAAATACATATTTTTTAATATAAAAATGAAATTATACATCTAATCTTATATTCCATCAAAAAAAATTCATTTTAAAAATTTTTGGTTGGTGGACTGTTTCTGGGATATGCCCATATATACTTTGGATGCTTTTGAAAACCCTAGAGGATCTAGCGATGTCTATCCGTCTTTCTGTTGACCATAACACTGGAAAAATAAAATTTTACTCCAGCTTGTTTTAATATTCTCGGGAATTAAAGTGCATGACAGGGAAAGGTTAGCTTACTTTTGTAGAATAAAAATAATATGAAATTCTCTCCGGGTTTCAAAGAAAAAAAAAAAAATAAAAGTCTGTTGTAAGTATTAATTTTATGTTTACACGGTTTTTATTAGTAAAATCAAAAATAATACCAAAGAAGCAGATAATTGCAGTTTTACAATGTTTACAAAAACAACATGAAAATTTCCTGAGTTGATTTTAGTTGTTTTTGTAATTGTATAAAAATGTTACCTGTTAAAATATACCACTGCATACTGGGAAATTCCGGCCAAAAATACATAACTTCTTTATTTCTTTACGTAAATGGTTGAATTTTGGTATGCAGCTTAAGAATAGCATGTTTGATCCCTAGGTAAAATTTTGGACACGTACATGCAGGGGTAATAAGGAACCTTCAACTGAAACATACCATTTTGCAAAATTATTTTTAGAAAGACCATAGAAATGGTATATATTTTTCCGTTTAAGGTGGGTGGGGGTTGAGTTGGGTTGGGATGAGTACCAATTAATTTTTCTTCCCCTGTACTCGCGACTGCATAACTATATATAACAAATATCTGTTCTTTCAGTTAATAGCTGAAATTTTGCGTTCAAATATTGGGCATATATTCAGCATAAAAATAAAAACAGCTTAATAGAAAAAAGTACCAACGATTTTTATATATTCGAATTTCATAAAGGTACCCAAATTTGTATGAGAGCTTTTAAAGAGAAGAGAACACAATTTATATTTTATTTTTATCTTTATTACTTAAGAAGATAAACTGTGTACCAAAAAGGTACCAAAATTATATTTTTGCCCTTTTTTATACCAAAAATGTGCAAATTTCAAAAAAGTACCAATAACTTGACAATTTAATTTTAGATTCAATAATGATATTTTTAAAATTTTCGTCTACCTCTTTTAGATCACGAGACATAATGTTACTGATTTTACCCGTTTTCAGCCATTTCTAACCCAATATGAATTAAATTTTCAAAAGTCTCTACTTTTTTTATTTACACATTTGGAGCGGAGTCTAAATACACAATTTCAAGTGTCTGGCTTAAGTTGCTTGGGCTAGACGATGATCACCCAGTCAGTCACGCTAATCTTATAAAAATATATGAAATCACTAAAAATGATCTGGTTACTGGGGTGGCAGGTGGTGGCAGCTGAAATGTATAGTTCTTACTTTTGATACTTAACAGTACTAGATAAAATTATCACTTAACATCCCCTAGCCCCACCTTTTTTGTTATGGTCTCTTTTAATTTAGCTCACTTTAGGTTTTGTTTATTTTTAAAGTAACACAAAATCACTTCACTTATCCAAAAAAATAACGCGCACAAAATCACAATTATTACATGGAATGATTAATTACTAATACGGTTTAAACATAACGTGCTTATTTACAAAGAAAACTTTAAAGGAAAAATCAAGAGCCAAATAAGGAAATGCGTTGTTCACTGTAATCAGTCATCAAAATTTTATTAAAATTAAAAAAAAAAATCATTCTTACGCGGAATTTCCCAGTGTGCACTGGTGTGATGAGAATACATATGTTTCTAAAATGGTTTAGAAAAGAGGCATTTACCGACAGATTTTGTATTCGTATTCTCTGTTACTCTATAAATTTTGTTTTTACATGATACGATTTTTGTCATTCTACATAATTTTTTGCAAAACTTAAGGCAGCATAATTTGTTAATGTTAGTTCTTGTCGTGTTTACACTTGGCATTTTAGGTGCGTTTAATTATCTCGAACGTGATTAAGCTCTAATCACATCAAAATAGAGATCATTATCCATACATTGAAGTGATTTGCTAATCGTTTAAAATAGACATGATTAAAACTAAAACATTTTATTAATCACATAGAATTCTTTGAACAAATTTTAAACTGTGCATGATGTAGCATCGGCCACAATAAACGTACCTCTTAAGTGTACAACCGACCACGATTTCTGCTCAATGTTTTTATTTCGTCCTAAAATAATTCATAAATTTTAGCAATTTCATCATTAATGGGTTTAAAATAATCTTCTAACTTTATTAAAGTATTTTTTTTTTATCATATTTTAATACTTTTAGGAAATAGAAATTGGTTTGTAATCAACTGTCATCTAAATCATCTCAAGTGTAATGTAAACGGCTTTGATTAACTTAATCAACATTTTGCTAAAACCCAAAATTATAAGGTTTGTGTGATGTTAAAAATAGGACAATTTGCAACATTACTGCCAAACGCATATGTTTTTGTAATATGCATTTTGAAATGACAGCTGTAGAATGGGAACATGGGAACAAGCTAAAATGCCACATTTTTGCGTAATGAATTAATACATAAAAAGAAAGCTTGGCATTTGAAATAGCTGAGCTCAAGTCATTACTTTTTCCGATCACTGCAAAAGTACCCGCGAAATAGGCATTTTTGTCACGACATAGGAAATGCTAGAAAACCCAAATTTTTCTTTAATACTTTTATCGATAATGCGCCTTATAGGAACTTTTCTTTGCCCCTTTAAAAATATTTCGATTTCTTGCAGTATATTGCATTTTTCTGTATTGCATTTTTCTGTAGAAACCACAAAAAAATTTACTTTCTCATAAAAATATTAAATTTTTTTCTTAAATGCATTGTAAAATTTCTAGCAAACACAATAGTATTCCGTAATAAATTATGTAAAAATTTTTTATAAAAACCAAAACTTACAAATTGATACATAAAAATGTTTCAAGGAAATTTTATTTATTATTACGTGTATTATTGGATTTAGGGTTTTCAATTTGCTTAATTTTTTTACAAAGTTCTGGAATTAAAAGCTTTTTGCGGGATTGGTACTTCAAGTGGAGTTATGTTTATATATGGACCGATTCCTATAAGACTTTGAAGTTGCAATAAAAATAATATTACTTTTTGGCTAGATTCTCTTTGAGTCTCAGATTATTTCTAAAATTTGCGACGCGTACATTTCATACAAGTTTTACATGGCCTGCAAACCATCTAGCTAGCCAGCCGGCTTGACGGACGAACATTCTTTGAACCATTCTGAAAGTTATTCTAAGTCAGTCGCTTTACATAAAGTTTACAAGAAGGGTCATCTAGCTTTTTATTCTTTAGATCTGGCACCTACGTGCCCTCATTATTTGACAAAAACAAATCAGTCTTGGTTAAGTTTTCACACAAGACGGTTTTGTTATGGCTTGTTGCTTTCGTTCAATGCTACCATTTTAGTATATTTTTATGATTTTGTTTTAATACAGCTATGTATCCCTAAAGTTCTAGAATAATGTACGTAGATGTGGTGCAATTAAAAAGAATGGTTTAGTTTTAAAAAAAATATTTTCAATTTAGCAGATTTTAAAATAATATTAAAAAGCATTTTGGCAGGATTTCTTAAATTGAATTCTATTCTCATTAATACTGTTAAAATATTTGTATATTTGTGTTCGGAGGGCTCTGATCTAGAAACAATATTTATATGTGCTGCACACATCAGCACAAACAAATAACATTTTTCCCTTGGGTTTTCCCCCCGACTTAGAAACCCTAATTTTGTTGAACTCTGGTGCAAGTTGTTTTGCTGTTTTGACATGTAAAAATGAAAATAAACATGAAATTGTTTTAAAATTTATTTAAGAAAAACAAAGAACACAAATTTTGTATTTCATAACTTGTATGTATTTTTAATAAAATTTTAATATATATATTAACTTTCAACATGTGTTTCAGATAGGCTTGTCAGCTTCAAATTTGGAAAATTCTTGACATTCAATAAACCAAAATCTCGATTTTAAAAAGAATGCTTGACCAATAAAAACTTCACAAAAGAAAAGTTAAAATCAAAGCCATACAAGCAAATGAGCTCACTATTTGCAACAAAAGTTAAGCTCTTTTACGAAAAACTGTAAGCACATTCAAAAAAATTATTTTTATTGGGCTTTTAAAAATCCGGTTTATTTACTTGATTCTTGACGAGCGGCGTAAATTCTTGTATATCATACGAAATCAAGACCGCCTGGCAAGCCTAATAAAGGCATTTGCAAGTTTGTGTGTGTGTGTTTGTCTAATAAAAAGTTTATTGTATGCCTGTGTGTGTTACTACTGGAATTCTTCTGACAATTAATTGAAAAGTAATTTGAATGTTAGAAAACGACTTGAGGGGTTTGAAATTACTTTAAAGTGTTCTTTAGAAACTTACGTTGTAATTCCTTAAATGTTTTTAAAAGTTTTTATTTGGAAAATTTCATTTTCCACATTTTAACAATAAAAACTATTACACTTCAAAGATATTAATGAATATTAATGGTTGAAATTTATTGAAAGAAAATAAATTTTTCAATTATTTCTCAAAACTCAAAGAATTTATAACATATTTAAATATTTAAATATTGGTCTTAGAATTTTTAGTATTCCGATCGACTCAGAAAATTATTTAAACGTCCGACTGTCCGTCTGGTTGTCTGTGCCTGTAACATTGTGCACAAAGTACAGGTCGGAATTTTAAAGTTAATTTGATGAAACTTGATGCATACGTCTCCGAGAATTGGCTCATAATTTTACATGGCCCCCATACAAACTTCTTTTCGGATGTGGCTTTGTGTCCAAAACCTATCTTATAATTTTTTTATCTATATTTAATTAACCATGGGTCCAAGATATGGTTCACTCTCGAAAGTTTGTGTAAATAAACTGCGGTGTTAGGTATCAAATAATCGGGCTTCACCGACTAACTATATTTTCCATCGTGTTTTACTTGGCCGGTTTGTTGACCAAACAAGCGTTAACTCGACCATATTTTTAATAGGGGGTAAAAAGACAGGTATGTTGACCGATATCGCTGATTTTTAATATTAAGAGAACATGGGTTTGTAAAATATTTTTAAAAAATTGTTCGTGCTTCTAACAGACGTCAATTGGTCGCAAAAAAAAAAAAAATATTTATAATTTGGAGTCTAATTTTTTAATTTTAATACTTTAAAACTTTCAAAAAAGCTTTTTAAAGAAGATAATAAAAAGTTTTTGCTGTACGCACAATACAAGTTTTTACAAAGTGTTTGCTGAATTTCGACTGTATTTTGACAGGCAATTTTAGGCAGCCAACAAAAATGGACCCTTTAACCAAATATTACACTTCTAGCTACGTAATGCGTATGTATTTAACAAATTTGGTGTGTGTGTGCTGAAAAATATTTTCACATAAACTACAATTCAATTTAGATTTAATTTAATTTTATATTCTCTCAATATTTGGTTACAGTTTGCATTTTTTGTTAACGTAAAGCAAAGTATAATCAAAATAAATTGTGTGTTCCTTTCGTTTTTTGTTGGTCAGAAATTCTCTGTTGCAATTACCATGTTACACATGTTACGTGGCATGCAACTATGTATGAATATATTAAAACAACTACTGTGCGAATATGCATAAATGTACGAGTGGCAAGCAAGGAATATAAAGTATGAATGTGCTTTAAATCCCAGACCAATATCAATTTCACACATCTGATCAAAATTTATATATGCACTCATACACACATAATTTTATGCGTATAAGTTAGACTGGACCAGAGCAATGGATTTGGTTGGTTTGGCCGTCATAAAAACTGTTCATTAGATGATTACTAATTATAAAATCAAAGCGCGTATAATTAGATTTATTTTTTAAACTAGTTTTTTTTTAATTCTGCATTTATTTATTTGCAACATTTTGGTCGTTTATTGGCAACATTTTGGTCGTTTTAGAGAATAATTATTTCCCTTAATTAATTTATAAGGGCAATAATGAGGTAATATGTTTGTATAATAAACTTAAATAAGACTTTATATAAACATTTTTAAGCAAACTTAGTTATAATGTTAAATATTTGCAAAATCTCCTATAAAAAGCAAATTTTTCCAAATATCCTATAAAACGCAAATTTTTCTAAATTTCTTATAAAACGCAAATTTTTCCAAATTTCCTATAAAAAGCTTATTTTTCCAAATTTCCTATAAAAAGCTAATTTTTGCAAACTATCTTATAAATAGCTAATTTTTGCACAATTTCTAATAAATAGCTAATTTGCTATAAAAAGCAAATTTTTGTACAATTTACTATTATATAAAAATTTTTGCAAAATTTCCCATGAAAAGCCAATTTTTGCATATTCCTCATAAATTTTTGCAACATATCTTATAAATAGCAAATTTTTGTATATATCCTATAAATAGCAAATTTTTACCAAATTTCCTATTAATAGCAAATTTTTGCAATATATCCTTTAAATGCAAATTTTTGCTATATATCTTATAAATAGCAAATTTTTGCAAAATTGCTTAGACATTATTTGCAATTTTTTGTAAAATTCCTTATAAAAAACTTCTTATAAATAGCAAATTTTTACAACATTTTTTAACAACAACATATATAAATTTCTTAAAAATAGCAAATTTTTGCAAAATATCCTTTACAAAGAAAAGTCTTGCAAAATATCGTATTTAAAGGAAAATCTTGCAAATTCCCTAAAAAGCCAATTCTTGCAAATTTCCTATAAAAAGAAAATTCTTGTAAAATTTCCTACAAAAAGCAAATTTTTGCCACATTTCCTATAAAAAGAAAATTTTTGCTAAATATGCTATAAAAGGTAATTTTTTCAAAATTTCATATAAAAATTAATTTTTGCAATATTTTCTATAAAACAAATTTTTGCAATATTTTTAATAAAAAGCTTATGTTTGCAAAATTTCCTATAACAGCAAATTTTTGCAAAATTTCTTATAAAAAGAAAATTTTGCAAAATTTTCAAGTAAAAGCAAATTTTTGCAAAATTTCATATAAATAGCAAATGTTCCTATATAAACCAAAATTTCCCAAAAACCGATTTTCGCAAAATTTTAAATCAATAACAAACTTTTGCAGAATTTCCTACAAAAAGCCAATTTTTACAATATTTTGCGATTTTTTTTTAAATTGCCAGTTTTTGTAAAATTTCCTTTAAAATAACAAACGTTTGATCAAATTCTTTTATTTGTTTCCTTTTTTTTAAAATATTTTACGACAAATAAAATTTTTCATACTGTTTTTGGACATTTATTAATTGTTAACCTTTTTACTAAATAGTTTTTACTTTAACTTTTTCCACTTAAAGTTACTTTATCGCTCACGATGATTGTCTTCAGTAACAACAGAATGTGTTATTAACTTTTAATTATAAATTCTCTTTACTTTTTGTATGTTTATTTTGCTATTTTCCTTAGTTCTCTTCTCTTCTCTTCTTTTGTTTTTTTTTTTTCTTATTATTATTATTGAATGTTTTTGCTGTTGCAGTTGTGCCAAGCAAAACAATTAAATTTATATAAATTTATTTATCCTGTATCTCAGCACACCATATAATTTTAATATTTTATTTAAACTTTATTTTTTCTGTATGTTTTTGTTTGTTTTTGTGTCTGATGTTGCGTACTTTTGCAACAGAGTGGATGTTTGTTATATGTGAGTGTGTGTTTATGCAGTTGATTTGGTTGGTTTTATTTTCAATCTTTTGTTTTAATGTTCAGTAACATTAACATATTTTTAAAATACAATATATGTTTGCAGTATTATAGTGTATGTAAGTATGTAGCACATACACACATACATATGTATACACATTAGTGTGACCGCAAGTTATATGGACAATTTTTTTTTTCGTTTTTTCACTTGGGAAACCCCTTAGATTGATTCCAAATTAGAAAAAAACAATATATATAAAATTTTAGATCGTTTGCATAGTTATTAGGCGTGCCTTGAGCCCACAAAGTTTGCTAAAAATGCTATTTTTCTCACTATGGGTGGCTTTAAGTGTTCATAACTTCAGTAATATTTATTTTAGAGAAAAACCTTATTCACAAATATTCTAGGGCTATATCTTATGAACAATGTTGCTCTGTATTAGTTTTCTTTAACATTAACATTTAATCCAGAAAAAACCAAATTAAAAAATAACACCGAAATTTTCACATATCTTCGCATTCTTTTTCTGGTGATTACACTACGTGACAAATTTTCAACAAAGTCGTGACCAAATGAATCTGGCAACTAAACTTTATGTAAAACTTTCCCCTGAATCCGAATATGAAGACAGAATTGTCAAAAGTGGAACAGTTTTTGAGATATTCCAAAATAACCGTTATTTGTGTTTTTAAAAAAGATGATGTGACTGAAATGCAATATCTTCAAAAATTTTAAACGGACTATGTATTTCTTTCTTTTTATTAAGAGGTTATAAAATTTCTTAAATAACCACGAGTCGTTTGTGAAGATGAGTCATTAAATGGCAGAGTTATAGTGGACAAAAGTACATAAAGCCGCAATCCTATTTGGAAATCACAAATATGACAGAATTAGGTTATATATTCAAAGCTAGATGTGATTAATTGAGTTGAATAGTACAAGGTTTCAGCAAAACAGACCCCGTATATGCTCCTTATGTAATCTAAACGAAACCGAAAACATTCTGCATTTTATAGCCAAATGCCCTATATTAGGGCAAATAAGATTCCAAAACTTAAAAAACTATCGTAACAGAAAATGAGTTGATTCTTAATGGTAAGGACAATTTTAAATATTTATCCCGCTATATTATAAATGCGATAGGCTACAGGAAGATATTAATAACTGAATTTAATTATTAATTTTAATGTAATATAAAACAATATTTGTAATATATATAACAACCTTTTCCGACAGACGACGTCATGTCATAGTCGTATGTTCAATTTTGATTACTTAAAATGAATTCAAAATAAAGAACAATTAACTAACTAACTACTAACTAGTGGACAAAACTTCAAACTTCATTAAAATTTTATGATTTTGTTCAATTTTGCTCTTTTCAAGTTATTGTTTTTTAAACCAAAAAATAAAATTTTTTTAAGTTTTATCACTTACGACATTAGCCTATTCAGTTCGAACATTTGTGTCCAATAGGATCCAGATCGGTAAAAAAATTACAAGGTTACAGAAGATTAATTGAATTAACCCACTTTACGATTTGTATCAAACCAAAGAAAAACACAACAAATGCATATACAAAACTAAATTTTTAGTAAAATAAATATTAAAAATAGCTTAAAGCTATTGAATTTCTATGTGGGTAAATTTACTAAATCTTCTGTAGCTTTGTCATTTTTGTACCAATCTACATATCGCACCTGTTCATCAAAAGTAACACAACTCAAAAAACTCTATTTTCCACTTTTTTGACGGAAACAGTGTATGATTACCATATGGAAAAAGGAAGAAGAGAAATAAATTTTGTGATTTTATTGAAATATTATTGAGTTTCCTTTACAACGGTATATTTGTTTATAACAATAATTCCCTTATATTGGCGGAATTAGTTTTTTGCTTCTACTGAAAACTTGTAAATTTTGAGCACCTTTTGATGAACAGGTGCGATATGTCTAAAATAATCTAATGTCGGATGCGATAAAACATTAGGATTTTTAAATCATTAGATTAAAAAGAAAAACTTGAAAAGAGCAAAATTGAACAGAATCATAAAATTTTCAATGAAGCTTGAATTTTGTCCCCTATAACTCTGTCATTTCTTGACCAAATTTCTCTAGCAACCCATTCTTATTTTAGTAATTTTATAACCTCTCAATAAAAAGAAAGAAATACATAGTCCGTTCAAAATTTTTAAAGATATTTGCATTTCAGTCACATCATCTTTTTTAAAAACACAAATAACGGTTATTTTGGAATATCTCAAAAACTGTTCCACTTTTGACAATTCTGACTTCATATTTAGATTCAGGGGAAAATTTTAGATAAAAATTAGCTGTTAGATTCATTTGGTCACGACTTTTTTGAAAATTTGTCACGTAGTGTATTCACCAGGCAAAGAATGCGAAGATATGTGAAAATTTCGGTATTATTTTTTAATTTGGTTTTTTCTGGATTAAATATTAATGTTAAAGAAAACTAATACAGAGCAACATTGTTCATAAGATATAGCCCTAGAATATTTGTGAATAAGGTTTTTCTCTAAAATAAATATTACTGAAGTTATGAACACTTAAAGCCACCCATAGTGAGAAAAATAGCATTTTTAGCAAACTTTGTGGGCTCAAGGCACGCCTAATAACTATGCAAACGATCTAAAATTTTATATATATTGTTTTTTTCTAATTTGGAATCAATTTAAGGGGTTTCCCAAGTGAAAATACGAAAAAATAAAATAACGGTCACCCTAATACACATACGTTGTTAGTATGTTTGCATTTGTATGAGTATGAAAGTGTGTAAATTTATATTATTACAATCATTATTGTGTGTCGACATGACATCCGGTTCGAATATTTTTCTTTTTTAGAAGTTGATATATGTTGTTTTTCGAATACGAGCTTTTTGAATAGGAATTTATAATGGGTAGTAACAAATTATAGGGACAGTATTAACGCACATTTATAAGGTATGTACATGCATCAAAGAGAGTTATGCTGGCAGTCAATTATTTTTTGTATTGAGTTTTGACATTTATCAGAACTAAGTTATTATGTATATTAAAAACTACGTGATATAATGTACAAGATATTCATATGTGCAAACGTCAAAATCGATCGCAGAGAGTAATATCTTACGTGTTCACTCTTAAATAGTGTTAATATTAGTACACTAAAAATATTATTTAGTTAAATTCAAACGAAAATTCATTTTAAACAACTTAAAATTCATTTAAAAAACGGATCATTTACATTTTATTTAAAATTAATGAGTTTTAAATTAATTTTAAATTTTTTTATTTACTACACAGCATATTCCGTAAAATTTAATAGTTGTAACTTTTAAAAAATATATTTTAACCGACATAAAATCAAACTACATAACAAAATAAGTACGGCAAAATATTATTTTTTGGTAGTTTGTTTTTTGAATAACAAACAAAAATGTAAAAAACAAAGTTATTCGTAAAATAATTATATTTTTATTTAATTTCAACAGTACGGAAAACGAATTTAATTACTCATAATCAGTTACTGTAATAATTTTGTTAATGAATTATTATAAATGCTATGAGGCGGTTGTTATGAGAAATCTCAAAAGAACTATCTTATAAGATAAGCTGTCAATAAAAGACACATACATACATATAAAACAAAAATAAAACTCCATAATTAAAATGTACCTTTAATTATAGAAAAGGTGCAAATCAAGTGAAAATTGTATACAAAAAACAATATATTAAACTATATATATTAAATATATATATATATATATAGATATATATATATATATATATTAAACTAAAAAAAAACTAACCTAAAAAAAGAACTAAACTAAAAAAAAACTAACCTAAAAATCGTCGATAAACCCGATATGATACCCTATACCACAGTACTTAAAAACAAATTTTCGAGAATATATGAAATGGGGTCTTTCTATGTTTTCAATTTCTTTAAAATTGGTTTGATAGTACCCACAAAGACTCTATTCTGGAAAGTAGCTTGTATGAGGTATATATGAAATTATGGACCGCTTCTCCCAATTTGCAATATGCTTCGTCCTTGTGCCAAATGTATGTACCAAATTTCATCAAAATTGCGACCTGTTCTTTTCGCTCAAGGTTACATGGACTGCCAGCCATCCGGCCAGCCGGACGAACATCGCCAGATCGACTCAGAAAGTAGTTCTGAGTATAGAAAGTAATTGGGAGTCGATCGGTATACTTAAAGGTGGGTCTAAGACTAATATTTTAAGGTGTTACACACATCCGCACAAATGCATAATACACCCTCCACTATTGTGGTGTGGGTTTAATAAAAAAAATTAAAAATAATCTTTCATTCGTGGCTGGGGCTCGAACCCTGGCCGGCAGGTTACCATGACTTTTTCTCGTTGACCTTGTTCAGCACAGCTTGAGGGACAAATGAACACATAGAGCTTTTTTCATGTTGTAAAATTCCTTTCTTCATAAAAATAATTTTATGAAAATTAAATTGGATGAACTTAAGACTAATTAAAAATATTTAAAATTTGGATTAAAAACCATAAATAGTTCGACAAAATAACCACAATACTAATTATTGTTAAAGCTAAGGCACGAGCTCTATGTGTTCATTTGTCCTTCAAGTTGTGCTGAAAAAGGTCAACAAAAAAAAAAGAAAGACAAAAATGAGAAAACAAAAAAATGCATTTTGGACTTCAAGAAGAATTCTTGACAAAAGTACGGAAAAAACAGAAGTAAGGAAAAACATGTTAAATCATTTAAAATGGATAATCATTCAAAAAAGCAAACTTCGATCTACCAAAGGTTAAAGTACATTTTGGATTAAGGATTGATGTTTGACTATTGCCGTCAGCTGTCTTCGATGGATGCGAGTGTAAGACGGCAAATTCATCTGAGGAGATCGAGTGGTTGCGATCGAAACATGTAATGGTAACCTGCCGGCCAGGGTTCGAGCCCCAGCCACTGCTTAGAATGAAAGATTATCAATTACAGTTTTAGTTAATTTTCATGTTGTAAAATTCCATTCTTCATAAAAATAATTTAATGAAAATTAAATTTAAAGAAATTAAGCCTAATTAAAAATATTAAAAATTTGGATTAAAAACCATAAATAGTTCAACAAAATAACCACAATACTAATTATTAAAATATTAAAAAATATTTAAACTACTTTTCTAATATTTTTAACAAATTTTTTAATAAATAAATATTTTTAATTAATTTAAATTTTTTGTCAAAAATATTTCATGGATTAAATCACTAAATTGAAAACTGAAATTATCTATGTGGTAAGCAATATTAAAATCCCTTTTATGATTCGTAATCATGTATTTTGCCCTTTTTATTGTTTCTAAATTAAAAATTAATTAAAATAATATAAAGGGTTTTTTTTTAAGCTAGATAGAACTTTAAATTGTAAAAAGTAACACAAAAAATTAAATTTTGATGAAATATTTTTTTTATCGTTTCAGTATACTCTGACAAATCATCATGAATAGAGTCACGCTTGAACAACGCTACGAAATTATCCAAATTTACTTTGAAAAATTTAAAAATTTAATCCAAATTTAAATCGCAAAATTGTGTTCAGCGATGAGGCGCATTTTTGGCTTAACGGGTTTGTTAATAAGCAAAATTGCCGCATATGGAGCGAGACCAATCCACAAGAGACCCTACAGACTCCATTACATCCAGAAAAATGCACCGTTTGGTGCGGTTTTCACGCTGGTGGCATCATCGGACCTTATTTCTTCAAAAATGAGGCCGGAGCTCGCGTTACGGTCAATGGAGATCGTTACCGCACCATGATCAATGATTTTTTGTTTGAAAATATGGATGACATTGATCCGGAGGAGATGTGGTTTCAACAGGATGGCGCTACGTGCCATACGGCGAACGCAACCATCGACTTATTGAAATCAAAATTTGGCGATAAGTTGATTTCGAGAAATGGACCTGTCAATTGGCCTCCAAGGTCGTGCGATTTGACACCTCTCGATTATTTCCTGTGGGGCTACGTGAAGTCACTGGTTTATGCTGATAAACCAGCAACAATTGACGCCTTGGAGGCCAGCATTGTTCGTGTTATTCGTGACATACGGCCAGCAGTGTTCGAAAAAGTGGCCCAAAATTGGATGTCCAGAATGCGCTTCGTCAAGAACAGCCGCGGTGCCCATATGCCCGAAATCATTTTCAAATGTTAATGTCACGTATTGATCTTTCGAATAAAAAAAAAAATTTGATTACAATTAAATTTTTTGTGTTATTTTTTACAATTTCAAGTTCTATCGGGCTTAAAAAAACACCCTTTATAAAGTGCATTATAGTCTTTAAGAAGGCAAACAATTAATCAGCAACAAATATCTTGTTAGTATAACAAAAAGACAATATTTGGTTGTTAACAAATATTTTATTCGAAAATTTGTTTTTGTTTTAAATGTTATTTTCTATGCGAACGTTGACGTTCGAAATAATATTTTTATATGAAAAAGACCTCAATTTCATATAAAAAAATATTAATTTTATTGTACATATTTTTTTTTTTTTGTTATTATAAAAATAATATTTTTATATTAAAAAGACCACGACCTTAAAAAAATAATGTAAAAAAAAAATTAAAAGCAAAAAATCTTTTCAAAAAAACAAGCTTTTATTTCAATGCTTTAACTTATAACGTCATTCCCCAATTTATATGATAAAAAAGCTTGTCGCAAGATTTAAGTACTTGTATTTACTTAGTTGGAATATTTTAATAGTTAAAAGCAAGTTATTGTATTATTTTTTATTAATTTTATATCATTTACATTGTGTAACGATGTTATAAGTTAAAAGTAAAAGTTTTAAAGCAAAAAAATTATTATTTTTTATTTCTTGCGCATTCAAATAAAAGCTTGTTTTTTAAAAAGGTTTTTTACTTTTAATTTATTTTTTCTTTTTAGCGCATTTAAATACAAGCTACTTTTAAAAAAAGAATTTATACTTTCAATTTTCTTAAAACTCGCATTCGTATTCTCAGCAAGCATTAAAAACTTAGTCAGCCATATTGTCCATATTGTATCTAGAGTGACGTCACTTTATTTATCGAGTTGTTCTTAGCAAGCCCTTTCATTTGATACCCGTACGGTAGAAGTGCATAGGGTCTTTGTGCTCATAAATCATCTTATAATGTTGGTATTTAGATCCAAACTAACTTTATTGCAATCAAAATTATCTTACCAAATCTTATTCGAATCGGTCCATATTTAACTGTAGCTCCCATACAAATACTTCTCCAGAAAATAGATTTAAATGTCATAAGTTCCTTATAAATGTTGGTTTTAACATACAAATTGCCGATAATAATTTATACGAAAGCTAATATATCATGACAAAATTTTATCCTGTGGAGTTCAAAATTAACTATATAACCACATAAACCCCCATCTTAAAATCGTATATAGATGAAGATATCTAAATAATATGTGGCACAAGAACTTTTACGTGAGTCTAAGGCCCTTATCATGTAAAACATAACGCAACGCCAATGAATTACATTGAAAGCAAAAACAAAGTCATAAATATTTTGTTGTTGCTTTCTACAGAAATTCAGATTGCGTTTTAAAATTTCAAACGCTGCATAACTTGTGGCGTTGAACATTTTAAAACGGTACACGATTTTCTGTAGAAAGCAACAACAAAATTACAAAATATTTATGACTTTGTTTTTGCTTTCAATATAATTCTTTGGTGTTGCCTTTCGTTTTACATGATTAGGGCCCTTATCTTGATTGCCCATATTTTCCAAATAGGGTACACTAGCAAAAATTGTTTTTATATACTGTGGTGTAGGGTATCATATTGCCTTGATTGACCGACTATTCTTACGGTTATGGCCACCTCATTTTAAATTGCTTATGTATTTAACAGACTTTTCGTTTAATTTTGACACACACACACGCTTACATTTTGGTTGAGCCGTAAAGCTTAAAAATTTCTATTCCCAAAAATTGAAATTACTTTTTGATAATTTCTGTATTAGATATTTCAGAAAAAAAAATTTATATGAGTATTTCCACAGAAAAGTCTACTTGTTGTCACGTTGCGACACCAAGCAGTTAGTCTTGTATTTTAGAACCATGTTGTTTTAGAATTGTTCCTATCTTTCACTAAATGTAAACCTAGTTGCGGTCTACAACAAAATGCAAAAAAGTAAATAATATTTCCATTATTCTTTGAGAAACAATTAAAAATGGTTGGTGTCGTAACGTAACAAAAAGTAGACTTTTCTTTGGAAATACCCATACACAAATTTTCAAAATGATTAAACTGTTTACGACTTAAAGGCCAGTTTACACGGTAATATTTTGTATTACGACTTGTCGAATAATTATGTAGAATGAGAATAATCTTATCATGTAAAAGCAAAATGTATTGAGTAAGAGAGAATACGGATACAAAATCTGACAAGCGGTCGGTAAATGCTTTTTTTCTAAACCATTTTAGAAACTTATGTATTCTCATCACACCAGAGGTGTATTTTAACGGAGTATATTGAAGGTAGTAGCATTTTTATACAATTACAAAAACAACTAAAATCAACTCAGGAAATTTTCATGTTGTTTTTGTAAAAATTTAAAACTGCAACCATCTGTTTTTTTGTTATTATTTTTGATTTTACTTATACCATCCGTGTAAACATGAATTATACTTACAAAAGATTTTTATTTTTTTCTTTTAAACACGGAGAGAATTTCATAATATTTTGATTCTACAAAGTCGTAATACATTGTATTACCGTGTAAACTAGCCTTAAGGGTTTGCTCCCAGTGCTAGTGGATCTGTTTCTGAATTTGTCAAAATTGACCAAAACTGTTTTCTTTCCTTATTCAAATATTATGCAGTTTCAATATACATAGTTTTTTTGCATATATTTAATTTTTATGTCTTTTTTTTGTTGTTTTTTTATATTCGCTGTGATTTTGTTCATTCTGTAATTGCAATACATGGAATTGTTTTTCAATAGTATTATTGTTTTGCGTACTGTTTTTTCAACATCTATTATGTATTTTTTTTTTCTTACTTCAATTTCGCCTTTTCGCTCTGCGGAAGGAAATATTTACGATTATTGATAATGGGCAAACATATTAAAATTTCAAATAATTCAAATATCGAGGAGAAGAAGAATGTGGAAATAAATTAATGTATTGTTTATAAATAGTTTGATACCCTACATGAAGATCGTTAGGAAACTAATTAGTAAAAACGTAAAATATAATATAACACAAACGTAACGTTTTATTGTTACGTTTCTTATTACTAAAACGAAAGTTCTAAAATTTTATCTTAACGAAAAATTTGCATTTTAACAAACAACTTAAACATTTTACGTGGTGATACATCAGTAGTAAAAGCTTCGGCAGTTGTTAAAACAAATTACATTTAGCAGAAGGCTGCTAAATATGGGGTCTAAGGTAAATTATGGACTGTATATTACAAAATTGCATGACATTTTTTCTGGTTATATGAAACTAAGTTGCAAGAAATTTTAGCACAATAAATATATCTGCAACGATTTTAGGCGTATTTTATTAATTTACCAGAGTGGGCTTTATATGGGGCCTAGGGTAAATTATGGATCGATCTTCACGAAATCTTTTAAGGTAATTTCTTGTCCTTTAAAACTGTGAAGTGGTAAATTTTATTCTGATACCTTTATAAATTACGGTTTTAGGCGTACTAAACTGTTTTCCGGGAGTTGGGTTTATATGGGGCCTAGGGTAAATTATGGACCGATCTTCATTAAATTTCACAGTGTCATTTCTAGACCTAAAACTGTGACATGCCAAATTTTGTTATGATAGTATTAACAGCTATAGTTTTAGGCGTACTAAACTGTTTTCCGAGAGTACACTGAACCAAAAATCGAATGAAAATGTACCTTAAGCAAACGAAATTACGTTTATTAAAATATTTTCGTTGGCTCAACGAATTATTCGTTAATATAATGAAAATAATACCAAAATCTTATCGGAGAAAAAATAATAATAGTAATATGAAATATGATCAAAAACTATATAATTTACGATTGAAAAATGAGACAAAAACGACTTAATAATGATTATAAAGACTAACATTAAAATGCTTAAAAAGGAATCAGAAAATTGTATCACAAATGATTCTTTCAGGTGACTCATCGGTGGGGTACAATTTTCTCACAACCAGAATATTATTTATGATTGAAAAATGAGCTTATAAGCGGTGCGGTTATTTTACTCTTGAACCTGATTCCTAAAAGATTCAATTATGATACAAAATGCTAGCTGGGTAATAAAAAAATATAGTTTGGCCGATTATTTGACATTTTTTAGAAACCGGTTTTTGAGTATGTATTGCATGTGATAATTTTTCAATTTTCTATAATTTTGAAGTTAAGCTGGGATCACACGATTGTCGCAAATGCATCAATATGACACAAATATGAAATTGCACCAATCAAATATTCTGAAATCACACGATTGCCCTGTTTTAAACAAATTTAATTGCCGCTAGTTGGTACAAAGCGAAATGATTACAACAATTGCCGCAGCACAGTCACACGATTGTTCTTACTTGCGTTAACTGCGAAAACAGCTGTTGTGGTAGCTTTTTCATTTGTTTGAATTTTTTTTTGCCGAATTATTTGCTAATAATTCTCACCTACCAGCTAGCAATTAACCACTACTCGAACTCGAAAAAGTATCCGTATCTATGCCTAGAATATTTTTTTGTGCTCGAGCAGTTAAAATGGTTTTTGCGGATCTCGACATAAACAAGTCTCCTCGGCCGGATGGTATTCCTGCACTGGTCTTGAAGCAGTGCTCTTCGACGTTAGCTCGTCGCAATGTGGGTTGTATTTGCCTGTTTTATCGTTACTACAATGGGATATGTTCTGACTAAATTAGGGTTATGGTTCCCGAAATCCGTACGTTTACTCGTAATACATGTTTTTCCTTAAGAGCCCATCCTTATGTTGTCGATTGCAAGGTCTATCCAATAGGTCTGCGCAAGAAGCCAGATGTTTATTTTGTTTATTCCTCAACGATTTTAAAAGTTATTTACATTTTCCTTATACATACATGTATATTTTTGTTTACGTTTTTGGTTTTTTGCCTCACATACATGTACACAAAAAACAAAAATTTTTCCTTTTGTTTTCCCTATGTAGTAGTAAGATTTTGACAACGGCGAGGAATTTTACACAAACAAAATGTCTGTTGTTTTTTGTGTTGTTTTATTGTTGTAGAGGTAAGCAGACCTATTGGATGTAAATTGTAATGTTGTAATGATTACAGAGATAATTCGTTTTTTTTCCCGGACTGTTCGTATGTGGAATAACCGTCCTACAGAAGTCTTCCCTCTCACCTACAACATGATTAAATTCAAATCGAATGTTCACAAACACTACTCCCTCTATCCTCCTTCCCACAACCTATTTTCCTAGTTCCAACACAATGCAATGCATTAGTAGGGGTCATCCCCTGAGTGCAGGTCCTAACAAATAAAAAAATACATATATATCTTAGTTACCTACTAAAAGAAACACAAAAAAGTAAATTTATTAAATAAAAAGTCAAATATTGGCGCGTATTGTGATGTGTGATTGCAGCAGAAGAACACTATAAATATTTTTGTTATTTTTATTGACGCTCGGTTGCATAGCAAACAGTCACACGATTGCCGCACCAGGGTTGCATTTGATTGGTAAAAGAAAGCACAATATTGTCCTCGATTGGTACATGTGCAATTTGGTTGGGGTATTAAAAAGTGTGAAAATTTGCGCATAGTAGCAATCGTGTGATCCCAGCTTTAGAAACATAATATTATAGGTGCAGGGTCCCGAGTGAATTAAAACCTATAAGATGAAAAATGTTTGTAGTTTTTGTTTTGTATCTGGTACTTTTTGCATTTTTGTTAATATTCGAACTATGAAGATAAAATTAAACATGCATGGTCCTGAGCGAATAAGAATATGTAAGGGGAGCATTTTGCTACTTTTTGCTCAAAGTCTGGTACTTTGATTAATTTTGAAAAATTAAACGTGCAATGTTCTGAGTGGATGACAATCTATAAAGGAGATTTATTGATACTTTTTTGTTTTTCAGCTGATATTTTTTATATTGAACTCGCAAAATTAAATTACCTCACGTGGAAGATAAAATATGAACCGGAGGTGGGTCCCTCGCAAATCGATCCACAAAGACGGAAAAAATAAATACTCGAAACATGTAAATTTATATCTGTGGCTTGGAGCAAAAAGCGACAATGTCACTTTTTTTTAAGTTAATCATTGCATTTGATTTGTTTTCTTGCACTCTTTCATTATGGTAAAACAGCTTAAGTCATACTTAACCCAGAACAGGTTCATGAATAAAATGCTGGCCAATGTCACTATGAAAGCATTTATAAAAGCATCTACCTATATAATAACCTTCAATTCCAATTTTCTCAAAAATGAACATTTTGACATTGGCCCTTTTAGCTCCAAGCCACAGATATATACTTAAATGTATTATATTTTCTTCATATGTACATAAAAATGTATGGTCGAATTTTGACCATTAGGCGAACACTAGTATAAATGATTAGATTTGACAAAACATTGATTGATTGATTGCTCGGAAATTTATCTGTTTCTATTAAAAATCAGCGCTCTTAGGGTCTTTTTATATACATATTTGGCTCTTAAAGTAAATTAAGTATATCTTGTTCTTTTGCAGAATATTTCATTTCATAATATCACAATTCAACCAATCTTTGTTACGTAGTTCAAAATTAGATACGTTTTGTTGCAGTTCTTCCTTCCCCTTTTTTGCATGTTTGCTAATCTAGTTTCGTATTTTTTTTTATTTCTTTACACTGCTACGCTGTGTTTCATCACGTGTATTATCAAAAAACGTGGCAAATATTTGCTATAATGGAATTTTTCATTTTGCTAAATAAAAAAAGGTTGTTATTATACCAATCATCGGGTAAGAACGGGCAGACCATTATGGACTTTGAACATCAAAAACAAACCAAGTTGTAACACAACACAAGAAAAACACCGAATCCTATCGAATCCCAGAAGTTACACTCCACGAAACTTCAATATAAAACAAGGTTTATTAGCTATTACACCTTTTACATTCTGCAAAACATTTCTATCGAACTTAATAAGCACGGGCCACAAACTGTTATATTTTAGCTAATATATTTTCGTTAAAAAATTTATATTATAGAAAATAGGCCATCAACTATTTTAATGTTGACAAATATTATAAACGAATTAAATAGAAGCCAAATTTGCTTAGTCTGCTTTCACACGTTTCATCTTTTGATGCTCAACTCCTATGTTTTTAGGTGAGGGAAGAAAGAAGAAAGGGGGTTAGTACGGAGATGCCTGTACTCGGTCAGTACGCTTTGTGTTTTTATTCGTTGGTATTTGCACAACGATGGCTGCATGTAATTTTTTTCTTTTCTTTTTCTCTTTGATTTGCTGTTATTAAAATTATTGTTGTTTTGAACCGTAAAAAGTTGAAACCCGTTGCTGCGTGTGATTATATTGGCATCTTTAAAAGGGAATTGAAAAGAAGTTGAGCATCAAAAGATGAAACGTGTAAATTCAGACTTATTGTTCCTGCTGGCAAACAAGTTATATTGAAAAGGTAACAGCTCTGTGCATCACAGAGCACACTGAGATGAAAAAAGTGACAGCAGAAAAATTTCGAAATCATATGCGAGGGCAGCTTTCGAAGAAAGAGAAAGAAAGCGTTTTTTGGTAATGAAGTGGCAATGTTAAAAACATGCCGCTACAATCAACACAATTTGCGTGATCAAAAAATAAGACAGAAAAAAACACAGTATTTTCTATCTCGTGACGCCTCTGTGTAATCTGTGCTGCGAATATTGAAAGAAAACAAGTGACAAATTTCAATATATTAAGCGGAGTGTCAGTTAAGGGTACTGTACACTATCACACAAGTCTTACTTATATTGAAGAACATACAACGCTGTCATAATAAATTGTTATTTAAAAATTTTCAATTTCAATGAACAATTATTTGATCAGGGAAGCATTTTCTTCAAAATACTTAAGAAGTGGGCGTGGTACCTCCTATACAAAAAATATCAAAAATTTTTTGTATCTGAACCGATTTTTCCGAGTTTTTGAGGGAATATTTTTTACTAAAGATTTCCGATCTTTTGAGATATAAGGCGTAACCACAGGTTATATGACAGTTCAAAAATTCAGGCTTTTAAAGAATTTTTGATATTTTTTGTAAAGATGGTACCATGCCCACTTCTCCAATCCCGCCCACATTATGTGGGATGGTGTGTATTGATAACCTAAATGTGTGTACCTAATTTGATATTCTGAAAAAAGTAATAAAAATACAACAAAAACAAGGGATTTTTGAACACAAAACATACTTAGCATCACGTTCTGGTCTATAACTCTGACACCACTCAAGTCTTCACTTATAAATTTTTTGCAAATGTAGAAGAGGGTCTAATATTTGACATATTTTTTTTTTAAGAATTTTAAAAAATATAATTTTCCAGATATGGACCTTTGAACTCAAGACCCCAAAAAATAACCGTTGACCTCTTCTTTAAAAAACACAATATGCATAGCATTATCAAGGGTGCACTTTCACCTTTAAAACGCTACCAAAGAAACGAAATTATTTTGCATAGTTAAAAAAATCTATCCCCTTTTCTAAGAAGACTTTTGTGATTTTTAACATTTTTCGCATCTTTTATGGCGTCATATTTCGGAAGCCGAAAGAATCTGGGGTCTGAAAATTTTTGTTAAAGTCCAATAACGTACAACATTTGTGTAGAATTTCATTGAAATCGGAGGTGATGATGCTGAACGACATGATGGTTTGACATGGATTCATCGAATTGAATTTATTTTTTTTAATTGGATTAAAATTTAATAAAGGTCTTAAAAGATATTTTTTATTGCTTCAATAGAAAATTTAAAGATTTACTATTTTCATAACCAACCAACTTTTAATTTCTCCTAGTGAAAGGCTACCAAAGGTTATGTATTAAATATGCAAAAGCTATTTAATAAAAAAATATTATGTATGATTAAACAAATATTTACATATTTGCTTAATCAAAACTTATTTTACTATTTTAACTGGAATAAAGCAAACATTTAAGGACAACAGAAATATATTGACAAAACATTGAAGTAAAATATTTCTGATTATTTGGTTTCTTTTTATGTGGAAATAGCAGGAATATAATATTTTTTTATATATATACCCTAATAAACTTTTTAACGCTGGGAAAAACAGTTGTTGGTTATCAATTCGACAAAAAGAAAAATTCATAAAAAAAATTTCAAAACAAGAATGAAGTCAGTTTAAATTATGAAAAAGCATTAAGCGAGAAGTTCCATAACAAAACAACATAGTTTCAATACCTAAGATTTTGTTTTAATTTGATTCTACAAAATTTTCATATCAGTGAAATTTTCAACTTTTTTGCACAAAGCATTTGCTCGTATTGGATTCGAAATAAAAATCCAAAGCCTGGACGAAAGTATAAGTTGGTTTTTTTTTAAATTTATTTTTTTAATGTCAAGTTTTTTTTTTTTGCTTTTTTACACATAATAAATAAATAAATGTAAAGCGCAGCTGATTTAGAGATGTTCGTCTGTCCGTCTGTATTTCTGTATATCTGGAGAGCCAACTTAGGTACAAGCATCTTGGTTATCAATACACAACAACCGAAAAAATGTGGGCGGGTATAGAGAAGTCGGCGCAGCACAAACCAGATTTATTTATATCTAAAGAACAGTATTTTATAACTTTCTGTTCTTATTGCACCTAAGTGAAGGGTGTATAAGATTCAGCATAGCCGTCTAACTTGTTTCATTCTTTAAAAAAGTACTTACGGCACTTTCAAGGCTTTTTTATTTATATTTAAACCAGACTTAACTTTAAGGATGAAATTTAAAAAAATACTTTGTTTCTCTGTAGGGATCTTAAATTTCATTTATTTAAATTTTATTGGAACACATAAAATATTAATTTTATTGACAATTTCAATCATTTGTTTCCTTGATAATTCCGGAAATCCTTTAAACTTCTTTTATTAAAATTTATAAAAAATACAAAAACAAAATGGCAGACAATTCTTTTATTGATTTCTTACAATATTAAGACAGGAAATCACCAAAACCAATTACAACATGACAACAACTACAAAAGGTTATGTAACAGGATATGAATTTATAAAATATTGTTCCTCATACACTCATTTGGCCTACATAATACTTTATAAGAACTTTATAATATTTATACATTTTTAAATAACTTTACAAAAATATTTAGTAAATTTTAAAGGTTTTTTAAATTAAATTAAGTTACTGGGGTTGCAACAATTACTACTGATTATATGAATGAATTAGCTGTTTATGATCCTTTACGATTTCTTTTTTATGTCGACTAAAAACTTTTGCGTTAATATCAAAAAACATTTTTTTTTGTGAAGAACTCTAGTATACCATATCTGAGACCCATGGCCAATCATGGACCCGGCAAAACAAAATTGATGTTATGAATCTAAGCTTCATATAAGAGTTCTTTGCGCCGAATATTATTTAAATATAAACATCCATATTTGTGTTGTTCGTATTAAAGAGATTTTGGACATTGTTTTTATATGGAAACTATGATAAATTCTGAACTTACCAGTACAACATTTTGCCTTTACATAGTACCTCTTATAAAAGCTATCGTATCCAAATTTAATATCAACCCCAGCATTAATAGAGAAGTTATGGCATTTAAATATGGACCGATTTTAAAATATTTGGACACCAATTTTTATCTCAAACCCAACATAATAACATAATTTATGGGGAAAAAAACTATACGGAAAAAAGCATGTAAAATTATGGGCCGATTCTTCAAAAGTTCGACCCTTATTTTGCTCACAAGGTTGCAGCCGGACGGACAGACGAACATCGTTAAATCGGTTTAGAAAGCGATTTTAAGTTGATAAACGGTCGGTCTAGAACCGAAATTTTTTAGTGTTACACACATCAGCACAAACGAATATTAAAATTTAACTCTCCACAACTGTAGTTTGGGTATAAAAGTTCAGTGTGGGAAGCTGATGAATAAAGTTCTTTTTGTATCAAATAGGAATTGCTTAAAAGCTGGAACTCGCTATATAAAATGCATGTCTTCCGCAAGAGAGATGATAAGCGAAACTTTTATATTTCCCCCCTAAACAATTTAATAGGGCTGGACTATTAAACTTGACGCAAATTTTTAATTAATTCTCGTGAAACTATTTTTCACATTTTTCTTTTGTAAACATTATGTATTGAATATATAAAGAAATTTAAATTAAATTTGAATATGATAAATTTAATTTTGTATTTGACATACAACATGCCACATACTCATACAACAAATCATTAATCCGAGTTTTGCAGGCGTAACAAATTTTGTAGATGATGCGTAAAAATGATTGGAAAATGCACTTAACCATATACAAACAAACAATCATAGGCACACATTTATATGTACATATAAGATTTCTCCCAGCAAGCAAATGGACGGTAAATATTTCTAAAACTTCTGAACCGGTTTAATTTTCTCGTACATCTGATAATTTAAAACTAATAAATCACTTAAAAATGTTTCAAGCTTTGGTGATTAGTTAGGCTAGTACTTAGTGAGGTAGCGAGGGTTTTGGGTTCAATTATACTGATCTTCTATGGATTGGTTAATTAAGTTAAAATATTATTATAATTTTTAACTGTATTTGTCACATACAACAAATCAATAAAAAAATAAATGAAATTCACGCCTAAAAAATACCAGAACAAAATTCAAAATATCGCAATTGATTATGAAGCAGTTCAGAAACATTGTTTTGAACTGGACGATAAAAAAACATAAAAATTCTATATTTCCTAATGAAAGGGGGCCATGAAACACTCAGTGCTAGTGGATCACTGGTATTCTAAAATCCTAAATTGGTTTTGGAGACTGTCCTGACTGAATTTTCACTATGCTGCTGTGGCGTCAAAAAAGTCTCATATGGTCACTGCATTTAAAAAAAATGCTTGCTTAGATATGAACTATTCTATGTGAGTGAATTTGTTATTAATTTTTTAAATGTATTCGAATAATTTTTAAAGATAAAAGCTTTTTGCTTTCCACAGATTTTTTATTAGCTTTTAATCCAAATCTTTTGAAGTTTGCTGGCTTAATATATTCATGTGTATCTCTTTTTTGCAACTTTCTTAATGCGGTTTTAATTATTAAAAGTCAAATAATTTTAATTATAAGCTGTTAGAGGAAAGATTAAAAATATTCTTTGTTTGAATAATAATAACTATGGAGAATACATAAAAAATTGATTTTAGAAATTAATAACTGCAATAAATCAAATCAAAAGGATTAAATTATTCGGTTGAGTAAGTTAAATTTAAAAGGATAAAAAATATCTATAATATTAAATTAAGTTTAAGCTGTTTTTAGTAAAAATATGGCTCCATTTAAACTATAATACGGCTTGTAGTCAAATTGCTGTTCATTGATATTAGGCAATAATTGGATTATAAGCTTTATCGGCACCAGACAAGTATCAAGCCAATTTTTTGTTATCTACGATTGAACCACCCAAGTGGATTTGCATTAAACAGACCAAATTATAGCCCGAAGAGGACTATAAGACAGATAAGGAAAAACATCCCATCTGTAATTTGCTACATACATACTATAGGGAGTGCATTATTATGACGTAATAAATGACTAGAATAGAAAAATAATATAAAAAGTCCTAACTAAGCTGTAAAAAATGTGTTACTTTGTGATTGTCCTGGTACTAAATATGCTTATTTTACTGTTGTTACTTAATACGTATTGAGGTGTGAAAATTTTTTTAAAAAATTTTTTTGGAGTGACGATCCACTTTAGTTGTTTTCCTAAGATTCGTGGCTTTTAGACTATTCTAGGCTATTTTGTGGATTGCTCTCGCTTGTGGGTACCGTTCACCTATATTGTCTGCTCAAGTTTATGAAGCTTATACTTCTCAAGGTAGCAGATATTTGAAGAATTGTCGTTCGATTTTCCTGCAAGTTATTTTACTTTTGACGGAATTCCATGTAAGACATGTGTTGATGGATTTCCTATATTATGCCGATATAAGGGACCTTAATAATAATTAATAAATAATTAATAATGGATAAATGATTATTAAAAATTAATAATTAATTTATTAAATAACTAATAATTAATAATTATTAACTAATAATAATTAATAATTAATAATTAATAATTAATAATTAATAATTAATAATTAATAATTAATAATTAATAATTAATAATTAATAATTAATAATTAATAATTAATAATTAATAATTAATAATTAATAATTAATAATTAATAATTAATAATTAATAATTAATAATTAATAATTAATAATTAATAATTAATAATTAATAATTAATAATTAATAATTAATAATTAATAATTAATAATTAATAATTAATAATTAATAATTAATAATTAATAATTAATAATTAATAATTAATAATTAATAATTAATAATTAATAATTAATAATTAATAATTAATAATTAATAATTAATAATTAATAATTAATAATTAATAATTAATAATTAATAATTAATAATTAATAATTAATAATTAATAATTAATAATTAATAATTAATAATTAATAATTAATAATTAATAATTAATAATTAATAATTAATAATTAATAATTAATAATTAATAATTAATAATTAATAATTAATAATTAATAATTAATAATTAATAATTAATAATTAATAATTAATAATTAATAATTAATAATTAATAATTAATAATTAATAATTAATAATTAATAATTAATAATTAATAATTAATAATTAATAATTAATAATTAATAATTAATAATTAATAATTAATAATTAATAATTAATAATTAATAATTAATAATTAATAATTAATAATTAATAATTAATAATTAATAATTAATAATTAATAATTAATAATTAATAATTAATAATTAATAATTAATAATTAATAATTAATAATTAATAATTAATAATTAATAATTAATAATTAATAATAAATAATTAATAATTAATAATTAATAATTAATAATTAATAATTAATAATTAATAATTAATAATTAATAATTAATAATTAATAATTAATAATTAATAATTAATAATTAATAATTAATAATTAATAATTAATAATTAATAATTAATAATTAATAATTAATAATTAATAATTAATAATTAATAATTAGTACTTAATAATTAATAATTAATAATTAATAATTAATAATTAATAATTAATAATTAATAATTAATAATTAATAATTAATAATTAATAATTAATAATTAATAATTAATAATTAATAATTAATAATTAATAATTAATAATTAATAATTAATAATTAATAATTAATAATTAATAATTAATAATTAATAATTAATAATTAATAATTAATAATAAATAATTAATAATTAATAATTAATAATTAATAATTAATAATTAATAATTAATAATTAATAATTAATAATTAATAATTAATAATAAATAATTAATAATTAATAATTAATAATTAATAATTAATAATTAATAATTAATAATTAATAATTAATAATTAATAATTAATAATTAATAATTAATAATTAATAATTAATAATTAATAATTAATAATTAATAATTAATAATTAATAATTAATAATTAATAATTAATAATTAATAATTAATAATTAATAATTAATAATTAATAATTAATAATTAATAATTAATAATTAATAATTAATAATTAATAATTAATAATTAATAATAAATAATTAATAATTAATAATTAATAATTAATAATTAATAATTAATAATTAATAATTAATAATTAATAATTAATAATTAATAATTAATAATTAATAATTAATAATTAATAATTAATAATTAATAATTAATAATTAATAATTAATAATAAATAATTAATAATTAATAATTAATAATTAATAATTAATAATTAATAATTAATAATTACTCAATTTAGAGCGTAAATATGAGATTAAATTGTCCATAACAACAATAACAATGTTGATTTTTTTTTTGCTAACATATAATAAAAAATACCATATAAAGAGAGAATAATCTTTTTCGTATACAAAATTTGGTTAAAACAGTTTAAAATAAGGGTATGTGTTTTTAAAGGAGAACATTTGTTTGTTCATTACTTATTACATACTATATGTAGGTAGTAGAGTTTTTTTTTTCCCGGACTTTTTCGATTCCCGGGAAAGCGGGAAATTTTTTTAAATTTCCCGGGATCCCGGGATCCCGCTCCATATAAATAATACAAAGTAAATTTTGTTATTAATTAATGAAAAAACTTTAAAAAAAAAAACGTAAGGGAACTTGTTTACAAAGAAAGTTAAAGAAATGGTTCAATACTAAAAAATTAATTGAAGATTGAAATCGGAACTTGAATTATTATCACCTCACGCCTTTATTCCCTATTATTATGGTTTTATTCAGTATGATTATGCTCTGGATACAAGATAAAAAGATAACATAAACATAACAATTTAATTCATAAAACAATAATAAAAAAAAAGTTAATTAATAAAATAGATAAAATATTTTAAAGAAATATATAACATTTTTTAACGGCTTAGGAAATAACTTTCTGACACACTCAAAGCGCTTAGTAAGTCGTCAAAAAGTATATTCCTGATTTTATTTACTAATTATCATGTTTCCGAAAAATTTCGTTCATTTTTTATCCAGGTTGGACAAATATTTAAAAGTGCACCGTTGTAGCAAGCTTCGGATTCACAATTAAAAGTAATTTTTTCTTTTTTATAAACAACGTCTATATGAGTCAAATGTATGTCAAGGTTGATGCAAAAAAAGCATCAACCGCACTGCTTCTTACAAACCTTTTCATTTCAATAGGTCCATTTGTAATCTTTAGGACAATGTGTTTTTCAAGTTGTATGTTGTAGTATCTTACACGAGTTTCCAAAATGTTATTTTATTTTGGTTTCCCCGCACTTCACGGGTATATAAACCAACACAAATTGAAATTGAAAATTTGTGTTTATCACCTAATAAACATATCGCTCCTTCATTGTATCATGGTCATATCTCAAAATTTGAAGTAAGTTTAGCAAAGTTTTCCTTCGTACCTTCTCGTATTATATCTCAAACTGAAACGAAGTTATAGCAAAATATATCTTTAAATCGGTACATTTTGAAAACTTTAATCGCATTTTGCCAAGATCGTTTGTTGTTGTAGATATGACTATGTTGCAATAAAGGAGCGATATGTTTAGGTATCTCCTATTTTTAAGACTTGTTCATGGATAATGAAACTTTACTGTCTGCATCTTATTTTGAATTAATGTACTTTATTAACTCTTCACTTCACTAAATGTAAAATTTATCAACTGTTGCACTGCCCATTCTGCTTTTAGTAGATTTATTGTATCAGGAGACATTGATTTAAATACATGTACACACTTCTTGCAATTGATCTAATCCACAAGCCATCCACAGATGCTAATTTTTAGAGAATAGAAAACTAAATTTCAAAGTATAAATAGCTATTTTCTGAAATTATGAGGAATTTTTTATTTCCCGGGATCCCGCATGAAAAATCCCGGGAAAACGGGAAATAAAATAATTGAAATTCCCGGGAATTCCCGGGACGGGAAATCCCGGGAAAAAACCCTAGTAGGTAGGTATGTACATTAGTGTGACCGCAAGTTATATGGACAATTTTTTTTTTTCGTTTTTTCACTTGGGAAACCACTTAGATTGATTCCAAATTAGAAAAAAACAATATATATAAAATTTTAGATCGTTTGCATAGTTATTAGGCGTGCCTTGAGCCCACAAAGTTTGCTAAAAATGCTATTTTTCTCACTATGGGTGGCTTTAAGTGTTCATAACTTCAGTAATATTTATTTTATACAAAAACCTTATTCACAAATATTCTAGGGCTATATCTTATGAACAATGTTGCACTGTATTAGTTTTCTTTAACATTAATATTTAATCCAGAAAAAAACCAAATTAAAAAATAACACCGAAATTTTCACATATCTTCGCATTCTTTGCCTGGTGATTACACTACGTGACAAATTTTCAACAAAGTCGTGACCAAATGAATCTGGCAACTAATCTTTATGTAAAACTTTCCCCTGAATCCGAATATGAAGACAGAATCAAAAGTGGAACAGTTTTTGAGATATTCCAAAATAACCGTTATTTGTGTTTTTAAAAAAGATGATGTGACTGAAATGCAATATCTTCAAAAATTTTAAACGGACTATGTATTTCTTTCTTTTTATTGAGAGGTTATAAAATTTCTTAAATAACCATGAGTCGTGTGTGAAGATGAGTCATTAAATGGCAGAGTTATAGTGGACAAAAGTACATAGAGCCGCAATCCTATTTGGAAATCACAAATATGACAGAATTAGGTTATATATTCAAAGCTAGATTTGATTAATTGAGTTGAATAGTACAAGGTTTCAGCAAAACAGACCCCGTATATGCTCCTTATGTAATCTAAACGAAACCGAAAACATTCTGCATTTTATAGCCAAATGCCCTATATTAGGACAAATAAGATTCCAAAACTTAAAAAAAAACTATCGTAAATGAGTTGATTCTTAATGGTAAGGACAATTTTTTATATTTATCCCGCTATATTATAAATGCGATAGGCTACAGGAAGATATTAATAACTGAATTTAATTATTAATTTTTATGTAATATAAAACAATATTTGTAATATATATAACAACCTTTTCCGACAGACGACGTCATGTCATAGTCGTATGTTCAATTTTGATTACTTAAAATTAATTCAAAATAAAGAACAATTAACTAACTAACTACTAACTAGTGGACAAAACTTCAAACTTCATTAAAATTTTATGATTTTGTTCAATTTTGCTCTTTTCAAGTTATTGTTTTTTAAACCAAAAAATAAAATTTTTTTAAGTTTTATCACTTACGACATTAGCCTATTCAATTCGAACATTTGTGTCCAATATGATCCAGATCGGTAAAAAAATTACAAGGTTACAGAAGATTTATTGAATTAACCCACTTTACGATTTGTATCAAACCAAAGAAAAACACAACAAATGCATATACAAAACTAAATTTTTAGTAAAATAAATATTAAAAATAGCTTAAAGCTATTGAATTTCTATGCGGGTAAATTTACTAAATCTTCTGTAGCTTTGTCATTTTTGTACCAATCTACATATGTCTAAAATAATCTAATGTCGCATGCAATAAAACATTAGGATTTTTAAATCATTAGATTAAAAAGAAAAACTTGAAAAGATCAAAATTGAACAGAATCATAAAATGTTCAATGAAGCTTGAATTTTGTCCCCTATAACTCTGTCATTTCTTGACCAAACTTCTCTAGCAACCCATTCTTATTTTAGTAATTTTATAACCTCTCAATAAAAAGAAAGAAATACATAGTCCGTTCATAATTTTTAAAGATATTTGCATTTCAGTCACATCATCTTTTTTAAAAACACAAATAACGGTTATTTTGGAATATCTCAAAAACTGTTCCACTTTTGACAATTCTGTCTTCATATTCGGATTCAGGGGAAAGTTTTACATAAAGATTAGTTGCCAGATTCATTTGGTCACGACTTTGTTGAAAATTTGTCACGGTGATTACACACCAGGCAAAGAATGCGAAGGTATGTGAAAATTTCGGTGTTATTTTTTAATTTGGTTTTTTTCTGGATTAAATATTAATGTTAAAGAAAACTAAGACAGAGCAACATTGTTCATAAGATATAGCCCTAGAATATTTGTGAATAAGGTTTTTCTCTAAAATAAATATTACTGAAGTTATGAACACTTAAAGCCACCCATAGTGAGAGAACTAGCATTTTTAGCAAACTTTGTGGGCTCAAGGCACGCCTAATAACTATGCAAACGATCTAAGATTTTGTATATATTGTTTTTTTCTAATTTGGAATCAATCTAAGGGGTTTCCCAAGTGAAAATACGAAAAAATAAAATAACGGTCACCCTAATGTACATATTAAAGAAAACTAAAAACATACATATTTATGGATTGAAAGTTTTTGGTTCATTACTATAATGACATTTTTCATTGTCATAATGAAAATTTAAATTTATGAAGGCATGCTTTTTCGATATATTTTTATACTTTTAATTATTGAGTTGTTTGAATGTAAAAAATAATTTTTTTTTTCAATTATTGAAATATGCTGCTTTTATAAAAAAAAATTTTGATATAAATATATATAAATTTAATGGCATATTACATAAGATGTATGAAATAATTAAATCTTACATTTTTTAATTAACAATTAAACATGTTTTTCAGGAAACTATAATTTTGTATTTATTTATGAATATTGTTATGTTTGTATATTGTTTTTTTTTATGTTCGCAATTAAAATTTTTGGTTTAACTTGGACAAACTTAAGTTTTCATATATCCAATGAAAATTTTTAACGTAACTACAAAATCCAATGAAGCGATTTTAACGAAAATACTTCATTATAACTATGAAATTCCATTTGAACAGTGAAAATTTTCATTTATCCAATGAAAATTTATTTGTGAAAACGATTCATTAAATATATGAAGCATTTTTCTTTCAGTGTACGAATTCGGGATTAAGTCAACTTTATAATTCTTTAATCAAGCGCATTTTGAGATTGATTCCAACTTAGTTTCACTTAAATCAATCTCATTTATGGCTTATTTCAAGTAGGAGTTCGGGATTGAATATGGATAAGTAAAGAATTTCACGATTCAAAATCCTTACTTGAATCAATCGGTCTGTACTTGATTCAAGAAGGTCCGTACTCACCGTACTATTAATTAACTACAGATAGATTAATTTTTCTTTTGAGTGTAATTCCTTTATAAACTGAAAATGAATTGTACAATATTTATATTATCACGTATAATAAGTGGTCACAGCAAGAAAGAGAAAGAGTGCATATTCGCAGCACTTTGTGGGTAGATATTGATGGGTCCTTAAAGGATCAAGTGGTCTTTGTAGCCGATTTATCAAAATATTTTGACTTATGAATAGATTTTTACCTTTAAGAGTTTTCCTGGACTAATAAAGCATAATGAAAAGGCTAAGTACATAAAGACTTTGGTAGTGAGTGATTAACTAAAAGTGTAGACCATAATAAGAACAGGTCGTTCTTATCTGCATTATAAGGGGCTTAACTTTAAATTGAATATTGCTTATTTCGCTTACTGAACCTCCTCAATAATTAACATAATTTTCTAATACTTTATTAAAATTATAATATCAAAACCATTATTTTTTGTTTTTCTATATTTTGAAAGTTTTTTTTTTTTTAATTTACAAACCATAAAATCGCAAATACGGAATAGAAAACAAAATTTAAAAGAAAAAACAAAAATAATACACATAGCAAAAAGGACATAAAATTTATTTTTAGACAGCTAAAATGCTGATATTGCAAAACAAAGTGGAGTGTGTCGTTTTGAATTTCACTGTGGTAAAAATTAATTGCACAATCTGCTTTTAATTGTTATTTTCAAAAAACTCTAAAGATTTCGATAATAATTAGAAATGAAAGCGAGTGAGAAAGAGCACGCGGGGACAGAGGGAAAGTACCTAAACGCCATTAAATAGTAAAATATGCATACAATAACGGGCGTAAATTGAAAATTTAAAACAAAAGATTTTTATGTTTGTATGTTTGTATATGTGAAAGAGTATATGAAACTTTAATTGCTTGTGAATATTTAAGTAAGAGCACGGCAGGAAGAGAGTTTAACGAATTTTTGAAACGTTGACGACTTTAAACAGTTTTTATTACATTTGATTTCATCACAATTATTTCAGTTGAATTTTGCTAATTTTTTAGTTTTTTGGTGTTTTATTATACAAGTCGCTGTGGATGTTGACATCAATGTTAAGTTGTTGCCACATCAAGTCGACGATTATAATACTTTGTCATTTACTTAGAATTTTCAAAGGACGCTGTGTCGATGTCGACTAGCTTTTGAAAATCTTAAAGAAAAATATTATCTCTAATGTTCAGTGGTATTTTTAAACATATTAGCATTCAAAAAATATAGATCAAAAAGTGTGTTGGCGGCAAAACTAGAAGTAAAGTATTCATCCTCGGCGCTTTAGTTATTCAAAGTCTAACAATTAACAATTATTGAATAAAATGTATCTCCATAAGTTCGTATTTAATAAATATATGTATGTCTTTACTTCCTAACTAAAATTCTTAAGTAGAGAGTACCTGTGCAATTGCCACTCTCTTCCAACTCTACACCTCCGGGGGGGTTGGAAAACGCATTATCTGTTTCCCAGTTTTTAAGATTTTAAACCATAAAAAAGTGATTTTAAATCCATTTGTTATAATGTGTTCTGATTTTTGTTTTGTTACTATAAACTGACAGTTACAGTTCAACAGAAGCTTATTTTGCAGCGCAAAAACTACGGCTCTTAACCAATGGGTTAAGTAAAAAAATGCATACAATTGAGTAACACCGGGAATTGGTTACACAATAGTTTGATTAGAAACAACCGATAGAAAGTTTAATGCTCCACAAAGTCTAACTTAAAAGAGCCTTGCCGTAAGCTACCTTAAATGAATGCCGCTCACTACTCAAATGGAATACAACAGTCAGGCCCATTAAAACAACATGTGTACATATTCGTATGCGTGAAATAAAATTTTCCACAAATTGAAAAATGTGGTCACGTAATAAATGTTTTCACAAAAGATTTCTGTATACACATGTGTATTGACAAAAATGTTTACAGCTAAGAGTACAAATTAAAATTGCAAAATTGTTGTTTAATGCAAAAGAGAGCTTGTATTTTGATGTAAAAAATTCCCTGTAAATAGTTAAATTAAATTTACTTTTTTAAGACTAAAATACTTTTAAATATTTTTGTGTAAAAATAAATAAAATTTGGGAATTATTTCTTTTTCTTTAATTATTCTTATTATATTAAACATTTTTTTTAATCTTCTTCTAGTAAAAAATAAAAATTCTTACACAAAACTTAAGCTTAAAATTCTGAGATCTTTAAGTTTATATGTAATTTTTATATTCCTAAAATTTGATCTTTGCAATTCGTTTTCAATTGTCCTTCTTATGCATGTACGTATTTATAAAATTCAGTTATTTAATTTATTTTTATTATTTTTCTTATTGCAAGTATCAATACAATATGTCAGAGCATTAAATGCCAATGTCATAGAGCATAATGCAGCAATTGTACGTAAATACGTATTCCTTTGAAAGAATCTTAAATATTTGTTTTGTAACGATATATTTTAAAATATAAGGGGGATTTCATGTCAAATGACCCAACTTTTAAAATCGATGTTTTCCGATTTGGATGAAATTTGCAGCAAGGTTAGTCCTATTGGATAGTAGTTTAGACACAAATTTTGTTGTTGTTTTTTTAAAATTTTTTTTTTTTTAATTTTAAAACTTTTTTTTATATTTTTTAAAATGGGTAATTTTTTTTTTTTTTCTCAGAAGAAAGCTTATGTCTTTCTCTTTAAGGTAGTTGTGGTCGCTTAGTAGGCTGCGAGTGGGATATGTATATAAAAAAAGTTTAAAATAGTTTAAAAAATGTCAATAAGAAATCGTTTTTTAATTTTACTTAAAACAAAAATATAAAAATTCAGTTTATTGTATTTCAGATATCTACAAAAAAAAATTAAATAACTAATTAAAATTTTTGTTTGTTTAAATAAATAAGAACTGTTTTTTAAAAGTAAAACTTTGTCTTGTACTTTTGTTTTTGCAAAACGTTTTGGAATTTTTTTAATTTGTCGGGCTCTTCTTCCTTCCACATTGTTAATTTTATTTTTTGCAATATCAATTAATTAGCCTTGAGTATCAAGTGAACTAAATCCCTCCTAATTTGGTTATTGTTACACCAATATATCCCAATATATAAATGGAAAATACAAATGCTAATTGACTTCTGATGTTATTTAAGTTTAATATTTCTTATCCTTTTTTAATTCACAATCATCGGCAACAGGCTCTTCTAACATTCTTAAATTACTCCAAGGTTTTTTAATAAAATTGCAATATTATGGAATTAGTTTCTAAATTTTCTGCAACGCAGTAAAACCTATTTGCCAAGCAAGTAGCTAGTAACTTGTAACAGTTTTGGTTAAAATATTTTGAATCCATTGGAAGCCTTAACAATGTAAGGTGCTGCATCGGTTTCAAATAGAAGCATCTTTTGTCGAAATCTTGAAAATGTTGTATTTAAAGCAAAGCTCCAAAAGAATTGATTTATTTATTTTAAAATGTTTTTGAAAGGTATTTTTTGTATATGGGCATTTCCCCAGAATGGTCTACCAGGATGAAAAAATAAGGGCCTGTTCGTAAATGCATCACTGCACTGCATAACATGATTATTATGCGATGACTTTGCTAATCAGCTGTGCATGATGCTTTTATTTGCTCATTTGATTGTTTGCATTGTTTGCATACTTACTCTTCCATTGCATCAGACATTTTTATGATTTATATTTGCTTTCGTTTGCGCCTTATCTACTGCTGTGTTGCATTTTCGACCATGTGACAGCTGCAGTGTTGCCACTGTTTGCATTTATGAACATACTGCACATCATATGCAGCGCAGTGATGCATTTACGAACAGGCCCTAAAATGTTGATAATCATCGTCTTTTATTGTTTATTATTATTAAAAAAGTCTATGTTGTTATAAAAGAATGGTTTCATAGCATGTCTCAGCTGTTTTACTTGAGGAAATTGCACTGGAAACTGGAAAATTTTATATTTTCTTATATTTTCTACTTCTAAACACATTTTTATATGCTTATTTTACATGCAAAAATATGTTATGTTTACACTCTTTCTTCATAATCTTTTCATTACAATCAATTGTAAATTGAGTATTTAGTTGATTGTTAAGGAAATTTGAAGACATTAATGGGAAACTGCAATGTGATATTAATAAAAAACATATGGAAAAATCGTACGTTAGCGACCCGTACGTTCGCGACCGGTACTTAAGCCAATTAAACAAAAACCAAAAGAGATATTTTTTTTGGTAAATACTGCATTGAGACCTACATTAATACACTTTTAAAATAAATTAATCACTTTTGAATATTCCGTTCTATTACGCAGATTTTTACATTCAACTGCTGTCAGCCAAAGTTGACTTCTATTTTGCGTACGTTCGCGACCACATGTTTATAACTCTTATTATGAAAACTTAAACTCGATGAAACTCATCTTCTGCACTAAACATACAGCTACGCAAATGCTATCGAATCGCAAAAAAAAAGCTAGGAAAAGTTTTGTTTTCTATATTATTTGTACATCAAAAGCTTACGAACGTACGTTCGTGAGCCCAGGAAATGCCCATATTGAAAAATTTGTTTAAGAACTTTTTTATTAATATGTAAAATAAAAAAAAATACTCAAAAATGTCAAAATATGCAAAAAATATGCATTTAAACCCAAAATATGCTACTAATGCATTTTCACCAAAATATGCAACAATGTGCAAAAACAAATCGATGCCATTTTATCGCAAATTAAATGATTCGGAAAGATAATTGGTCGACATCGTTCTAAGACCATCGACAGAAAAAATGCATTCGCATAGAAATCGCATCCCTAGTAATAAGTTACATGGATGAGAAAGAACACCTGTTTGGCCAAAGTGTAAAATTTTGACCCTCTCTAACTCAGAAATTTTTTGACCGAGCTTATTGAAAATTTGTGCCTAAGCTACTATCCAATAGGATTAACCTTGGTGCAAATTTCATCCAAATGGGAAAACATCGATTTTTAAAAGTTGGGTCACTTGACATGAAATCCCCCATATGCATTTGTATATTTATTCTCCTTGTTGTATTTATTTACCTTGCAACAAATAATAAAATCTTTTTTATGACTTCCAAGTAAATCCATTCTTACTTGATTTCTTGCAAGTTGAAAAGTTGAAGGAGAAAATAAAAGTAGAGACAATCATCAACATATTGAGGAAAATGACTAAACTTAAAGAATTTCTGATAAAACAGGGTGGGTCGTAAGTAACGTTATGATTTTTTTTTATGAATAACTTTTTTCTCTCTGGCTATTTGAAACAGAAAAATGGGATATTATTCGATAACCAAAAACCTTAAATATTAATTATTGCCCACTATTAAATGCCATTCACTCGTGCAGCTTAAATTGTTCGGCATTTTCAAAAAAAAAAATATGGTCCAAAATCGAAACTCTTTTGGGTTTTGTTAGTTTTAGCTGGTGTTAGCATTTTATGGCCTCATGCGATTTTTCTCACGTCTATATCTCGGAAACAAATCGGAATTTTGTCTCCCTGACTTCGGTACAATATTGTGACTATACACAAGGAAAACAAAGTGTTAAACAAGCAAACCGAATTAAGTGCTTTAAAAATACTAAGATGACGAAAAGTTTCAATTTTTTTTATCTTTTTTTTAACAATAAAGTAAACTTGAGAAATAGTAATCTTTATAACATAATTCATAATTCTTCTGAAGATTAAACAGTCTAACTTTCTTACTATGAATCTGCATGGGACTAGAAAATCACTTCATTATAAAGAACTTAAATTGTTTCCAATTTTGTTAAAAAAAAACTGGTTGTTAAGTTTGGATTACATCCCTCGTGCGGCGATTGCGAATTGCTTCTTTAAATCCTCTTAAGAAAAGTTTCGAAGTTTTTTAAGTTTAGTGCTTAAATGCTTGTCTTTAAAATTATTTGATAAAGTGCTTGGATATCACTGAATATGGACTAATTTTTTCTTCTTATTGAAATCCTATAAGTATGCGTTAGATAATTTTTTTTAAAAAATTTGCTATAAGGAGACAAATTTGCGTTTGAGTCAAGTTTTTCCATGCAAAAGTTGTCCATTGTAAGGAAAAGTTCGCTGAATAAAAATTCATTATAAGGAGATCAACGTACACTAAAATTGGAAGATAAAACCTGTGTTTTTTAAATCCACTTATAGTAGGCAGAGCTTACTTTAAAAAAGTTTACTACAGAGAAGTTAGACTGTAATACTAGAAAAAGCTTTGTTTTTGCTACGTTTTTCCATTAATAAACGTGTTTGAGTTCTTTTAATTGCAAATCTAAATAAATACACAATTATTCAACTTCACAAACTTTATGAAAATTAATTATTATGCTCAAAAAATTTATCCAATATTGCTAATTACGAACTGAACCGTTTAATGTCTTAAAACAAAACTAAACTAACTTTACGAGTCAGCCTGTATTTATAGTTCACAACCGGTAGTGGTTGTAGAGTAGTAGATTCCAGAACCTTCTAGTCGGTTCCAGAATGTTCTGTTCGAATTCGAAATTCTACAATTAAATCTAAAGTCTACAATACAGTGGTGCAAACAACAATTTTAACTAATACGACATAAATTAAGGAGGTCCATAACAAAACGCAATAATTACACTATAACATTTTTTTGGATAAACGACAACACTTAATTTAAGTAAGTAGCACATAATTTTTTTAAAAACAATTATTGAGGTATTATTGTCTACAAAAAATAATATTAATCACAAATTTGGAATTATTGCGTTTTCGTCTGAATCATAGTATTTATTCATGTTATTATTGCGTTTTGTTAACTTAACAAAAGCGAAAGGTATTAACTAAACAAAAATTCCTTACGTTTTACAGTTATCTAAGAGTTACCAACAGAGCATAATTTATTTATAATATTGACTTTTTTTAAATTTCTTGTAGCGATTTATTGCAAAGAAGTTATTGAGTTTTGGAATACTTTATAATAAAGGTGATATAGATTTCAATGTGTAGAATAGGTTTCAATCAAAAAACTTCAAAAATGTAATTATTGCGTTTTGTTGTGGACCTCCTCAATTATAATATACAAGAAAACTTATAACTAAAACTATAAATAATTCTTAGATAAATCTAATTTCGTAACAATACATATGAAAAAATAAAAATTGATTTCAATTAAAAAACTTGTGATATTAATTAAAAAATTAATTAAATTTGCACCAGTAAACAAATTAATAGTATTAATTAAATTTAATTCACCTGATTAAACGTTTAATTCACTTGATTAAACTTTTAATTCACCTGATTAAGTTTTTATTTAAAACTTATTTTATTTTCGATTAATGCTTTAATAGGTAAAAAATTTTCGAGAATTTTTCCGGTGTATGTATTAAAAATGGATATTGATAAATTTAGGTTTTTCTTCGCCGTTTGCTACGTTTTTAATTTTTTTTTTCTTTTCTAGTTAGTTTGTTGTAGACTTTTTTCTCATACGTCCATGTTCTGGAAAACGCAGCGTTTTCAAATCGCTTACGATTTCAAAAACGCAAAACGGATTTCAGCATGTTCGGAAAACCAGGCGATTTGCTAGCGTTTTGCTTTTTTTCGAAGTTGTGTTTGAGCAAAGAAAACATGTGTTTTATCATAAAAAAACGTAAACAAACAAATAATTTACAAATTAGTTCTGTGAAATAAATTTAAAATTAGTGCCTACAGCGTTCTTACATGTTCATAAGTAAACTACTGCGACAAACAATTGACAAACTCAAAGCAAATTTTTAAATTGCATTTTTTTAATTAAAATCGTGAAAAAATGTTACAAGTTTTTCCTTAAATAAAAAGAAAACATATTAAATTGAAATTGTGGGCCATTTCCTTTTCTCTTTAAAGTGCAGTTTTTATAAAATATACCAGATCGCTTAGGTATACAATAGCGGTTTGAAAACGCCAAATTTCTAGCGTTTTCGTTTTTCAAAACACCTGTTTGGCGTTTTCAAATTGAAAACGCAAATTTTAAGCGTTTTGCGCTTTTCAGAACATGGGCGATAGTCTATAGGAACAATTTCACTAAAAAAATAATGAAATTGGTTTCCGAGATATAGCCGCGATAAAAATTGTATGTTCTTCCGAAAAGTCGAATTTTGACCAAAATATACATGCGGCCAGAAAATCCGAACATCAGCTTAAAATAGCAAAACCCACATGGGGCGTTTTTAGTTTCGATTCGAGAAATTCCAAACGAGAAGGAGTTTGTATTATTTTATTATTTTTTTTTTTATTTTTTTATTATTTATTTAAAATATTTGGATTACAAAAAAAATATTCATGATAGTCCCGCGAAGCTATGCACTGTGCAATTTATGTTATATGATTAAGGTACTTTTTAACGCATTAGGGGAAAACAAGTTAAACTGATACATACGTCTCTACCCTTCAACATAGTAATAAAAAGTCAATTGTTCTCTAACTTTTCGTGTGAAAATCCTTATCTCTGAAAATCACTTTAATACGCCTACAAATATTTCTGAAATTAATCATGATATTTTTTTTTAAATAAGGCAACTATTTATTAAAGTGTGAGGTCTGGTTTTATAAGGATAATTTTATAAAGATTCCATATAAATCCAAATCCTAAAATATTCGAACTTTCGGTGAAGGGTATTAAAGATTCGGCACAGCCAAAGATAGCACTCTTACTTGTTTTATTATAAATTTTCCTGTCATTTCAATTTAAAATTTGATTGTTTTGTGTCTTGTTAAAGTTGCATGTGTCTTCCTTTTTAAATGCTAGAATCTTGTATATGTGATCAGAAAATGTCAATATGCAGCCTTTGGAGATGTGTAGCGACCATGAATGCATCTATCTACAAATGTGTGACTGTAGTTGTGATTGGGTATGTTTCCAAGAAAATTTGCTTGTATGTATGTACGTATGTGTGTCTAGTACAAATTTTATGTAAAACTTATAGTTTAAAAGATTTGACATTATACTCTAGGGAGTAATACTACTATTTGTAAAAGATAAAAAAAGTAAAGAGTTTAGAAAGATAGATAAATGAAAAGAATACCAAGAGCAAATATGTACATACATATATAACAAAAAAATATTTAATGTTATATGTTGAAAAAAAAATACTGAAATGAAAAACAAAGAAAATACAAATCATTTTGTTTAACATTTAACAAAACTAATTGAATTCTTTTCACAAATACTAAAAAATGGCTAGAATTCATTTCATTTTTTTATAGAACAGAAAAATATTAGAAAAATGTAAGAAAAAATTTAATTAGACGTGACTTAAACATACATAATGCCATTGCCGTTACAATGACCATAGAATCCAAACTTCAATTGGTTTATATAATCATGTATATGTCGTTTTGGTATATCACACATACAGCTGTTTTGTATGGTTATGGTTACGCCACATCTAATTAAAGCTTTCATCTTTTCCTTTTAAAATATGTCCTTAATAGTTATCGACTTTTTTTGTGCAGGGTGGTGCATTAGTGTGACCGCAAGTTATATGGACAATTTTTTTTTTCGTTTTTTCACTTGGGAAACCCCTTAGATTGATTCCAAATTAGAAAAAAACAATATATATAAAATTTTAGATCGTTTGCATAGTTAGTAGGCGTGCCTTGAGCCCACAAAGTTTGCTAAAAATGCTATTTCTCTCACTATGGGTGGCTTTAAGTGTTCATAACTTCAGTAATATTTATTTTAGAGAACAACCTTATTTACAAATATTCTAGGGCTATATCTTATGAACAATGTTGCACTGTATTAGTTTTCTTTAACATTAATATTTAATCCAGAAAAAACCAAATGAAAAAATAACACCGAAATGTTCACATATCTTCGCATTCTTTGCCTGGTGATTACACCACGTGACAAATTTTCAACAAAGTCGTGACCAAATGAATCTGGCAACTAATCTTTATGTAAAACTTTCTGAATCCGAATATGAAGACAGAATTGTCAAAAGTGGAACAGTTTTTGAGATATTCCAAAATAACCGTTATTTGTGTTTTTAAAAAAGATGATGTGACTGAAATGCAATATCTTCAAAAATTTTAAACGGACTATGTATTTCTATCTTTTTATTGAGAGGTTATAAAATTTCTTAAATAACCATGAGTCGTTTGTGAAGATGAGTCATTAAATGGCAGAGTTATGGTGGACAAAAGTACATAGAGCCGCAATCCTATTTGGAAATCACAAATATGACAGAATTATGTTATATATTCAAAGCTAGATGTGATTAATTGAGTTGAATAGTCCAAGGTTTCAGCAAAACAGACCCCGTATATGCTCCTTATGTAATCTAAACGAAACCGAAAACATTCTGCATTTTATAGCCAAATGCCCTATATTAGGACAAATAAGATTCCAAAACTTAAAAAAAAACTATCGTAACAGAAAATGAGTTGATTCTTAATGGTAAGGACAATTTTAAATATTTATCCCTATATTATAAATGCGATAGGCTACAGGAAGATATTAATAACTGAATTTAATTATTAATTTTTATGTAATATAAAACAATATTTGTAATATATATAACAACCTTTTCCGACAGACGACGTCATGTCATAGTCGTATGTTCAATTTTGATTACTTAAAATGAATTCAAAAGAAAGAACAATTAACTAACTAACTACTAACTAGTGGACAAAACTTCAAACTTCATTAAAATTTTATGATTTTGTTCAATTTTGCTCTTTTCAAGTTATTGTTTTTTAAACCAAAAAATAAAATTTTTTTAAGTTTTATCACTTACGACATTAGCCTATTCAATTCAATTCGGTAAAAAAATTACAAGGTTACAGAAGATTAATTGAATTAACCCACTTTACGATTTGTATCAAACCAAAGAAAAACACAACAAATGCATATACAAAACTAAATTTTTAGTAAAATAAATATTAAAAATAGCTTAAAGCTATTGAATTTCTATGTGGGTAAATTTACTAAATCTTCTGTAGCTTTGTCATTTTTGTACCAATCTACATATGTCTAAAATAATCTAATGTCGCATGCAATAAAACATTAGGATTTTTAAATCATTAGATTAAAAAGAAAAACTTGAAAAGAGCAAAATTGAACAGAATCATAAAATTTTCAATGAAGCTTGAATTTTGTCCCCTATAACTCTGTCATTTCTTGACCAAACTTCTCTAGCAACCCATTCTTATTTTAGTAATTTTATAACCTCTCAATAAAAAGAAAGAAATACATAGTCCGTTCAAAATTTTTAAAGATATTTGCATTTCAGTCACATCATCTTTTTAAAAACACAAATAACGGTTATTTGGGAATACTACAATTAGTTGAACCACTACAATTAGTTGAAATTCTCTCAACATTAATTGTAGTTGTAAGTAGGTTAAGAAAAACAAAATAAAAACAACAACAACTTAACAAAAGATGTTGACATTTAAGTGTAATGTAAGATGAGATAAACCCACTGTTTATTGTTGATGTGTTTTGTTTAAACTTTGATATTATTACAAGTAGAACTGTTGCTATAAGTCTTATACGCTTAACAGTTTTATTTGGTTTAATATCTTTAGTTTTTCTAAAATCTTTATTGATAAAGTTTCCTTATGATCTGGCCTAACTTGAGGGTTACACGATCAAGTTTTGCCTATCAAGTTTTAATACACTCACACTTTTTTACCAATACACTCATACTTTTAAAAATTGATGCGAACTTGCCTTTAAAATTCTCATGCCAGTGAGTGTTTCAATTTACGTTCAAGAAAACAGCTGATTTGAAGGTTAGTGAGCAAATTTTTCGTTTCTCTTTATAAATTTTTTTCTTGATGGCATCTTGAAAGTAAATTGCTAAAAATTGAATGCAGCCTACGTCACAACTATCAATTTTTGGAAATTTTGACAAACAGTATATGTAAAAGACTATCAAGAACAACTTGCCCGTGTGGCTGCACTGTAAGCAACCAGTGAAATGCGCATAGGAATAGCTTATCCCATCAACAATAAATTTCAAGTGTTTTTATCAATAATAAAAACTGGGAATTAAGCACGAATAACAAAATCTTTTGAAATTAAAATTTTGTATTCCCAAAAATTGAAATTACTTTTTGATAATAAACAGGCAAGTGCACGGCCTAAAAAAACACTTAAATGTCAACATCTTTTGTAAAGTTGTTGTTGTTTTTATTTTGTTTTTCTTAGCCTACTTACAACTACAATTAATGTTGAGAGAATTTCAACTAATTGTAGTGGGGAATGTAAGATGAGATAAACCCACTGTTTATTGTTGATGTGTTTTGTTTAAACTTTGATATTATTACAAGTAGAACTGTTGCTATAAGTCTTATACGCTTAACAGTTTTATTTGGTTTAATATCTTTAGTTTTTCTAAAATCTTTATGGATGAAGTTTCCTGATGATCTGGCCTAAGCAACCAGTAAAATGCGCATAGGAATAGCTTATCCCATCAACAATAAATTTCAAGTGTTTTTATCAATAATAAAAACTGGGAATTAAGCACGAATAACAAAATCTTTTGAAATTAAAATTTTGTATTCCCAAAAATTGAAATTACTTTTTGATAATTATTTTTGTTGTTAATAATTCTAAAAGTTATTTTAACTTTTGATATTTTAATTAGGTTAAAGTTCATTAAATTTAATTTTCATTAAATTATTTTTATGAAGAAAGGAACTTTACCACATGAAATGAATTAAAATTTATTGATAATTTTTCATTCTTGACTGCCGCTGGACTCGAACCCAGTCTTTTACGGACAGGTTACCTTTACATATTTCAATTGCAACCAGTCCATCTCTTCAGAGGGTTTTGCCGTTAAACACTCACCGCCATTGACTACTGCTGGCAGTCAATAGTCAAACATCAATCTTTAAACCAAATTGTATTTAACCTTTGTTAGACCGAAATTTGCTTTGAATGATTATCTATTTTAATTGATTTACATGTTCTTTCTTACTTCTGTTTTGTCGTACTTTTTGTTAAGAATTCTTCTTGAAGTAAAAAGAACATTTTTCTTTTTGCCTAATATCCGGCTAGATTTGCAAAAAAATTAGAGTGCCTTTCGGGAGTTGGAGTTATATGAGGGGTATGGTCCAATGTGAACCGATTGTAATAAATAGGGATGCGATTTCCATGCAAATGCATGTTTTTTGTCGATAGTCTAAGATCGATGTCGACCACTTATCTTTCCGAATCATTAAATTTGCGTTAAAATGGCATCGATTTGTTTTGGCATATTGTTGCATATTTTCGTGAAAATGCATATTTTTGCATATTTTGATTTTAAAAGAGTATATTTTTTAACTTTTTTGTGTGATATATTTTTTATATTTCCATATTATAAAAAAAGTTCTTCAAAAAATTTCAAAAATTGTATAAAAAAAAAAATCGTAAAAAAAAAATTTTTTAAATCAATAAATAAATTATTTTGGAGCTCTGCTTAAAATACAAGATTTCGACAAAAGATCCCTTAATTGTAAACCGATGCAGCAGCTTACATGGTTAAGACTACATTCTTGGCACCATGTTTCAGAGGAAATGAGAAGAAAATTCGTCAATAAACTTCGGATATATTGGTGAAACAATAACTAAATTGGAGGGATTTAGTTCACTTAATAGTCAACTTAAATCAATTGATATGGCAGAAAGGAAGGAAAAATTAAAACAAAACATTTTGCAAAAAAATACGGCATTCTAAAAAATAAAACGAGTTTCAACTAATTTTGATCTGGAATCCAAAGAAATTTTCCATTTACAAAAGTTTTTTAACAGACAAAGGTTTACTTTTGATGTATGAAAAAGTATTTATTTTATTATGCAAACAAAAATTTAAATGATGTAGTTATTTAAATTAAGTTTTAAAAATATTATACCTATGAACAATATAATAAAAACAACAAGAGAACTTTTAATTTTTTTGTTTTAAATAAAATTTAAAAAAGCAAACGCTTTTTAATTGAAAACTAGCTGGCCGTCCCGGCTTCGCTCGGTAGCTGATTACTAATGATCGATGGAGCCGTTTTCTGATTTTAGGTAAATCAAAAAAAGTGGGCTTAAAAGTGGACGAGGAAATATTTTCTTTCCTTAAAAACCTAAGTTGGACCATGGCAACCATTTTAAAGAAAAAATCGTCCAAATCGGTCAAATAAATAAAAAAAGTGGGCGTAAAAGTAGGCGTGGTAAATTTTTCTTTCGATGAAAACTTAAAATGGATTAACACGAACATTTGAAAAAAAAATTAGTCAAATCGATGGAGCCGTTTTCTGATTTTAGGTAAATCGAAAAAAGTGGGCGGGCAAAATTTTCTTTTCGTACAAACCTAAGTTGGACCATGGCGATAATTTTAAAGGAAAAATCATCCAAAACTGTCAAGCCGTTTGTTGGAGGCACGCCAGCCTAGGGTAACTTTTAGTGACTTCCAAGGGGATTTTGAATAAAACACGAGATTCATAAAAACTTAGTTTATTCAACTAATGTATTTCTTTTAAAATTCCTAAATAAATAACATTAATTAGGAAGTGTGTAATTACAAAATATATTTATGTTTATACATACTTTTTGGTTTGGAAACCACTAAGAAAATCTTTCGTTAAATATTAAATATTCACAATCAGAAAGATATGAAAGTTTCTATGTTTAAAACTAAGTGCTACCAGACGGATCATCTGAACTTAGGGTTTTTGGTAGTGGCGCTAACACCGTTGTCAAGTTATGCGCTTAATAGAAAAAGTGGCCGTAAAAGTAGGCGTGGTTAATTTTTCTTTCGATGAAAACTTTAAATGGATTTATACGACCATTTGAAAGAAAAATTTGTCAAATCGATGGAGCCGTTTACTGATTTTAGGTAATTCGAAAAAGTAGGCGTAAAAGTGGGCGGGGAAAAATTTTCTTTACGTACAAACCTAAGTTGAACCATGGCGATCATTTTAAAGAAAAAATCGTCCAAATCGGTCAAGCCGTTCTCAAGTTATGCGATCAGCAACAGACAACATTTCATTTTTATTATATAGAAGATGTTCAAGTTTTTAATAGATATTTTTTTATTTTCATAATGCATATTTTGAAGTTTTTTGTGCATATTTTATGCGCATATTTTCGTTCTTTTAGTGCATGAAATCTCATCCCTAGTAATAAAAGTTTTTAATGCATATTTTGGAGTTTTTTTAGTGTATATTTTATGCGCATTTTTTTTTTTGATTTTTTAGAGCATGAAAATCTTATCCCTAGTAATAAAATTTAGTGTAATATTTTGTATTCATACAAGTGTTATTCTGGCTTAATTTGATCGTTATATCTATTTTTGCTGGACATTTATAAGCGTTTAATTGGTTTCCGGAAGGTCATTTGTGTGGGAGGTACGCGAAAAATTGGACCGATTTACGTCCAAGTCAACAATGTTCGTTCTTGCTTATTACAGTATACAAAAATATAATTCCGTTGAAAATTGCGACCGGTACTTTGTTAACAAGAATGCATTTTTATAAACATCTGACTTGAGTCAAAAAAATTGATCAAGCTCCAAACGAGCAAAAACAGAATGGATATGTAAATAAAGGAGAGAGTACGTGCCTTTAAATGGTACCATGCTTTTTAGAAAAAATTAGGAATTCTCTAAGGTTTTAGTCCATATAAATACCAATATAAAAGCTATTTTAAAAGTAGTGGAGACATAAGTCTACATTGAAATTAAAGATATGAAACCAAGTATTTGTACTTGCCAAAAAAAAAAGTTACAGACACAGTTTAGTGAGAAAAACAGCAGTTTTTTTTCAATATATGGTATTTTTGTTTAATTTCACATATTTCAATAGCAAAGTTTCTCGTCGCGAGAGTTACAGAACATGGGCACAGGACTTAAATAGCTTAGGGAATTAAAATTAAATGTAATATCCTACATTTTACTCTCAAGTAATAATTTCGTATAACGCCGTTAAGAAAAACACAAATATTTGTTTTTCATAGAATTGACAATAATAAATGTGTATTTAATTTTCCATTAATTATAATTTACTTAATTAAATAAATTAATAGTTTTTGTCCATTATGTACAAGTATTATTGAAAAATGTATGCATTTTTAATGAAGTATTTCAATATGTTTTTGTACTGATGTCATCCAATACAATAGTCAATAACAGAACAATAAAATAGTGTTGATTTATATTTTATTAATTTAATTTGAGTTTATTTATAAATAAATTACAAATTTACATGCAGATATTCTTTAGAAAGAAGACAAAGTTTAACATATCAACAACTGAAGTGGCAAAAATAAATTTCAAACTTAGAGCAAAATATTGAAATGCCATTATTGGCGGTATGAAAAGATTTGACTCAACACAATTTTCTTAGCCATATTCGAACTATTATCGAAAAAGTGAATACATTTTTTTGATATTTTCAGATATATTATTTTTTTTAATATGCATAAATATTTATCTTATTAAATTTTTTTTTCGAAATAAACTCAAAAAACTAAATCATATTTACTTCTGTATGAAATCAAGGTTTTTTAAACATTTTGAAATAATTATTGTTTTTTGAAAATTTTAGTAAATCTTACAAAACATTCCTGCAAAATAAGACTGGGTAGCCAAAAATATACTATTTTGTTTTTAACATATCAATTGTCCCGATTAATTAAATTTTGTTTGTAAAGCGTGTTTTTTAGAGTGTCACAACTTTGAGTTGGCATCACTGCTTTATTTGAGCACCTATTTAACAGCTGATAATTGCTGTTTGTTTAATTTGCTTTAAAATTTCATTACACCAGAGCAAGGCGTGCAAATCGGTAAAATTTTTAATCAAAATAATTGTTCTTTTCGACAAACTCATCGTGAACTTCTTCCATTTTCCGATGAAGCCCATTTCTGGTTGAATGGAGTGAGGAGAATCCACATCCACAAAAAATTACTGTTTGGTGGCTTTATGGGCTGGCGGAGTCACAGGCCCATTTCTTCAAAAGCGACGATGGTCAGAATGTTACTGTCTATGGTGAACGGTATAGGAACATGATTCGAAATTTTTTGTACCTCAATAACGTGGCATTAATCTTGCTGATATGTGGTTCCAACAGGAAGGAGCCACATGCCACACCGCGGGCGCTGCAATTGATTTACTCAAAGAAACTTTTGATGAAAAAATAATTTAACGTAACAGCCCAATTAATTGGCCACCAAGATCGTGCGATTCTACCCCATTGGATTATTTTCTTTGGGGTTATGTTAGTTCAGCTATCTACGTCGTTAAATCACAAACAATTGAACACCTGGAAATCAACATTCGCAGAGTTATCGGCGAAAAACGGCCACAAATGCTATGAAAAGTTGTTGAAAATTGGTGTTCCAGATTGCGTCTTCTACGCGCAAGCCGTGGCGGCCACATGGCAGAAATAATATTTAAACATTAATCTCATACATTTTTTTTCCAAAAAGACAGTTTTATTGACATTAAAGATATATTTCCTTGATTTTATTATGATTTAAACATGTGTGACTCTATAAAAAACACCCTTATTTACCCCAAAATTTTTACCTCTCTTGAAACTTTTAATATGGTTGGATATAACAATACAATGTTTAAATGATATTTAGCTACAACAATACGCATTAAAAAATGCTACAGTATTTTAATAATTTTAAACAAAGTATGTTATGTTTTAAAACTAATATGCAGGGCAAGTTTTTAATGATTTTTGCATTTTATGTATTTGCATATTACGCAGATTGGCAGCCGTTTTTAACAAAATAATTGCTGTTGAGGTTTGAGCTTTAAATTTTCAATACCTCAAAGTTAACACGGTTCCTTATATTAAATACACTTTGTTTTTTTTTTTTAGTTTATTTATTTTAGTTTCATTCAAAAGTATTGTGAAAGTTAATTTATGCTATTTTTAATTTACACTTTTTTTGTTTACAACGTTTTTTCTGTATGTTTTGAGGGTCACCATAGCTGCGTTCGTTTACCCCAAAATTTGTACAAATTTGTACTGGATTTTACTGAAATGCGTTCGCGTACACATAAATTTGTAAAATTTTCATATTACGCACCTACTGGATTTTACTGGAAAAGTAAACGAGCGCACATAATGTTTTGTTTTTATTTGTTGCTTCACATGTTTATTGTTCTACGGTTGAAACTAGAGTGAGTTTTAATGATTAAAAAAATGATCTTGAAAGTTAAATTTAGTACAAGAAAAATCATGTAATGACAAAATGTAAAATAAATAAATAACAATTTAAGGACCGTTAATATTTTACAGGGTGTTTTGTTTAAAACGAGTCATCATTAAACAATTGCTATTGAGTCAATCTGTTACAATTACACAATAAAACAAAAAAGAAAGTATAGTCGATCAAGCCCAACCATATTATACCCTACACCATAGTATATAAAATCCATTTTTGCTAGTGTACCCTATTAGGAACCCATGTTATGAGGCTAAGATTCATGCAAAAGTTGCTTGTGCCGAATATTGTTTAGATATCTTCATCTATATTAGCTTTTAGGATGGGGCTTTTTATGAGACCTTTGGTTAATTTTAAATCAACCAGGACAACATTCTCTCATGACCTAGCTACTAGGTTAAAATTATTATCGCCAATTTTTATGTTGATACCAACATTTATAAAGAAGTTATGGCATTAAAAGCTACTTTCGGGAGTAGTATATGTTGGACTGATTACAATACAATTCGGTAGAGCGATTTTGATGGCAATAAAATAAGTTTCGAACAAAGGTAGTCTCAATAGCTACTTAAGGGCAACAAGACTAAATTCAGGAAAGAAGCTTGTATGTAGGCTTTGTGAAATTCTGAACAGAATTGCCCCATTTTCAATAAGCTTGGTCCTTGTCCAATCAGAGCATGTGTTCCAAACTTCATCAAATTATCTCCAAAATAGCGACCTGTTGGCGCTTGTACCAATTATACCGTTTGCTTAAAATTTTATCAAATTATTTCCACAATAGCGACCTGTAGTTTGCGCTCAAGGTTTACATGGACAGCCAGCTGGACGGGCATCGTTAGATCGACCCAGAAAGTTATTCTTGCGATTGGTGTACTCAAAGGTATATAAATATTTTAAGGTGTTACAAACATCAGCACAAATGCATAATACTCTCTCCACTATTGTGGTGTGGGAATAAATATATGGGTCGTTTTTTTTTCATTTGCATTTTCGTATATCGAAATCTTTAACAGAAACTAAAAAAAATTAAATCGGGCTAAGTTTTTCTAAAATAAACGGTCACTGAACAATTTTGGATGTTTCGTTTTTCACAGAAATTTACATATTTAAAAATGTTAAAAAAAAACTAAAAAAGAATCGAAATCTCGTATGGTTAGAGATAACGCAGGAATTTTAAGAGGGGATTTTTCCGTTCTCTTTTTTGTGCGTTACTTAAAAGGTTATACCTTTTCAAGCGAAATGTTAAGCTCTAACTAAAGGGTGTTTTTTTATAGAGTAACACAAGTTTAAATCGTAATAAAATAAGGAAATATACCACGGCTGGCGCGTAGAAGGCGCAATCTGGAACACCAATTTTCAGCAACTTTTCGCATTTTGACCATCATCGGTTTTGAAGACATATGGGCCAATGACTCCGCCAGCCCATAAAGGGCACCAAACAGTAATTTTCTGTGAATGTAATGGTGTTTCGACCTAAGCTTGTGGATTCTCCTTAATTACGTACCCATTCAACCAGAAATGGGCTTCATTGGAAAATAAAATTTTGAATGGAAATTCAAAATCTATATCAATTTGTGCTTCAGCCCATTCGCCAAATTATTTTGATTAAAACTTTCAACAATTTCACACGTTGTTCTGGTGTAAGTCGATTCATAATGAAATTTCAAAGCAAACTATATAAAAAGCAACTATCATCTTTTAAATGGGTGGTCAAATAAAGCAGTGATGCCAACTCAAAGTTGTGACACTCTCAAAAAACACCCTATATAATATGCATAAGCTGTCAAAATTTAACGAAAAGCCTATCAAATGCATTTAAAAAAACCAAAACGAAATCAAGAAATTTCTAGCAAATAATAACCTTAAGCAAAATCGCCCAAAGCAATGTGTGAAAAACTGCCCAAACTATATATCGACCAAACGAAAAGGCACAAAAAATAAAAATGGAAATTATAAAATAAAATGAAAAATAATTTAAAAGATTTTGTTATTCGTGCTTAATTCCCAGTTTTTATTCTTGATAAAAACACTTGAAATTTATTGTTGATGGGATAAGCTATTCCTATGCGCATTTCACTGGTTGCTTAGACCAGATCATCAGGAAACTTCATCCATAAAGATTTTGGAAAAACTAAAGATATTAAACCAAATAAAACTGTTAAGCGTATTAGAATCATAAGCAACAGCTCTACTTGTAACAATATCAAAGTTTAAACAAAAACATCAACAATAAACAGTGAGTTTATCTCGTCTTACATTCCCTACTACAGTTGATTGGAATTCTTCCAACATTAATTGTAGTTGTAAGTAGGTATCAACAATAAATTTCAAGTGTTTTTAGGAAGAATAAAAACTGGGAATTAAGCACGAATAACAAAATCTTTTAAATTACAATTTTGTATTCCCAAAAATTACTTTTGATATTCAAATGAAAAATTGTTCATCTTTTAAAATTTTAATTTAGTAATTCTTACAAAACAGTTTTAAGCATCGTACGCAATGCTAGCAACAATTTCACTTGGTGTTCATTGGCGTGGCCGTTAGTTGTATGGAGAACTTTTTTTTTTATTTCTTATACTCTACCCCCCAAATCGGTTCAGTTTTATGTAAAAATATTTACAAAAAATTTCGTAGCGATAAGTTGTGTTTTAGGGGGGGCGTCCGTCCCACAAAGTTTGCCATCAAGCCATTTATTCAAATGTAATTTGTTTGCATATGACTATCTTCTAAAAACAACATTTTACAAGAATATGATATAATGCAATATTTTAGCTCTACTAGTCAACAACATAAGCCTCCAAGAAAGCTAAAATCAATATTTTAAAAAATAATTAAGAAAATAACAACAAAATACCAAACATTTTATATACGTTTTATATATATAAAACGGGGATTTAATGTCGTCAAGTGACACAATTTTGAAATCGATGTCTTCCGACTTGGATGAAATTTACACCAAGGTTAGTCCTATTAGATAGTAGCTTAGACACACATTTTCAACAAGATCGGTCAAAAAGTTTCAGAGGTAGAGGGGACAAAGTTTGCCATACAGGTGTTCTTTCTCATCCATGTAATTTATTACCTATTGGTGTTAGCAAAATTTGTCCCAAGTAGCTTAGATAGCTATTTAATCTTTTTAAAAAATATGTTTTTGTTTTTTTAAAAAAAATTTTACAATTTTTTTTTTTAATTTAAAACTTTTTTTTTATTTTTTTTTTTAGACAAGTTTTGAAATACTTTGGGAAGAAAGATGATATAAGAACAAACGAAATTTTTTCTCCCATGGTGAACGAAGCTTTAAACATACGTACTTATTCGGGTTGGGCCATATACCTGAAACTTAAAATCCCGAATTCCAGAATTCAGAATCGCTCACTGAAACTTCTCTAGATAGCCGGCCTATGGCCAGGAGCAAGGATTTGCTCCTCTATGGTATAACAAACGCCGGCTTCACTGACTTAAGCTTAATGCAAAGCCGGCCTTTGACCGAGTACAAGGACTTTCCCCTCCATGGTAAAACAAACATCGCCATTGCAAACGAAAGATTCTCCGTCCCTCACGCCCACCAAAGTTTGAGAAAACTTATATTTTTACATGAAATCTGACTTTTATGTTTCATAACTTAGAAAATATTAATTTTGTAGAAAAGTTGTTAACAAGTTTTTCCCTAATCTCTCATTAAACAAAATAAACTGAAAAATATCGAATCATCCACTAAAAAAATCAAATTTTTAATTTATTAAACAAATGCGTTTTCTATAAGTTTTTAATTTTGTTGAAAAAAAATTTTATTATTTATTTAAAAAAACTGCCCAGCTAGTAGGCACCAGGCGTTTTTACCTTAGTAGGGTACGCTGAATCCAGTAGTGCAGATAAGCTCTTGTTTTCGAATTATACCGTTATTTCGAAAATGGAGGAGGTTGCATAACAATTATTCGCGTTTCTAAAAAAACGGTTAAGTTTATTGAATAAACTAGAAAAACCGAAACTCCACAATAAAATTACCTTTAAGAAAGGTTAAAGGTTTTTCTAATACACGCAGTCGTTTTAGAAACATTATTTTTTTTTGGCAAAAAAATTTTTGTTCTTTAAAAAATTGCAAAATGCAGCTAAGCTTACAATTTTTTCTTAACATATAAAAAGCAAACAAAAAAGTCATAAGTGAATAAAATCTATTAACAACTTTTGATTTTATTTACAAAAGATGAAAAATTTCCATTATATTTAAGAATTTCAAAAAACGCATAATTGTATGGGAGCCGCCTTAAAAGTGCAGATAAATGGCAAATATGTTTGAGGAAAATGTTAAAAACAAAAAAACAATAGAGATCGGACATAAATTTAATCCCCCTAGGGAAGACTCCTTGGCAGTTATGGGGCTTTTTCTTTAATATATTCCTAGTCTACATTGACATTTTTGTATGGGAGCCCCTAAAGGAATAGAGATAGCGGGTAGGTATGTTAAAAACAACTGATGGGGATAAAAATAAAGTAGGGTCGGTCATACATTTTAGGGGCATCCTAGGCGTTGCAAGTGCCTAATTTAAGATTTTTATTAACCGCCATTTTTGTATGGGAGCCCCCCTAAGGGGTGGATATATATGACAAGTATGTTTTAAGAAAATGTTAAGAACGAAAAACTAATGTATTGAAGGTCCGTTATACATTTTATTCATTTAGGGGGATTCATTGGTAGTTATGGGGCTTTTTTCAATATAAATATTTCTACCCCCATATTCATAAAAAATATTTTTGATTTATAAGAGGCTTATTGAACAAATTTTCAAAGAAACCTGTTCAATAAACCTTCCATAAATCGAAATGAGTATGTAGGAATAGAGATGGAGTAGGTAGGTATGTTAGAAACAATTGATATGCGTTTGACTATTTTTTTTTTTTAAGCAGATGCACACAAACACAAATATTGAAGCTGAATTGACGTGTATCAGAAAAAATAGTTCTAAAGAAAAAATTTGCATCAATGATGCTGTTTGCTTTTTATTTTAGTGACGTTTTGTTAAATATGTATAACATTTACAGAAAACTTGTTAAAAAAAGTTGTTGGAAACTTTACTAAAAACAACTTTTTAGAAAACGATTTTTATGTGAAATTAATATCTTCCAAGTAATGAGGCATACATGTCGGACTTTACGATTTTCTCCAACTTTGGCGGGCGTGAGGGACGGCTTAGACTTTGCTCATTGTTTTTTTTTGGCTCCGTGGAAAAATAGAAAACAAATATGTTCCATAGAGCTAACGACCACCCTAAAGTGACATATATGATTTACATGTTTGTATTTGCACACTTGCTTAAGCCAGCTCATGCACATTATTGTTAAGCCTTTGGTCTTCAAGCGTTGAGCATATTAAAAAAAACGTAAGCGAAAGCGCAGAATATATTGCTATACTACTTACATGAGAGATAATATTATTTAAGTACGCGCCAGTAACTTTGACTGGTGTTCTATTTATATATTCTACGGGTTTGTGTGACAATCGAAAATCACTTCAATTTGTAAACTTGAAAGTAACTTTTCAACGAAAAAGCGAAACTTCCGCAAAGACGACCTTCCTGGAAAACAGAAAAAATTTCCCGCAAGAAGCATACTAGCTGAGGTCTTAACCAATAGTCCGTCTGGTGCCTCTCAGATAGGCTCTCTGGTCAGCCGCGATGGCAAGAGATCGTGAAGATCTGTCGATCTTGGATTTTTGAAGAATCGCAAGGATTTGCTGCACCTGATTAAGCCCCGGATGTAACACCAAAAGGTAAAATACCTTAAAATGATCCCTTAAAACCCCCGAGGAGAGTAAAATTGGCTGTAGTAGTCGATGTATAATCGATGCTTCATTGAGGATATACGACCCAAAATTCCATTATCCTAGCTCGTTCCTTGCCAGCTCTACAGTATAAACCAGAGATAGAACATGGCTTGGCTATTTGTATGTTTAAGTTGTATTACATTAGCCAGCGCCATCTATTGATATTTGACTTCTGTAAAAAGCTCAGTTAAAACTAACTATTATTTTAACTTCCAGTTAACAATATGTTTTTGACAGTTGTAACTGATAGTTAATTATAACCAGTGTTCGAAAATAAACAGAACATGATTTAGCATTCGGCTCACACACCCAGATTCTGGGTCCCAGATTCTGGGTCCCAGAACTGATAACTATTTTTAATTGTTTGTGTAGACGAAAACAACCCTTAACACCGTTTGTAACTATTTTCATGAAAGAGCCGAACATTATAAAGTGTTCTGTTCTTCGTTAAAAACAGAACAATTGTAGTGATACTGTAGACAAACATAATATTTAAATGTTCTATAATGTTTCTTTTTTACATTGATAAAGAAATGAACAAACAAAAATTTTAGCTACGACCGAAGCACGAACAGCTAGTGTGTGTATTGTGTATATGTTTTGTTTTTTTGCGTAAAATTATTTTGCTGCCTTTTTGTTTTTTTACGTATGTGTATTTTATATTTTTTGTAAGAAATGTTTGGTTTCTTTACCAGCCAAAAGGGAGCTAAGCACAACAGAAGCTAACCGATCACAATAAAGTTTGTGTTTTTTTTTTAACCGAACGGAATTAAATGTTTTCATCTTTTTGTTAAATTTGATAAGAACAGTATTAGTTTTGTGTTTGAAAGGTGACGTTATTTTTCCAATAATTAACTACGCAAACACTATAAGCGTTTGTGGTTTCCACAAATTTACCGAACCGAACACTAAGGAGCGATATTTAGTGTTTATTTTCGAACACTGATTATAACTGAACTTGGTGCAATTGATCATAAATTTTACAAATAAGTAGCGTTTGGTACCAAAACGAAGTAAAAAAGGACAATTGTATCATCATTTCTTTCCCTCTGTAAAGGCCTGTATTCCCAAACAGACTTTTGTTAGAGTGTTTCGTGAAATAATAATTTGATTTGGTGGATTTTAAGCAATGAAACTTGAATAAAGAAAATATTTTGTCCAAATTTCATCAATGCTGTCTGGGCACAATTAATTTCCTGGGAACATTTGAAGATAGCTATAACAAATAATAAATTAATTTAGCCCACTTTCAATAATAAACAATTTTCAAAAGGACCTAGATTTTTTGTATGTATGTATATGATTACGATGATTATTTCGCGTCTTAAAAAATAGATAGAGAAGCTTATTTACTTGCAATTTAATATGCATAAGTGTTCCAGGTTATTTATTTTTTTTTCATACTCCAACAATCTTATCTTATCTAACATTTTCCAAATTTCTTCATCCTGTATGCAGATTTGTTGGATTTTTGCCATGCAGGATGAAAGAAAATAACTTGCAGCTAAATCTTTTTATCCTCAGTAAATTCACATAACATCCCTTTTTTATCAATTTATATGTTCACATGTACATCCAAATCAATTTTATTTGTTTATTTTGTAAAAACATTTCCATGTAATATCATTTAAAAAAATGTTGATTTAACAATAGAATTTGTTTGAATTTTTAACATGCTTTTCAATGTAAAATGTCGAGAAATTTGTTTAATATTGTTCACTATACGATTACTTCATTCGTATGTACATATTTTACGTTTATTTGTCTAAATTATTTTATATAACAAAACTATGAATAAACAATAGTTTTTTTAGATAATTTACATGAATATGTAATTATATATACACATACATACATAAACCATTTTTGTATATATAAATAATTTTATTGTATTTAATTTTAAACAATAAATGTAATTTTAAGTACAACTCTATTTTGTAAAGCGAATTACAGTGGAGGGCTAACTTTGTTGCTTGGAGCTCCTCTCAGCTTATCATTCAGGGTTTTACGCATTTCTCTAAGTCTTTTCCTTTCATTGCTGGCTGAGAACAATTTTAGACGGCCATGACGTACTAATTAGATAAATAATAGCAAAATACCTTGAAAATATTATCTTATTCCAACGAAAATATGATTTAAACGTATAAACGAAGCAAGCCCATATAAAATGTAAAAGTTTATAACAATATTTGCAAGGATAAGATGATTTATTTTAAAAAGCAAAATACTTTTGTGAGTATTAATTTTAGGGTCAAAATAGTTTCAATATCAGAAAAAGGCCATGAAATTACAAGTTTTTGTAATTTTATTACCATATTTACGTTGTAACACATACTACCTACGTAATAAATGGACAATTTTCTCAAAAATTAAACAGCTTGTACTTCATTTTGAGGAATATATTTATTCTTTATGGAGTAAAAAAATATGCAAAATATTTTTGAGAGTCACTGATCTATGTATGTTTATGTACATAAAATTTCTAAATAAATTGTGCTATTCACTTCCCCTCAACTTTATTTAAATATTTAACACTACTGACAGTATTAAATACGTCTCTATGTAACTTGTATTAATTATATATTGCATCTACATGTATATTTTTACTGAAAATGGTTTAAAATTGGTTTTTACTGTAAAAAAAAATTATCTTTCGGAAAATATTTATTATGACAATTAAGATTTTCAATTTACAATATTTGACAATTTCTCAAAGAAAATACAATTTTGAAAATATTTAAGTATATGTAGAAAATTGTAAACAATTACACTGTGCATCATTTTTGATGCCATTGAGTGCAAGCTGGTTCTTCTCCTTCTACTAATCGATACTAACAAAACCGTATTTGAGTTTTTCTAGTTTATTTTTTGTTCGTATTTAATGGCCTCATGTATATTTTAGCTAAAACTTAATTTTCCGAAGAACATGCAATATACATGCAAAATATTGAAAACTTTTTAAAATCTTTTTTCATGAATTAATCAATATCTTGTTTATGGCCTTTTATTACACCTTTCTTAGATTTATCAAATTTTCGATGTAAAATACGGCTAGGAAACGTGAAAAAAGCATTAACAAGTTTAAAAGGTTCTGAAGAACTATGAATTATATCTTCTTCTTCTGCAGATTATTTTTTTGAATTTTCAATGGTGATAAAGTTTTAAAAATATTTCGACATGTAAGCGATTTTCAGAAAATAAATGGAGTTTTTTCGTGCTAATTTGTTAAAGAACTTTTTTTCTTCTAGTCTAAGCTACAACAATAAAGGCAGTTTCACACTATGATAGAAGTCTTAAGTATTTTAAGGCAAAAACAACCCTGTCATGATAAGTGGTTATCGTGTTTGGATAATTTTCAAACAATATTTAGAACAGGGAAGCATTTTCTTTAAAAGACATAAGACTTGTATTATAGCGTAAAACGGCCTTAAGTACTACAAGAAATTCCACACGAAAAGAAGGTTGCATTTTATATGTTGCACTGTGTTATTGATTTTAGTTAGAAAAAAATAGATATTTATAAATAAATATACAAAAAAAAAAAAAAATAAGAAAATTAAAACTTTTGAAAATATAATTAAAGAAAATATAATTTCATAATTTTGTATAAAATGCAATAAAAATTCTTTATTAAGAGGGTATTAACTTAATACTTAAAAATTTTTAGCGGTAGAAGCAAAACTATTTGTATTTAAATATTATGGGTGACACAAAGGTCTTATACCCGTTTCATTACCAAACAGCAGAAAAAATAGCACGATATTGTTAAAGCGGATGGATATACATATAACTTGTAGATTTCTTTCAAAAAAGTGAGTATATATAAATTCTGAGTTGAAACCCGTTTTTTAAGTGTGGATATGTATAAATATTTGTACATTAGGGTGGGGTTTTTCACGTATCGACTTCTAATAGCGTAAATATGTTGTATTTTTGCCGGCATTAGACCCCTGTAAAATATTATTAATTTATTTTTAGTGTAAAAGCCCGCGCTTTGACCTTGAATTTTGTTAAATTTTGAATATAACAACAATATCATTGTATTGCAAAAAGGCATATTACTGTATTTTAACGACTTTTTAGTTCGTGAAAATAGTGTCAGAAGCATCCATGACTCTATGCGATAAAAAAAATCAGGAGAAGGTTTAATATAGACGAAATTTGAATCAAGACGAGAGATGACAAGATTTTTACAGTAAACAAGATTTTGTGACCAAAAAATTATTTTATTGTTTTATATTGTATACACAGAAAGAACAACACTCGGGATAAATCAAGTTTTTTTATGATTACTTTAAGTACGAGTCGTACTTAAAAATTCAAGTACGAACAATACTAAAACGTACTCAAAACAATCCTAAATGGGATTACTTTCGAAAATTAATCCCGGAATTTCTTGAAATAAGTATAAAATTCTTAAGTCAAGTAAAAAAAAGATTAAACTTTTCGTTGTGTTTAACCCTCCAGCTTATGCATGTTTTGATTTTCTATACATACTAGGGTTTCCGTCCCGGGAATTCCCGGGAATTTCAATTATTTTATTTCCCGTTTTCCCGGGATTTTTCTTGCGGGATCCCGGGAAATAAAAAATTCCTCATAATTTCAGAAAATAGCTATTTATACTTTGAAATTTAGTTTTCTATTCTCTAAAAACTAGCAGCTGTGGATGGGTTGTGGATTAGATCAATTACAAGAAGTGAGTACATGTATTTAAATCAATGTCTCCTGATGCAATAAATCTACTAAAAGCAGAATGGGCAGTGCAACAGTTGATAATTATTACATTTAGTGAAGTGAAGAGTTAATAAAGTACATTAATTCAAAATAAGATGCAGTTTCATTGTCCATGAACAAGTCTTGAAAATAGGAGATACCTAAGCATATCGCTCCTTAATTGCAACAAAGACATATCTACAAAAACAAACGATCTTGGCAAAATGCGATTAAAGTTTTCAAAATGTACCGATATAAAGATATATTTGGCTATAACTTCGGTTCAGTTTGACGAGAAGGTATGAAGGAAAACTTTGCTAAAGTTACTAAAAATTTTGAGATATGACTACGATGCAATGAAGGAGCGATATGTTTATAAGGTGATAAACTCAAATTTTCAATTTCAATTTGTGTTGGTTTATATACCCGTGAAGTGCGGGGAAACCGAAATAAAATAACATTTTGGAAACTCGTGTAAGATACTACAACATACAACTAGAAAAACATATTGTCCTAAAGATTACAAATGGACCTATTGAAATGAAAATGTTTGTAAGAAGCAGTCCGGTTGATACTTTTTTTGCATAAACCTTGACATACATTTGACTGATATAGACGTTGTTTATAAAAAGCCGAAGCATGCTACAACGGTGCACTTTTAACTATTTGTCCAACCTCGGTAAAAATGCACGAAATTTTTCGGAAACATGATAATTAGTAAAAAAATCAGGACTATACTTTTTGACGACTTACTAAGCGCTTTGAGTGTGTCAGAAAGTTATTTCCTAAGCCGTTAAAAAATGTTATATATTTCTTTAAAATATTTTATCTATTTTATTAATTAACTTTTTGATCTCATATCTTGAGTACCTTCATTTTTATTTTGTTTTTATTATTGCTATATGAATAAAATTGTTATGTTTATGTTATCTTTTTATCTTGTATCCAGAGCATAATAATACTGAATTAAAGCATAATAATAGGGAATAAAGGCGTGAGGTAATAATAATTCAAGTTCCTATTTCAATCTTCAATTAATTTTTTTTTTAGTATTGAACCATTTCTTTTACTTTCTTTGTAAACAAGTTCCCTTACGTTTTTTTATAAAAGTTTTTTTCATTAATTAATAACAAAATTTACTTTGTATTATTTATATGGAGCGGGATCCCGGGAAATTTAAAAAAATTTCCCGCTTTCCCGGGAAACGAAAAAGTCTGGGAAAAAAAAAACTCTAATACATACTGATAAAAGTTAAAGGCTAAAAAGTAAATTTGAACTCTTGCTTCTCATTTAGTTAAATTTTTGGTTAAATATGTACCTAAGATTTCTAAAGTAAAAACAATATCGGACATAATGTTGGTGTTTTATCATTCTGTAAAGTGCAATACGGGTGTTTGATTTACTTTATACACTTAAACTTTACTTACACTTATCTTTTTTGTTTTTTTTTCAAGCACGAATTCGGGATAAAATCAACTTTATAATACTTAAATCAAGCGCATTTTGAGGTTAATTCAATCTTAGTTTTACTTAAATCAATCTTATTTTCGGAATATTTCAAGTACGAAATCGGATTAAAGGCAGAATTAGTCTTTACTTTATGTTCTGTTAGGAATCCGCTGATTTGTTTTTGTTATTAAAAAAACTTGTAAAATTGATTTGTTTTCCTGTCCTTTTTCGGTCGAATTGGCTAAAATCAAAAAATTGTTACGTATTTGTAACTGACAGCAAAATAAATAATAAAAAATACAAATTTATACTACAATAAACTGTTTTTTGATTTTAAGAATTCATAAAATTAAATTTTTTCAAATTTATGTGCATTAAAGTTATTAAAATAAATCAATGGACGGTGCAAAACTAATAACTTTGTAAAAAATAGCTGATAAGTTACTACAGAAAAAGTAGCTATTAAAATTTCGTAACAGAACGGCACGGAACAGAACAGAAACAGAAACAGAAAGTAAAGACTAATTGTGCCTTAAAACAATTTTATAGTTCTTGAATCAAGCGCATTTTGAGATTGATTCAATCTTAGTTTCACTTAAGTCAATCTCATTTTTGATTATTTCAAGTACGAAATCGGGATTGAATATGGATAATTTAAGTATTTTGCGATTGAATAATTACACAGAAAAAATTCTACAAAATTTTTCACCAATTAAAGCATTAATCAAAAATATAATCAGTTTTAATTAAAAATTTAATCAAGTAAATAAAACGTTTAATCAAGTGAATTAAACGTTTAATTAATACTATTAACTGGTTTAATTGATACTATTAATTTGTTTACTGATGCAAATTTAATTAATTTTTTAATTAATATCACAATTTTTTTAATTGAAATCAATTTTTATTTTTTCTGTGTAATACCACTTCGGATTCATTTGGTTACGAATGGATTGATTTTACTTTTGAGTGTAAGAACTACAGTTTTATTTTTTTTATGTTTAATTAAAAATCTTTTCAGTTTTAATTAATAATAATTGATAGTAAATAAAGTATTAAAATTTAAAAATGGACTTTTTTCAAAAAAAACTTAATTCTTAGGAGCTCAAGATGTGGATTTTTTAATTTTTTTTTTTTTTTTTTTGTTTTAACGTAAGACTAAGAACTTTTATTTTTTCTCATACACCAGAGACCCACCCTAATGTGCATATCTTTGTTCGTAATTTACCCAATAAAAAGTTTTATCATTTTGCGAAGCACTAGTGGTACATTTAAAAAAATAAGCGCACAATTATGCGCTACGCAATAAGACATACAGAGATGCAGTTAAGTAAGTGAAGGAACTCTTAACAAGTTTCATAAAAAAAAATATTTCAAGTGTAACGGCATTCCCTTACTACGAAGCAGGTTTGCAAGGGAGAATACTAAAAAACAACTGAAAAAAACACTCAGTTTGTAAAGCTGCAGGCTACGTTCACCAGTTTTTATATGCGTTGAATAAAGTGCTTTTTGTGACGAAAATGTATTGCTTCAAAGTGGGAACTCACCATATAAAATTTATGCATTCCGTAACCGAGATGGTAAGCCAAACTCTTACATTTCTCCCTTACAAACCTGCTACGTTTGAAGCTCAATTTTTATTATGTATTGTGTTCAATAATATATGTAAAATAGGTACAGTGAAATAACTCCCAAATGAAATAAGTCCCAATGAAATAACTCCCAATGAAATAAGTCCCATGAAAAATGAAATAACGCCCAACTGAAAAAAATGAAATAACTTCCAAAGGCAAAAATGAAATAAGTCTCAATTTTTGGGACTTATTTCAAAATTTAAAAATAAATCCCAATAAAAATGAATTAACTTCCAAAGAAATAAGTCCCAACAAAAATGAATTAACTCCCATTTTTTTGGTTTCCTTTTACAGAACGCTTTTTATTTCACAATTATATGTAAGCATATACATAATAGTAATAATAATTATAGGTATAAATTTATGTATATTATACATAATTTGATAACAAAAATTATTAAAAAAAAAAATTAAACATTCATTTCATTCTAGATTCATTCATTTCTTTGATGACAAAAATAATTAAAAAAATAATTAAACATTCATAAAAACGATAAAATAGTGTTTGCAATTAAAATGAAATAAGTCCCAACTGCGATGAAATAAGTGCCAATGATAACTCCCAAATGAAATAACTCCCAACAAAAAACCTGTTGGGACTTATTTCATTTGGGAGTTATTTCATAGTGAAATAACTCCCAACAAAAATTATGAAATAAGTCCCAATGCAGTGGGAGTTATTTCATAATGAAATAAGTCCCAATTTGTATGGAACATTTTTTGGGATTTATTTCATTTTTCCATTGGGACTTATTTCATTTGGGAGTTATTTCACTGTACCTGTAAAATATAACCATATAGAACACAATAATGTATATTGTACATATATGTTATATTCTTACATATATGTATGTAAGTATATGAACCATTATGGAAAGAAACATCTTTGGCTTACGCGAGATAAAAGAAGTTAAAAAATCCGACAAGCCAGACTTTTTGCAACCACAGTATGAACAGGCAATTTATCTTGAACACATTTGCAATCATGGAAATGGCAAAACAAAAAAAAAAGGTTATTTTTTAAAACACAAACTTTTAAAAATTAAGACAATTTTATATGAAAAACTTTTCAACGCAAGGTAAAGGGATTTAAAAAACTACCCTCTTAAGGTATGTTCACACTTAACAAGTATTTGACGAAAAAACCTGAAAAATGCGTGACCGTTAAAATGATCAACGTTTAACAATGTTTTAACCAATTTTTGTAAATTTGCTGAACGTCGTATCTATAAAAAAAAAAAATCATCGTATAATATAATTTAAAAATTGAGCAAAGCTCTTCAAATCTAACAAATGTTTTCTAAAAAATAGAGGTTTCGTGTAGGCCGTCAAATATTTGTTAGTGTAAACAAAGCTTAAGATTCATACTAGAGTTCTTTGTGCCAAATATTATCTAGATATTAACATCTATCTGAGATTTTCTCGTCATAAAAGTTATTTTTAAAGTTAACGTCGCAAAATTTTATAGCAATAACAACATTAATAAGGGATGTATGGCATTAACAGCTATTTACGGAAGAAATATTTCTATAATAGCTATCATTCAAATATTGGCCAGTAAAAACAAATTTGGCAAGATTATGGCTTAAATCGACTACTAACAACAAGGTCCAATGTACTGTAGCGTGGAACATGTTGTGACAAATGGTTGTATTTTTACATGCAGTGTTGCCAACAGCTGCATGATGTATATTATAATATAAAACATTGGTAGCCCTGATGTTATCCATAATTTATTTAGAATTGAAAAAGGGAATTTATAAATAAAACTTAAAATATCAAGTAATCAAATTCACAATAACATTTTTTTGGGTCTTTCAGAAGTGAGCGTGATTTTAACAAAACGATAGTCGGATGGACAGAATGATATGGCTCAATCGTTTTAGAATTATTCCCAGAATATTTTAAAGAAAGTTTCACACAGAATTACAAACTTAGTATACTCACTTCACAACTGGTTAAGGAAGTATAAAAAGCTTAACAAAAAGAGTTTTTGAGCTCTGATTCGCAGACCCCTAAAAATCTGCTACGGAAACTTACGAGTTTTCCTTCTTAGAAAACATTGGCTTAAACAATGCTACTTATGTATAATTTTTTAGCATTTGACAATGCTAATTTTTGGGCGAAGTGTTTTTGACCATAGCATCACTATCGTATAGTGTCATCGATAGTGTTGTAGCTTCACCCGAAACCATTGAATTTTAGTAGAATTATATTATCATTTCTTATATCTAAAATGTCTATTATTAATTTGTTAGCATTTCTTTGTTTTATTACAATTTTCTAACAAAAACCTTTTTACCCAAAACTCTTATTCAATTCTATCCATTATATACACATATATATCGTTACCTAAAACGTAATAGGCCCTAACTAACCAAAGATTTCAAATCGTGTTTTTCATTGATTCTAATGTATTGCATCAACACTAATGTCCACAAAATCTGTCGACCAAAATATTAACAAAAACCAAACGGCCCTATCTACAAAAGCTTATATTATTAACGAAAAAAGGCCTAATGAACAGTTTGCATAATAAGTAACATTGCCAATTATCAAAACAGCTGGTAGACCTATAAAGAAAAATTTAAGAAAAATAAATTATAAACAGTTTTAGGCAATTAATCATTCATAACACTTTTTTGCTTTTCCTGAAAATTTCAAAATATAAGATAGGGTCTTTTGTCTTTAAGGTAACGAAAAATTTTTTTTTCAATTTTAAGTAAACAAAAAGCAGAAACAAACATGATGAAACATAAAATATTAAAAGTTTTATATTCATAATCCAATTTTTTGTTTGATAAATTATTCCCCTTTTGTAACAAATGGTCTAAAATAAAGATGTAATACAAAAAAAATTTTACTAATATTTAAGTTTTACCTGTAAAATTCTATTATTTATTCAAACGCACACATACACTTTTAAATTAGAATATATTTTGATTAATACTGTGTGTATGAGGAAAAGTTTCATTTTGAATATAAAATAGAAATAATGTTTCAATGCAAACATTATTAATGAACATGTTAATCAAAGTTACTAAAACAAGCTTATATTTTTCACATTATTTTATTTTGTTAAATAAGTTTCTTGAATAAATGTCAATTTAAAAATGATTGCTTGTGGGTGTGTAAGTTAATTTAAAAATAATTTGTCGCAGAGTTATTTAAATTCATAAACTTGCAAATACGTTTGTCATTTGTCTGTGTGGTAAATAAAATGCCAATAAAAGCCTTTTTACTGATATATGCAGATGTCAATAAATAATTACGATTCAGAATGGCTGGTTAAGTACCGGCCGTTTGGAAATGTCAACTGTCCATCGAATATAGAATAGAAATTTTGAATCTCTTTCAATCGCCATTTCACCAAACATTATACATCGACAGCTTTTTTAGCTTTTTTTTGCAATTGATTGGTTCCGGTTAAAAAAAAAAACAAACTTCTCGTATTTCGAGACCAAAAACCAGTCAAGCCATTTTGCAAATTCATCCATTAAATTAAAGTACACTCAAGCTGAGCATATAACTTTATAAAGTTCAAAATAGGCAACGAGGTTCCTTATTTAATATTTGTAATATTCTATATAATAATATTTAACACTTATTCAAGAAACTATTAGCGATTTTACATTTTCTGGATGTTTGTGCAATATACACAGTTTTTATTCAAAAATTTAATTGACGACATATACAGTTTTCCGTAATTAAAAACTCTTCCAGAAATAAGCGATTTAAATTTTTTTGGGAAGTGATAAAATGTTTATTTAAAAAAACCAGTTAGAAAGGTTGGTCAAGCATAGTCTTTAATAACACTGTGCTAGTTGCAAAATTAGACAAGCCGGGCACAATGGTGTCCACCGTTTTTTTAGGTTAGCTCTTGTTTTCGCGATGTACCGTTATTTCGAAAATAGAGGAGGTTGCAAAACATATATTCGCGTAACTCAAAAACGGTTTAGTTTATTGAAATTATTAATAAAATCGAAATTCCGCACTAAAATCAATTTTTTTTTTTTTGAAAAAAATATTTTTTTTGTATCAAAATTTTGATTTTTTTTTTTTTTAAATTCATAAAACTTTTTTTCAGATATATAAAAAACGAAGCGGCAAACAAAACAACTCATAAATGATTAAAATCCGTTCGCAACTTTTGATTTTATTCCCAAAAGTCTACAAATTTTAATTAATATAAGAATTTCATAAAAGGCAATATTTGTATGGGAGCCCCCCTAAGAAGTGGTGACAAGGGAAAAGTATGTCTCGAGAAAATGTTAAAGACAAAAAACTAAATGAGGTCGTTCATACATTTTATCCCACTAGGGGTAGCTACTGGGCTTTTTTGGGACTTTTTCTTCAATATATCTCTAGTCGGCACTGAACATTTTGTATGAGAGCCGCCTTAAGGAATGGAGAATTTGTGGAGTACACAATCTCTATTATTTTTCAAATTACATTCACTTTGATTATTATAATAGATAATAATTAGCAAAGAATAAGTTAGGAAATTAAACCAAAAACGGCACGTTTTTAATTGCGTTGCTAGCCAGAAACAACTGCTTGGAAAATAATTTGGAATTTGTTTCTTAAAAAAATCTTGTAACTTTGCATGATTTGCAGTAACAACAATGTAAATTATTTACTCTATTTGAAATCTAATGTGTGCCACTCCCATATCTCCACTTCCGCCCACATTTTGTCGGAAGTTGGCTAATGATCACCAAGAAGCTTAGACTTTGTCTCTGTCATTCTAGAGAAATATAGAAAAAATACAACAAGGGATTTAAGGGTAAAATTAGAGGCAGTCGTGGTTTTTGCTTATATCTCAGCCATTTGTAGACCGATCAGCCTGACAGAACATGAGCATATATGACAGAAATATATACCATTCAAGTACCCATAATATCTGGGGTCTTCGGAAACCCCATTGCAACAGACAGTTATACAGACATCGTTAAACCAACTTTGCTATTCATAAAGACCCTGAAAATGTATATACCTTTTACCTTCGGTGAAGGGTAAAAAAATCGTATTTACTGGTCACTTTGGCAGAAAAACCTTTCGTTCAAAACCCAATTTCTAAGAACTCACAGATAACTTTTTATTGCATAAGCGGAGTTCAGGAAGATCAAATCCAAAAAATAATAGCTCTTCTATTAAATCTACTAACAAACTACCCAGAGTTTCCGCTAGATCTCTGAAAAGAGCTACGACATTCGTTAGACGTTCGAATTGCGACAAAGGTAAATTAAATAATTTATTTTTGTTTTTAATAAAGAACAAATTTCAACTCATTTGGTGCGAGAAATTTTTTTTAAAGGAGCGTAAAATAAAGGTAGATGGCTTTTCTTTTACTTGGTAATAACAAAAAAATTTTTAAAGTCAAAACCCGAACATGTATGTAGTTATGTATGTATATTTTATTAACTCAACTGATAGTGATTTTCCTTAAAAAAAAAGCTTTCTGGACCCAAATATGAAATAAAAGTTGTGTATTTAAATTCTGTTTTTATTATTAAGAAATTTTTACTTTTGTAAGCCTCAATTTTTCTTCTATCTCTTTTGATATTTTAGTTGCTTCTTCTTGTTTTCTGGCCATTCAAGCTTAATAAAGTTGTTACACATTCGGGAAAAGTCCTTGTTAAAAAAAAACAGGAATCCCTTTATTTCACATTCGCTTTTGTAATTCTTTTTATGATTTTTTTTTATTTTGCATTTTTTATTTTTTGTTTTACCAAAAACACATCTTTACTTACTTCCTTTTTATTTTTGTTTCATCAAATTCTCATCTGCAGTCAGTTGTATTAATATACGTAAGTGAATAGTTGTAAACGTAAAAGTGTATGTCTGTGTTTGTATGGATAAAGGAGTAAAAGTTTGTATGTATTTTAGTACATATTTTTCCTATCAAGCAATCTTATGACAGTGATAAATGAGTTACAATATTGAAGAAAAAAAAAGCAACAACGGCAATAACAACTACAATATTGTAGCAACTTAAGTCATAAATGTTCATGTAATTGATGTCATATGTAAATCATCAGAAATACAAAGATTAACATGGAAAAAGTGTTGGGAGAGCTAAAAAAAGAGGGTTGAAATACACACACGTCGACATATTGAAATTAATTTACGACAATTTGAGCACTACCATTTGCGTGATAAGGCAAGAAGTATGATAAGAAAGGATTCTATTTCTTTTTTTCGTCATTCTTTTTGCATACATATATTCTTTTTGATAATCCTTGTTGTCCTTTGGGGTATTTGCTTTTTAAAAATGCTTAAATTAAATTTTTAAAACCTTTGATCCACAAATATGGCAACTCATATACTATTTGCTTACAACTTGGTTTGCCATTTCATGGTAAGAAGGCTGTCATTAGCCCGTAGAATTTAAAAACGCGTTAAAGCGCTACTCTTTGATTGCAGCGGCTTAGTATTGAATATTTATTTGGGTCCCAGCTTTAAGGAATCTTTCCACGCTATACAAATGCATAACTCTCAAAATGCTTTAAGATCAATTATTAATCGAGTTCGTTTTAAATAAAGCCAATGAATAATTTGAGTATATCCAAAATTATGGACGACATGAATTATTATTATAGGGAAAATAATAAAAACCAGCACAGACGAGTCACATGCGCCGCCGCCTATATTTAATGCCATAAGACTTTTTGTGTTAAAAGTTACTATTTGTGTAAAAAGTGACTTTTTTTATAAAAGTAACTTTTTGTGAAAAAAGTGACTTTTTGTGTTAAAAGTAACTTTTTGTGTAAAAAGTGACTTCTTGTTATAAAATTAACTTTTTGTGTGAAAAATTACTTTTTGTGTTCAAAGTAACTTTTTGTGTAAAAAGTGACTTTTTGTGTTAAAAGAGACTTTTTGTGTTGAAAGAGACTTATTATGTAAAAAGTGATTTTTTGAGTAAAAAGTTACTTTTTGTGTAAAAAGTGACTTTCTCTGTAAAATGTGAGTTTTTATGTAAAAAGTGACTTTTTGTGTAAAAAGTGACTGTTTGCGTAAAAAGTGATTTTTTGTGTTAAAACTGACTTTTTTATGCAAAAAGTGACTTTTTTGTGCAAGAACTTGCTTCTTCGTGTAAAAAGTAACTTGAGTTTCTCGAGTAAAAAGAATATCAAGTCAAATGTTTTCCTTATTTTTTTTTATAAAAAATGAATTTTTGTGTAAAATTTGTGGCTTTTCTTTTTATTTCACTACTTGAGTCTTACCATATTTTTCCTTTCCTTAAAAAAATAACCTGTAAAATAATGTTGTTTTATTCCCACTCATTTTTCTCGAATATGTCGGTATTATTTTTGCAATATTTTCTTCTTAAGTAGTTCTTCTTAAATACTTTATAAATTCTGTAACAAACAAAAGGATGCAAAAATATGGTGCTATGGACACAACACAACCCAACCCAGGATAAAGTAGCCAAGAACTGACCAGAACGACAAAAACCGCTAATGCTTTTGTGTTATTTTTTTTAACATTTTTAAAAATTCCTTTTATTTTTATACTAAAAATAATTTATTCCGTTTCTACTTTTGCTAAATACGAATACGTACATCCTCTTAAAACGTGCCCACCTTTGCCATTAAAAAAGTGCAACAAACCTTGTTAAAGAGTGGGTGTAACCATTACAGTATATAGCAAAACTGTGTGAACCAACTTATTCTAATAAATAACAAAATCTATAACATCTCCGTTTTGTGGTTAATGATTAAAGCTTGGTCCCTAAAAATAGACCTTATATGTAAAATAAAAATTCGTATTTAGCCCCTTCACTAAAATTTTTGACTGTGACGGGGTAGAATACTTTAGAGGATCTCTGTTTACCAAACTCCTTCTCTCCCCCTGCCTTTGTTGTTTATATTTTTGTGGTCATAAATACTTAAAATTCAATTTCAATTCTTAAAAGCGTACGAATGAGCACATGGTAAATGCAATCCTTTTTGTAGGATTTTGTGTATGTGTATTAAGCAAAGGATAGCCTTCGTATGTACATATGCGTATAACACACCAAGAATGCTGTTCTGTTTGTTGTAAGTGTGTACGTTTTGCAACTTTGACTGCACATGTACACAAACAAATAGAGTCACACCGGAGATCATTATGCAACAAAAAGGTTTAAATGTGTGTATCGGGTATTGTATCTCCATTTGTATGATGTCTGACCGCTTTGCCAGGTTTTTGTGTAAAATGCATTTCTGTATACATAGTTTTGATTGTGTTGTTGTGTGGTGGAATTTAGTGTTGTTAGTGTCCCCGTATGACTGATAAGTAAAGGGCAATAATAATTTAAAGTTGGAGTGCAAAAAAAGCGGATTTTATATCAAGTAGATATCTAAATTGTTATAAGGAACTAAAATTTGTCAAGTTTAACAGCCTGTTCATCGATTTCGAACAAATTTGAGAATTTTGTTTTAAATGTAATTTTCTATGCGAACGATAACGTTCGAAATCGTTGAACAGCCTGCAAAAGTCTAACTTAAACCAAGTAATTGAGTTTAAAAAATTGACTAATTTGTCTTAATTTCAGCAACAAATCTCAAAAGCTTAATAAAATTTTAAGTAGCTTTTCATGTATAACTGACTCTGTTTGAGCAACTAGTTGTGTAAAAAGTAAATTTTTGTGTAAATGTAAATTTTTGTGCAAAAAGTAAATTTCTGTGTAAATGGTGAATTTTTGTTTAAAAATTAAATTTTTGTGCTAAAAGCAAATTTTTGTGCAAAAAGTAAATTATTGTGCAATAAAAACTAAAGTTCTGTGTTAAAAGAAAATCTTTTGTCTAAATGTAAATTTCTGTGAAAAAAGGAAATTTTTGTTGAAAAAGTAAATTTTTGTTGAAAAAGTAAATTTTTGTGAAAAAAGTAAATTTTTGTAAAAAAAAAAGTATGTAAATGTTTGTCTAAAAAGTAAATACTTGGGCAAAAGTAAATTTTTGTACAAGAAGTAAATTTTTGTAAAAAAGTAAATTTTCGTGCAAAAAGTGAATTTCTGTATAAATAGTAAATTTTTGTGTTAAAATAAATTTCTGTAAAAATTTTAAATTTTTGTGTAAAAGTAAATTTTTGAGCAAAAAGAAAATTTTTGTATAAAAAGTAAATTTTTCTTTAAAAGTAAATTTTTAAACCCATCATTGGACTAACCTGCATTATCTAACTCATGACCATCTTGCACAGACATTTCTCTTCTAGCCACAAATGTATGCGAGACAATTGTAAGTTGGTTATTGTTGGTGGCCAAATGTCAGTGGCAGTGGTTAAAGTTGCTAATACCACACCATCCATATCCTGACTGGTCTATAGGTATGCGTGCGTAAACAAATTAAAAGTACTAATGTATTCGTGTCAGTGAATACATACAAGTGTATGTAAATATTATTGTTGTGTTCACGGTGTTAAAATTGTAATGTGACCATAAGTGATGCCTTGTTGTTCAAACTCGTAAAATATTAACGTACACGTGTATTTAGAGTTTCATTATTTTTAATTTTTATAAAAACAAGATTACATTTCAAGACTTTAACATTCTGCTTCCAGGCATTTAATTGTAATTGTATGGGAAAATACTTCTAACCATAGGAAAATGTATAAATTTGAACAAGTTTGTAAGCATATTTCTGCAAAACACAAGTACTAAAGTGATTTCGTTAAAGTGAAAAAAAGAAAAATTTTTTAAACAAGTTGCACACAACCTTGAACTACAACACAACTGAATGCACAGAGTAGAGAGAACAACAGCAGGATAAAATGTTGCCAACAACACAACGACATTAACAACAGCTAAAAAATAAAAAAAAACAACAAAAAATATATATAAAACATAAGAACTGCATTTAAATTACATTAATTTAAAGGTAAAAACATCTGCGGCAGCGTTAGAGGCAGCGAAAAGTTACCAAGGATCACATTTTTTTTTTTTTGATGCAACAACGAAACGTAACGAAATGCACAACGAAAATTTAAGAGAATAAAATGTAAAAACAAGTACCAGTGTTATATACGGCTCTGCCGAACCTTTTACACCCTCCACCGATTGTAAGAATATATCATCGGTGGGTTTTATATGGAATCTATAACTTTTGAGTGAATTTTAAAAAAAATTGACCTCAAAGTTTTTAAATTCTTTGTGACTTTAGCAGTAGTCCAAAAGTACCTATTCGAAAATTTCATATGGCAAATTATTGACCGAACTTCACAAAATTTTATCATGTGTTTCCAGCCTTAAAAAACTATGACATTACAAATGTTACCACAATAAAGCATTCTTTGTTATGGTTTGAGGCAGTGTTCGAAAATAAAAAGAACATTATTAAGCGTACGGCTCTGCTCACACACCCAGAAACGATATACATTTTTTTAGTGTTTGTGTATTACAAAATAGCCCCTTATACCGTTTATAACAATTTTTAAGAAATTATCGAACTTTATATAGTGTTCTTCGTTATAAAACAGAACAGTTGTAGTGGTTCTGTAGACATACATTATATTTTAATATTCTATAGTTCTTCTTTTATAAAGGAATGACAACAGCATGAATACCGTGTGTGTGTATTGGGTACATGTTTTGTGTATGGAAATATTTTTTTCTGGCTTTTTGTTTTTCTTTTTCGTATATGTATTTTATTTTTCTATGAAATTATTGTTTTTTTTACCAGCCAAAAGGACGATAAGCACAATTGAAACAAAAAACATAAATGTACTGAACCGAACACAACAAAGTTTGTAGTTTTTAAAACACCGAACGCAAAAAATGTTTTCATCTATTTGTTGAGTAGGATAAGTACAGTATTATTTTTGTGATCGAAGATCACAAACCGTGGAACGATCTTTTGTAACACTTTTACAATATTAGCGTTTGTGTGTTTTCCCATATCTACCAAACCGAACACTAAAAAAACAATATTTAATGTTTATATTTGAACACTGGTTTGAGGCGCACTAAAATGTTTCTGAGAGTTGAGTTTATAATTTATATTGGGCCATTATGCACGCATCTTCACGAAATTGTGTATTGTATTTTCTAGCCGTATGGAACTATGAGTAGACAAGCTTCACCAAACATGTTTTTCGTGAGTCGGCTTTATATGGGACACATGTAGAGTTTTTTTCCCGGACTTTTTCGATTCCCGGGAAAGCGGGAAATTTTTTTTAATTTCCCGGGATCCCGGGATCCCGCTCCATATAAATAATACAAAGTAAATTTTGTTATTAATTAATGAAAAAAACTATTATAAAAAAACGTAAGGGAATTTGTTTACAAAGAAAGTAAAAGAAATGGTTCAATACTAAAAAATTAATTGAAGATTGAAATAGGAACTTGAATTATTATAACGTCACGCCTTTATTCCCTATTATTATGCTGTTACTCAGTATTATTATGCTCTGGATACAAGATAAAAAGATAACATAAACATAAAAATTAATTTAATAAAACAATAATAAAAACAAAATAAAAATTGAGGTACTCAAGATATGAAATCAAAAAGTTAATTAATAAAATAGATAAAATACTTTAAAGAAAAATATAACATTTTTTAATGGCTTAGGAAATAACTTTCTGATACACTTAAAGCGCTTTGTAAGCCGTCAAAAAGTATATTCCTGATTTTATTTACTAATTATCATGTTTCCGAAAAATTTCGTTCATTTTTTACCGAGGTTAGACAAATAGTTAAAAGTGCACCTTTGTAACTTCGGATTCACAATCAGAAGCAATGTATGTCAAGGTTGATGCAAAAATAGCATCAACCGGTCTGCTTCTTCCAAACCTTTTCATTTCAATAGGTCCATTTGTAATCTTTAGGACAATGTGTTTTTCAAGTTGTGTGTTGTAGTATCTTACACGAGTTTCCAAAATGTTATTTTATTTCGGTTTCCCCGCACTTCACGGGTATATAAACCAACACAAATTGAAATTGAAAATTTGTGTTTATCACCTAATAAACATACCGCTCCTTCATTGCATCATAGTCATATCTCAAAATTTTAAGCAACTTATATCTCAAACTGAACCGAAGTTATAGCAAAATATATCTTTAAATCGGTACATTTTGAAAACTTTAATCGCATTTTGCCAAGATCGTTGGTTTTTGTAGATATGACTATGCTGCAATAAAGGAGCGATATGTTTAAGTATCTCCTATTTTTATGACTTGTTCTTGAACAATGAACCTTGAATGCCTGCATCTTATTTTGAATTAATGTACTTTATTAACTCTTCACTTCACTAAATGTAATAAATATCAACTGTTGCACTGCCCATTCTGCTTTTAGTAGATTTATTTCATCAGAAGACATTGATTTAAATACACGTACTCACTTCTTGAAGTTGATCTAACCCACAACCCATCCACAGATGCTAATTTTTAGAGAAAAGAAAACTAAATTTCAAAGTATAAATAGCTATTTTCTGAAATTATGAGGAATTTTTTATTTCCCGGGATCCCGCAAGAAAAATCCCGGGAAAACGGGAAATAAAATAATTGAAATTCCCGGGAATTCCCGGGACGGACTCTTTTATTTTATTTAATATTTATTTATATATTAGTATTTTATATACGTTTTTAGGAGAACTTGAATATTGGTGGTATGATTTCTAGTCTTATTTAACTATTACAAACCAAATATTACGACAGTATCTTTATTCGGGGCTTTTATAGGGCCTTAGGTCAATTACAGACCTATCTTCACGAATTTTTTTTTTTTTTTTTTGTATAATTTCCAGTCATATAAAACGAATTTGTTCCAAACTAAAGAACAATCGGTGCATTCCGCCCCAAATTTGTGGTGGTTTTTTCTAACAATATATTGTCGGCTTAATATGCAAACCTGCTAACTCCCTTTCAGCACAGTTTACAGGAGAGCCAAGAAATTTTTTCTATTTGATACTTGTAGCTTGAGAGGAAAACCAAAAATATAGTTAGTTTTACAGACCTTAAGACACAAATTGAAGAAAACTACATGCTGGTCGACGAGGCGTATCTTTCTCTACCACACGGCATCAAAATCTCAATTTACTAAAAAAGTGGCTTTAGCAGGCTTGCATATTAAGCCGACGATATATTAAAATATCAATTTTTGGGCAGTTGTTCCATACCTGGGTATGTAACTCTTGTTCTACTGAATCGATTAAGCTAGATTTCAATCCTAAACTGCTTAAGATTTGCTAGAAACACTTGATGGCAAACTTTTTATTTTTTTTTAGTATTTCGGAAGTGAGAGTATTTTCAACAGAGAGACGGGTCTAAATCGGTTTATTATCAAGGACCCAGAATATAAGATGATTTTTTAAAAAGTTTCACATGGAATGACAAACTTAGCATACTCTCATTCACCACTAGTGGTGAAGGGTAAAAATATAAATAAAAATATTTTCTTAAGTTATTTAGTTTTTTTTTCTTTTTTTTTTTGCAAATGTTTACGAATACGAATGAGTGCAGGTATAATTTTAAGCTAAAATTAAAAGTCTTAGAAATTGCATTTCCATTAATTAAAATTGCTTAAGAAAGGGGGGAAAAGAAGAAATGCAACTTTGAAACGAAAGTATATGCTAAAGCTTAACTTTATTTAAAATGCTTTTAATGCCAAAGTGAAATTAATTATTTAGAAAAAATTCAAATTTATGAGAAAAGTGCAGTTTAGCAAAAGAAATTAATTTATTGGAAAATTTAAATTATTTCTTAATTGCTAAAAATGCCTTGAATTTTTTTTAAAAATATTAAATAAGAAATAAATTATAGTTTTTAAAATAGAAATAAATAAAATGCTTGGTTTAGTTAAAGGAAATTCTATAGCAGATGTTGCAAGAAGAGGGTTAAATTTCCACATGTGCCCAACTAAATTGGAGAGATGCTTGTAAAATATTTGTGATTTAAATACAAACATCCTTCAAATCTCCAATTTAAGGCTGATATGCTCCTTAAAGCAATAAGTATTACGGAATCTGAAAACAAACGCTGAAGTATGTTAAAATCGCTTACTACTTAAAAGAAAGTGCTACATCGTCTAATAAAAAGTTACTGTTTGCCATCAAGAATATTAAAAAAGAATACTTGTAAGGGTAATTATAGATCTAGTACAAAATAATTTTCTTATAAGATCAAGATTTATATCAGAGTTATTTATGACGATTTTCAATCAATATCTATAAAGTAGCTGCCTGCACAATTCCATTAACTCGATCTTGACATTTGCCAGTACTGGCAAGACAGTAGCAATACTAATCACTAATACATACATACTTTTCCAATTGTCTTAGACTGTCTGGACAGTGATTTGACATTTGCTGGCAGAAATTTGATGTTTTTTTCGCTCAAGAAAAAACAAGTTAGAGTGCTCTATTCGGATGTGCCGAATCTTTGATACCCTCCACCGACAGTTCGAATATTTCAGGAGTGATATTTATTTTATATCTATTTAGTATTAATTTATCTTTAAAAACACACACATTAGCTTTAAAATTGGTTGCGGTTTAGACCTATATTAAATTATTGACCGACAATCTTGAGTAAAATATCTTGATTCATAACAATAAATTTTAATACAGTGCACACTGGTAAATTCCGGCCAAAAAGGTTTTTATTTTTTTTTTTTTTTTTTTTTTTTTTGTTTTAATTTTAATAAAATTTTGATGACAGATTATAGCGAACACTTCAAAACATACAACTCGTTTCTTATTTTGGCTCTTGGATAACTATTTTACTGTTAATACTGGAGCAAAGTAGATAATTTTTTTCTTACAAATTTAAGGTTTTCAAAGTTGATTTTTGTACTCTGAAATAAAAGTAAGCTATGATTTTCTTTAAAGTATTCTTTGAAAATAAGCACGTTGTGTTTAAACCGTATTAGTAATTAATCATTCCATGTTATAATTGTGATTTTGTGCGCGGTTTATTTTTGGATAAGTGAAGTGATTATGAGTTACTTTAAAAATAAATAAAACCTGAATTAAGCCAAATTTAAATAGACCATAACAAAAAAGGTGGGGCTAGGGGAGGTTAAGTGATAATTATATCTAGTACTGTTAAGTATCAAAAGTAGGTAAAGGGTGGTTAAATTGTAAGGGCCGATGTTGAATGTGAACCACACCTAAACGCCAAGTTTTTTTCCGAATTTTATTTGACATTTCTCTATTTCAGACTTACTCAATTTGAACCATGGAGAGATACACAATCCAACAACGTGTTAAAGTTATCCAGACTTATTATGAAAATGGATGATAAATTTTCACCTCAGTGGATTTGTCAATAAACAGAATTTCCGCATTTGGGCGAATAATAATCCAAGAGTGATTGTCGAAAAACCAATGCACCCACAAAGAGTGACTGTTTGGTGCGGTTTATGGGCTGGCGGCATCATCGGGCCGTATTTTTTCCAAAATGAGGCCGGTCAGGCAGTTACTGTGAATGGTGTTCGCTATCGTGAGATGATAACGAACTTTTTATGGCCCGAATTGGAAGATATGGATGTGGACCATATGTGGTTTCAGCAGGACGGTGCCACTTGCCACACAGCTAACGAAACAATGGCTCTTTTGCGCAACAAATTCAATGGCCGTGTTATCTCACGTAATGGCGATGTCAATTGGCCGCCAAGATCATGTGATTTGACACCGTTGGACTTTTTTCTTTGGGGTTATTTGAAAGAAAAGGTGTACGTCGATAAGCCAGCAACAATTCAAGAGCTAAAGGATGAGATAATTCGGCACATTAACGGCATAGAACCTCCATTATGCCTCAGGGTCATCGAAAATTTGGACCATCGGATGGAGGTGTGCCGCAGTGGTCGCGGCGCCCATTTGGCCGATATTTTGTTCCATACATAATTGAGTAATACCAATATATCGTAATAAAATAAAATTACAATAATTTCCTAAATAGTTTGTGTTTTAAATCTACATCGGCCCTTGAAATTTAACCACCCTTTACTATACATTTCAGCTGAAATGGGTAAAAACGGGTAAAATCAGTAGCATTATGTCTCGCGATCTGACAGAGGTAGACGTAAAATTCAAAAAATACCACTATTGAATCGAAAATTGAATTGTCATGTGTTTGATGCTTTCTTGAAATTTGCACATTTTGGGTATAAAAAAGGGCCAAAATATAATTTTGGTACTTTTTTGGTAATCCATTTATCTCCTTAAGTAATAAAGATAAAAATAAAATTTTAATTGTGTTCTCTTCTCTTTAAAAGCTCTCATTAAAATTTTGGTACCTTTTGGAAACTCGAATATATAAATATCGTTGGTACTTTTTTTATTAAGCTGTTTTTATTATACCCACACCACAATAGTGGAAAGGGTATAATGCATTTGTGCTGATGTGTGTAACACCTTAAAATATGGATCCTAGACCCACCGTAAAGTATAACGATCGACTCAGAATCACTTTCTTATCTAACGATGTCCGTCCGGCTGACTGGCTAGCGGGCTGTCCATGTATTCTTGTGCGCAAAGTACAGGTCTCAATTTTGGAGATAAATTGATAAATTGAAATTTGGCACATAGATTGTAATTGGCACAAGCAAGAAGCCTGTTGAAAATGGGCTGAACCGAAGGAACGCGAGGGGAGGTTGGGGGCAATTTCTGCCTCTCAGAAACTATTGAACCTATTTTAATGAAATTTAAAACATAGATAGAAAGGTATTCATATAGACACCTTAGGTATGCATTTTTTAAAGAATAGGACCAAGAGGGGGATAGGGGGCAATTTCTGCCTCTCAGAAACTGTCAAACAGATTTTAATGATATTAAAAACATATATTTATATAGATTCATATTCTTATAGACACATAAGCTATGCAGTTTTCAAAAATAGGACAACGAGGGGAGGTAGACAATAGATTTTAATGAACTTCAACACATAGATATTTCCTTATTCATATGGCCACATTAGCTATGCATTTTTTCAAAACAAGGTCCCAAACAGTTACACTTGCAAATATTTGTTCTTCTATACCGTGGTGTAGGGATTCACATGGCCGGGCTTGACCGACTAAACTTTCTTACTTGTTTTAATACTGAATATATGCCCAATATTTGAATGCTAAATTTCAGCTATTTACTGAAAGAAATAAGAAAGCTATGAAGGTTGACCGTAATTGAGCAGTGTGCACACTAGTCAATTCCGGCCTTAATTAATCTAAATTTTAGAATTTTGATGAAAGTGTAATGGTAAATTATAGCTAACACAAAACAGTACACAATTTAACTAATTTTTTGATTATTAGATAACCATATTATAACTGCGTTTTTAGTGACCTCATCTATTACAAATGAAGGTTCCTAAACAATCCCCCCTCACCCATCCCACAGGAGCACAAGTTGGATCCACGTCTAAGGTATGTAAAGATATATATACATATGTTTATGTATATAATCACATAAGCTTACATATTATATTATAACCATATCTATACACAGAAAACAAATTGGTTGGGAAACGGTTGCAGTAATAAAATATTGATCAAGTTACATGATTTATTATTGCAACTATTAAAAATTTAAGGTTCTAACTGATTTTTAATTCTCTTGATTATTAAAACGATGTTCCAACTGAAATATGATTCCTTCAATTCTTTTATTAGTTGTGATAACTAATATAACTTAGTTCTAAAAATTAGTACAAGTGGTTTTAATGAATTTAATTTAATGGAATTTAATACAGGGCAATACTGAATATTGGTCATTGCAATCAATAATTTGCTTTCGTCAATAAATTTTGTAATATATATGTTTATTCATTTACTGCAGCTAATTATTGATTGTTGGAATAGTTTCAATTCGAGTACAACAAATGAAGATATAATTATTCGGAATTCACAACCAGAAAATAGTTAAAAGCCCCAATTGCTTACTAAATTTTCTGTCAAAACATTTGATAGATTAAAATAATTTTTAATTTTATATTCAAAAATTATCTTTGCGATAAAAAATGGAAAATGTGCAAAAACTTAAAAAATAGGGGTAAGTTATTTACGTATTCTTATAAGTTTGTACAAATACACGTACATAAGTATGCATGTATTATTTTTTTATACCCTGCAAATTATATTGGACTACTTGATCAATTTTGATACTGGGCTGGTCCAATGTAATGCACGTATGGACCATGTCATTATTAAGAAGAGTTTGCAGTGAAACGACATGTCTTCGTTTTTTAACGACATGTTTTCGTTTTGAAACGATTTCAAAGCTAATGCTCTGGAGTATACCATGGAGTAGTTTTAAGACTTGTCCTTTGTAATGCAAGCTGGGTTATATGGTCCTGCCCTAGGACATCGTACTGTTAAGTTAGCAATTTTTTCCATTCATTGGGATTACCTTTGGACAAGTCCTTGCCTCTTATAAACTACATTTGACCCGTTAAAAAAAATATATTGATAACGACAATCAAATCTCTTGTTATGAACACCAATTATGTGTTAATTCAGTTGCAGCTATCATATATTCGGGTATAAGCACAGTTTTGTTTCTAATAATCATACGAACAACTATCAATATCTGTTGTTATGACTGATAGTGTACTAAAATTCAAAAGTTGCTATCAAAAATATTATGCTCAGAAACGAAATTTTCAGTATGGGATCTAAGGCAAATCATGGACCGTATATCATAAAATTGCATGACATTTTTTCTGGCCATATGAAGTTGGAATCAATTTTACCGCAATAAATATATCTGCTACGGTTTTAGGCGTACATATTTAATTAATTTACCCGAGTGGGCTTTTTAATGGGCCTATAATAAATTATAGAAAGATCATTACGAAATTTATTAGTGTGATTTGTTGTTATATAAAGCTGGGAAATATTAAATTTTATTCTGATATTATTATTAATAACGGTTTTAGACGTACTTAACATTTGCCGGGAGTAGGGTTTATATGGGGCCTAGGGTAAATTATGGACCGATCTTCATTAAATTTTACAGTGTCATTTCTAGTCCTAAAAAACTGCAACTTGCCAAATTTTGACAGATAGCATTAATAATTACGGTTTTAGGTGCACTAAATTGTTTTCCGGGAGTAGGGTTCATATGGGGAACAGTGTCATTTGTAGTCCTAAAAATCTGTGACGTCGTAAATTTTGTTATGACAGCATTAATAATTACGGTTTTAGGCGTACTAAACTGTTTTCCGGGAGTGGGGTTTATATGGGGCCAAGGGAATATGGACCGATCTTCACGAAATTCCACAGTGTGATTTCCAGTCAAATAAAACGAATTTTTGCAAAGCCTTATATCATTCCGCGCATTTTTTCACCATTAATGTTAGTTTTTGTAACAAAAATATCAATTTTTTAAACTGGTGTTTCCACATTTTGATTCATAGCTCTGATCCTACTGAACCGATTTTGCTGGATTTCAATTCCAAACTGCTTAGGATAACTACAAGCAATTTGACACCCAGTTTGTTTTTTTCTTTTGTGTTTTTCGAAAGTGAGCGTGTTTTCAACAGACGGACTGACGGACAGACAGACAGACGGACATGGCTAAATCGACTTAGAATTAGTCAAGGAGCCAGAATATATATACTTTATTGGGTCTGAAATGAATAATAAAAAAGTTTCAGACGGAATGACAAACTTAGTATACCCACTTCACAACTTATAAGGATGGAGGGTATAAAAAAGTGGAAGGCAATGGGAAATGGGAATATGGCTAAAACTTGCAGAACTTGGAAACAAACCCTAAAATATATTTGAAGTTGCTAAATCGGTTAAAAAACAAAATGTCGGGAAAAACAAAAAAAAAAAAATTTGAAAAAATAGAGAAAATTCGCGAAGATTTTAGATACATATTTCAAACAAGCCACACAATTTATTAAAAGCACCTAAAACTATAAGGAATGGCAAAAATTCGATAAAGGTTGCTTAATTAGCGGAAATTCGCAAACATTTGCTAATAGAGGTATGATAGCAATGTCTACTATTTATTAAAAGTATTGAAAGCTGTAAAGATTCACAGGGAAAAATCGTTTCTTCGCGAGCATGGCTTTAATTCGCGAAAAATTGCAATCTTGGAAAAAACCCTAAAATTAATTTAAAATCGGTTTAAAATACAAATTTTCGGAAAATAAAAAATAAAATTTTTTTTCCAAAAATAGCGAAAATTATCGAAAAAAATTTTAATTTTTCAAACAAGCCATAAAATTGTTTAAAAGTCCCTAAAAGTATAAGGAATGGCAAAAATTCGGTAAAAATTGCTAAATTAGCGGAAATTCCCAAAAAATTGCTAATAGCGGCTTGATAGCAAAGTCTAATAGTTATTACGAATCTTTAAAACTGTAAACAATCCGAAAACTTACAGGAAAAATTGCATCTATCGGGAACATGGCTAAAATTACACTGTGGAACAAATTCAGTTTAAAGTTAGGTCGATTCTGAGAGTGAGGGGTGAAAATAGAGGCTTAATTAGAAGACCCGTATCGCGGCGTTTGTTTATGTTAGTTCGAATTTTGTTTTTATCGACCTTTAACTTTTGCAGTCAAATGCCGATTTTCAGCATATTGTTTATATGGTTTTTTGCCTATAAATCGTCGATTAATTGATATTTTTTAAATTTGTAAAGGCCAAACTATTGCTTGAGACCTGTGCAACAATTAAAATTAATTAACAATTAAAAAATGCTTATCAAGCAAAATGTTGGAAAAATTATTTGTTTTTCATGCTTTTTGAAAATATTTTCCACAAAACTAAGTCTTTTTGCTTTCTCTTTAATCTAAAATATGCTTCTCAGTTTCTTCAATAAATTTCATTTGAAAAGAAAACAATCATAATGTTTACCAGCTTATTATTTTTACTCTAACGTAAAGTTTATTAACTTGTAATTTCTATGTTGAATATTTAAAGTTTAAATTTTAAACTATATTACATATTACTCTCTCTTATTTTAAAATACTCAAACAATTTCTTTATACATAGAACTTATACGTAGAACTTCGCAAATTTCTCTTTATTGAAGAAAATATAACGTGATAACCTTAATATTACTCTCTTAAAAAATACTCAACAATTTTTTTAATTTTGTTTATATTCAAAATTCCTCCTTATGGAAAATACATTGGGAGCAAAAACAGGCAGAATTTTTTGCTGCTTTAAATCAAAAAAAGCAAAATGCTCCCTCTGTGGTATATGGGAAAAAATGAATGGGGAAGCAGAATTTTTGCTGCTTTTAATGAAAAGCTAAATGCTCCCTCTGTGGTATATGGGAAAAAAACGAATGGGGAGGCAGCATTTTTACTGCCTCCCCATTTCCCTACTACTTTAATATTAATTTACTTCTCATTTTTTATCTACCAATTTTGTTCAGTGTTGGTTTTGAAGAAACATTGAAAAATGTAGAGTTAAATATATTTTTTTTTTTGTTTTATCTGAAAGAGAAATACTTTTGCTATTTTAAATTGTTATTTTAGTAGGCATTGACTTTCTTTTCTAATTATTGAGACCATTGTCGTACACTAGTCAGGAAATTTGTAAAGAGGTTATATTTAGAAAGCAAAAAATAATAAATTCGGTGATCAGGCGATTTTAAAAAAATTGTATGTATTGATACAGACGTACATAAGTGTTTACTTGAAAAAAATATTCCAAAAATAAATTGCGTTGTTCTTTTGTGGACCTTTTTCGGTTGTCGAATAAAATCGACATTTACCTTAAGAGGTTGTATTTTTTTTTGTTAGTAAGCACTACAAAATAGTGTTTTTATTTAAAAATTATAACATTTTCTCTGCGGATTTTCATAGAAAATGGAAAAATTAAATAATGATCAGATAATGGCCATGTTAGAAGCTGCTTAGGACGTAATTAAAGATGGTGATGATGACGTCATATACGAAATCCCATAAGTGTAATCAAAGGATATTGTGCCTGCCGAGCAGAACGTTATAACAAAGGAAAATATTGAAACCGTCCACTGAGCTCCGAGGTTTCCACTTGTATTAACTCCTAAAAGCAATATAAGTTGGTTAACAGTTCGAATACCCGAAAACCATGGAGGCATTATTTTGTGTCACTGTCAGAAAACAACAGCATGTGCGAAATTGCTACACCGTTTTCATATTTAAATAAATATTTAACGGATAAATGGTAAAAAATCAATTTTTTTCTTTTATTTCCGTACAAAAGACAAACATATATACTTAACATTAGGTATCCTTGAAGGTCAATGTCGAATATATTCGACATTCCCTTAAATTCAGGGGAGCGACTTGAAACGAAATCTAATATTTTTCCCGGCATTACCTTAAATACAAACTTTCAGATTTTTATCTCGCGACAAATTATTTTTGACACTGAAATGGTTAAATATGTCAAAAACGACAGGAGTTTATAAACAACAAGCTTAAAAAATCTAGGATTTATGCCATCTAGACCCTCAGTATTTGATTTAATGGAAAATACACTTTTTTGAACTTCCGCTTGATCAACACATCTGAAGCAAAAACTGTATATAAATGGCACGATGTGAAATATTTGTGAATTTTGTGTGAAATAATCGATGTTGCTCAACATTTTTCACAAATAATTAGTATTGTGGTTATTTTGTTGAACTATTTATGGTTTTTAATCCAAATTTTTAACATTTTAATAAGGCTTAAGCTCATCAAATTTAATTTTCATTAAATTATTTTTATGAAGAAAGGAATTTTACAACATGAAAATTAGGTAATTAAAATTGTTATTGATAATCTTTCATTCTTGACCGTGGCCGGGGCTCGAACCCTGGCCGGCCGGTTGCCATGACATGTTTCGATCGCAACCACTCGATCTCCTCAGATGGATTTGCCGTCTTACACTCACAGCCATCGACGACTGCTGACGTCAATAGTCAAACATCAATCCATTTTAATCCAAATTTGAACAGAGTACTGGACTATAGTTGGCAATTTTGTTGGCTATTTTTGCTGCGTCATGACTTATTTTTGAAATTCGCTAAATTCAATACAAAAAAAAAAATAATATTATTTTTATTCGACACAATAGTCGAGTTGCCACCCGTCATTAGCGAAACAGCTTTGCCCCTAAGATTTAAGATAAGAGAAATTTAAAAGTCTATCAGAAATAGCAAGAAAGAACCTGGTTATGATAAAATAAGTAAAAAAATGATTATCGAGCTTCCCCGCATGACAATAAAATTAATTCTTTTAATTTTTAATTTAATTTAACAACAATATACTACCCTTCAGGAAGGAAGGTCTCACTAGTTACTATGATACTTAAGATTATTAGCTTATTATCTAACATATCAAAGCTATTTGAGAATCTGTTGGTTTCTAAATTAATTCCGATTTTGGACGAAAATTAACGTTTACCAAATCATTAATTTGGATTTAGAAAGAACCATAGCACAATCGAACAAACACACAGACTAGTAATTGTAAACTTAGTAGAGTAAAAAAAACATTGTTCCACACTCTTCATTGATGTTTCTCAAGCTTTCGACAAAGTCTGGCATGAAGGCTTAATACATAAGTTGAAGCTAAACTTACCCGTAAACACACATAAATTGTTAGAAAATAACTTAGTCGGTCGAAAGTTTGTTATAAAAGAGGTAGATTTTTTAAGTTCAACCCAACCGCTAAATGCTGGAGTCCCACTGGGAAGTAATTTAGGGCTAATATTGTATTTGTTATATACTTCAGACATGCCAACCAACAACTACACCCACACATCAACTTTTGCCGATAATACAGCATTTCTAAGCATCTTAGAAAACCGCTACGAAGAATCTAGATACCTACAGGCCATATATATCAATTGAAAAAATGGTCAAAACAATGAAAAATAAAGGTGAACGTACAAAAATGCATACACATAAAATTTACTTTGCGTAGAGAGTCATGCCCCCCTATTAAAATCAATAACCAAATAATACCACAACATTCGAATGTAAAATATCTCGGTATACATTAAGATAGACGTTTAACGTGGAAATGCCATATAGAGGCAGATTTTACTCAAATGAAACTAAAAGCAATTCAAATAAATAAATTGATTGTAAACTTCAAATTTACAACTCTATCTATAGTTGGGCACTGCCTCGGCCTCCAACATAGAGATAATACAAAGGCGTCAAAACAAAATTCTTCGAATCGTTACGCTCGCACCTCTGGCATGAAAAAAACTCGAACATTCATAAAGACATCGATGTACCATCAGTAAAATCGATGATCACAAAATATGCAATTAAATTCTTAAAAAGGCTGGAGTCGCACCCAAACCCACTAGCTTGAAATATTTTAAATGATGGTGGCCACACTCGCTTAAAGAGAAGAGATACTACAGCACTTATCCGATCAGAAGAGCGCTAAACACTGATGTGAACGAGAACTGTTTTTAGGAGTACTGTCGTCTGGCATTGGCAGGACGCAAACCTTAGAATTAGATTAATTATTGTTAGTTCATATAAATTATAAAGATTCAATAAATAAATACGAAAAAAAATAAAGTTTTATTCTAGTATTTTTATGTATGAAATATGTATGGTCAGTAGTTGAGACTTAATGTTGAAATGGCAAATGAAGCTATTAAAAATCCTCGAGAAAATTTGTGGCAAAGCATCAGTGCACAAAATTTTTTTAAAGTCTCTTTAACCTTATAGAGTTAACAGAAGCATACAAACATGTATGTTAATTCACTTAAAACTTTTATTTACAACCTTTATGATATTCTCAACAAATAATTGACTTGAAAATTCATTTTAACTTTCTACTTAAGAGAAGTTTCTTTTATTATTTGACATCCTTAAATGCCATTAGCGAAGAAAACAAGAAGAACCAAACATTTCCATTAGCAATTTTTTTCCATTACCATGACGAGCGAAGAATATGCTTATGAATTTGACATATAATCTTCTATTGTATTCCATAACAACATAACAAATATAATTAATTACATTTAAACTTTTAACAAAACTGGAAATTTTCATAAAATAATAATAGTAAAATATGGTTTCCCTCCGACTGCAAATACTAATTGTATTTATTAGCATATTTGAAGGGAATATTAACAAACATATGCATAAACAGTGGTAATGAAACAGGAGCAAAAAGGCCTAATAGAAGGCCTTATTTTGAATTTATAATCCATGTTGGTTGAATTTTTATTTGTATATAGCATAGATTGTCATTAGGAACAAGGATAATAACTAGCAATTGCTGATCCTTTCAAAAAATTTCGAGATCAAGAAAGTTCAGTGAGAACTTTTTCTTATCTCCTTCTACAAATGGAAAAGAAAGTAGTGTATGTGTATTGCAGTGTTGCCAATTAAGCATATTTTAATCTTGTTGAATAACCTATTAGCTACTTTATTTAGGCCACTTTTTTATTGCAAAATTTTCGTCAAAATTCCAAAAATGGTTTTACTAAATAACACTGGTTTACAGCCAAAAATACCAAGAACGCCACATGCCTAGATAAGTTAATTGGGAACTCCTGAACACGAAAAACGCTGTAATTTTTTTTCTAAGTACCGTTTTTTATATAACGGTACTTTTGTGTTTTTCGGTGTACGGTCCCACTTAAACCCAACCGATCAAGATAAATAGCATATCGTTGGAAAGGTAATTGAATGCCTTTTCAGTTGATATGCTTAAAAGTTCAAAATGTGCCTATTTTTTAAGTTTTTTACTTTTCGGTTAAGCTCCACAAGGGTTTAAGTGGGACCATACACCGTAAAACACAAAAGTACCGTTATCTAAAAAACGACACTTAGAAAAAAAATTACAGCGTTTTTCGTGTTTAGGAGGTCCCAATTAACTTATCTAGGCATGTGGCGTTCTTGGTATTTTTCCAAATTAAAAATTTGTAAAGCAGTGTAATTTATAAATGCGGCGATTGATACCTTAAGTAGATTTTGCGCTTCATAAAAAATTTGCATTTTCAGGTATTGAACAGTTTTAGTTCTGTACAGGGTTTATTTTAAAATTCTTCATTTAAATTAAAAAATTACCTTTTATCTACACTGAAAGAATTTTCTTCACAGATCCAATGGATTTTGAAATTAATCCAATTAAAAATTACATTAAAATGCAACCTATGTAACGTTTCATTGGATTAAAGAAGAATGTTACATTAGCCTCCCTTAAATGAAATGTTTCATAAAATCGATAAAAATTTTCATATGTTTAATGACATAAATTCATTAAATTACTGATTAAATTTGATAATTTTTATGACCACATACATATATATTTATGTTTATTTATTTCAGCCATTTCAATATGCGTTTTGAGTTGTTGTGAATTTTATTTTTGTTTTTCCTGTTTCAAAGCATCAAGTTATATTAATTTTATTTCATTTATATATTTCTGCTACATCATGTTATGTTCTCCTTGTATAAGCTTACGTTTTAGTAAATTGTATTTAATTCATTTTTCAGCCCGGGACGACCATCATCTTGCTTCTTTCCATTTTGCTGGCTTGTACTACTACGTAAATTTTGTGTATTTAAATTAACAATTAAAGAAAAAAGAATGTGAGAATTGTTTGCTCTTGTTTTTTCTTTCTCGTTGTATGTTTTTGAACCTATTACTAACATTAAGCTAAATTCAGTGTTTCGTTATGAATTTTTTCATTGATGTTATGAAACATTGAAATTTAAAATTTTTTTCATATATTTTCATGTCTATCGCTTAAAATGGAATTAAAAAAAAAAACGTTTTTACAGCAGTTATAGGAAGAAAATATTTTCTAGTTACAAGTATTTTGAAGTTAGAGAACTTTATCTTGTTTTCATTGATTTAGTGACATTTTTCATGGAAATTGTGAAGTTACTCTTTTTTCATTAACTGAAAAATATTTGAATACATTAATTAATAGTTCATTTCAATCTTAAAAAACCTATTGAAATAATGTATAACAATTAGTTGAATTTTTCTTTTGAAAGAGATATTAAGTTGTCATTAATTTAATGAAAATTTTTACCAAATTACGAAACTCAATTTCGTAGTGGTAATGAAATTGCTTCATTATTTCTGTAAAATTTTATTCCCGTAATGAAATTTTTCACTGGATTAAAGAAAAAAAATTATTGAAATTTATTCATTAGATTTATGAAGCATAATTCTTTCAGTATACAATGTTATTACTAGAATCAATGACTAATTTTATCACTTTTGGTAAGTTGTTAAATTGTTTGGCCTTTTCTCGTCAGCATTTAAAAATTTTTGGCTGTAGAGATTGACAATACTGGAATAATGCATTTTTCTAAAGTCCTTTAAAAGGCAATCGAGTGTCTTCGATACCGACCTCTTTGAATAGGCTTGTTTTACTGAAGGAAAGCATTTTATAAGGCCCTATCAGAAGATTGGCAATACTGGAGGTCCAACAATATTCCTTTTAATGTGTTTCATCCTAATTTAGCTTGACAAATATGATTTTAATAAAAAATTATTTTAAAATTTCTGAAAAAGTGATAGATTATTGCAAGGACGAAAAAAATTTGTCCAAACGAACTTTTCCCATTTTTATTCATAAATATTCTTTATTAAAACCACATTCGGCAGACCTTGCTTTGATTCATTCCTAAACATCATTGTTCAGTTTGTTTCCTGAGCTTTAATGAACCCGTCCCGCTTCTTACTTTGCAAGAAGCCTCTGTTACTTGTTTGACACATCTCTCTACGCACTGTCCATGACACGGTCACTTTGGAACTTCCATTGACTCTTCAACAAACTTTCTTATTCTATGATATTTTGAGTTTGCACGTAAGTGGAGATCATATACTTTTGCTTCCCTGCGGGAAATTTGTGTCAATTGGTCCAACAGACTGGCCCTGGGAACAAGAACAAAAGGAAAGAACTCATGATCAAAGAAAGGAGAACCAATCATGTAACTGGTTAATGAAGTACTAACAGGTAGAAAAAGTAATGAATTACAGTACAGTCTTCACTGGTGGCATGACACATATTTTGAGACTTTCTAAAATTTGGTTATTGAATTTAATTCTAGGGCTTGTTTATTGAAATAATACGTCATTGTAGTAGCTGATACTAAATAAGTTCATTAAAAAAATATGTGTGAGGGGTCAAATGGTGACAATTGACCCCCTCCAACGACAACCCCATGTACAAGTGATAGGGTCTTATTCATTTAAAGTGTTAGAACTTGTTGTCAACAAGAACAATTCTTCGAAATAAAAGTAAAGAAAGAGTTGTTATGTGTTGCGTGTGCTTTTTGCTACGTTTCTTTTTTAATTTTTTTTACTACACTACATATATAATAAGGCAGGGTCTGGCCAGCGGGATACAATATGCACAAAATTTTCATTAGGCCAATTGCCACTCCAAATTTACACGTTTTTATCTTTTTTTGTAAAAAATACACTTGATTGAGGAATACATAAAGTTTCTTTCTAATATATTTAAAAATTATATGAAAAAACTCGATAAAAGCAAAAAAATTCCTGACCAGGCCCAGGAATACACTTAAGGGTTAACTTTACTGCAGATGTTATCCTAGGGCGAAAAAATTTTCTAGATTAAAATTATCTTCTTTCCTTATTTCAATTCCCTTCCAGACCCCTGTAATCTTTGTTTTTGGTCCTCCGAGCATAAAAGTGTCCGAAGCACTATTTTACTACATGCGAACCACGATAAATGCTGGCTTGTTTAAGTAACAATATCTGCTACTTCCTAACTCTGAGATCTTAGGAGATTTAATTGAAAAGGCATTTGTCGTGGTCCCAATTGAATTTCGATTTTATTGTAAATTACCAGGGATAAAGGCCAACAATGTATTCCACAAAAAGTTGTAACATCTTCAAGTTTTGAAATCCATATGCGACAAATCCTATTTGCAGTTTTTAACCACTGAGAGTGGGGCTTACTGGACCTATACATAGAAAAAAAAAAATAAAAATTTATTTCACTTAAAAAATTTGTTTGTTAATTAAAAAATTACCTGAATTTGCACCAGAAAACAAATTAATAGTATCAATTAAACGATAAATTCACTTTAATTATTAAGATTAAGAGCTTAAAGGCTCATTTAGTCTTTACTTTCCGTTTCTGTTCTGTTCCGTGCCGTTCTGTTACGAAATTGTTACAGTTACTTTTTCTGTAGCAACTTATCAGCCATTTATGACAATTTTATTAGTTTTGCACCGTCCATTGTTTTATTTCAATAAATTTAATGCACATAAATTTGAAGAAATTAAATTTTATGAATTCTTAAAATCAAAAAACAGTTAATTTCAATATAAATATGTATTTTTTATTATTTATTTTGCTGTCACTTACAATTACTTAACAAGTTTTTGATTTTAACAAACTGAACCGCAACAGAACAGAAAAACTAATCAATTTCACAGGTTTTTTAAAAACAGAAACAAATCAGCTGATTCGTAACAGAACAGAAAGTAAAGACTAACTGAGCCTTAATTCACTTGATTGAACGTTTAATTTACTTGATTATATTTTTAATTAGAACTGATTTCTATTTTTATAAAAAACTTTTAACGTTTATTTAAAACCAATATTTCGGCACTTCCTTGAGTGCATTCTTCAGTGTTTTTTTCTTAATTTATAAATTTTTAACAAATTATAACAAATTTAACAATAACTGACATATTAAAAAAATTTTAATTCAAAAACAAAAAATATTTTTCAAATCAAACTTGATCTATTACAATATATTTGAAATAATAAAGGCCGAACAAAATACATAATATAAAACTGATTTTATTTTTGTTTAATGCCTTAATTGGTGAAACATTTTGTAGAATTTTTTCTGTGTTGTAAAGACAATCTGACAATATGACAATATGGAAGGAATGATCTGACAAATGAGGGATTGATTTTAAGCTTATTTGCAGTATCAAGCATGTTGCTAATCATTCCACTCAAATTGTTGTTGTACAAAGTTTTTTTACCCAACTCTGTAATCGAATGCCGCACAGGTAGCTCATTAAGGCTAGTTTTCACTATCTCACAAGTCTTACGTATTCCATAATACATTGTGAGATAGAAATCTATCTATGCAACTGTCAAAAAATCTAATTTAACATGTCAGTTTGTGTTCACACCATCACACAAAGTATAAACACTCACATATGAAATAAAATGCAGCCCTGATCCAATGAAAAGTATTATTGTTTAGAAATTTTTAAAAAAACGATGAAGTCGTATGGGATGTCAAACTTTTTTCATAATACTTGCCATTTTCGTGACACATTGCATTCACACTATCACACTTTGTCATATTACTTGAGTTTTTGACATGTATTAATACAAAGTATAAAAGTGTAATATAGCCTTTAGTGTGAATTGGTGTAATGGACCCTACAGAAGATAACGGCAAGCGAATGCCTTTAAGAACGACTTCTTGGAGAAGGCCTTTAACAAAGGCTTTTGTGTACTGTTACTTACACGCATATATATGCATGTAATTATGTTAAAGTATTTGCTCACATGTGTATGTAATTTATGAATATACCCTGAAGGAAACCTGGGTGCAAGTGACTCCAAGTCACCAGTTTTGTCGACTATTTTGGTGACATTGTCAACGAAGTGTCTACACCACACTACATTTGCCACTATATTTGGCTTTATTACGAAAACAATTTTATCAATAACAACTGCGAAGTACAATTAATATAAAATTTAAAGAAATAATAAAAAAAAATTGTATTCGTACCAAAAGTGTAGACTACATGTACTAAAATGTACTAGTGATTCTCTGGTTCCAATGTCTACATATGTTCCCAAAGGAACTACCTAGTCAGTACCTAGTCAGTAGTACCAACGTCAGTAGTAGATTTCCAATGACACGCACATGTTAAATGTCTATAGTAAATAACATTGTCTGGGGTATAATAAGTCACTAGTACTGGTGACTGTGTCAATAGTGAATCAGTACAGATTCACTAGTGACATTTCCTGCAGGGTATGTATGAATGTATGTATGTATGTATGTATATTGTTTATATAAATATATTTCAAACTCAATGAATTTTGATAATAATAAAGTTTCCTAGAAGGCCAAAACATATTCTCTACTCAAACTTTTATCCATATTTGTCAGTCTGTCTGTCTATCTGCCAGCATATAAGGTTTTTGTTGTATTCTACTTATGTTTGAAATAGTTTTATTGGTCTTGATGAGCATAATTTGTTTAATAACCAAATTAGCAGCAGCAGTTTGTAGCTGGAAGGCATAAAATTATTATGGCTTCTTGTATTCAAAATCCACAAAATCATAAATATACCTGCAAGAATATAAAGTGATGAATGAATATGTAAAGATCTAAATATGTATTTATGTATATCGATGTATATTTAAGTGCATGTACAAAATATGTCTTGATATGTAGAAATTTATCTGACTGTATATTAGGGAGGTTCAAAAAAGAACAAATATATTTTAAAAAATATGTTTGAATATGAGGTAAAATATTTTTCGAATAGTTTAAAAAGTCTTTGACACAGAGCAAAAAAAAAACTTTTTAAATGTTGAACGAAATTGTTAGAATTGTTAACGATATTCCACAACATCTGTTGTGAAATATCAAATTGAAATGTCAAAATTGTGTTGTAAAATAGAGAACAATAAGATCTCACACAGTTGCTTAGTTTTCTAATTTTTTAATTTATTTATAAGTGACTGTGGGTTCAATAAATTTATAATTAAAAAACAAAGTATTTATTGAAAAAAATAATTATCTAGCAAGAGTTAAGTTATTTAAAAAAATTCTAGCGAATAATTGCTTTTGCCAGAGAGTTATTTAAGGTTAATAAAACGAAAATTATGAACAAATGCAAATAATTTATGCATTTCTTTAAATTGTTTTATTTAATAAAATATCACCTTATTAACTAAATGAAACGACAAAAACATAAGTCATTGTAACAACGTTATTATTATCAAAATAAAACAGTAAATTGTCAAAAGAACGGCTGTCAACAAAAAACAAACAATTAGCAGTTAAAATGCGAATTTTTGCATAAAACGACAACGAGGTATTCTTAAAATTTTGATACCATACGTAATCAAATTAGCACAAATATTACTTTTCCTTTCTTTTCTAATTGGTCATTTACATCACTCACTCATTAGTCTCGTTGCTAAAAATGAAAATATTTAAGTTTTCACTTTCTGCAGAGTTTTGTTTAAATTCAAATTAAATTTGTACATCGCACATACCTGTTGTAAATAGACGGTAAACTTCGTTAGCTAGGTGATAAAAAGTATAAAGCTTACTCACTTCTGCAAGTGATCAGAAAAAAGAAGAGTTTTGTTAAATTTATTGTACACTGTATAAAATATAAGAAATAAATAAATTGTTTTTTATACCTCCCTAATTTTTATGCAAATTTATAGACAATTAAACGCATAAGGACTTAAATCATTGTCATCAATAGTTGGTTAGATTTCAAATGCATACATATACTTTATTTTCTATGTATTGATAAACACATACATGCATATATACATATGTATACATTTAGTGGTTAGGGGTAACAATAGGTCAGCAACATTAGGTCCGATTAATAATTTTGATTGCGACAAAACTTAAATGTAAGTGCAGATTTGATCCTTTAAATTATTAGTTATTATGGGATAGGGTATTATATATTGAACCCAAGATAAGTTCTAAATTAGTTCAATTATGGTAAGAGAGGATAGAAAAATATTATAAATAAATATAAACGATATTTATAAATAATAAAATTTGCAGCGAGTTTGTAACCTAAATTAAAAATAACTTCTTAACAACGATTTATGCACTCAGAGAAAAACCTTCGTAAATATAACGATTTTCTACATTCTTACAGTGAATTTTTGAGCCAACGTAGCGCGTCATTCCCGCTACGAAAATCGTTTCGTTAAGCTCAAAATTGCCAAAAATAGATTAATTCTATACCATTCATTTTACAAAACAACGTAAGTTTTCATTATCGAAATGTAATGCATCATTAACGCAATGAACTCACTGATTTAATATGATGTAACTTGTCATTAATGGAATGAAATCTTTTCAATTATTTAAAAAAATTGTTTCATTAATACAATAATATTTTTTTATTAATAATAAATTTTATATTCCCAAATATAACTTTGATGAAATTTTTGATTGTTTTACGTTAATACAGTGAACAAATTTCATAAATTTTACATTTATTCAATGTTATGGTTGTTTATTTCAGCCATTTTTTCAAATGTGCGTTTTGAAGAATTGTAATTTTATTTTGTTTATTTCTTATTCCTGTTGCTAAGCAAGTTATTATTTTATTTTGTATTTATATGCTTGTTACATCATGTTATGGTCCAATTTTCATTAGCTTAACTTTCAATGACAGTGAAGTAAGTATTTAAATGCATGTGATTCATTTTCCACCCGCAACGACTTTCAAAAGCATTCATTCCGTTTTACTGGCATCTACTACCACGAAAATTTTGTGTATTTAAGTTAACAATTGAAAAAAAATGTGAGCATTTTTAACACTTGGTTTTTCTCTTTCGCTGTTTGTTTCTGAGCCTTATATGATTAATTTTACTAAATGGATGACGTGATCATTGTTTATGAGTTTTGATATTTTTGTGTTCTCATATTAATATAATAATAAGTCCCGTTAGATTATGTTTATGAAAATTTAGTTATTGGGTTGATAAGTTTCGTAACATTTTAAATTAAAAATAGTAACTATAATGATTTTGTATAGTTACTATTTTTTAATTCTCTTTGTTTCTAACGCACTTTTCTCTCTTGTTTGTTTGATAAAGCGTTGCAAGTATTGTTGCCAGAACTTTTAGAGGTAAAATTAGCAAAGAACCATAAATTAAAATCATCATAAAATCTGCGCCAAGATTTGAAAAATCTTCAATAAATCCTCACAACACCTTTTTAACATGTTTTTTTTTTTGTAGTTTATTTTGAAAAAGATATTATAATTCATTTCAAAATATTCAAAATATACGGCCAATATTCTGAAACTTAAAATCGATTGAAAGTAGTTATTGTAAAAATCTATAAGTGCTCCTCGAAACACGAGGTATAAAAAAGGAAATATTTTTTGAACTTTCAACACAGAAAAGTTTTAAAAATTTGTTCGATTTTAAATTCACTCGTATACGATTTTCAGAACTTTGCTGATAATTTTTGGATATTTTTACATTAAAAATATCTATTAAAATTAAATAACTCAGGCTGAGTAAGGATTAATCACATCTTAACATGTTGTTTAAACTATTTACTGAAAATTTACAAAAGATCAAATATTAAAACTATTAAAGTACATATGAATATATATGTACGTAGGCATATTATTTCGTGTAAAATTAGATGACATAAGTCCGGCGATATTAATGTGTCAAGACAACGCGAATTTTTAAGTAATCAATTGTGAATAAAATTCCTACTAAAGCACTTATGACACTATATTTTTAATGCATTGTTCAAATTTTGGTGAACAGTACAAATATAATGTAATACAAAAATTTACCAAGTGCAAAGAGTTAAGGTGTATTAAGATAAATGGCAAACTGTCAAAAATTTTACTACAGTTATCGATAAAAAATGAAGTTATGTCAAAAAAAAAAAAATATGTAAAATTGATTAACTTAAAATTCACATTTCAAGCTTGAAAAATTAAAAGTGTTGCTGAATCAGCGGTTTATGGGAAAATTCAGCGACTTACCGCTTTTTGTTTTTAGTTTTCTCATAAACAAAAAGTTGGCAGCATTTAATAAAATAAACAAAACAGGGATGGCTAAGTTGTTTCAATTGTACTTTTTTGTTGGTACTTTTTTAATACCTTTTTGTGGTGTTTTTTATGAACATAAATAAAATTAATTTTAACTAAAAATTAAATTTTAACTTACAATTAGGGCAAAAAAGTACAATTTTTAAAGGTTGTTGGTACAATTTTAAAAATTCTCAAAGCCATCCCTGAGACAAAACCATAACAAGCAAGGCGAATTCATACAAGGTGGTCTTATTTTGAAAACGTTTTACAACACTGTAAAATATTTTAACGTTGTGTCAAAAATTCAAGCAAATATTTTATTTTGTTTTCAATTTTAAATTATGTGTTTTGAAATGTAATAACTTAAAAAAGTTTTACATTTAATAATTTCAAGCGAAAATTATAGAATTTATTAAAGATTCCCCAGAACCACTAGAACGGTATACCATTTTGACACAAGGTTAGTTATCAGCTGTTGCTTACGTAGCAAGATAAGTTCACCTGGTGTAAATTCGCCTTGATAACAAGAGAAAAAAAAACTAAAAAACTTTGTTTACATTTTTTATAGTTTGCTCTTTCTTACATTTACTGTTTCTTTCTTTCAATTCTATATCAATTAATTAATAAAAAATGTAGTGTCATAAGGGCTTAATGAATCTATTTCCACACGGTTCTTCCATGCATGGTTAATATGTTTCGTATATCAATGCAAGAAGTGGAAATAGTATAAACATAAGTGACAATGTTAAAAATCGAGCTGAAAAAATCTGCAATTCTAAACCAAAAATCTTCAAATCTGCATTTTGGCCATTTCGGGGTATAAAATCTGCAACATGCAGATAACACTGGTTGCAAACTGTATTTAAAAAGTCGTATAGATAATAAAAACTTACTTTACACGCATGAATTGTAACATTCATTTATGTCTATGGGTACATGTGCTTCGTTTTTTTTTGTATTTGTGCTGGATTTTCATTCCTGAAAATTGTTAAAAAAATATATGAAAAATTACAAAAACTGTGAAATATATCATAGCTTAAATGAAAACGTTATGTTTATAAAATATCGGAAATAAGGCTACAAAAACCACAAAAAAAAACATTTAATTAATTCGTTTTTATATAAAATACTATTATGATCAATAACCAATACATATTTTTTGAATTGATTTCTTAAAAAAATAGAAAAACAATATTTTCTTTGTCGAACGTAAAACTGCATTCTGGCAACGTAAAAATGTCAACTAAATTTGGAGGGTACTCTTATTTCTATAATTATTCAATGAATAATACAAATTTGATTTAAACATACAATTTAAAATTTTTCTAATGGAAACGATGATATATATAATACATCAACATTTTACGTAGCTCGAATGTTACGCGTTACGTACCATTAATGATACAACGAAATGTATAAAAATTCCCGTTTTGGATATTTCTTAGAATTAGTAAAAATTGTATTACTGTGTTGAACAGTTTTGTACCAGTAATGAAGATGTTTATTTCATAAATGAATAGGGGCCAATGAAATGTTTCATTCCAGCAACGAAGGGTATTTCTTTCAGCGTAACAACTTTTTATATCGTTGTCCATTTTCGTTAAAAGATATCGAAACTGTTATTAAAAAGATTTCTGTATGACGTGCTAAATTCCCAATTTTTTCATATTTGATAAATACACTGAAATTTATTGTTGAGGGAAAGCTAGCTTCTATGCGAATCTCACTGGTTGCTTAGGCCAGCTCATCAGGAAACATTTTCCAAAGATTTTAGAAAAGCTTAAAATATTATACAAATAAAACCCTAAAGCGAATAAGAATTATATACACTCAAAGTCAAACTTGTAACAATATCAAAGCTTAAACAAAACATCAACAATAAACAGTGTGTTTATCTCTTCTTACATTCCGCTACAATTGGTGGGCTTTTTTCCGACTCGAATTGTAGTTGTAAGTGGGTAAAAAGAAAAAACAAATTTAAAAAATAAATTGCTTCATTTAATTGTTTTCGTAAGAAAACAATAAAATTTGTATTTCTTATTTAGTTTGTAAAAGTGTGTGTGTGTTTTTTTTTGCTTACGGAAGGCGGATGTTCGGCTTATATGGTTATGTAGTAATAATTACAGCAACAAAATATATTTAAAAAAAATTAATAAATGTATTTCATTGTTTTTAATATAATTTAATAACCATAAAACCTGATAGCCACACTTGCGTAAATTGAATTATTTATTTCTTTTAACATTAAATTTATTTTGTTAATTTTGAATAATAATAAAAAATAAACAAAAATATCAAACGAAAGTTATGATTTCACAGATTCGTAAAAAGCATGAAGAAAGGGTTTTATGTAAGCAATACAGTAATAGATTTACATCAGGTATGAACGTTTTCAGAAAAAAACATGAAGGAAGAGCTTTTGGAAGCAATGATAGTTGTTCATAGATACAAGAACATAGCGCTTACAGATATCCCTCAAACACCCAAGACCGCCTACAGACGGTCATCAGAATAAATAAGTATTGAAGAAAACCTATTTATTTCACGCTGTTACGATGCAAAAAATTTAAATGAGTATTCAATTCTCAGTATAACGGTACCATATGAATTGAATGATTGAGATAGTGTGGAAGAAGGAATCATTCTAGTCTTAATTTTGATGCGAAAAGACAAATAAATTTCAAAATTCATATTTAAATTTCAGGTATTTGAGGGATATCAGTTACTCACAGCTGAATGCAACGAGTGACAACGCGCTTCTTTTTTAAAAAGGTAATGCCTCCAAGTAGGAATTCGCCATATATAAATCATACCTTCTGGAAGCAATTTTGCAAGGGGGAAAATAGCTTCTCTCTCTTACAAAACTGCTTACAAGTAAGCTCCAATTTTTACTGGGATATTACTTTAACATATACGTAAATAACTTTCCACGTTTGACGCACTGCGAAAAGGAAAGGTACTATTTTAATTAAATTTTTCTAATACGCTTTTAACACTGATTATCATCAAACATCTAGCATCAAAGATGTAGAAAATGTGAAACACTGGTTATCAATGTTAACATCTAACATCTTCCATCAAACAAAAATGTTACCATATTTGCAAAAAAAAAAAAAAATAAAAAAACCAGTATTTTAAATGTATTTTAAATTAAATTTGTTTAAAAATGTAAAAAAAAATATTAAACCAAAAAAAACTTTACAAAAACGGGAAGACTTGACAAATGGTAATGCGTCTTTTTGTCAATGATGCTACAATAATAATTTTTTTTTTTAATACCCTTAGCTAATCCCGCGAAGCTCTTCGCTTGCCTGCAGGAATGAAACCAGAGTCTCTGGCGGGAATCGAACCCGCAACCCCGGCGCTGATAGACTAGCTCACTACCAGCTAGCCTACCGATAGATGTGGAATGGAATAAAATGAGAAAGAAACATCTTGTTGTGTTTTTTAAACGAAATAAGTCTACGGTGTCCGAATTATATTGCAAACATATAAGCTTAAATGTTAAGAAAATTGATGTAAATTTGCTATGGGATAGTGATCTATGGAGTTTCTTAGTAACCGGCTTTGGATGCTCTAGACCTCCTGGTCTTATAAGGATCGGAACAAAAATGCAGAAGTTAAAATATGGAAGAAGGGACGAAAATAAAGGGAGTTTATAGAGTTTAAAGTGGGGGGAAAACGGGAAAAAGTTTATAAAAAAAAACTTCATATTTGCCAAACAGTCAATCCTAGAGGGCTTAAAAGCAGGACTGACCCCCCTTAGTTTTTCTTTCCCTGCATTTTTCCCCGACATACTAACCTTAAAGGCGCTCCCATACAAAGTTTAAAATTTTATGAAATTATTAAAGGTGCAACTTCACTTTTGGTTTTCTGTAGTATTACCAAGAGTATTTCAGGATCTATAAAAAGCACTAAAAATGGGAATATACAGTTTTCTTGTTGCTTCTCTTGGAATATTTGGTAACAAAACTTGTGTAGTGTACTTTTTTAATGTACACTGCATACCCACTAACCACTCTGAAATTCATACATGCCACCTCAGTCAGAGTAGAGTGAATTCCAAACATATTGGCATATGAAAGATCAAATAAAAGCACTTATTCGTTGACTCACTTATGTTTGAATGTAAGTCAATGGGAATAGCACGATAACAATAATAAACAATAATTGCTGTTTTACCAGAATGTACCTATCTGAGTGAAATGTTATTGAGTGTCAAATGTTAACGAGTACAGTCCAATCCCACACATTCTGATAGGCCAGAACAGATATGTAACGGGAATTTCTTGATAGCCACATGGTACCGACAGCTAGTAATAATTACGATAAGCTAGATTTAACCCTTCTGCATCCCTTGGATATGTGCCCTTCGTATGATCCTTTGGGTCAATATGACCCAACAATAAAATGTAAACAACATTTCATATTTAAGTATAATAAAAAATTAAAGCGATTCTATTGACTATTTGACTGAAAAAATTATTGATCGATGATTCTGAATGAAGATGAACTTAATTCAATTATATTCAATAGGAAAAAAATTTCAAGGTGGAATTAAACTTGCAATATCGCTTGTTGGGTCATATTGACCCAAAGGATATTTAATGTGTGTAAATCGTGTTTTTAAATGTGGAGGGGGGAGGAAAAATTTAAATTTTATTATTTTCATTTTCATTTAAATTTATAATTTTCGTCCCTGTAATGGATAAATTAAAGTTTCACGTCCATATCTTATATTTAAAGAGACAAATTTTGCGTTTGAAAACCAAAATTGGGTCAAATTGACCCAAGGAGTGCAGAAGGGTTAAAAGGGCTGTAGCCCACTAAATAGATTTAATTTTTAATACATTAAGTGGCACCAGTTGCCTTGCTTTAATTTCAGTCTCTAATTTGGCAATTCAATAGAACGCCTGATCATTAAGCTGACACCCTACAGTTGCTTATATCACACCTACACCAACAGCACACTTGGTTCCGGGTGTATCTGGTAAGAAAGTTTGTTCCATTTTTTCATATTAAAAGCGGTTAAATTATAATTAAAGAAATTCGAATCTTTAATTTTTTCGATTCAGTTCAAAAAGTTTTGATAGTTAGATAAGAAACGAATTGTTCTCGGTACTACCAAATAATTCGTGGTAGTACCACGGTACTAAAAAAGTTTAAAATATAAATAGGACGTGGATGGTTTCTATTCCTGTAAAACACACTTACACTATAAAATTTTCTCTGTGCTCTCTTGATCTCTCAAACAAATTATACCGATTTATGTATTGTTTTAAAATATAGTAAATTCATGCTGAAGGATTACAACGAGATATAGGCAACTGTGCTCTTCTTAATATTTTGACTTTAAAGAATAAGTAATATATTATAATTACGATCATTTTGCTAGACAATTATATATACTTTTGTATATATGGACAATTTAAATAAATTTTATTCTGTATTTATTCCATCTGTTAAATAATTTAAATAATTTTCGTTCAATTAACAGGCTTAACCTGAATCAATTAAAAAGAAAATTTAAAATAATATTTTACCCTCCAATAAACTTGATAAACTCTATCAACATCTTCTCTAAATGTTTCTCATACTTCTGCTCAATTTGTTTTAATAAAATTCATAAATAAACTTGTTCCAGCCATGAATGAATTAAGATATTAAAAGCTCTATGACTATGTCAATTTTTAAATAGTTGTGATTCAAACTCACATTAATCCCTGAAGGAAACCTGGGTGCAAGTGTCTCCAAGTCACCAGTTTTGTCGACTATTTTGGTGACATTGTCGACGAAATGTCTACACTACACTACATTTGCCACTATATTTGACTTTAATACGAAAATTTTTTTATCAAAAACAACTGAAAAGTACAATTCCTATAAAAGTTGAAGAAATAATAAAAAAAGATTGTTATGATTTCGTATTCGGACCAAAAGTGTAGACTATATTTACTAAAATGTACTAGTGATTCTCTGGTTCCAATGTATACATATGTTCCCAAAGGAACTACCTAGTCAGTAGTACCAACGTCAGTAGTAGATTTCCAAAGACACGCACATGTTAAATGTCTATAGTAAATAACATTGTCTGAGGTATAATAAGTCACTAGTCCTGGTGACTGTGTCAATAGCGAATCAGTACAGATTCACTAGTGACATTTCCTGCAGGGATGTTATAAACACACTCATACATACACGTACATATAAAGACTTCAAGAGAACTTACACATTAATAATAATCCAAGCAATCATTAAGTATTCATTATTATTAACATTTTCATACATCTTAAGTTTTATGTATGTATATATGTATGTACAACAATGATATGAGACTCGTGTTATAGTTTAAAGAGAAACCCCACCAAGATGGCCAGGATATAGATATCTTTTGTTGAAAATGTTTGATTATAGACCAGAGGAATAACAGCAAGTAAAATATGATTAAAATGTTAAAAGCTTATTTTGTGAGTTTAACTACCAGAATGATGATGACTATAAGAATGATAATGATAGCAAATATAAATACATACACATATATGGGTTTTTACCGAGCACTTATTGTGCTACACAATCTATATAATTATTAATTAGTTTAATTAGAATTTCAATAGAAGTTTTAGAAATAACTTGAGAGTTTTATAAGAAATTTAAGGTATTGAGTTACCAAAATCAACAAAGTCTTACATTCATAAACATGTTCAAAATATACATTTCATGCCACTGAAGCGTATGATTTTTTTTTATTTTATAATTCAATAGTGTTTATTAATCATACGTTCGGCATAATGTTGAATATATGAGAGAAAAAGAAAAAGTATGTAAATATAAAAATTTAATTTCAGGACTTTTTCTTTTCACGGGAATGTTTGAACCGGAAATTCCTGTTTAAAAAAATCTAACGAAATAAATTATTTTAGGATTTAAAATGGCCATTTCCACAGAAAGATCCAATGCAGGTGAAAACTCTAACAGACTTTTATTTATTTATTTATTTATTAATTTATTAATCCATATTGTAATACAAAGCCACTTGGGCCAAAAAACTTTTAAGGAATATAAAATAGAAATTGGTATATATTATAAATGACCCTGTAAAATTTCGTAAAGATCGGTCCATAATTTACCCTAGACCCCATATAAACCCTACTCCCGTAATTAATGATGCTATCATAACGAAATTTGGCACGTCACAGTTGTATATGACTATAAATCACACTATGAAATTTCATGCGGATCGGTCCATAATTAACCATAGGTCCTATATAAACCCTACACTGGGAAAAGAGTTAAGTACGCCTAAAACCGTAAAAAATAATGCTACTGTAATAAAATTTGATAGTCACAGTCTTATATAACTAAAAATCATACTGTCAAATTTTATGAACATGGGTCCACAACTAACCCTAGGCGCCATATAAAGCCTAATCTCGGAAAACAGATTAGTACGCCTAAAACCATAACAAATGATGCTTTTGTAGTTAAATTTGGGTTTTTTAGCATTATTTTTTATAAGATTAAAAATAACGCTGTCAAATTTCGTAAAGAAAGTTGCAAAATTTACCATAGGCCCTATAAAAATTCCACTCTCAGAAAACACTTTAGTACACGTTAAACCGTATAAACCCGAATAATGCTATTGTGGTATAATTTGGTCCAATTACACTGGTCTACAAATTTGGAAATAAAATTGACTGCAGAAACGAAGCATATTTTTTAAACTAATCTGGATGCGCTGAATTCGAATCTGACATACAATTTAGGCTATCACGTCTTGTTAATTTTTTATCACATGCTGGCAATACTGTAAAATAGTCAAAACAATTCACAATTATTAATTTAACAGAAGCCCACATTCATTCTAAATCTTCATAATAGTAGCGTTTAAACATGTCAGGTAAATCGTGTGTTATTGACGCAAGCTATTTTTGCTTTGTATGTGGTAAATTATTGGTTGGAAAAAAAGGATACGCAATATCAGAATCATTACAATATGCTTATTTACATTATTTTGGTTTTGCAGTCGGAAACTTGGACAAACCGTGGACAACGACAATGTTTTGTTTATTATTTATTCGCATTTAGATTTGTTTCCAAAAAAAAACTTGGTGTAGTTAGCGCGAACAATGCGAGCGTGCTCTCCGAGATCTAATGAAAATTTAAAGAATTTTTCAAGGATTTTGTGACAAAAGCATGCTGGGAGACTATTACTGGACTCTAATACGAAACCGAACCAACAAAATAAAAACCACGTTCAAATAACGCCATTGACTTTTAAAAATTCATTGATTTTTAAACAAACTAGTGATTTTTTTATGTTAAAAAAGGAATAAAACATTTTTTGTATCTCGAAAACCTGACGTGATAGAGAAAAATCAATTATGTGTTGTTTATAGAACACGAGCGCAAAACTCGTCCACTTACATTTAAAACAAAAACAAATTTCAAAATTTTTAAATGTAAGTTAAACGGATAAGTTTTACGCTCGTGTTCTATAAACCACACATAATTGATTTTTCTCTAGCACGTCAGGTTTTCGAGATACAAAAAATAAATAAAATTACTTTGTTTCTTGGTGGAGGGTATCAAAGATTTGGCACAGCCGAATATAGTACTCTAACTTGTTTTAAACTATCTTTTATTTATTTAATTTTATTAAACACTCAAAATAGTAACTCCATCTAGTTCTCAATTTAAATAAAAAAAAAACCGATTAGCACAGTAACTAGTAACTCACGTTCAGAAGCTGATTTTTACATGTGGAAGAGTGGAGGCTAATGACTTAGAACATAATAAAGTTGCAGAGGAAGGTTATGAAATTCAACCGTTCACAGCTAAACAGAATGATGATGTGGATTACGTTCCAAATATGAACGATTCATCCAGTACTGAAAAAATTTGGTCATAAAACCAAATTAATCGTTTGCTCTTAAGCACGATGAATAAGAACCACATGTACAAATTTGTCAACAGTACTCTGCCCATGATTATTTCTATGGTAAAGATTGACCAAAATGGAATAAGCAGCAATTTAATGTGGTATATGCTGCGTAAAAATAATATGCGTTTTGGAGTTGGGCCCATGGAACAAGGCTCCATTCCAATTCAGGCGCTCAAGAGATTTTGCACACCAAATATTACAAATTAAAACAAATAGTATTCGTGTATGTGCTTGAAAAGGAACGATGTTTGAAAATTTGCAAGCGAATTGGTTCTATTTGATATTGAAAATGGAATTTTCATATACTCCAAAAATATAAATTAAAATTACAATTTAATTTAACAGATTTTGTTATTCGTGCTTAATTCCCAGTTTTTAATCTTGATAAAAACACTTGAAATTTATTGTTGATGGGATAAGCTATTCCTATGCGCATTTCACTGGTTGCTTAGGCCAGATCATCAGGAAACTTCATCCATAAAGATTTTGGAAAAACTAAAGATATTAAACCAAATCAAACTGTTAAACGTATAAGAATCATAAGCAACAGCTCTACTTGTAACAATATCACCCCCGTATTTATAAACGATTATTAAATTTACCAAACGTTTATTAAGCCAAATTTTCATACAAAATTTGTTTTGTAAACCTTTATTAAATCTAAAAATTTTTTATAAATACAGGCATCAAAGTTTAAACAAAAACATCAACAATAAACAGTGAGTTTAAATTAAAATTTTGTATTCCCAAAAATTACTTTTGATAATTAAAATTACATGCTTTAGTTGCTAAGGAAATCCATAATGCTAATACATTTATTTTATTTCTCTTTTTTATTACAAATAAAATAGTATTGCATATTATAAACATTTTATGAAATAAAACGAACTTATTTTTCAGTTTTTCGAAATATGTTGATAGGTTAAAATATGTTAATTTGTATATTATAAATAAAAATAATATGAATATGTACGCATATTATTTCATATAATGAATTTCATATTTTATTTAAATTATAAATGTGTATAATATCACATTTAATTTAAAAAAATTGGTTTTATTTATTCAAAAGTTAGTTGGGTCTGGCTAGACTCATGCGTGACGAATGTGAAAATAAAAACATGTGTAAGACCGGGGGTTAAAGAAATACAGAAAATTTGTCAAAATTTATATGATTAATAAATTGCAGCTTTTGTTATTTATGCGTTTTGTATAAAGAATATAAAAAACGTCAAGTAAGTCGATGACATCTACGCTTTATCAATAAACACAATTAAACAAAACTCCTTTCACAGCTGGTACGTAAAAACAAAGAAAATTTTAAGTATTATCGGGTACATCCGCAAGGTAACATCACTTTTCGTAAGAGTACTTATTTATACGTAAGCTTGGTAAGAAAAACGGAACAGCTGATTTGCAACATATTCGTTTACGTAATGGTACTTTTAACAAAAAATATATATATATATATATACACACAAAAAAAATCATAGGTTAAATTACCTAAAAATATGGTATAAAATTAACTAAGCGCAAAGGTAGCATGGCAGTATCTAAGTTTCTTAGGTAATAAAACGTTTAACTTAGGTAATTTCTATATTCGAAAAAGTATCTAATAATTTTGTTAAAATTACAAAGAAACTTTGAAAATTTAGCAATGATAGCAAAGTAAGTTTATATTTTTATTTTAGAAAAGTTATCTAAGTTAAATTTTGTACAAGAACATAGGTTTTAGGTAAATTTACTACTTTTTTTTTAATAAAAAAGCATTTTTAAAAAAACTCTACATACTTTTTTAACCTTTTTAATTTCAATATAGACCCCTTTTCGCGAAATTATCGTATACACCATTTTTTTGAAATTAAGTTTTTGATGCAATCTTGTTCTACATTCAAAGAGACGTCACCTGACAAAATATTGTAGGCGAAAACCACTTCGTTGCTCCAAAAATTGAATGTATATTTTCATTTTGATATTGCAAGCGAAAGCAGAGAAAAGTAGAAAAATGGCTGTCCTGTAAAATTTGGTTTTTGTAACATACGATAATTTCGCGCAAAGGGGTTGATATGTATTTTATTTATCAATTCATATGTGTACCAATTAATTAAATGATATACTGAAACTTTTTGTTGTATATAAGAGTGGCATTGAAAAATTTGTTTTGAGGTTTCTTAAAGTTCCGGGCGGTTTCAAGTGCCCTTTTGAGGTCAAAGGATTAAAACTAATCTTGTCTTTAAAATCCATATTGATCCAGCATCGTGTCGTCCAAATTAATAATCTTCAATAAAAGTAATAAATAATATTCTTTATATAAAACGGACCTTGAGCTTGAGAAATTATTGGAAGGAAATATTGGATTTATTGTTAATATATTCTGTCTTGTGTTTAAAAAGTTCAGCGGAGTTCTTTATCTTATGTTAATAATACTCACTTACATACGTTTTATTTTTATCCTTTATTGAAAAGTTTTTAATTTAATTTTATATTTAAAATTTCTATATTCAAATTTATATTTGAATGTTTTTTTCACAATTGAAAAATAAAATAAACATACATACATATTATAAAAAAATTCGAAGAAGATACCTAACCCAAGTAGTAATATTAACAAAAATTTTAAGCAATACTTATTGTATAAATTACCAATTATTTAAGACAATAACACTTAGTTTTTTCTTTTTATATAAAAATAAATTGCCTATGCACGCCTTGGTAAAATTACCTAAATTATTTTTTTGTGTGTATATATATATATATATATATATATATATATATAAAAAAGAAAAATCTTTTTTGTCTTCTGATCTGAACAATTTCGTTTCTTATTTTGGGAGGTGTTTGTAAACAAAATTAATACAAAGAAGCCATATTTCTGAATAAATGAATCTCTTCGGAAGGAGTATAGAGGCTTTCAAATAGCCCTGCCACTTGCGGTCCTTTTAATATTAAAAATAAATGCAAAAAATTGTTTTCCAATATTTCCTCAAAATAAAAAAGAACTATTTATATCGAACACTTAAAAAAATCAATGTCTCTGTTTATTTAAGTTGCTGTATTTTATTACCATAAAAACGGATGTGTATCGCCTCTACTTTTACATTCACTTTTAAAATGTTGCATGTTAAACGAAAACCAAAACCTTGAATACATTTGGCCGTGTTGTTGCAATAAAAAATGTAGGGTATTTAAATTTTAAATTGACATACAGATAATAAACAAACAAATAAAGACTAACATTTATACGCAATAAATACATGTTGCAAAGTGCAAAACAGTGGGAGGCAAAACTAAGTATATGGGGGACAATTCGAGTGTTTAATCTAAAATGACAAAAGATTCTTTAAATTTGTAACATGATTAAAAACAGAACTTAACTTCTTACCTTAGTTTTCAAAGTTGACCACATAAGGTTTAGGAAAATTTTGGCTCCCATTACTTTTGTTTTACACTCTATCGATGCTAAAATAGCCTCAAAAGTACACTTATGCAATTTAGTATTTAGTACTTTTGTCCATCACTGTAGTTTTATACACATCCGCAAAAGTAAATTTAATTTTGAAGCATAAACTCATGTACTCAAAGAAGGCAAAGAGCAGGCAGGAGAAAATGTACACCGTCTACTTTATATAGGAGTTTGAGGGTGTGTAAGTACTTTCGCTCATACTAGAGCAGTGGTTTGTATTAATGACAGTTTTACATCGGGAAATATTGAAAACATTATTTTGTGAAAGTAAACCCTGCAGTCCGTTTTTATTTTTAAGTGTTTTGTTTCGCAAGTTTTATCTTGCAGCGAAATCTAATACTGAATTAATTTAATAAGAGGAAAAAGTACCATTAAAATGTACCTTATAAAAATGTACTATCAGAACTACTGCTATTATTTACTTTTAGACGAATGAAGGTATAAATGTGTGCACATGTTGTTCATTTAACTGTTTTGAAATTTCAGTTGTTGTTTCAGATGTAAAATGGTGATGGTGTTTATTTTCTCATACGCACACATACATGAAAACACATTTACATACCAGAGAGAACATGTACTCTATTTAACTTTGTATGTATGTGGCAATATTGTAAAGCTTAGGTTTTAACGTTGTTTACTTGAAAAAACTTTTAAAGCAAATAGCGTAACTTATTGAACATTTTAATTCTTAAAGTAAAATTTATTTCAATTTATTTTGGAAAATCTGTGCTAAAACCACAAACAACTCGTTGCTGTTGTTATTGCATTCAATTAAAATGAATGTATTTTCAAGAAGTAAGACTACACCGAACTTTTGTTATCCTCCAGCAAGAATTATATATTTTTAGGAGCGAGCTTTATAGGAAATAAGCGATAAAAAATGGATTAGTTTTCATAAAATCTGACATCAGAGTTTCCAGCCAGATACAGTGTTATTACTCAAGACTGGGCACCGAAGGGACCATTCAAATACGTCCGCAAAAGGGCGGATTCCTTTCAAAAAAAAACTTAATGTTCTACCTAAGAATGCTGCCGGGACCAGTTAACAGTCTCTGTCGAAGGCAGGTTTCTGTAATAGGAGACTACACTGAATATACATATTTTTTTTTTAAAAAATAATTGTTTTTTTTCATCTTTAGTTTATTTTTATTTTATTTATTTTTTATTTAAATTCCCTAAGCTAATACCGCGAAGCTCTATGCTTGTCTGCTGGAAATAAACCAGAGTCTCTGGCGGGAATCGAACCCGCAACCCCGGCGCTGTTAGACTAGCTCACTACCAGCTAATCTACCGAGGCACTATATACTATATAAACTTAAGAGCTTACGTTGGCCAGTTATTTAACAGTATTTTACTCGAAACTGTCTTAGGCGTACTAGAGTGTATTCGGATTTATAACACTGTATAATAATTTCGAACTTTTTACAAAATAACGGGATTGTGACAATGGGTTCTGGTAGAGGATACAAAAAAATATTGTGTGTCGGAGTTTTGCAAGATCACATTGGAATTTTATTTAAGTGGGGGTTAGAGTTCCCCACGTTGGTGTAACATATCGGTATTTCAAACTATTAGTTCTTTAAATCTGAGGTATAAGATATGATTAGCAACTTTGTAGAAGAACGTACTGCAAATAGTTTTGTGGAGCATATTAAACCTTAAACTCCCCTTTATATTGGTTAGTTTTGGTTCAATTTTAACCAGTGTTTGAAAATAAACACTAAATATTGCTCCTTAGTGTTCGGTTCGGTAGATTTGTGGAAAACACAAGCGCTAATAGTGTTTGTGTAGAAAATCCTTAAAAAAATAACGTTTCCCTGTTAGTCTTCTTTCGAACACAAAAATAATACTGTTTTCATCAAACTCAACAAAAGATAAGAACATTTAATTCCGTTAGGTTTTTTTTTTTAAAAATCCACAAACTTCATTGTGTTCGGTTCGGATCGTTAATGTTCGTCCCATTTGGCTGGTAAAAAAAACCCAAACATTTTTTACAAAAACCAAAATACACATAAGAAAAAAATAATAAAAAGCCAGCAAAATAATTTTACACAAACAAAACATATACACAATACACACACAAGCTGTTCGTGGTGCGGTCATTGCTAAAATTGGTTGTTTGTTTATTTCTTTATCAATGTGAAAAAAGAAATTTATAGAATATTAAAATATAATGTTTGTCTACAGTACCACTACAATTGTTCTGTTTTTTAACGAAGAACAGAACAATATATAATGTTCGGCTCTTTCTTGAAAATAGTAACGAACGGTATTAATAGTTTTGTTCGTCTACACAATCACTAAAAAAAAAAATAGATATCGTTCTTTGGTGTGTGAGCCGAACGATAAATAATGTACTGTTTATTTTCGAACACTGATTTTAACAAATCGTAAAAACACCGTTTACAAAGGAGAGGACGGGGTTGGAATGTTTTGCAAAAATTTGGCAAATTTGACATTGCAATTCTACTACACATTTCAGAATACTCTAAAGCCCAGAACTTAACACAAACTGCCAAAATTTGCAGTCAATAAAATAAGCGCCAATCGTCTGGGTATACAGTAAAACCCAGACGATTTTGTTAATAAAGCTTACAATGCACAAGATTGACATATTATGTACATATTACATTTCAAGGGATTGTGTAAAGATTTAAAAAAATTATCATACTGTTCAACGATTTCGAACGTTAACGTTCGCATAGAAAATTACATTTAAAACAAAAACAAATTGTCGAATTCATTCATTGCGGATATTTTGTTTAATTAAGTTTTTGTCAATAATATAAATTTTGATTTATGCAATAAAAATTTTATTAATTAATAAAATTGAACAACTGAACTGAACTCAAAACTAAATGATTAATGGAAGCCAACTAAATTGTGTTTTTTTTTTTTTTTTGATGTCCATTATACAATGATTATTAACATATTCAGCCCAATTATGAATAAAAATTCACCGGGAGTTTTCTCCCTTTTCCCATTTTTCCTATATTGTAAAAATGGGAAAACTCCCGGGGAGTTGGGTCATACAACCAGCACAACAAATTTAATATTTCAGCCTTACGAATGAGGAAAATGAGGTATAAAGTGGAAATCTGTAAAAAAAATAGCAGTTTTAAATGAAGAGTTTTTCTTTTCCCGGACTTTTTCATTTCCCGGGAAAGCGGGATTTATTTTTCAATTTCCCGGGATCCTGGAAATTACATACAAATCGATGGAAAATATTATTTTATTTAATTTATTTGAACAAATAACATTTTCTGAGATCAATATGTTTATAAATGTATTTAACTTTTTTATTTCTATGGCAAAAAGGAAAATGTTCTTAATGGCACCTTAAGATCTTCATGTTCAAAAGTATACATGGGCAAAATTTCAATTATTTTGTGGGATTTTTGAGGAATTTATAGCAAAATGACTTTTTGTTGCCTTTTTTTTCAATATGCAATAACATTTGGATTCATGGAAACTTTCGGTCTGTGATTTTAGGAGTGTTTAGGAATAAAAAGTTAAAAAACTATAACCGCAAAGAACGGATGATTATAATAAACTCGGAGTAAATTTACAAAACCCACCTTTGAAGTTTTAAATTGTTCTCCTATAAAACTAAACAAATATTTAGCATTTTTTTCCAACGAATAAATTCAAAGCCAAAATTTGAAATAGGACTTTAGTTCAGAATAAGCTTTTACAGAATCGTTTGGAAGCCTATTTCAAATTTTTATCAAGAAAAATTCGATGAGAAAACACTTTCCCTTTCTACGGATGTTTTCTTAGAACTTCCGTCAAACCTTGTAATCCTTTTTAAAAAAAGATATTTTCTTCGAATCGAATAAGCGTTTTCTTTATTTACAGCTTTTGTCATCATTTCTTACAGAATCTAGTCCGAAAAATCTTTTTTCGCAGATGCTCTGCATATAAAATCACTTAATTTTTTGAAGCAAGTGGGTACAAAATTTTTTCGGTTTTATGAATTAAATTTGGCTTTTTAAACAAATTAAATATTCTGTACACTTTTACTCTTCTTCTTTCGAAATTTCAGAGCATTAAACATTGCCTTACTTGTCGGATATTAATTGGCATCTCTCTGGCGTTTGGCAAAAATTTCTTAACCCTCTAGTGCGCAAGAAAACCAAATTAAATAAAATACGACTTAAACGAAAGGAAATGGTTAAAAAACAAACTTTTGTTCTAGCAGTTTGTATAATTTTCGATTATAAGGGCGCAGGTGGCGAAAAATCCTTTGATGCAAATTTGCATCATTGCGCATTTAGCTGTAAATTCAAAATCTAAAATTTTTATACTTCAATAGTGATTTAAATGGACAATGTTTTTATTTCTTTTTAAAAACCAACGTATTATTTATTTATTATATATGAAATTTTACATTTTTTTAAAAAACAAGATAACATTTTAATTTTGTTCATTTTTTATGAAATTTTACAAAGCAGTTTTTTGTTTTTGTTAGACATAAAGCTATGTTACACTTGCTACAAATCATTTGACTTTTGCCCTTACAACCCGGCAGCTTGCATCTTACCCTATTTTCTTGGAATTCCGGTAAGTGGTCCACATGATCGTGCCTGATATCTACGGATGGTATAGCTGATGCTGGACCTCGTTTTTGCTTTTGGGCATGCAGTCTTTCTACAGAAGGTGAATCGTTGGTTCTTGGACGTTTCTGTTTTGTGTTTATGTGTCAATGCCAGATCTTTACGAAATTTTAATAGTGTAAGAGTCGTATTCCCTGTTGCTCGCTTATACAATAACAAAGCATTTGTAACTGCTAGGTCCAGTAGATGGTAAACTAAACGCATATACCACTTTCTGGTTTTCATTTTGATTCGGTTCCGCCCCATCATGCTGTCTAAGAGATCAACACCGCCCATATGACGGTTGTACTCTTTGACAATCGCTGGGCACTTAACCATGATCGACTTGCGTCCCCGGCGGTCGAATCTGCTAATATCATTTTCTGGTTCCACGCCAACGAATGAGGACAGAAGAGTTACGTTCTTATTATCTTTCCACAAGACGTTTGCGAGCTCTAAACCTTCAAAGTCAGCAACGAATAGAAAGGATGATCCCCTAGGACATTTTTTTATTTCTTGATCAGTTGGTAATTTACAATTTTGTATCCTATTTCGTTTTTTCCAAAACAAAGCTCTTTTCAATATTTTGTTGCTTCGCATACAAATTACATTCCTCAACTATATGTTGTAAAATGTCTTCATCAAAGAAGTAGTTGAAAAATTGGAATGGAGTCTGAAAGTTCTTTATAAATTCCGGCAAATCGGTATTTCCTCCAAATTTTATTTGTCTTCACTGACAGAAAATTTAGTTTTTTTCCAGACAATATGTCTGCAAGCCTCTCGTGTTAAGAAATTTGTGGCACCAAGTTGATTTTCCGAAATTTCTGGAGCTATATTTTCAGTTACATTTTCATCTTTACTATCCAAGTCGTTCATGAGATCCACAATATTTTCATCGCCCAGAAGGTGCTCTAGATCTTCATTATTTAGAAACTTACCTTCCATAATTTCATCTTCATCATCGGAGTCGTCTAATTCATCTTCACTTGCAGCAGCATCAAGCAAAATGCGGAGAATATCATCCTCTAAAAGTGGTTTTCTTGACATATCCTGGAAATTCGTTACATACGAAAATTTTTTTACTATCTATCACTTAAATGCGCAGTGATGCAAATTTGCATCAAACCGTTTTTTATACACAGCAAAGTACTTACCACAAAAAAACAATATGATAGCGGATTTAGTTTCTAGATCATGTATGGATGAAAATAGGACTAAAGAAAGAAAAAAAGAAATGATTCACGACTTTTTGGCGGCATATTTTTTCGCAAATTAAAAAAAATTTAAGTCGTGGATCATTTCTATTTTTTCTTTCTTTAGTCCTATTTCTGCTAAAAAATGGTAAAAAACGAATTAAAGTTTTTTTTAATTTCTATAATATTTTTGCCATTTTTTTTCACAAGCTGCGCATTAGAGGGTTAAGGAGAAGAATTTCTGTGTAATTGTAAAACTGTTGTCAAAATTAACTTTTAAGATTACCACAACGCAAGTAAATAATACTTTTACTACAAGTTAAAATTGTTATTTTAATTATTTATTCGTTAAAGCTTAACTGTATTGTACATCATAATAAACATTTAAAACATGTTTGTTATTTAGACAACAGTGAAAACACTATATTTTAAATTATATAGAAAAAATCACTTAAACATTTAAAGCTAATGCCAAGTTGCTAATTATATGATAAATTAATCCTACTGAAGTTCGCAATAGTGAGATTCTATCATTTTTTCTTTAAAAAAATCGGGCTAGCATTTTAAGCTGTTTTTTTCGAATTCAGTAGCCCCAAAACCATAAAGACTGACCATTAAATAAATTTTCCAGAACCACTTCAGGAACTGGAAATACTGAAACCAAAAATCCCTTTAGTCGTTCAGTTGTTAACGTGTTTTCGACAATGGGACATGACTTAATCGGCTTAGAATTGATTTAGTACCTCGGATAGATGAATATTTCTTAGTATAACATACAAAATGACAAACTTTATATACCCTCGTGCTGGTGGATTTAAGAAAAACGTTAAGGGAGAAAATAAGTCATCCTTAAAGGAAGAAAAAAAAAGAAAAATTATTTGTATTTACCTTTTCAATACCGTAAAACAAATTGTTTTAAATAAGTCTTTTTATAAGAGGTTTGAAGGAAAGAGAAAAAGAATTAAAAAAACATAGTTTGAAAATAAAAAACAACTAACTGAGCTACCTTAATAAGAGCGGCAAGCGTTTCTTTTATTTCAAACTTCTCAATTCCACACGTAGAGAAAATACATTTTAAAATATGGTCACCTCCAACAAAACTATTTTTAAAGAAAACCTTAAACATATTATATTTAATTTAAGCATATTGTTGTCACCGACAAAAAAGTCCACCATCACGACGCCACAATCATATTTTAGTTGCCTCTAAGCATGTTATGGTTAAATATGGCAATAACTTGTTTTTTAATTAACAATAGTATTTTCCTCTCTTCAAAGAGCAACATGCTAATGTTGAAAACCAACCATGCTTTTATATGAGTTAAACATATTTTAGTTATTATTAACCATGACATGATAAGAGGCAACAATATGGTTGTAGCGTTTTGATGTAGGACTATTTTAACCATAATATAGTTGTCGGTGACAATAATATGGTTAAATTAAACATAATATATTTAAAGTGTTCTTTGAAAATAGTTTTGTTGGAGGTGACCATATTTTAACATTTTTTTTTCTCTGCGCGCATACAGTTTATACGAAACAAATCTTTAGAACGCGAATTTAACACCACCGGGCTAAAAAAAACTTATTTTACAGGTCGCTATGTTGGTTTCTTTTTATGAAAATGTATTGCAAATACAATTTTCATTTGAAAAAAAAAACGCTTGCCGCTCTTGTTTAGGTAGCTCAGTTACCAAAGTATAACAAATATAAGCTTTTTTAAAAAGTTTTTACGATTCTTTGTTTATAGAATTTCAAGAGCTTAAACTCTTGCTAAACTAGATCATACCCCGTATACCAATTTTATTTATTGCAGCCCTTACAATTGTTATTTGCTTGTGTTATTTTTATTTTTCTTTCTTTGATGCTGAAATAACTCTATTTAGTAAATAGGCTTTTCTAAGCATAAACGCTTAAACAGACTTGCAAATACAATCTACACACACAAACATACAAATATATTTACATTACAGAGAGTTTAACTAAGTATCAAAATTTATTTGTAAACATTAGATTTAATATACGCAGCAAATTATGTCATCTTATACCTTCATATGCACCTGTGTTTCTAAATCACACAATTCCCTGCTTCAACTTTCACTCAAATCTTTTCTCACTCCATCATGTTTTAAAATATTTCGAAGACGATGAAGGAACAAAAGAGAAAACAAATGTGAAACGCTAAAACAAATTAAGCCACACCACAAGTAGTTAAAAGTAATTGATTTTCCCTAATCCTTCAGAATGTTCGAAGAGGGTTCCGTGTTTAGAGTTCGATGTAGAAATATGTGTCGCACATAAGAGATTATGCGGCTGAATGATTGGCGGGTTAACAAGCACACAAGTGTGTTTTTGGGTGGGGTATGTGTTTTCCTGTGACGGAAGCGGATATTATAGAAAATCTTTTTGTTTAAAAGATTGTATAACAACAAAAGCGTTACAAAATGATAAATTTCCTAAGGAAACTTGAAAATTAAATTAAAAATTTATTTGCAGAGGACAAGATATTGTGCAGGTAAAACTTAAAAAGAGTTTTCAAGAACTGTGTAAGATTCTTAAGATGCCGGGAAGTTAAAAATTGTTTACCTCATTCGGATCTTTGGGCATTTTAAAACTTTTTTTAAATTAAAAATTAGTTTTCTATTTTTCGACTATGCCTTAAATATATTTCCTATGGCAAATTTGAGCGAGATTTAAGTAAACTTAAGTAAATTTTAACCTTTTGCTACTTCGCATGTTACCGCCTAAGCGCCAGTCGAAGTTAAAGAAACATATATAATGACTATAGTATTTTATATATATACTATATATAAAGAAATCTGGTTATAACGTTATTTGAGCCGAATTGTAAAATTATTTTAAATTGTTCTCGGCGCCATTTATGCTATCTTGGATCCTTCCCCCAAATGTAAATTTTTTTCACGTACCAAGAAAGTTCTTCTTAAACTTAGTAAGTATAGCTTGTAATATGCTCACTTTTATGACACGCCTCCAAATTCAGGCCTTTTTTCTTTTTCACATACATTATATATTAAACCAAGTAGAAGCCAATACAAACCAAAAAAAATTTCATCAGTCACGCCTTAGAGTAAAAGATATATTTATTCAGTTTAAAGAACTTTAAAAAATTGTTTCCGCCACGCACTTAATTACACCGCGTTTTGTTTTATATATATAGCATCGCCATTTAAAGTTCAATTTCAACGTATCGTATATCATGGTTAATCGCTAGAATATGGCTTAGTTTCTGTATTTAATGCTTTTTTAATCTAACTTAAAATTCTTGATGACATTTATAAAATATCGGATCCTTCCCCTCTGATATCTAATTTTTTCACGTGTCAAGAAAGTCCTGATAAAACTTAGTAGATCTAGCTTTAAATATACTCGCCGTCCCCCAATCTAATTTATAGAATTTCCGTGCCATTACAGTATAACCTAACCACCTTGAGTCTCGTCAAGGTGTTTTTTTTTTTTATTAAGAAAACCTTTATTAGAAATCTTTATATTTTTAAATTAACCTCTACATGTACTAGTGCTGTGTGAATTCAAACCTTTTTTGAGACGAAAAATTTACACAAATATCACAAAATTTAAAATGAAAATTCTTAATGGAAATAACAACTGTTATCAGATTTTGCATTACTTTTAATATAATTTCACTGCGAAAAATTCGTAATTTTTACAAATCAAAAAAAAAAAAAAATATATATTTTTTATACTGAATAAACAATGTTGTTATTTTATGCCCTTCGCCACCACTAGTGGTGAATGAGGGTTTACTAAGTTTTTCATTGCGAGTGAAACTTTTTTATAATACATCTAAGACCCCTTGAGTAATTCAAAGTCGATTTAGCCATGTCCGTCTGTCTGTCCGTCTGTTGAAAACAAACTCACTTTCAAAAAACTCAAAAGAAATGAACAAACTTGGTGTCAAATTGCTTGTTATTATCCTAAGCAGGTGGGGATCAAAATCGGTTCAGTAGGATCAATACTGAAATTATGTAACTTTTTAACGACAAAAAATTGTCGTTAAGTAGTCAAAATTCGTTAGCTAACGATAATTGTCGTTAAGAACTATTCTGTAATGAAATTTTAACAATTTTTACCGGCAAACAATGTCGGTAGCTAACGATACAAAAAAAGTTCTTGTTAAATAATAACGATAATAAATATACTGTTGAAAGATTAAAAATATAGAGTAAAGAAGCCAATTTTTTACACACAAAAAAAGAAAAAAGTATAGTCGATATAGCCCGACCCTACATAACAGTATTTGGGCGATCATGTGTCCGCAAAAAGAGTATGTTGTGAGGTTAAGATTCACATAAGAGATTTTTGTGCCAAATATTATCTAAATATCTACTACTAAATATAACTACTATGAGATAACATAGAAGCTATTATTAAGGTAACTTATTTTAAGTGTATTCGTATGGGAGCTGTGGTCAAATATGGACGGATTCTAATATTGCTGATTTATGTAGGTTGCAACAAAATATTTTTGGACCTAATTAAACCAAAATGTCTATAAAACAAGATGGTTAATGGGCAAAAAACCCTATTCCGGAAAGAAGTTTGCATGTGGGCTATGAAAAATAAATAACCGCTTCTCCGCTTTTTTAAAGGCTTCGACCTTGTGGCAATAAAATCATATGTGCCAAATTTTATAAAATTATTTCCGAAATTCGACCTGTAATTTGCGCAAAAAGTTATCTTGGACAGACAACCAGCCAGCCTGATAGAAGGACGGACCTCGTTAGATGGATTCTGAAATTGATTTTGAGTCAATCGTTATACTAAAAGGTGGGTTCAGAACCTATATTTAAATGTGTTACACACATTTGCACAAACACATAATATCCTCTTCAGATACAGTAGTGTGGGTATAAAAAGTAAGAGCAGAATGTTGTGCTAGAGTGATTAAGGCACCTCGAACTTTTTCCCTATGTATAAAAAGATTTTAAACCAACATATTTGTTTAGAAATATAATCAATATTTACACTTTTTCATTCATGTTTTGTTAAAATAAATTTTTTACAAGCAAATTTATTTTATATTTTTTATTAATTTTAAAAATTTTAACTTTGACGTTCTTACATTTTTACCGATATTTGTCGTTATTTTTTCTTATTGAATACATTTGTTAACTTAAAATAGAGAATAACAAATTCGTTAAGGTGACCGAGATTTCTCGTTACTTAACGATATCGGTAGTTAAAATAAAAAAGTTACAGAATTGAGGTACAGAGCTATAAATTAAAATGCGGAACCACCACCCTAAAAAATTTATCGGTTTCTTAAAAAAAACTAATATAACTGGTGGAATAAGACACGGAATGACATATGCTTGTGCACAAATTCGTTTTATTCGACTAGAAATAACACTGTTAAATTTCAGGCAGATCGGTCCATAACTTACCACAGGCCCCATATAAACCCTTCTCTCGGAAAACAGTTTAGTTCGCCTTAAACCGTTATAAACAATGATACAAAAAAATTTGTAACGTCAAAAAAATATGGCCAGAAAACTGTCATGCAATTTGGTGATATGCGGTCCATAATTTACCTTAGATCCCATATTAAGCAGCATCTGAAATTCACTGTAAACTCTAAAACTAATTTCACCGCTGTATTAAGTTTTATTAAAATGTATGTTTTTTAATACCAGAAATCACTCTATAGAATTTCGGGATGATTGGTCCATAATCTACGATGGCTCCCATATAAATTCTCCTCCTGAAAACCATTTGAAATACATTTTTCTAGATTTTATCTATAGATTTTACAGCGAATTATATTTTTAATCACAGATATTGAGTTATTTTATATACCAAAATTTTTAAAGGAAAATCGGTCCATATAAAGCGCAATCTGGTTAATTAATTAAATACTCCTAAAATGTTGGAGGGATAGATATGGCGGTAAAATTCAGTAAATGTCAGTAGAGGGTATCGAAGATTCGGCACAGCCGACTATAGCACTCTAACTTGCTTGTAATTAATACTACAACGAATTCAAACAAAATAAAATTGCAAACATTTTTATGAAACTTTGTATGTCGGCAGTGCTGCCAATTTAGCCATTTAGTGGCTAGATTTAATAATTTTTCACCCTGTTTAGCCATTAAAAAATGGGTTTAGCCATTATCCATTTTTTTTTTTAGCCATTTTTTAACTTGTTTAGCCATAAATTTTTTTTTTTGCCGTTTTTTAACACAAACATCGGTGTTTCTTTCTGGTTGCAGGTATTTCAATAAACAAATGCAGGCGGCAACAAAAATTTTTTAAAAATTTCAGAATTGACTATAAAGTCTCTCTCACTTCCATGGTCTAATGCTGAAGTAGAGAGGGTATTTAGCCAAGTAAACATCGTATAAAGTAATTTGAGAAAAAGGGTTCATTTAGCAACCGTAAATTTGATTTATCAATTAGGTTAATATTTTTACCATAACAATAAAATATTTATACCAACACCACAATAGTGGAGAGGGTACTATGCGTTTGTGCTGATGCTTGTAACACCTTAAAACATTGATCCTAAGCCAACCTTTACGTATACCGATTAACTCAGAATAACTTTCTGAGTCGAATTAACGATGTTTGTCCGGCTGGCTGGCTGGCTGTCCATGTAAACCTTGTGCGCAAAGTACAGGTCGCAATTTTAAAGATTATTTCATAAAATATATAATTGGGGTTTAACGACTATACTTTCTAACTTGTTTTTTATTGTAGATCTGAACTCAAAAGGTTGGGTAAATGTTGTCGTGATTATGATTTTCCTCAAGTTATTTAAAACTAATAGGCACGAGTGATTCTTATGAGATGAACAATAACGACATCGAATTTATCGATGATTAAATTTTTAATATCTATAGAAATTTTATTTTACGTTTATTCTTATTAAACAAATTGATCTTAACTTACAATTTCATCGTTAACAAATTTAAATGAATTATTTCTGTTTTGTTATTGAATTTTAATGTGCTTTTATTCAAAAAAGCTTTAAGCCATTGTTTAGCCCATTTTTAGCCATTTTTTAGCCAATTTTTTCCGTAAATTTAGCCGTTTTTGGTCACCAAGTTTTGGCAACACTGTATGTCGGGTGAAAACTGAAAAAGTATTAATACATGTACATTTTATTTTCGCAAACACATATTTCAGTAGTTATGTACGACTTTGTTCGTGCTGAGAGCGATTGTCAAAGAGACGCGTTACTTATTATACTTTTTTAGAAACTATCGCAAAAACCACTGTACGCAATTAATATTTGATTACTAGTTTAGAAATCAAAAGCAAAACAACTGATAAAAATAATAGAAAATAAATTTTGTCGAATATTTAAAAGGAGATGTTACCTTTGTTGTTTTGTTTTTTCTTTTTTTTTTTAATAAAAATAAACTTTGCAAAAATTTTAATATTTAATTAATGCCAGAAATGGGAGTAACATTTCCTATTGTGCAAATACCCCTTCATTTTTATGAATGTTTATACATATTGATAAAAACTGGCCAAAATACCCAGTAAAAAATTTTTGGGTTTTTGAAGGACTTAAGATAAAAGGCGCATAATCGAGCTTTTTTAATAGGAGAAAAATAATATAGGTCTATTTAAAAAAGGCATTTAAACAAGTTGAAGGAAAACATTAATGAATATGGTAATATAGTTAGCCCTTAAAAAGGCGCTTTAGGAGTGCTTTGTTTGCATGTTAAAAAAGCACTTATTGTTAGGAGAAAATAGTCCTCCAAGCCGGGAGCACCCCATCAAAACAAAAATCACGCATCCCATCAGAAGGTTTGAAGCGATTTGAGGTATGAGTTCATACATAAAACCTGCTCCTTTTGGATTTTTTTTACTGGGTAACTTTTATAATAGCTACTATGCTATTATGTCAAAATTTTGTACCGGTAGGTCAAGAACTGACTATAGGTCCCATAAAAACCGCCTTCGTAAAATCCATTTTAGAACGAAAATCTCATAAAGATGCAGTAAATGTTAAGATAATTTTTGGCACAAAGAACTCTTACATAATTTTTAAACTTATGGCCCTTATTTTGCAGGTCCATGATTGGGCAATGGTCTTAAATAGAAAGCAGTCTCAAAAATTTGATTTTATATACTGGGGTGTACAGTAGTGTGACATTTGCTCATTTAGGCACCCTACATTACAATTTTTCGTAGTTTTTCCATAAATTTGGTAAATAACGCTCTATAACTTTTAAAATTTCTATGAAAATAAAAAAAAAGACTAACGATGAAGTTTGAAAGGTCAATAAATTCTTAATAATTTTAAAACTACTATTTTTGAGTTTGCTCTTAGTGTTACACAGAAAAAAATTTGTGCGCCAGTAAAAGAATTAATCAAAAATAGAATCAGTTTTAATTAAATATTTAATCAGGTGAATTAAACTTTTAATCAAGTGTATTAAATGTTTAATTGACAATATTTCAATTAAACGTTTACAATATTTCAATTAAACTTTTAATTCACTTGATTAAAAGTTTAATTCACCTGATTAAATATTTAATTAAAACTGATTTTATTTTTGATTAATTCTTTTACTGGCGCAAAAATTTTTTTCTGTGTACTGAGTTAATTTAAGCTCCCTACAAGAAGTGAATGAGCGAGTAGTCACTTTTTTCACGTTGGTGTTAAGAAAATGACAGAAAACTTGATTTCGGTTATTTCATTCTATCATTTTCTGAACACCAACGTGAAAAAAGTGACAACTTGCTCATTCTCTTCTTGCAGGGGCTGTTTGCCAATTTACCACTCATACCCAACAAACAAACAAAAATCCAACGTTTCGTTTTGCCCTGCAATAAGTTCTGAAAATCAGTTTCAAATGTTGTGGCATTGATGTGTTAGCCAAAGCCACACCTTGTTCTGTCACATCATTTACCACTTGTAAATGTTCCACTTTATTCTTTACATCTTGAAATGACTTGGTGGCTTCCCAATTTTCTGGATCTGTTTTTAAAAAAATCAATTGAAATATGGCAAAAACTTTAATATAAGGTTTCTAAATGAGCAAATAAATCTTGGACATTTTTCTTTTAAATTGTTTCTTCAAAAGTGAAGTAAATCATCAAAGTTGTGAATAAAACTCGGAAAGGACCAGCAAACCCGATTTTTGGCAAAAATTCGGCTTGTGCGACCTCTGAACCTCTGCCGCGAAATCGGAAAAAACTTTCAAAAATATTTGACTCTATAAGCTTTAAAATTATGCTTTAGCACAAAAACAATTTTTTTTTGGAACACACTAGTCTAGTGTACATTACCAACATATCGGACTTGACCTACTATAATTTCATACTTGATTTTTTTTAAGCTTGCAAATATCAATTCTTTTTTAAAGGTAGATTATTCAGTAAATAAAAATCCCGATAACCACGTTTCCCAAAGTTGCTTATTTGAGATTTCTAGTAGATCCTAACTTTTTTATTTGTTTTATTTTTGTTTGATATTAAGTTCATTTTCAATTTAATTTATTACTATAGGTGGCCTCAGCGTCTAATACCATGTCAAACTTATCGTATTCTTTTTTTCTTGTTCTACCAATTTGCTTTGAATTACATTTTTAATCTAAAATGTGCAACGTATTCCAAAATTTGTTAAAATAAAATATGAGCAGACAGCACACACTTGAATATATTAAAATTGTATACTCCATATTAAGATACTTGAAACAAATTACCATTTATGAACAACTTTAGATAACAACAACGACATACAAAACTCTTTTAAAAGATATTAATAATGTTGATGAAACTTAATAACACTCGAGCTTTATTATTATAAATGAAACACTCGATTTTGGAAAATACATTTATTTAATGACAAAAAAAAAAACTGTTCAAAATAAATACAAATAAATACTTCTCTGCCATAAAAGAAAAGCAAAAATGAACGAGATCAAAAACGCTTTTCAGTGTTGACAAAATATACAATATTAAATTTGTTAACTTCATATAAAAAGTGCTCTTAAGCATCGAGATTCATAAACGAACAACATTAATACAAATGCCACTTCATTTAAAATTATTTTTCACAAATTTATGCATTTGAATTGGGGGAAAATGTAACGAAAAACATTTTGAAAACCACAAACAAACATATGTAGATAGATACTTCACTAACACACATTCAGGACTTCCCCACTTTAAAACGAATAGACTGAATGACGGACAGACATACATTCATACACAACCAGATGTTTTTTCCTATCCATTCTATCCATCCATACATTTCTACTCGTACTGGTAGGAAAATTGTGACTTTTTTCCACATAAAAAAAGAGAGAAATATAAAAAATATTTTTGTATAGACTGGCAAGTTGACAAAAGTACTTCTATCGTACGTATTATTAGTACAATATAAAAACGAAAATAAAATCTAATAAAATAAATATAAAAATAAAAATAAAATCAAAATTGATTGTCATATTATGCTTATTATCAAGTACACTGAATAAGTATGTGAGTATATTGTGCCGTAAATTGCAGATAAATCTCACAAATATTTCTTGTCAACTGGATGTTTCTCTTAGGCTCATTCATGTTTGTTTGTTTTCTTGTATTCTTAATAATATTTAATAGAATTTTAGTTGCTTTAATCCTTCTTTGACTGAGGAAGCCGGGTTCCATTATTTCTTAAACAGCCCATCGGGAAAAAGAAGGAGTACGGATGCCTTCTAGAAGGCCTCTCTACTCCTTTTTATTGGATATACAAGGCCTGCTCGCTCCATTCCATACTCATATCTTTTTTACACACTTTGCCATTGCGGTGTAGGCCTTCCGCTCTCGAATCATTAGCAGTAACCATAGAATGGTAACAGGATCAAAAAAAAAAAAAAAAAAAAAAAATATTATTTTGCTTTTGCTTGTTTAAAAAAAATGTTTCTCCTTCTCTACTCCCTTATCATCAGGCGCGGATCCGGCTAGCTAAGGCTCTAGGGGGGGGGGGGGATTTTTTAAGATACAAAAAATTAAAAAATCTTTTTTTAAAAGTTTATTAAAAATAATATGTGTATGTTATAGTAAAAAAAAAAAAAAACTCAACAATAAGGTTAAATAAAACATTTTTTATTAGGTTAGGTTCCTTGGGCAGCCATCAGAAGACGGCTCACTTGGGTCCTCAATTGGTCCCTTTGTGATACCCGGCTAAATAAAACATAATATCAGTTCAATTTAAATTAAAATAAATTAATATTTTTAAATAAGCAATCTTTGATTTCCTTGTGAGGCAAATTTATATAGTACAGTCTATCTTCTGTCATTGTTGATCTGAGCCATGTCTTATTCGACGAAGGGTAGGAAATGACCTCTCGCTCGTAGCATTACTGGCGAGCATTGAAACGAAAATTGAAAATATTTTTATCAAAGTTTTTCCTGGGATTCAAAAATTTTATTAACAAGGTTTCGTTTAAATGTCCTTCTTTCCCATTTCATACTATTGATAAACTGAAATTTATTGTTGAAGGGATAAGCTATTCCTCTGCGCATTTCACTGGTTGCTTAGGCCAGATCGTCGGGAAACTTCATCCAAAGATTTTAGAAAAACTAAAGATATTACACATATAAAACTGTTAAGCGAATAAGAATTATAAGCCACAGTTTTACTTGTAACAATATCAAAGCTTAAACAAAAACAACAACAATAAACAGTGAGTTTATCTTTTCTTACAGTCCCGGCTACAATTGGTTGATTTTTTGTCAACTCTAAATGTAGTTGTAAGTGGGAAAAGAAAAAACAAAAATAAAAACAAATTACTTTATTTTATTTTGCCAGTTCAGTTTTATTTACACTGCCACATGCATATTAGTTATCAAAGTTTTTCCTGGGACTCAAAAATCTTATTAACAAGGTTTCGTTTTTAGATTTGGGTAGATTCTTCATCACAGTTTATTAAGAAATCACCAACGTTATCTAATAGATTTTCAGATATTTTCCATGTTTGTTGCCAATGGAACAGTTCAGGCACAAGTTAAGATGTTAGTAAGTGTTTATCTCTTTAATCAAACATAATGAACTCATCAGCTGGTTGTGGTTTTAAAAGTTTTGTATCTGTATCTGTTGCGAAAGGTGTTTTGAGATCTTCTAAAATAAATTCAATAAGAGGAATGTAACCTACAACTCGGTAGTAATCTGCACCATTTTGGATTTGATAATTTCGTTTAAATCTTGTCTTTTCAATTGGAACCTCGATTTGAACGCAAATAGCTTTACCTTTTTCAAAATCGCTTTATATTGTTCTTCGGCTTTATTCTTTTCTCTTCCAGGAACATAATTAAAGTTTTGATAAGGCTTGATCCTTTTTGAAGATCTATATCGTACTTTTGTAAAATGATACAAAGCGGCTGTGTTACAATAAGTATCACATTTAATATGTATTATTCCGCAAATAAATTCAAAAGTACTAAGTGAGCTTTTGATGAAGTATCTCTACCTTTCCACTCAGATAATTTTCCCAAAGCTATATGATGTACACAAGGGCTATAACCAACTTTTTGACATGGTACCACGTAGTGGCAAAGAATGTTTAAGTAATAAAAACACCTGTCTCCCGTCGTTTTGCGAAAAAAAAACTTCACTCAGGGATGCAAATTTCTAAAACCTTCCAAGAAATTTTTAACCGCGATGAATTATAAGCCGTAGGAAAATTTTTAAATCAAAAGCAGTGGATAAATTTAAAAATAGCTTTTAAGTGATACGTATAGGAATATATACAAATATCAGGTGTATATTTTTTTCAAATTTCTGTAATATAAACATGTTTGTTTTCAAACTTCAACCCGATCCCTGCGTGAACTTTTTTTTTACAATCCGAAAATATTATCATATTTCTTATTAAAAACTTTTAATGCTCTACACGACTATACTATGCCGTTTTTGATATTCGCAAAAGGAGAAAAAGTTATAGCCCTAATGTACACTTGTTGCAAAGTGTAAAATTGAGTCGTGACGGTCCACCCATCTGGTCTCGCAACTCTTTGCTAAAACTGCGTTTCGCTAGGGATGATTGTATTTAAAAAAATTTGTCGTTTCTTTAACAAGTGATACAACTTTTTGTATTAATTTTAAGGTCAAGACCCAAAATTTCTCAAAGCTTTAAGAACTATTGATAATAGTGCCTTCGCATCAATTCACACATCAACTTCATGATCAAAATCCTTTGAAGCCTCTTCATATGCGCCTACAACAAAGCCAATAAATTCTTCCCTAACAACTTTTTGTTTTATGTTGAAATGTCTTAAAGATAAGGAAATCTAGCTTTTCTTAGACAAATCCGTGCTTTCGTCAAAACTTTTGATTCATATACACATATTTATTTATTTTAATCCAAGTAATATAAAAAGCCTAAGAGGCCAAAAATTATATATTACAATTGTAAATGCAAATTCTGAATTAAAGAACAATTAATAAAAAAAAATATTTATACGTACAATTATTTACAATTATTTACGAGTTGGCTCCCCAGCCTAATACAATATTAGTAATAAAATAACAATAATAACCAGGCCCCAAAGTGGATAGCTTAGTAAGATATAATATGCGTTTATAAAAACCAGAAGTATGTAGATGCGAAGTAATTGTTTATATTTAAATATGTTAAATCAATTTAAATATATAGTTTTAAATTGACATTTGGAAAGCACCAACACGAAAGTTTTTTATGAGATACTTCAATTAAGTTAGCTCAACGAAAAGAAAAATATGTCAACAGTTTTAAACGGAATGCATTATTTGAGTGGGAAAATAAGCGAAGATCTCTAGGCAAACAATTCCAACATCGAGCTACCCTTACAAGAAAAGACCTCTCAAAACAGCTAAATCTTATCCTGGGAATAACAATTTGCGGAATTCTTGTAGAGTGGGTAAACTGAAATTCAGAGCAAAGCTGAGTAGGATGACCATTTCTAAGAACCCTGTAGAAAAATAGAATACTGCGGTATAAAACAAAGTGGTTAAAGCTACTTCCAAGAAATTTTCTCACATAGCCAGAAATATGCATTCTTCTTCTAACATTATAAACATATCTAACAACAGTATTCAAAATTCGGTTTTATCTAATAGCTTAGATAGCTTAAGTACCAGACACAATCTCGAGTCCATACGAAATATGTGGCATCAGTAAAGCAAAATTAATTTTCCTTTTAATGTAATACGGTAGGTAAATGTTATTCGAATATATCCCTCGCAAAATCCCTGATACTCTACAATATATATGGTCGATATGATCAGAAAAAGTAAGTCGATTATCAATAAATACGCCAAGGCATCTTAACTGGTCAACAAAATCAATTCTCTCATTACCAATAAAAATATACAAGTTACTTATCTGAATTCCAAACACAATAGCCCTCGTTTTGGAAATATTTATGCAAAAAAAAAAAAAAATTCAAAGTCGACCAATGTGAATCGAAAAACGGTTGTATTCAAATGTATATAATAATAATTATCATAACACATATATACATAAATATTGCATATACTAAGCCACCGCACGCATTTTCAAGGGATTGAATGTAGAATAATAAGTATTTGAATAAAATATACTAGATGTTTCATTGGAAATATCTAATAAGTTACTATAAGGATTAAGATTTGGATACTTATTGAAAATTTGGTTAGATCCAATAAAAAAAAACAAAAAAAAATTGCTGGGATTTCCAAAAATTTTGAATATATAAAAAAATATTATTATTGGGAATTCTTGTATAATCGAAATAAACAAAACACATTTTTACAATTTATAGGGGGGGGGGGGTGGGAATTTCCTTATTCCCCCCCCCCGGAATTAGAAGCAGGCGGATTCGCGCCTGCTTCTCATAGACCCGAATGTGGAATTTGTATTAAGGTGGGTCGAAAAAAAAAGTTGTGCCAGTCACCCCCTAGAATGAAAAATATGTCAATGAAGCTTGTTAAACAGGAAAATTTTTTTTGCCACGGCCCAAAATACAGCCCTTTTGGTTTTTTATTTGTAGCACTACCATTTAAAGTCCGATCTCATCATTTTTCATTTTTGCTTTGGTGACTTTTTAATCTGAGCTCATCTTCTGGGCGCCACTTATGCCATCTCGGATTTATTTCACCTGACAAGAATGCCCTTCTAAAACGTAGTATGTATAGCTTTTAATATGCTCACTTTTATGACACGTCTCCAAATTAAGCCCTATTTTTTCTAGAATAAAAGGTATATTTATTAAGTTTAAAGAACTTAAAAAAAATTGTTTTGCCACGCCCTAAATTACAGCGCTGTTTTGTTTTATATAGCATTGCCATTTAAGTTCAATTTCATCAAATCGTATATCATTGTTAATGGCTAGAATATGGCTTTATTTTTGTATTTAATGCTTTTTTATCTTACTTCAAATTCTAGATGACATTTTTGAAATAATGGATCCTTCCCCTCTAATGTCCAATATTTAATAACTAGAAAAGAATTTCTTCTGTAACTTTTTAAGTAAAGGCAGCGCTACATATAAAAAACCAAAAGGGCTGTATTTTGGGTCGTGGCAAAAAAAAAAAGATTTTTCCTGTTTTACAAACTTCATTGACATATCTTTCATTTTAGGGGGTGGCTGGTAAACTTTTTCTTTCTTTAACAGTTAGATAAGAATAGTAATTGAATCAAACAATTTTTTAAGCAGGTCTTCAAAAAGGGCCTGAAAAAAGAAGGTCTTTTGAGTTTTCCTTCCGGGATATTGTTGTGTTTATATGTGTGTGAATTTTATGTGCCTAACTGATTTTGTCGGAAAATGTTTCTCATATTTGTTGATTTTTTTCGTCCAGTATAATTTTTGTTGTGTTTTTTAAATAGTGCAACAGTTGTTTTGTTTAAACAACGAGGGATATATAAATAGCACAATACAGTTTAGTAAATGTTAGCTGCCTATTTCACTAAATGCGAAAGAACTCTTTTTTCTAATTTTGGTTTTGTTTCAAAAGTTTTTGTGCGAAAATAAGCGTTTTTGACATCTAATTGGCAGTAAGTTTAAGTCTGGGTTCAGACTATGAAAGAGATGAAAAGCTTGTTCTCTTCCCCTCTCACCAATAAACTCAGACTTTCTAAAAGAAAGCTTTCATAGTGTGAACCCAGACTAAGTACTAAAATGGCACTAATTAGCATTGTTGCCAACTTTCACGGACCAAAAATTGCTAAATTTATTGCGAAAATATACAAAAAAATATTTCTACATTCTTACATTTTGGAGCATATTCGGATGATGACATCCGGAGCAATTCACAACAAATAGGGCCACCTGTTGACCAGCTTTGATAATTAAATTATACTGCAAAAATATTTTTTTTGTTTTTTCCTATTTTAGATTTTTAAAAAATTTTATTTTTTCATATTTAAGAAACGCTTGCCTTTGTTATTAAGGTTGGCCTGTAAAATAAGTTAAATCATTCATTTAAAGTTAATAGAAGTGATATAATCTATTTTATTTTGAAAAATTTTGTGAGTCAAGAAATACATACATATGTATGTATGATATTTTTATTTCAATTAAAACAAACTCAAAAAAGGTAAAAATTTTCAATAACTAACAAAAGTTAGTGCTTTTTTAGAAGGACGATTTAAACAAAACCTGACCTTTAAGCCAAACTGGACGATTTTTTACACATTTTACCGAACAACTATAGACCCCTGGGCAATTATGAACGCGCCACATACAAACAATCTCGGTGGAACCTCCAGCCCTTGCGGAGTTTTGCTATTTCTCTCCCTTAGGGCGCCTCCCCGGGTGGTGGATAGGGGCACGTTCGACATTTAATGTCGGATTCCGCAAAAATAAAATATGCGGGGCGAACCTAGAAAATATGCAAACGTAGCGTCTGGACCCGCAGCGGGCGGCTACAAAAGGCGTCTGATTCCAGAGGAGCGGCCTATTTATGGTGTGTCTAACCACGTGTTGGCTGAATTCGTTAGACCAGGCTTTATGCTTGTAACATATCGCCGGAATACAGTCTTAACCAATACTACTTTCTAAAATATCATGAGTTCAAACCAGCAAAATATTGAGTCTCCAAGTGGTCGCCGCATCCAAGCGGTTAATCCACCTACCTCTGATTTGTCACAGGTAGCATGCACATCTGATTTGGAGGTGCAGAACCCATGCTTAGAAATTAATATACCTACAACTGAAACCTCATGAGGCCCTATGCTCCACAGGGAGCTAAAGGAAATAAGAAGAAGAAGACATACAAACAAACCAAAAACAACGAGTAGCAATGTTTTTGATTACAAACACAAAATTGTTCACAAAAAAATTAACACAGATTTAATATTTGCACCTTCTTATAAACTTTCCAACAGACCATTTCATAAGCAAAAAGCCAATGAAATCTAAAATTAGGAGATTTTTAAGTACAAAAAGATAACAATTTCTAAATTGTGTTTCAAAACTACTTCACATGACAATACGTTTTACAATAATATTTGCTATGCACTAAGTTGAAATAACAAATTTACAAATATGTTAGTGTAATGGCCAATTTTCAGGATTGATATTAAAACACATGTATGTTTAAAATCGTTTTAAATACAAAATTCTCTTCTTCACTAAATACTTAAATCCAACTTAATTCACCGATGTGGTACACTTAATTTCAACTTAAGTTTATATTGTAATATTTTAGCAAGGTGGCCTTAATATCACGACAATACAACAACAAGAGGCAAAGCAATAACAACCAGCTGTTTTTTGAGACCACCTTGTAAATAATTATACTTTTTTATGATATTTTTTTGTATTTAGTAGTGCTACCATACTTTTATCTTATTTTAATAAGACTTTTCAAATAAAACTCAAAAAATCAATCTGTATTTAAATACGATTTAAGTTTTTATGAACATTAACTTAATTTAGATTTAATTACTATCCTGAAAATTGGGCATAAGTGTTCTTGAAAAAAATGTACTCAGACGCAAAACTTTTCAGTATAAGAAGACTTAAGACTTAAGTGTCTAAAAGCTAAACAGGTAAAATTAAAAAGAACAATAGTTTATACGTCACAAGTGAGCTAGATTTGTGCTATTCATATTACCACCACTGTCTAATAAAGTATCACTATATATATTTTTTTTTTTTTTTTTTTGTACATATTTAAAAGTGTAATATGCCAAACAAAATGCAATAAAACAGAAATTAAAATACATATAAAAAACATTATTTATATTGTTGATGCTGATAATTCTGGCGATTATGATGATGTCAACAGATGTTTTGTTCCATTGTTTTTTTTTTTTTTTTTGTTTTTGTTTGCATTTCCATAAGGTTGTTTTTTTTTAATTTTCAGCAGACATTTGACAATTTTACATCCGTTTAGTATAACAGATAAAAAAATCTAATTAAAGGGGAATGTTGGCAAATATTTCCAATAAGTACTAATTTATAGTACGTTTCCAATTAATTGTTTTATGCCACAAAACTAGTTTTGCTACTTGTTTTTCCTTACATATTTTATGCTCGATAAACTCCAACAAAAACTAGTTTTGTTCCAAAGCATGCCGAAATTGTCTGTGCAACACGAAATCAAATTGATTTTGAAAATTCGAAAACCAGAACCTTTACGACATAATTAAAACGCTTCCATATGTTTTGCGCAAAACGTAAAAAAAAAATTATCTTTCCTTATCTTCCAGTATATTAATACATTTTAAAGTACATATTGCTCCTTTATTGCAACATAGTCATATCTCAAAAAAATCAAACTTGGTAGAATGCGATTAAAGTTTTCAAAATGTACCTTTATATACAGATTTAGATCTAATGCTGAATTTTGTTTCACATATAAAGAAGGTACAAAGGAACACATTTGCTAAATTAACTTAAAATTTTTTGATTTTTTGAGATATGACTATGTTGCTTGCAATAAATTAGCGATATATACATAACAGTGTCCCGAAATATTTATTTTTGGGGTTTCGTAACGCAAGACCTCTTTAAATTTGTGTAATTTGTCGTAGATTATCAAAATAAAATTTTAAATAAAATAATATTAACAGGCAGTATGTTTTGAGTCCTGTACCGCTCTTTGAAGCCTTGCACATTTTTTGATTTCTGTAGTGCGGTTAGACAGACGGACATGGAGTCCGTAATACTGTTTGGAAAAGTACTTCAATTTGAGAAAATACAATATTTGGACCAAAGCCTCAATTCCCATCGTAACAAAGTATGTTTGTTTGTTTGTATGTTTGTTTGTTGGCTTATAGACTCCTACGCTACTGAACCGATTTTCCTAAAATTTTACCAGTAATATCATGTGAGCCCCGAAAATAAAATAGGCTACTTATGTTTGCCATAGGGCAGGGGAAGTGGTGCCCTCCATATCTTAAGAGCCACTGCACCCATTTTCTTGAACGTTTTGCAGTAGGATCTTCGGAGCCCTAGAATTTAAATAAGATAGCAGAAACGGGAAATATAAGCTCCATAGGACGCTAGTGTTAAATATCGCATATCTTAAGAACTGTTATGTTAATAATGTTCTAACTTGTTAGGAGTCAATCTTATAGTAAACTACACCTTTGAAAATAAAAATTAAGGGGATAGGCGCTGGTGGAGCATATATTATATGCATATATTAAATATCGCGTAACTGAAGAACTATTATAGCTAGAGTCTTAAAGCCAATATAATGATAATTTTTAAAATAAAAATGGGCGGGTAATCCGAGGAAGAGTAGTACCCCCGATTGAACGAAAAGATTTAATACCGAATACCTGAAGATAAACGTCTTCAAGCTTTGTAGGATGCACTCTTATGGTAAACTACACCTTTAAAAATAAAAATTAATGGGTTAGGGGCAGGGGAAGCAATAAATAATATATAAATGAAAAAGTGGCCGTGGCATCTTCCATACATTGACATTAAAGATTTCTACATATTTGGAGTACTGTAAAAGTGAAAGTATTCCAATTTTGTACAAATAGCTAAGATAATAATATACAACATCTTTCAAAAAGAAGGTTCCTTGGAAAAAGTACGAATGGCACCTCCCATACGAAAACACTTGAAATTTTTGTATATCTGTAGAACGGTTACTGTAAAAGCAATTATATTTAGTGCAAGATGCTTTGTAATCAATACACGAGATCTGTTTAAAAAACAAATTTACTAATTTTATTTCGATTGGGGTAGCAAAGCGCACCGGGTTAAGCATGTTTTAAAATAAAAAGGAACGATTTGGAATAGGTGAAAGCAAGTCATATTACTTTACTGGTGATAATGTATTTAAAGTGTAGTAACTCCAAAGGAAAGGTAAAAAAAGTCATGTGCGGCTGGTATTATTACGTTTATTACTTTTATTTACTTTGTATGAACATGATTTACTCGGGACAATATCTCCGACATTCATTATTTTAGCCGGAACTAAATGTGCCTATTTATTTAATTTTCGTGGCCTGTTACAGAGTGTCAAAAAGGTGCAAATTAGACTTATTTTAGGACATCGCCATGTTAAAGTGACAAGTCCCCTTCATACAGAGTGTGAGAACTAGAACCCGTCCCTACCACTTTGAAACTGACATGTAACAAGTTTGATTCCCTAGGGTATTTGATTATTAAAATACTATTTTGAGAAGTACCTCTTTTTGAAAATACACCCCAAACTAAGTGGTAGTTTTAAGAGAAAAGTGAAGTGTTAAGAGTAATCTGAGAAGCTTTTCGACTCTGCAGCTTACAAATGCACTTTAATCGCAACTTTATTAGATGGAGAAGGTTTGCATTGGATGTTTGCATTGGATGTGTCGGAACTGCAACTAACACAGGTTGGATGTGCGGTGTGATACAACATTTAGGGTGGTTTTTTTGGGGAGACCGCTATAATGATGTGTTTTATGCTCCATGTACAGTATCCAATTATTTGACTTTTGGTTTTGTTCGAGTAAGAAATTAATCGATTTTTGAATTTTTAATTTGCTCGATTAATCGAGTAAGGTTTTTAGATTGTTCGAATTACTCGAATAACACGAATAGTTCAAATAATTTTATCCAATGTAAAAAACATAAATCTCTGCATGAATTGATACTATCAGGCCTATTCTGAAAATCACTTTAACTCAAATCACGTGATTTCAAATCACATATGCCTACTAAAATCACACGTTTGATAATTAAGCGTCCCGTTTTTGTGTGTTTTTGTGTGATCTTCAATTGCAGAAAGCACACCGAGAAACACAACAACGGTATGACTTTTAAAACACCGCAAAACCACACGTGTGATTTCAAAAGCACGTGATTTTAAATCACGTGATTTTCAGAACAGGCCTGTATAATTATATTAATAATCACAAAAAAAACAATAAAACAGATATGTAGTTTAACAATAAACAATAAAATAACAATTCATATCGCTCCTTTATGGCAACATAGTCATATCTCAAAAAATCAAAAATTTCCAGTTGCTTTAGCAAAAGTGTTCATTCATACCTTCTTTTTCTGTAAAAAGAAAATCAGTATTATATCTCAAACTGAACCGAAGTTATAGCAGAATATATTTCATTAAACCTGTATCTAAAGGTTCGTTCTGAAAACTTTAATCGCATTTTGCCAAGTTTCATTTTTTTAGATATGACTTTGTTGCAATAAAGGAGCAATATGTGCTATATAGATAGTTTTAAAACTTTTAAATTAAATAAGTAATTAAAAAATCAAAAACTCCGGCTGCAAAAAAAAAAGTTTTATACATTTAAAATACCGAAACAAGATTAAGGAAAACAAAATTAAATTTACACTAATTCGGTTTAGAGGGGTCTGTACACGTCAAGTATTTCTTATCAAGCGCTTTGGTAGCATTAATAAACATTTGTCTGTATTTGTCACACCAATGATGGTGGATAGAAAATCAAAAAATTTTGATATGACAGCGAGTGAATTTGCTTGCTGGACAAGCATTTGAAATGTGTATTTGGCCCTTAACAGACTATAAAATGATGAGAAAGCCAAAGTTTAGTACAGTTATTTTTATAAGTAGGCGCGAGCCAATAATTTTTTTCGGTTTATAATTTGCAATTTTGTTCCGCCTGCTTATCTTAATGAGGGTATTAAATATAGGCTTGAGCTCATATTTTTTAAGGCAATTTTTTATTTACTTCTTATATTTTTGTCTTTTTTGTTCAGGCATATTTTGTGAGAGGTGCCAGTTAGTTATGAAAAACTTTTAAAACCAATTTATTATGGACATTCTTAGTTAAAATTTTTTTAAAAATCACCATTTTTTTTTTAATTTTTTTTATACTCTTAAGTTTTTAAAATTACTTAGATTTCAATTTCACTGATAACTTATTAAATTTTTGCTATCTCCTTTAATTTACACATTTTTTACGATAAATGTTAAACTATATAGGTAAATATGAAAAATGTGCTGTTAAAGTGCCAATTTTCTAACGTATGGATTTTGACGTTTATAATGATATACATAATTTGTCTCTCACACAACAAAATCTCAATATGCTCAAAAGTTTGTGTGATAAAAATAAATGTAAAAGTTAAGAACATGTAATTTAGTTTTCAATAATATTAAACAGTTAGAAATCTAAAAACCAATATATTTATTTAAAAAAAGTAGATTTTTTAAAGATATTCATCTTAATCGATTAATTGACACAAATTGTTCGAGTTATTCGTTATTCGAAATTGGCTATTTTGATAATCGAACAACGATGAATCGATTGGATACTCTAGCTTCATGTCAATAAGCTACCCTTAGCTTTTGATGGTTGCACTTTGGGACCTAGAGAATATTCGGGATCTTTTGGAAAATAGGTATTTGGTTGCGAAAATAAAACGACAGTGTCTCTTTAAGCGGTACACACAGAAAAAAATACCAATGTAAAATTAACATGGAAAAATGTTGATTGAGAATCATAGTAATTTTCTGCAAAAGTATGCACTTTATTTAACTTTATCATTATTTCATATTAATTTTAAATAAAAAAACCATAAATCACGTTTATTTAATATTATTCACTGTTAAAATAAAAATAAAAAAATATTAAAATAAAAATAAATATGGATTCAATATTGAATCCATAAAAACCTGTTTTATATTAAAATCAAAAGTTTATCTTGTGAAATTAACATGCATACATACTTAAGTATGTACATTTTTTATTTTAATTTTTAAAATATGTTATAAAAGAAGACAATTCCCGTATTCTTTTAATTAAAATTATTTAGTTAAATAGTACATCAAGTTTTCAAAGTAGAATGATGACGAAAACCATATCGGTCGATTCTGCTGATGCTTCTGTTAACAAAGGAGAATACAAAATAAGTGAAGCATGTGTTACAGGGGTAAGTGTTTTGAATTATTCTTAAATAAATGCATATGTTATCTCTGAAGCTTCTTCACACTGTTATAACGCACTCAAACCAATTTGATTCTACATGAAATTCACGTTGTTGCAACTTGAAATAACTTTCGTTTAACGTGATTCGGATTGTTATTTCAATATAAATTACATTTTGCTCTAACTTTACTGCAATGTTAAATTAACATGAATTAAAGTTATTTTAAAAGAAAAAAATGTTGTTCGAAGTTATTGTAAAATCAGGTTGAATTAACATGAAAAACGTATAAAGCAAAATCACCACCGAAAAATTTTAAATCAACCTTGTTTTCTACGTTTTTAAAAAATTAATTTCTTTGCTAGAGATTACGCCGAAATTAATGTGTCGGACAACTGTCAGGTGACATCACCGCCGGTTCTTCGAAATATTTCTAAAGAGGACCTTCTAATCATGGCAAAGGAAAACCCCTTGGAAATCTGTGAAAATAAAAAAAGTGTAACAGAAGCTTCATCTAGAGATGGCTTTATCAGAATCAGTGTAATCGCGAGCAAAAGTGCCAAATTTTTGACACAAAAATAAGTTTAAATCTTAAGTTTTTATTATTTAATTAATTTTAAAAATAATTTTTTTTATTGAAGAGCGGTAGATGACTCAAGATGTCAAGTTCTTTTAGTTTTATTGAGTTTTTTGTAACCACGGGAAAATTTTGCAAATATTAATTAATACCTCTTGCGGTAGCGTAACCTGAAAAAAAAATTTGTTCATTCATTGGTGGATTAATATGAACCAGCATAACCTGAGACCACGTTATCTAGTCATATAAAATAAACGTGTGACTAATTGCATGACAATAATATCATTCGCTATGGTTTCGGGCGTAATAAATTATATTGCGAGAGAAATGTATATACTTTGTGAGAATGACGAACTTAGTATACCCTCATTCGCCACTTGAGATGGTGGAAGGTATAAAAAACAGAATGTAAAATAGATTATTGATACAAATTTGCCTTAATTTTTATTTGCATATACAGCTAATGTAACCACTCATCGTTCTCGTCTTATCATGGAACCAAAATGTGAACTTTCCTTTTTTTCGATTTGTTTAACAAAATGTGTGAACAAATAATGAAAATCTATGTTACAGCATTAACACTTCTCAAGTACAGGCAATATATTGTTCGTATAACAAGAATTTAGGAATGCCCACCCACACACGTCCTGTTCAAGAGTCCTTTGCCTGTTAGTCCTTTTTTTCACACACCCCCATATAAAATAAATAAAATATTAAGCAAATAATAGAAAAAAAGAAGAAACATTTTTTAATGTATAACAAAAATTATTTGTGATCTAAATGCATAATAAAGCTTATTATTTGAGTCTATTGAGCCTTTTTCCCCAATTTTTTTTTTATTTTTCATTTCATTTTTTACAATTTTCACTGTAAAATGGTTTCTAGTGTTTTGAGAAATATTATTTTGGGTAAGTAAATAAATAAGTAAGTGTATAATGAAAATATTATGTCGTTATTGTTAAAAATATAAAGAATGAAATTTTGCTAACCATCCCTTGTGTGCCACTCACTGCTTGTGGGCCACAAACGGCTTCAGTAGCTTTTGTTGGCTCAACATCATTAATGCATTGTCAGGTTACGACGTGCTGTCATTTGCAATCATAAAAATAATTTTCAATTCATTATTATTATTTATTTTATTTTTTTTTTTTAAGGTCTTAATTCACTTCAACAATGGAATATCGTTATTAACTCAATAATAAAAAAATTGTGGCCAGGTGTGAAAGGACTTGAAGAAGTAAACTTTTGAAAATGGTTTTGAAAATAAAAATAAAAAAAAGCTAATTGAATTTTAGGTTAGGTGCTTTAAGTAAGAGGGTTTTAAGATTGTTTGAGAACAAGTTATTCTAGTAACTGTAACAAATGTTTTAATTTAATTTTCGATTCAATATATTAATATCAATTTCCTCTTATACCTGACTATAACGGATTTATGTAAAACCTGATAAACCTCAAAAATAAACATTTAATAACTTTAAAGTTTAAGTTATTTCAGTTTAAACTCTAATCAGAAAATATTGTGGAAAATTTGTGTGCTGTTGATTTGCACTCAATAAATAAATACTTTTAGATATGAAGAGGATTTACATGAGTACCTGTCATGCAGCCTTACCCCATGGTTGATCTAATCCACGTTGGTTTCACATTATGCGATAACCAACCGCTCCTCGTGTATGGGAAATTTTAACCACACTACGGTTAATTTTGAACATAGTATGATTTATTTTGACTTTATAAAAAATAGCTAAAAATTACTAAATAGCGACTAAAATCAACAGAAAACAAAACACTAAGAAAGTTTAGTCGGTCAAGTGCGACCACAAAATACCCTTCCCTATTTCAGGCCTTTGTACAAATCCGCCAGAACAAAATAATGTGATAAAGTTAAGATTCGGAGTTGCGAAATGTTACGAATTGTTAATATAGCCAAAAGTACTTAATGAAGAAGGGCCCGAAACTAATATCAAGGAATGAAAACTGACCCTAAATAAAATCGCAATTTTTACTTTAGGATTTTTCATTTTAAAAATTACGCAAATTTTATCAAAACTTGCGATCAAAACAGAACTTTTTAAAAAGTAGTAGAATCTTCTTTTTGATAAGACTTGTGTTTTTTCTTATTTTATAATTTATCAACAATACAAAATATATTATACAAAATTTTTTATGTAAAGTATCAAAAGCCTGAATTGTTACACAGAGAGGAGAAAAGGCCGGCTATGCATACCATGAAGAAGAAAATCCTTGCGCCCTGCCGTAGGCCTAACCGTGCTATATATTGTGAGATTTTTAAAGCTTAAACTGTACAATTATTTGGGATATCAATTATATTAAAATTCTGGACTTTTAAGTTTATGATTTTGAAACACGGGATTTTGGAATACGGGATTTGGAATTTTATGTTTCTGACATATGAGTTTTATTTTTTTTTTTAACTTTATTGTTTGTAGAGTTGAGCACTGAGCTTGTTCGAATAATTTCTATAAAAAACGTGATTAAAATCGAGATGATTACCCAAACGTTGAAGTGATTTGTTAACCACTTCTGATTGACATGATTACAACTAAATCACTTCATTAATCACATAGAATCTTCTGAACATACCTCAAACTGATGTACTAAACTAATGTAAGATCGGCCACATTAAACGTACCTCTCACGTGTACAACCGATTACGATTTTTTTATTTCGTCTTTAATAATCCATTAATTTTCACAATTTCATCATAATTATATCAAAAATAATCTTCTGATAACTTTATTAAAGTATTTTTATAAATTTTTAATAAAGCAATATAAATTTATTTTTTGTTTTTTTTTTTTCTTAATCGAAATCAATGAACGGCTTTGATTAGCTAATTCAAAATTTTGTTTAAACGCGTTTAAAAACCCAAGTGTGAACATAGTGTAAAAGTGCTATATTTAGCTGTGCTGAATCTTTGACATCCTCCACCGACACTTAGGCTATTAAAGGCGTGGGCCCTATAAGGGATCTAGAAATTATTCATCAATATTCATAAAAACGAACGTCATTATTTAAGTTGTTTGCGTTTTACACCTTCATTAATTAAATTATTGACCGACAATCGAAAACTTTATGCTCTTATTTCTAGTCATATAACAGTTTATTTGAACCAATATTTTCGAGAAGGGAATACATATTGGATCCGTGGTAAATCATAGACCAACCATCACAAAATTCTGTAGAGCATTTTCTGGTATTTAAAAACCTAAATTAGAACAAATTTCGATATAGTATTGAAATTTTTTATAGCTTTAAAGTGGATTGGCATGACATTATTTCTAGCCGTATGAAGCGAAATTGGACGAAATTTTACCACAACATCCCTATCTGCTACGGTTTTAGTGGTACTAAATAATTTTTCAGAGTGATCATTTTATGCGGAAAACATGTAAAAAAAAAACAATCGGGATAAATCAAGTTTTTTATGATTACTTTAAGTACGAGTCGTACTCAAAAATTCAAGTACGAACGTACTTAAAACAATCACAAATGGGATTACTTTCGAAAATCAATCCCGGAATTTCTTGAAAGAAGTATAAGATTCTTAAATCAAGTAAAAAAAGATTAAACATATATTATTTTCATATTTAACCCTCCGGCTTACGTATGTTTTGATTTTCTATACACATTGAAAAAGGGTCTGGCCAGACTTATGTGTATCACGAAGGGTTAAAAAACTTCTCATTTAGTTTATAGTTTTGGTTAAATATGTACATAAGATTTTTAAAGTAAAAACGATATCGGGCATGTTGTTGGTGTTTTATTATACTGTAAGGTGTAATACGGGTAAGAGTTTTTTTCTTTCTAATTTCTTTTTGGTTTTTTTCAAGCACGAATTCGAAATAAAATCAACTTTATAATACTTGAATTAACCGCATTTTGAGATTGATTCAATCTTAGTTTTACTTAAATCTCATTTTCGGATTATTTTAAGTGCGAATTGGGATTAAAATAATTTTATAATTCTTAAGTCAAGCGCATTTGAGATTGATTCAATCTTAGTTTTACTTAAATCCATCTCATTTTCGGATTATTTCAAGTACGAAATCGGGATTGAATATTGATAATTTAAGCATTTTGCTATTAAAAATCCGTACTTGAATCAATCTTTCTGTACTTGATTCAAGAAAATCCGTACTCACCGTACTATTAATGCCGCTTCGGAATGATTTTTCTTTTGAGTGTATGGTTAATTATAAATCGATTTTTACGACATTTTCTACTGTGATTTGAAGCCTAATGAAACCACGAAAGACCAGTCTCTGATAAAAAAACATTATTGGTTACGGTTTTAGGCGTACTAAACTGTTTAACGATGGTACCTTTATATGGGACCTCTGATAATTTATGCCCCGATGTTCACGGAATTTGACAGTGTGATTTCTTGTCCTATAAACTGTGTCGCACCAATTTTATTGCAGTAGCGTTAATATTTACACTTACTAGACTCTTATCCGAGAGCTGGCTTTATATGGGGCCTATGATTAATTATGGACCGTTCATTACGAAAATTAACAGTATGCTTTCGAGTCATATTCGTGCCAAATATGATAGCAATCCATGCATTATACCAACTTTTTTTGTAAGTTTTTGTAAAAAAATATAAATTTATGTGTGGTGCATCCACATTTGGAATCATAACTCCCAGCCTTCTGAACCGATTTTGCTAATTTCAAATACAAACTGCTTCTTTTGAATTTTTCAAAAATGACAGTGTTTTCAACAGACGGACAGACATACGGACTTGGCTAAATAGACTTAGAATTACTCAAGGAGCTAGAATATATACATATATATATATATATATATATATATATATATATATATATATATATATATGGGCATTTCCGTCAAAAGGTCCACCGTGACCGAAAATTTAAAAAATATTAAAAGCTGATTATTTTACGATATTGTTATAGAGAAATATTTAGATTTCACTAGTTTTATAAATTTAACCATAAATTTGTTCACTTAGATGAACAATCAGACTTCAAAGTTCTGCAAACGTAATTTCTTATTTGTGAGAATGTTTTATTGTTTGTTTTCTTTAATATTATCTTCCTTAAAAGAGGTGATATTTGATGAAAATTATTTAAAAAAAATCTAAGGAAGAGTTCGAAGAGAAATATGTTATTCGGATTAACGGTAAATTTTTATTTTTTTTAATCATTACTCAGTTAAATTATTTTGGAAAATATGTCACGTTCGAAATGTCACGTTTCGAACCAGATTTTGGCTTAAACAAAAAAAAATACAGAAGATTTTGAATCAAACCAAAGTCATTTAAATGTTATAATGCTACGTAAAATTCTGAAAGTAGTTTGACTAAAAACTTGTGCCAGGTTTCGCTGAATTACGCTTTTTTATACATGGCCACAAAAACTACTTCTATTTGTTTCACGTTCGAACCGCTACTTCTTTTGCCATTATCTTTGACCTAGAATCGTGCCCCACATAAACTTTAGCATAGATAATAGTGCTTTCTTAGTGCTATAATTTAAGGGTTAAAAGAACGTAAAAATATTTGTTTTTTTAAATGTTATTGCATTTTTGATGCGTACGACTGTCACGTTCAACTCTTTGGAATTACCCATATGTTGCATTGTAGTTCGATATTTAAATTATTTTTGTTTAGATTTTATATAAAATTTACTAAAGTCTCTTTATAAAACCACGTAATTGTGTCAAGCGTTTCACTTTGACATGATTTGTTTCATTTTACTGTCGTAGTTTTTTGACAGATGGTTTTTGCAAACTCATAATTGTGTGCTGTGTTCTCGCAGTGCAATCTGGAAAATGTTTATTTTTACAGGTTTATAATTAATAATCAAATTTCATGCGATTAAACAATAATTTTGTAAAACATACTGCAGCTAACGTATTGCATTATAAAAAAACCCTAAATTAGGAGTCAATTATAATTTTGTTTTTGGGTCCATATTTCCTGCCGCTACATTTCGCAGCTCTTAAGTTTAATGTAAAAGTTCTAAAAGGCCAATTTTGGACCTACCAGTACCCAAGGAAATATGCGTTAAAAAAAATTTAATTCACCCAAAATTTGGGGCTACTTTCCATAATGCAATATGACCCTGTTTTTTTAGTGAAAATGTACCACAAAACATAGCACTAAAATAATAAATTTAGGATAATTCTTGAATATGAAAAATTAATCTCAAAACTTTTAATGAATTTAAACACCAAAACAAGTTAAAATTAAAAAAAAAACACACAACGAAAGTTATTTAAAAATATGGTTTGGGATCATATGCCAAAAAGTTCTAATCCCAAATTTAAAATATCGAATTTCAAAATAGCAAGTTTAAAAATCCCGATTTTAAATATCCTGAATTTAAATATCCTGAATTTATAAAGCTTTGGATTAATTAAAATTGTTATTTTTCGACCTTTCCAATTTTAAATAAATAGAAATTCATCGAGCTCGAGGCCAGTGTTTTTTGTAAATTAATATTCTTTTATTTCACTCCAATATTTCGATCTTCATTGAAGATCGTCAGCAAGGATTCCTTCAATTACAGTGCTAAAAACAATAAGCACATAAATATCATCATTATTATTAACATCCTCATATCAACAACATGTATGGACAACAACCACACATATTTTGTTTCTCTAAGAGATTGTACGTTTACAGCATACATGTTAAGTAATGATTAGCTAATGCTAATGATTGCTAATTAACATTCTTTTGTGAAATTCTCTAATTGATCAAACAATTAGAATTAGTTCAACTAATTCCCATTAGCTAATTAAAATTTTTATTCTAATGGTAAAACTAATTGCAATTAGTTGCCATTAGCAAAAAAAATTGGTTAACCTTTACAATTAGAAATCTAATTGACTTCTGATAATGCAATTAGATATTCAATTAGCTCGAATTAGAATCAATTATTTTGATATTTTCAAAAACAAAAAAAACTACGATATTCATAATATGAATTTCACACATATATATATATTACTTATGTACAAATATTACATACATGCTAGGGTATTCAACTAATCGGGCTTTTGCTTTAATCGGTTAATCGCTCGGTTAATAAACCGAGGTTTTTGCTTAATCGGTTTATTATCGGTTAATTAATCGAGCGATTAACCGATTAAAGCAAAAGCCCGATTAATTGAATACACTAGCATGTATGTAATATTTGTACATAAGTAATATATGTATATATATGTGTGAAATTCATATTATGAATATCGTAGTTTTTTTTGTTTTTGAAAATATCAAAATAATTGATTCTAATTCGAGCTAATTGAATATCTAATTGCATTATCAGAAGTCAATTAGATTTCTAATTGTTAAGGTTAACCAATTTTTTTTGCTAATGGCAACTAATTGCAATTAGTTTTACCATTAGAATAAAAATTTTAATTAGCTAATGGGAATTAGTTGAACTTATTGTAATTGTTTAATCAATTAGAAAATATAAACTAATTGCATCAATTGCTAATGCTAATTGGAATTTAACATGTATGGTTTACAGTATACACCACACTCACAGTGAATTGGTATAAACGTAAAAACCTAAAAATTAAAACTTAAAGTTGTACACGCATCGACACACAAAATTACACTTAACTTAAAACTATTATTGCCTGTTCATCTTGCTTACTAAAGGCCCAACCATAATGTGCTTAAGTTGGCTTAAGCGAATATATGTAAATCATATGAGGCAAACCATATTGAACTTAAGCAAACTTTTTGTTAAGTTTTATGATATTGTCATTTGCTTACCTGGGCCTTACACATGCAAGTACAAGTTCGAAGAACTTAACAAACTCACACTCTTTTACTAACACCATCACATTTTTCGTACTTGCAGACAACTTGCAGCTCAACTTGCAAGAAATTTCTGAAGACAGTGATATTTTGACACTTGCAGCAAGTTAATTTCAAAAACTTAAACAGTGCTACCAAATTTACTTGATTGCGGAAATAATAATTATAGATGTAACTTTTTAAAGTATATTTAAAAATATTTCTTGATTTTTTTGCATATACATATACATAAAGTAGACAATTAATTTAATTTTTAAACATCAATCTTATTTGAAAAATTATAATAATTATTAATGCCAAATGTTTATTTAGAAATGAAGCTCTGTTTCGCACTTGGTAACTCAGATTTATAAGACACTTTCACTTGACTGTGTAAAGTTTACACTGTAAACATTCATGAAACTTGTATGACATTCGACTATTTCGTCGCCATTTTCGATGTTAACACGTATAGCCTACTTAATTACTTGCATATGTTAAGGCAGGGTTAATCAAATTGTGAAACAGATCGCACATTCGGTACGGAAGCAAAGGTTTTTTAATTTAGTTTTTTAATACATTTGAGAGAGTTTTTGTTAGGTTTTGGCAGTAGGTTAAGCACGGCTATGCATATTTTGGTTGGGCCTTAAGCCTCTATACTTGTTGGAACACGAACTCTCTACGTCGCTCATAAGGTTTGAACTCTTTGTTGTTGCTATGATGTGAAGCATCTCCAGCATATATCGAAGTTTGGAATTCGGCTCCATTTGGAACACACCTACATTATTAAAATCAGGAGAGTGTTAATTTTTGACACTGTGGTTCACAAGTGCTGTTTTTGGTGTGTCTCTACTGAGTTTAAATTTTGGATCGGATTTATGGCCTGCAATTCTAGTTTTGAGTGTTTTTTTTTGTTGTTCCAATGTGCACCTTGTCAAAACTTTCGTTGAAATCTCCAATCAGGGTTTATTATATATAATATTTGATTTTTTCATGTTCTGAACTTTTGGTTTTAAAAATCGCACGATAGGATTTCTGCCAGGCCTCTATGGTATAACGAACACTGGCTGCGCTAGCTAAAGCTTCTCTTCACATCAGGCCTTGGGCCAGGCGCAAATTACGAACACTAGCTTCTCTAACTAAAGCTTCTGTACAAAGCTGGCATTTGGCCGGGCAAAAGGATTTTTTTTCTCTATCGTTATCGTTAGATCGACTTAGAATGTGATTCTTAAGGTGCTACAAACAGCAGCACAAACTCATTATACCCACTCCACTATTTTGGTGTGCAAAAATTTTTGTGTTATTCTGTTATAAACACAATTTTGTGCGGATACTCAGATAAAAAGCTCTAGAGTCGCGGAAAATTTTTATTTTTTCTAAAAATATTCGGAGCAAATTGCGGCATTCGATACCGATCGAAATCACAACAAAATTTAAATGCCGTAATTTGCCCCCAGTTTCACTCTCTTTTTGAATATAACCGGAGATCAATTTGTTACAATAAAAGCCTCGTTGCTTTTACATTAACCTAAGTTTTTAATATCAAGCTTATTAATAAACAGGTTTTTACATATCAGCTGCTAAAGAACTTTATGTTTTTTGAACTTTATTTTGTTTTTATATTTTTTATACAAAACGTACATATCGCACACTGAATCATAAAAAGGCTGAATAAAAAATTCTAAAATTTTTAGGAGAAGTAGTAAACTGGCTTCCAAACCATGGTTGAAAATTTTTCATCAAATTGAGTTTCAGATATATTAAAGAAGAACAGTCAAAGTAGACCGTAACCCAAAAAAAATCTCATGGTTGCTATAGATTTAGTTTGTGAAATGAGTTTTGTCTGTTATTACAAAAGCTAAACTTTATAAGAAGTAATTTTTTCTAAATATCTTTACAAATTTTGAAAAATTTTCCGTTTTCTTTTAACACATTTCAACACCGTATGACTCTTTTTTGCATTTTTAGTACACGCCAACAATTGAATTCGACTGCAACGTTAACTTGTCCGCAACATTTACGTATGAGTAACGAGGCTCTACCGCCGAACGCGGCTGTAAATGGCCATAACATTTAAACAAAACAAAAAGCTATCGTTTTGACTTTTCTTTAAAATTCTTTTTGGCCAAGTTCACCAATTCTATTTAAACTTAGTTGTTCATATAATTTTATTTTGATTTGACACGAAAAATTAATTTTTAACATAAATTGATATTTAAAAAAATTGGTAAAATTGGCCATTGGTCATACAACCCCAGACCAAATCGCAAAGCTCTTAAAATAAATTTTTCGTAATTGTTCAAATAGTTGAAAAAACATTTTTCAATATTACCAAATGAGTGCAATTATGTGCAATGCCCGCAGTAGTTATGTATGTATTATACCATATGGACTAAATATACATTCATGTGATTAAAGAATTCTACTTACATATGTACATACATATATGTATATGCATTGGGTGGATGTCATCGTGTTTTCTCAAATTTCATCAATTTTCCTTATGAAAACAAAGAAACTATAGCATGGTGTATAGTTTTTACATTCAGCAATAACATTTTGAGCAATTTTCCAGAAATTATGCTAAAATGTCAACCTTTCATTAATAACAGTTTTAAACCTATTGGCAAATTTAACCCCTTTTTCTAACTTCAAATAGTGATGACTTGACTCAGACTGTGGGAACGAGGACAAAGTGTTTGTGTGTGCTTGCATTTTTGTGATGAATTTTGGTTGACGTGCGTTTTCGTAAATTGCACTGACATCTGTCTAACGATACATACGTATATTCTAATTTGCAAACAATTAATTTTCAGTTTTGTTTCAACGATGTTTGAAATTTAAGTAATTTATGACCCTGCAAGCATTTACTAAAGCTACGGTCACACATATTAAATATTTGACGAAACAAGCGTAAAGCTACGGTCAGACTTATCAAATATTTGACGAAAAAAACGGGACCAACAACCAAACTAAATAATCATTTCGCTTAATATTAATATTTATTTTGATTAAAATACCACATCTTACAAAAAACTGTTTATTGCTACGTCTAGTAGTATAATTAGTTTATTTTGTAATATTAAGACCATTTTAAATCTCACTATTAACAAAAGTAGGGGTTACGCTTATTTGATCAAATATTTAATAAGTGTGACCGTAGCTTAACCACTTCTTCTGTACATGGTTAGTGTGACTTATATATTTATATATGATTTATATATCACAAAATAAAGCTATTTATAAAAGTTATTTTTTGGAAATACAAAATTTATTATTAATAAGATTTCTGTACGACGTGCTAAATTTCAAACAATAATATGAAGAAATTTGTTTTTTCTTGTTACCCACTTACAACTATAATCAGAGTTGGAAAAAAGCCAACCAATTGTAGGGGAATGTAAGAAAAGATAAGCTCACTGTTTATTGTTGGTGTTTTGTTTAAGCTTTGATATAGTTACAAGTGAGACTTTGAGTGTTTATAATTCTTAGTCGCTTTAAGGTTTTATTTGTATAATATTTTTAGCTTTTCCAAAATCTTTGGAAAAGGTTTCCTGACGATCTGGCCTAAGCAACCAGTGAAATGCGCATAGAATATCAAATATAAAAAATTGGGAATTTAGCACGTCATACATAAATCTTATTAATAATAAAGCTATTTATACTAGACTAGATATAGCAAAAACTGTTTTTTGGAATATGTGGTATTATAATCAAAATAAATATTAGAATTAAAGGAAATGATTATTTAGTTTGCTTGTTGGTCAAATATTTGACAAGTGTGACCGTAGCTTAATGCAGATGCCAAAAAAAATCGCTCTTCCATTGAAATCATGGTCAATCCTATCAACAAACTTTCGTCGAGAAGGCTTGTTTTACCGTTTAGATGTTTTCTCTGGGCCCCGAAGAATATGCTTCCAGACGACAATAGAGATTTTTACAAGCACATCTGAGAAGTGTCCACTCTTAACCAAAAAGGGTTCATAGTATTAACGCACAACGATTATTGAAATAGTTTTCGTTGGCTCAATGATTTATTCGTTAATATAATGAAAAATAAAACTATCCAGATAATGAAATTTAAGTACTGTTCATTGGCGCAATGAACATGCATTTATTAAATATTTCATTTAAAATGTATGTTTAGGTAAATAAAATGTTCTTTGAGGTAACGAAACATTTATTATGTCTTGTAAGCACAAATGCCCATTAATTTTATAAACTCGAACGTAAACATAAACGAAGTGTTTGTTGGGCTGTTATACCGAACTCGTACGATAAAATTAATAAAGTGTTCGTTCAGTTTACGAAACCTTATTAAAATGTTATCCCCACGCATAAAATTTATTTTTGATATGCCGGTTCATCTAACTTGTATGTTGAAGTCAAAAAAGTTTAATGGGGGTGGCTTTACATTTGTTAAATTGGTTTTAAAACAGTGTTAGTAAAGCATTTTTTGGCATTTCTTCTAATTTCTGTGGTTTTCATGGGCAACCGCGTATGTCTTTAAATAAAATTTTTCAGTAGAGCCGAAAAAACAATCTAGATCAAACTATGGGCTAGGTATTGCACTTTTTGAACTTTGTTATTACGTTAAAAAATCGGTATTGATCCATCTTTTTTCAAAAATTTTTAGAAACATGTAAAGAGCGTTTAAAATTAGGCAATTTGGCATCAACATCTCAAAATGGGAAAAAATAGACATACGCGGTTGCCCATGAAAACCACAGATTTATCTATTCCAGTTCGTAAAATATTATACAAACAAATACAAAATTGCAGTGTTAAATTAAAAATATTGTCGTGTCTGTAAAAAACACTATCTCAATAATATAAAAGTGAAAAAGGACATTTGTGAGTTAAATTCGATTCGGAAAAATAATTTGTTATCTGTGTTAAATAAAATAAAGTGCGGTGGATTTGCTGATAGTTTATTTAGATCCAAATTAACAAAGGAGGCACCAAGTTCCATTGAAAACCAAACGAGTTTACTATAAAATTTAATTTTTAAAGAACTTCGTAAAAATTATAAATAAACTATATGTATGTATATATCTTCATATGTATATAAAATGTATTTTATACATAAATATATGTATGTAAAAAATTTCAAACATTTTTGTAAAATAGCAAAACAAATATAAAGTAAAACATAAATAAACACATTTTTTCAATTATGAGTATTTTTTATTTTAGGGGTTACAGTAGTAAACATGGGTCGTTTGTGAAGATGAGTCAATAAATGGCAGAGTTACAGTGGACAAATTTGATGATTTTTTGCAATTTTGCTCCTTCCAAGTTATTTTTTTAAACCACAATATCTCTAAGTTTTATCACTAACGACATTAGCCTATTTCAATACGAACATTTTGTGTCTAATAGGATCCAGATCGGTGCAAAACTGACAAAGTTACAGAAGATAAATTGAATTAACCCACTTTTTTGTTTGTATCAAATCAAAGAAAAACACAACAAATAAATACACAAAGCCAAATTTTTATTAACAAAAAATATTAAAAATAGCTGAACAGCGTTTTTAAGCAAAAATTGCTAAAGTTGTATTCATAAACGAAAAATAGTCTATTGAACCTTTAATAAACCATTCATAAAGTAAGAAAATTTATTGTTGGATTTGCCCTTCTTTTAACCAAAAATAAAATTAATTTTTGAAAGGGGTTTTTTATTTTAGATTATTTTTGTGAAATATGTTGAAAAATAGTGACATATCTTTAGTTTTTCTAAAATCTTTGGATGAAGTTTCCTGACGATCTGGCCTAAGCAACCAGTGAAATGTGCATAGGAATAGCTTATCCCTTCAACAATAAATTTCAGTTTATCAATAGTATGAAATGGGAATTTAGCACATTTAAACGAAACCTTGTTAATTAATTTTTTGAATCCGAAGAAAAATTTTGATAAAAATATTTTATTTATTACAACGGACATGTTAAATACATTTTAATAATTTTTTTTTTTATTTTGGACAGCCAATTTAAGGTTATATTGATAATTATTTAAAAAAATTTATATGATTTAAATGAATATGTTCAGGGGCAAATGCAGATATTCTCTTACATTATTTATTAAATTAGTGCAACTAGTTGTTTTTTTTTTTTTTTTTTTTTTTTTTTTTTTTTTTTTTGTTTAAAACAACAAATTATTTTTCAAAAATATAAATAAAATAAAATAAACAAGTCATAATAATAGTGATGTTAATAAAAAGTAGACAAACTTTTTATTCGAATACTTTCTTATCGTATATTTAAAAAAGGTTCAAACAAAAGTTTTTATGATATGTACCTTTCGGAAACATTTTTTTCAGAAACTAAAATAATATGTAGTTTTATTTGATAAGAATAATTTTTAAGGTCTACAATTAAAAAAAAATTATAAAAAAAATTTATATATAGAATATCATGTAAACCGAATAGAAGTTTCGTGCATCACTAACAATAAAATGGCAGCCAAATATAAAGAAAGTTGCCATTCTTAAACAGAAAATCGCTGCAAACAGTTAATAGTAAAAAAGCTGTTAATGTACGTTTCTGAATACAAATTTTTATAAGAGGTTTATAAGACAAAAAGCGTTTAATAGTTATTACATACTATAAGCTTAAAATAAGAACTTTTTATGAATATGGCTGTAAAACTATTGAATTTCTATGTGGGTTAATTTACTAAATCTTCTGTACCTTTGCCATTTTTGTACCAATCTATGTCCTGTTCATACTAAAATAATCTAAGGTCGCATGCAATAAAACATTCAGATTTTTAAATCATTGGTTTAAAAAAAAAATACTTGAAAAGAGCAAAATTGCACAAAATCATAAAATTTTCAATGAAGCTTGAACGTGTGTCCCCTGTAACTCTGTAATTTCTTGACCAATCTCCACTAACAATTCATGATTATGTTAGAAATTTTTTAACCTTTCACTTAATAGAAAGAAATCATAATCCGTTTAAAATTTTTCAAGATATTTGTATATCAGTCACATCATCTCTTTCAAAAACACAAATAACGGTTATTCTAACAATTCTGACTTCATATTAGCTGTCAGATTCATTTGGTCACGACTTTATTAAAATTTTGTCACGTAGTGTTATTTAATTAAAAAAAGTTAATTTAATTATAATTATAAATTTATGATAATTTTTCCCTATATCAACGAACAGGTCATTAAATTATTAAATTAAAATCTTTTTAAGAACGGTCATTCATTGTTACAACGAACAAATTTATTGGACGAAAATTAATAAATTTTTCGTTTGCTTAACGTACATTTTCGTTTTCTCCACGTACCTTTTTGGTTCAGTGCAAAACAAGTGTCGGAAATTTGTCTTATAGGTTATAAATGTTAACTCCAAATATTTTTATTTATTTCTTTTATTTTAGTGGTCTCACGAGTTCAAGACTTTCTTAGTTTTCAAGATTAAACGATTTACCACCATAATATTATGTATGTTCATATTATGAGTTTGTGCTGATGTGTGTAACACCTACAAATATTAGTCCTAGACACACTTCTTAGCATACCGATCGACTCGGAATCACTCTTTGAGACCCTATAATGTTGTCCATCTGTCCGGCTCGCTTGTGCGCTAAGTACAGGTCGCTGTTTTAAAGTTTTTTATTTAAATTTATTAAACCCCATTCGAATTTGTTTCCGGAATAAAGTCTTTGTGCCTATTAGCCGTCTGATTAGGTTGGTATTTAGATTAAATTCATTTCAAACTTATATGATAGCTATCCAAACCATTTAACCAAAATTAATGGTTTTCAGTCAATATTTGACCACATCGCCCATACAAATACAACTCGTCGTTCGTAAGTTATTGTGTCCTATAATATATGTAAAATATAACCATATAGAACACAATAATTTACGAACGACGAACTCACGAAAATATATTTCAATGTCATAACTTCCTTACAAAAGTTGGTATTGATATAACATATGTTGACGATAACTTTTCTAATAGCCTTTAAGTCCGGGCCAAGTTTTGCGCTAGTAGATGCAGAATTAACCATAGGTGTCATATAAGCCCCCATAGCTAAAACACTTTAAGACCGCAAATTTTATACAGAAGTAGATAACTCCATAATTGAATATTGTTTTCACGGAGCCATGATTGCCCATGAATGCAAACATGGTACGCTTTCGAAAAGTTTGTGTATATAATCTTGTGGTATAGGGTATCAAATGAATGGGCTGGACCAGTTATATCGGGTGATTTTTTAGCTATTATCTTTTTGGCAACACTGGTTTAAACAGCTGACGCACGTTTCGTGTTTTGTTTCACTGTCAAACATCTTCAGTTTGGTCTATAATTTAACCACGAATCGTCTTACAAACGAACAACGCTTGCAAATTATTGAATTTTATTATCAAAATGCGATCCACTTTTTTATCGAAAAATTGTGTTCAGCGACGAAGCTCATTTTTGGCTCAATGGGTACGTTAATAAGCAGAATTGTCGATTTTGGAGTGAAGATCAGCCAGAAGCATTGCAAGAGCTATCAATGCATCCAGAAAAAGTCACAGTTTGGTGCGGTTTATGGGCTGGTGGCATCATTGGACCGTACTTCTTCAAAGATGATGCGAATCGTAACGTAACTGTGAATGGTGAGCGCTACCGTGAGATGATATCCAACTTTTTTTTGCCCAAAATGCAAGAGCTTGACTTGCATGACACATGCCACACAGCACGCTTAACAATGGACTTATTGAGAGGCGAGTTCGGTGAACATTTTATTTCACGTTCGGGACCGGTCAATTGGCCGCCTAGATCGTGCGATTTAACGCCTTTAGACTATTTTTTGAGGGGCTATGTTAAAGCTCATGTCTATACACACATGCCCGCTTCAATTGACGCATTGGAAGACAACATTGAAGCATTTATTCATGAGATACCGGCCGAAATTTTGGAAAGTTTATTTCAAAATTGGACTAAGCGGATGTACCATTTGAGGCGCAGTCACGGTCAACATTTGCATGAAATAATCTTCAAACATTAAATTATATGGACCGTACTATCGATTCAAATAAAGATTTCATGCATTTTTCTGAATTTTATGTGTTTTTTTTTTAACTTTCCTATAGCTCTTAAAAATTCACCCTATACTTTCCTACTTGTTTTACGGGAAACCTCATATAAAAGGACAATATAGTTGTGTAGCTCAGTGTTCGAAAATAAACATAACATTATTCAGCGTTCCAGAAATACACCCAGGAACGATATCTATATTTTTAGTGTTTGTGTAGACGAACACAACCCTTAATACCGTTCGTTATTATTTTTAATAGCCGAACATTATATAGTGTTCTGTTCTACGTTTAAAAACAGAACAATTGTAGGGATATTGTAGACAAACATTATATTTTAATGTTCTATAATGTTTCTTTTTTTATATTAATCAAGAAATGAACAAACAAAAGATTTTAGCAACGACCACAGCTTGAATAGCTTGTAAGTGTATTGTGTATGTGTTTTGTTTGTGTAAAATATTTTTGCTAACTTTTTGTTTTTATTTTCGTATAAGTATTTTGTTTTTGTAAAAAGTTTTTGGTTTTTTTACCAACCAAAAGGGCACTAAACACAACTTTAACGAACGAACACTAATGAGCCGAACCAAACGCAATGAAGTTTGTGGTTTAAAAAAAACCTAACGAAATTAAATGTCCTCATCTTTTTGTTGAGTTTCAGCCGTACCTAAACAAGAGCGGAATGCGGAACGTTTTCTTTCGCTTAGGTTTTACGCTGATATGCCATACCTAAACAAGAGCGTAACCGTTGTATCACAAGCAGTAGTGTTGACTTTTTTGTTTAATAAAACCCACATAAAAGAAATAAAAAGAAGAGAAACGGATTTTCCAATTGTAAAGCGTTGACGCCGCGCTATTTGGGGATGCTTCATACAAATTGTATGGGCATGAGAAATTTTGACAGCTAGAAAACGTTTTCCGCTCTTGTTTAGGTACGGCTGTTAGGTAATAACAGTATTATTTTTGTATACGAAGGTCACAAACAGAGAAACGCTATTATTTTTTAATGATTTACTACACAAACACTATAAGCACTTGTGTTTTCTACAAATCTACCGAACCGAACCCTAAGAAGCGATATTTAATGTTTATTTTCAAACACTGGTCTAAATATGTATTATAATTGTGTCGTTAATGAACGATTCCGTTCATTTGAACAATTCATACAACCGAACAAAGTGAACCGGTCATTTTGCTAATCGCATTTGGCTCAATGATGAATCGTTCAATGTTGTATACTGGGATTGATGACTTAATATTTTTTATCGCTCATGTCGTTCATGTGTATTTGTATGTTATGCTCTTTTGTTTCAGTTGTTGCACTAATCATAAAAAATTTCAATTTCTGTACAACAACTGTTAGTTAACTACGAAATATCTGGAAAAGGATAATGGTAAAAGTTTAAAATTTTGTGCAAATTGCTGTGTTAAGGAAGGGAAGTTACTACCCAAAAATTTTCTAAATGCTTGTAGGGAACAAACAAATTGAACAGTATACAATAACATTTATGTGTGTGTGTGTGTGAGAATGCGCATAGTTATTAGTTTAATGATGATTTTGAAATCCAGAGCTGTGTTAAAGTTTGGGGTTGTCGTTATCAGTTGTTTCAAAAAAATTTGGGTAAAATGAGGTTGAAACGCCAGAAAGTGCTAACTTCTTAAGGAAATTAGAAGATGGTAAAACTATTGTAAGCTCTGTTGAAATATATAACTCTTAAGAGAGCCAACTCAAAATTTAAAAATTTTCAGTAGAGGACAAAAACTGTTTTTTTTTTAGTATTTACAATGAAAGTTGTAAACAATTATAGCATTGTAAAGAAACACGAGTTAGAAGTATACAATGGAAGAATTTGTGATTATCGGAAAATAACATGTTTTTTGAGTTGTTCCACTTTATGTGAAATTTGTTTATTTATATAGTGGTGTCATTTCAAAAATATAGAAAAAAGCGAAATACAACAGCACAATAAACTTTTATATAACAACTTAAAAGAGACAACACAAAATAGAAAATCATCAAAGTAAACCGTTGTGACATAAAGACTAGCAGAACTTTAAATATTTCTAATAATTTGAAACAAAACTGATATTAATTCAGCTTACATTTGGGGACAACCCAAAATAGTTCTCTTTAATTGACTCTAGAAGCTACTTTTATATCAAGAAGAGGGATACAACTGAATTTTTGAGCGAAAGAATAGAAAAACTAAGGTAAGATTTTTACAGTGGGTACTAGGGTGACCGTTATTTTTTTTTTTTCGTATTTTCACTTGGGAAACCCCTTAGATTGATTCCAAATTAGAAAAAAACAATATATATAAAATTTTAGATCGTTTGCATAGTTATTAGGCGTGCCTTGAGCCCACAAAGTTTGCTAAAAATGCTATTTTTCTCACTATGGGTGGCTTTAAGTGTTCATAACTTCAGTAATATTTATTTTAGAGAAAAACCTTATTCACAAATATTATAGGGCTATATCTTATGAACAATGTTTCTCTGTATTAGTTTTCTTTAACATTAATATTTAATCCAGAAAAAACCAAATTAAAAAATAACACCGAAATTTTCCAGATCTTCGCATTCTTTGCCTGGTGATTACACTACGTGACAAATTTTCAAAAAAGTCGTGACCAAATGAATCTAACAGCTAATTTTTATCTAAAATTTTCCCCTGAATCTAAATATGAAGTCAGAATTGTCAAAAGTGGAACAGTTTTTGAGATATTCCAAAATAACCGTTATTTGTGTTTTTAAAAAAGATGACGTGACTGAAATGCAAATATCTTTAAAAATTTTGAACGGACTATGTATTTCTTTCTTTTTATTGAAAGGTTATAAAATTACTAAAATAAGAATGGGTTGCTAGAGAAGTTTGGTCAAGAAATGACAGAGTTATAGGGGACAAAATTCAAGCTTCATTGAAAATTTTATGATTCTGTTCAATTTTGCTCTTTTCAAGTTTTTCTTTTTAATCTAATGATTTAAAAATCCTAATGTTTTATTGCATGCGACATTAGAATATTTTAGACATATGTAGATTGGTACAAAAATGACAAAGCTACAGAAGATTTAGTAAATTTACCCACATAGAAATTCAATAGCTTTAAGCTATTTTTAATATTTATTTTACGAAAAATTTAGTTTTGTATATGCATTTGTTGTGTTTTTCTTTGGTTTGATACAAATCGTAAAGTGGGTTAATTCAATTAATCTTCTGTAACCTTGTAATTTTTTTACCGATCTGGATCCTATTGGACACAAATGTTCGAATTGAATAGGCTAATGTCGTAATTGATAAAACTTAAAAAAATTTTATTTTTTGGTTTAAAAAACAATAACTTAAAAAGAGCAAAATTGAACAAAATCATAAAATTTTAATGAAGTTTGAAGTTTTGTCCACTAGTTAGTAGTTAGTTAGTTAATTGTTCTTTATTTTGAATTCATTTTAAGTAATCAAAATTGAACATACGACTATGACATGACGTCGTCTGTCGGAAAAGGTTGTTATATATATTACAAATATTGTTTTATATTACATAAAAAATAATAATTAAATTCAGTTATTAATATCTTCCTGTAGCCTATCGCATTTATAATATAGCGGGATAAATATTTAAAATTGTCCTTACCATTATGAATCAACTCATTTTCTGTTACGATAGTTTTTTTTTAAGTTTTGGAATCTTATTTGTCCTAATATAGGGCATTTGGCTATAAAATGCAGAATGTTTTCGGTTTCGTTTAGATTACATAAGGAGCATTTACGGGGTCTGTTTTGCTGAAACCTTGTACTATTCAACTCAATTAATCACATCTAGCTTTGAATATATAACCTAATTCTGTCATATTTGTGATTTCCGAATAGGATTGCGGCTCTATGTACTTTTGTCGACTATAACTCTGCCATTTAATGACTCATCTTCACAAACGACTCATGGTTATTTAAGAAATTTTATAACCTTTCAATAAAAAGAAAGAAATACATAGTCCGTCTAAAAATTTTGAAGATATTGCATTTCAGTCACACATAGTTGGGGGTAGTGCACTAAATATTGATTTAAATCAGCATTGCACTATCACTAAATAAAACTGCAAAGAAATTAGTTTGCACTCTTTTTTACCAGCTTTAGTGATGATTGTTATTTTTTAACTACCACTAAAAAATTTTGAGTGATATTGCAAATTTTTTCACTATCACTAAACGCAGATTTGAATGCAAAAATCTGCACTCAAATCAAATAGTGCAAAATTCGGACATGCAATCAAAAAAGCTGCATACAAATATTGTCTCACTAAAATTTAAAAAATGTAACTTTGTATGTGCATGTTTTTTGATTTCTTTTGAGGATATACATAAGTAAAAAACATTAAACAAAATGATATTTTGTCAATAACGGTAAAATTATTGGCTTTATTCATGAAAAAACAAGTTTTTAATTTTAAAATTAGTGCAACAATTTAAGTTGCACTCAAATGAGTGAAGAAAAAAAAGTTGCAATCAGCTGATGATTGCTTTATTTTAAATCAAACTACTTTTTTTTGAGTGCAAAATTTTTTTACTTCACTATCACTCATGTTTAGTGAGGCTGCAAATTTTCAATTCATCACTCAACATCAACAAAATGATTGCAATATTTTTGCACTATCACTAAGTGTGAGTTGAAACTGCAAAATGAATGCACTACCCCCATCTATGCAGTCACATCATCTTTTTTAAAAACACAAATAACTGTTATTTTGGAATATCTCAAAAACTGTTCCACTTTTGACAATTCTGTCTTCATATTCGGATTCAGGGGAAAGTTTTACATAAAGATTAGTTGCCAGATTCATTTGGTCACGACTTTGTTGAAAATTTGTCACGTAGTTTAATCACCAGGCAAAGAATGCGAAGATATGTGAAAATTTCAGTGTTATTTTTTAATTTGGTTTTTTCTGGATTAAATATTAATGTTAAAGAAAACTAATACAGAGCAACATTGTTCATAATATATAGCCCTATAATATTTGTGAATAAGGTTTTTCTCTAAAATAAATATTACTTAAGTTATGAACACTTAAAGCCACCCATAGTGAGAAAAATCGCATTTTTAGCAAACTTTGTGGGCTCAAGGCACGCCTAATAACTATGCAAACGATCTAAAATTTTATATATATTGTTTTTTTCTAATTTGGAATCAATCTAAGGGGTTTCCCAAGTGAAAAAACGAAAAAAAAAATTGTCCATATAACTTGCGGTCACACTAGTGGGTACACACAGAAAAAAATCTATGTAAAATCGTTTTACCGTTTTCGGTAGTGATTTTGCTTCATGTTAATTTAACATGATTTTACAATAACTTGCGAACAACATTTATTTCTTTTAAAATAACTATAATTCATGTTAATTAAACATTGCAGTAAAGTTAGAGCAAAATGTCATTTATATTGAAATAACAATCCGAATCAAGTTGAAACACCGTGAATTTCATGTAAAGGGTGGTTAAATTTCAAGGGCCGATGTTGATTTTAAATAAAACACAAACTATTTAGGAAATTATTGTAATTTTATTTTATTATGATATATTGGTATTACTCAATTATGTATGGAACAAAATATCGGCCAAATGGGCGCCGCGACCACGGCGGCACACCTTTATCCGATGGTCCAAATTTTCGATGACCCTGAGGCATAATGGAGGTTCTATGCCGTTAATGTGCCGAATTATCTCATCCTTTAGCTCTTGAATTGTTGCTGGCTTATCGACGTACACCTTTTCTTTCAAATAACCCCAAAGAAAAAAGTCCAACGGTGTCAAATCACATGATCTTGGCGGCCAATTGACATCGCCATTACGTGAGATAACACGGCCATTGAATTTGTTGCGCAAAAGAGCCATTGTTTCGTTAGCTGTGTGGCAAGTGGCACCGTCCTGCTGAAACCATTTTGGAAAAAATACGGCCCGATGATGCCGCCAGCCCATAAACCGCACCAAACAGTCACTCTTTGTGGGTGCATTGGTTTTTCGACAATCACTCTTGGATTATTATTCGCCCAAATGCGGAAATTCTGCTTATCGACAAATCCACTGAGGTGAAAATGTGCCTCATCACTGAAGATGATTTTCTTCGAAATTTATCATCCATTTTCATAATAAGTCTGGATAACTTTAACACGTTGTTGGAATGTGTATCTCTCCATGGTTCAAATTGAGTAAGTCTGAAATAGAGAAATGTCAAATAAAATTCGGAAAAAAACTTGGCGTTTAGGTGTGGTTCACATTCAACATCGGCCCTTACAATTTAACCACCCTTTAGAATCAAATTGGTTTAAGTGCGTTATAACAGTGAGAAGAAGCTTCAGAGACAACATATGCATTTATTTAAGAATAATTCAAATCACTTACCCCTGTAACACATTTTTCGCTTATTTTGTATTCCCCTTTTCTAACTACTTTAAAAACTTGATGTACTATTTAACCAAATAATTTTAACTAAAAGAATACGGGAATTGTTTTCTTTTTATAACATATTTTAAACATGAAAATAAAAAATTTATGTTTTTCTTTTTATGGCGTTGTTTTTTTTCTATTCAAAACAAGTAAAACTGGTTTTTATGGTTTCAATATTGAATAATGTTATTTTAAAATTTTTCATTTAAAACTAATTTGAAACAATGGCAATTTTAAATAGAGTCCATACTTTTGCAGAAATTTACTATGATATTTGTTTTGTGTGTACATGCATACACACAAACATACATATGTACCTACATACATACTTAAGTATATATGCATGTTAATTTAACAAGATAAACTTTTGATTTTAATATAAAAAAGGTTTTTATGGATTTGGATGGAAATATACGTGATTTAAGGTTATTTTAATACTTTTCATTTAAAATTAATATGAAGTAATGATAAATTTAAATAAAGGGCATACTTTTGCAGTAACTTACTATGATTCTCCATCAACATTTCACCATGTTAATTTAACATTGTTTTTTTTTCTGTGTGTAGACATAACCATTTTAAGTCGGTTTCTTGCAAAAAGTAAAAATTTAAAAATTTTGAGTTGACTCTCTTTAGAGGAACTAGCTTATCCCATCAACAATTAATTTCGGTTTATCAATAGTATGAAATGGAATTGAGCACATTTAAACGAAACCTTGTTAATTAATTTTTTGACTCCCATGAAAAACTTTGACAACTAATATGTAAGTGGCAGTGTAACTAAAACTGAACTGGCAGAATAAAATAAAGTAAATACAACTACACTTAAGCTACGGTCAGACTTATTAAATATTTGACGAAAAAAACGGGACCAACAACTAAACTAAAAAATCATTTCGCTTTATATCAATATTTATTTTGATTTAAATACCACATCTTACAAAAAACTGTTTTTTGCTATGTCTAGTAGCATAATTAGTTTATTTTGTAATATTAAGACCATTTTAAATCTCACTAACTATTAACAAAAGTAGGGGTTACGCTTATTTGATCAAATATTTTATAAGTGTGACCGTAGCTTTAGAGTTGACAAAAAATCCACCAATTATAGTCGGGACTGTAAGAAAGTTTAAGCTTTGATATTGTTACAAGTAAAACTTTTGTTTATAATTCTTATTCTCTTAACAGTTTTATTTGTATAATATCTTTACTTTTTCTAAAATCTTTACATGAAGTTTCCTGATGAAACCAGTGAAATACGCATAGACGTAGCTTATCCCATCAACAATAAATTTTAATTTCAATTTTAGATAATTAATTAGCCCTCCTTCAGCATCAACGTAGATTGCTTGCTCAGGTCTGCAAGCAACGTTGAAGTATAAAAAAAAACATTATCAACGAAACGATACAACAAATAAGAAAGGTAACGAATTATAGTTCACAAAACATTACTTACCGAACAAGGACAAGATTAGGATCATGGAACGTAAGGACGCTGTCAGAAACATTGCGCTTGTCGCAAGTATGCAACGAAAAGGACAGGAGGACATAGTTAGATGGAATGAAATGCAACGCGGTATCCAAAAGGATTCTCAGAGCCCGCATTCGTTCTTGATACCGAAACATTAAAGTGATACAGTGCTTCTTACTAGTGCTGGGACTATCGATATTATTGATAGTCTTAAAGTATCGAAAATATCGATAGGAAAAATATCAATATCGATATTATTATTATTTAAAATACAGCTATCTAACAGCAGCTATACACACACAGTTTTTGCCGCCAATTTTTACTTGCTATTATTAATTCGAGCTGAATTACAGCCATGAATACAAACAACAGGAATGGCAAGTGGTATGGATTGCTTAGCTGTGCTTTTTACTTCTAATTAAAGGCATTTAAGTCGAAATTTGTACATGTTTATATAGGGACTAAAATGTCAAATATTTTTGTAATGTTGTTAAAAAAATGCAAATCCAAATGCAATTGCAATTGCGAGCATGGGACAAAACAATGAACGACCATTAGATGATAAGTCCGCTATATTGATTTGGGTTGAGAATCAAAACCCATTTAGAAAATTATTTAGTTGCAATAGAATATCTTATAGTCAGTCCCTGCTACTTCGGTTCCTTAAGAAAGGTACTTATCAATTTTTAAAAAACTGTCATCTGAAATAACGTGCGTATATACATACGTCTCATACGTTCAATAAAGTGATAAAAACAACGAACTGTAGCCTGATAAAAACTAGTTAATAGTATCCAAGCACTACTTCTTACCAACAGAAGCAAATAAAAACGATACTAAAAACTCTTTCTAGGAACAATTGAACAGAGTAATCAACATCGCTCTAAAGAGCGACATAAAAATTGTCATGGCTCTGGTAACACAAATCTAAACTCAATTATGAGGTTTAAGCCGACAGCAACAACGAACGTTTTATAGACCTCTGCATGGGCAGCCAGATATTTATTGGCGGTACTTAATTTCCATACCGTACTATTTATAAATATACATGGCAATTTCCGGTAACCAGATCGACCACTTTATGATAAGCAGGAAGTAATTTTATCGCTAGAAGCGCCTTCACTGGAGAAGCACTTCCCTATCTGTGCTCACTAAATTAAAAAAACAAAAAATTGACAATGACTTATATTTAGTGCTTAGGAGTTCAAGAACAAAAGCTTGAAGCTTTTTTCACAAAGTTTGTTTTTTACGTCTCTATTGCGTGGGATTTAGGTGCGCTAACATCTCAAATTAATAGTGAGCTTCTGGAAAAAGTTGATTTGTTCTGCTGCCTTGGCACTATCATTACAGCATCTGGTATCACGAGTTCAGATATTGCCAATCGTACAAAAAAGGCGGCGCAAGCCTATGGACAACTAAATAAGGTATGAACTCTTCGAATCTCTCCCGCCATGTCAAAATAGATATCTTCAACTCCAATGGAACATGAAATGCAACCCCTCTCGATATGAACACTCGGCAGGTTTCTACAAACAAATGCCTAAGAAGAATACTTCAATTTTATGGCAAGAAACGATCCAGTCTCCCATAACAACTGATATACTAAGGTGTAATTGAAACTAGATAGGCCACACCATACGGAAACCACTCGCAGACATTGCAAGAACCACTATTGAGTGGAAACCCCCGCGCAGCCACAGAATAGGTAGACCAGCTCACACCTGGCGCAGACAAATTGAAATCGAGGTGACTAGCTGGAATAAAGTTAAGAATATCGCAATGTACATATCTCGATGCTGGGGTCTTTTGTAGATTGCGACTAATAGGAGTAACCAGCAGAACCAAATAAAACTGTTAAGCGTATAAGAATCATAAGCAACAGCTCTACTTGTAACAATATCAAAGTTTAAACAAAAACATCAACAATAAACAGAGAGTTTTTCTCTTCTTACATTCCCTACTACAATTGATTGGAATTCTTCCAACATTAATTGCAGCTGTAAGTAGGTTAAGAAAAAACAAAATGCAAAAAACAACTTGCAAAAGCATGTTGCCAGGTAGTTTTTTTAGGCCGTTCACTTGCCAGTTTATTATCAAAAATAATTTTTGGGAATACAAAATTCTAATATAAAAGATTTTGTTATTCGTTCTTAATTCCAAGTTTTTATTCTTGATAAAACACTTGAAATTTATTATTGATGGGATAAGCTATTCCTATGCGCATTTCACTGGTGGCTTAGGCCAGATCATCAGGAAACTTCATCCATAAAGATTTTAGAAGATTTTGCAGGATTTTAGTGAAAACCTAGAGAGAAGTTCGCAGTGCTGGCGGTTGTTTCTTTTTGCTCTTGCTATTTAATAGAAACTGCTTTTGCAATGGAGTATAGATAGCTCAAGCTCCTAAGGATTTTAAATAAATATTGACAGTTATTTAAACACTTTAAAGAGTCCTGATAACATTAAGATATATGACATGTGGCTAGTCTTAACTTAACGGGGTACGGTGGGGCTCTACCGCGTAATTCGATTCGAAAATTAAAATTTTTCGAAAGCAATTTCCGATTCAAAAGCTAAACCGTACTGCGTTTCGAAGCGATGAAAGAGTTGTATTTATAAACAAATGAGATATCTGATAAAAAATTGGTACCACTGCTATTAAAATACCACGATATTCAATATGTGGAAAATATCATAATCGAACAGTTCCCAAACGCTTTTTGCATAACTAACGCTTGTTTTCGTAATACAGAGTTGGACTTTAGAATTTACCGTTTCGAAAGGGATTTTTTATTTTCGATATGGTATAAACAACTTCTCACATTCGAAACCAGGGATGTCAGATATGGCGACTTCTCGCCAAACGTGGCGATTTTGAAACGTGTTTGGCGGTGGGATATTCCATTTGGCGACTGGCGACTTTTTTTTTTGGCGATTTTTTATATAACTGGCGATTTACTTGGCTATTTTTACCATTTATATTATTTCAGCGATGTTTTTAACAGTTTGTCATTTTATTATCATTCCTAATTTAAAAAAAAAAATCTGGCAACTTTTTTTCACATGATTTTTTTTTTGTTATCATTTTAAGTAAATTTATATTCAGTCACTATCAAGGCGCATTCAACTGCAGGTGGTGTTGGAACTACTACAGTCAAAAAACAACAGAAACAACATAGGGTTTTTTGCATTGCATTGTTAGTGCTTATAGCTCGAAATGTCAACCATTCTTAGCAAAATACTAATAAATCAAAACAAATAAGCTCGAACTGTCAATTTTAGAATTAAATATTGACCAAAGCGAATTAACTACTATAGGTGGTGTCGAAAAGGCATCTAATTCGACACCACCTGTAGTTGATTCGCTTTGGTCACTATTTAATTCTAATAGTAAATTATGCTGGTCAGAACACCAGTTATGAAATCGATGAGGCTAAAGTGTACGATTTTTTAGACTTAATTTTAGTTTTTTTTAATGATCTCTATTTTATGTTATTAAAAATAAAAATAACAGAAACTAAACAAGATTTACTTTCGGTGACATTTTTGTATTTTTTCTCAGTTTTTGGCTATTTCTGACTGTTAGCTTTTTTTGTATGCAAAATTTAATTAAAAAAAAAAGAACAAATGTTACGAAAACTGAACAACATTCATTTTGGCGATGGAGCAAACAAATCTGACAAACCTGTTCGAAACAAATAGAACGAAGGCAGTTATACATAGTACAAATTGTTAGAATTTTTATTTTTCGAATTGAAAACGTGGTAGCCCCCTGTATTAAGATAAAAGTATAAAGTATACAAATAAAAAATTTAAGGATTATTCTTTTTGCACTTGCACTCCATTAATTTTAAGCTTCCAAAAAAAATATTTACGAAACAATTTATGGAAAACAAATTTAAGCTCGATTTATACTATTTAAATATTTATTTTATTTATGGTCATTTTCACAAAGTTTAGTTAAAACTATCTATTTTACTTAAACTTCCAGTTAATAGTACGTTAATCATAGTAGTTAATGTTTTTCGGCGTATTATTTTTAGTTTCCTTTAATATTATAGTCTCTTTTCTTTTTTTGATTGTTCCGTAATACTGAGTGAAAATCTGTGCAGCACAAAAAAAATATTTTCATCAGCTGTTGTTTTCATACAAAAATATTTTCTTTACAATTTATGCGATTTTTTATTTAATTTTAAAAAAAACAACGGTCTAAAAAAACAGGCCTGTTAATGTTTTCAACATCATTATAATAGGAAGGATTAAAAAAAGTTTTGCTCTGCGTTAAAAAAAATTTTTTTTCACATCCCACTCTTAAACTCAACGAGATAGATGTTCATAAGATACTTGTAATTATGCAACAACTCTTCTTTTACAACTCGCTACAAAATTTTAACTTTTGTTTATGGACGCGCTACATTTTAGTAGACAGTGTTATAATTTTGTTTAGTAATAAGACAATTTGTGAACAGATAGTTGAACTTATTTTTATTTGGGAGTATAGCTTATGTTTAGCTAGAGGCATAACTTGTTGTCATTGCCAAAATGCAGTTTTAGCTGCAATTTTAAAATGTTTGCAGGCAGCAACGTATACGTTTACGTAAGAACGAGGCCTTAAGTCTTCATCTTCAAGCAAAATTAATGTTAAATGTACAATGCCCATCATTAACTCGAAGGCAGAAACTTATTTTATTGTGCGCATTTTTTATTTCCTTTTCTCTTTAGTGCTCTGCTTAGAAAATTTATGAAATTTAATGAAAGTATGGTGCAATTTGTGAGAGAACGAGTGTCTATATCTGAGAGCATAAGAAAAAGACTGGCAAAATAAAATATATTTTATTTCACGACAGATTTCTGTGGCAAATTTGTATGTCAAATTGTTTGGAAAATGAAGTGACGATGCAGTTCTGTTTCATTAAAGCAGAGTCATTAAGCTTATTAAACTTTCCCTTTAAAAGCATTCATTAGGCTTATGGGCCACCTTCAAGACAATTTAACACTATACCACCATAAGATAGAAATTTAGTTTTTAAATTTATCTTAACTCTCTGCTTATGTTCGCTTCTAAGGTTTTCTTATTATAAAACTGAAAGTTGGCTATAGGGTCTTCGTTAAGTTGCTTAAATTCTTTAATATTTTCCTACTTATTTCGGTTTTTCCTTTCAAGTCTTTTGTTTTTTCATATGTACTATGTATGCTTTAATTTAAATTTAGCCCTACAAAAACAAAATATAAAATCAACAATTAAATCTATGGAAAAATAAAACAGTAGCATAAATTATTAAAAAAAATATTACACATTTTTCTTCTTGTCGATAAGTCGCATTTACAACAAGCATTAAAGAAAAGTGTTAAAGAATTCAAAATTAAAAAATTTAAAAAATACTTTGGAAATATTTTTATCAAACTCTTGAATATTTCATTATGCTAGAAACACAACTGGGACGAACGACGAATTATTCGCAACAAATATTCGTCGTCAGAAATAGAACATATTGGTATGTATGATAATACACACAATCGGCGTGCGTAGCGAACTCTGCGATTGGTTTATTTCTATTTCTTACGCAGACGAAAGACAAATAAATTGAGACAAGGTGACCGCTTTTTGTTAGATTTATTAGAATTTAGAAGTGTTTTAGTAAATAATAATAATTTCTCATAAAAATTGTTTAAATTGTATATGTATTTATGCTATATAAATTTAATTACCACTTTTTTAATTATAGTTATATAAAAATATTATTGTGTTAAACCAATTTTTGCCAATATATATTTCGTTTTTTAATAATAGTTGTTTTTTTTTTTTTTTTGTTGAAATATGGTCACCCTAGGATTTGATATACATATGTAAACAAACAAATAATAAAAAATTATTTACAAGGAAATTTTAATCAAATTTGTTACTAGTTGAAAAAGATGAAAATGGATGCAGTAAAATAATAAAAGAAGTTAAGAATAATAACTGTTTACATAATCTGGCGTCCAAGGTATTAATTTTTATAAATTAAAGAAACTATCAAGTCACATTAATACCTGGTATTTACGCACTTATTGTGTCTCATTTGACGAATTTACGCAACGATTTCTTGCTGACGAATTCGTCGTACTAAGTATTCGAAGTTCGTCATTTGTCAAAAACTACTCCAGCAAAGTTCTTTCGCAATACTAACACTTTAAGGCGATTTTTAATGGTCAAAATCTAGTTTGAAAGATTTTTTGTATGGGGGATTGGCGAAATTGAAAACCGAGCTCGGCAAGTTTAATTTTTCTAAATGTAAGACTAGAAAAGCTTAAAAAAAATGCTACACAAAGCAAAATGATGCAAATTAAGGTTTTGTACAGGGTTAAGGTTAATTAAGGTTTTGTTAAAATTTCTAAACTGGATTTTCTTTATGAATTTTTTTCATGGGTAGATTGTCAATCTGGTTTTATTTTTGATTAATCGATATTTGGCATTTTTAGCTTATTCGATTAAAAGAATAAAATTTTCAAATTAATCAATTAATCGAATAATTCTAGATCCAGAAATTTTATAAATTACAGATGATAGAAAACATTAGTACTTGAGTAAAAAAACATTATTTTTTCCATCCTCTGCTATGCTTCTGCAAATAATTTTCTCTAGGAAATCGATCGAAGTAACTTGTTTAAAATATTTATTCATTGCTACAAGTGTCCCCTTTGATTTTTTTGTTGGATCATCTTCTTCAAGTACTTTCCCAATAAAAAATTTTATCATTTTGAGAAGCACTAATGGTACATTTCAAAGAATAAGCGCACAATTATGAGGTACGCAATAAGACATACACTTAAGTAAGTGAAAGACTCTCAACAACTTTTATAAAAAATAAAATAAAATTTCAAGTGCCACGGCATTCCCTTACTACGAAGCAGGTTTGTAAGGAAGAATAGTTAAAAAATAACTGTATCAAAACATTCAGTGTGTAAAGCTGATAGATACATCCAACAATTTTTATATTCGCTGAATAATGCGCTTTATGTGTCAAAAAGGTAATGCTTCAAAGTGGGAACTCGCCATATAAAATTCATGTCTTCCGTAAGCGCAATGGTAAGCGAAACTTTTTTGTTTCTCCTGCTTCGTTGGAAGCTCCATTTTTTATTGGGCTGTTTTAGTCACTGTGTAAGTGGTAAATTCGTGAAGTTGTTGAAGAACATTTGCGTTTACATTTTTGGACACCTGTTACATTTAACATTTTTCGATTTATCTTTCGTACAATAGTTTTAAACCAAACTCATTCTAAAGTGAGAAAGAAACGCAGGAACAATGTTGTTAAAAAATACGGGCGATTTCTAGAAATCGAAATTTTTTTTTTCTCATTATTTTTTATTGAATCTTCATATATTAAATATGAACTAACAATAATTAATCAAATCTTAAACTTATACGTTATTTTATGTCCGCCAGTGCCAGACAAAAATTTTCTTCATCACGGTTTCTGTTCACTTATATAGGTGTTTATCGCTCATCTAATTGGATAAGTGCTGCAGTGTCTCTTCTTCTTAAGCGAGTGTGGCCGCTATCATTTTAAATATTTCGTGCTAGTGGGTTCGGATGCAATTCGAGCCTTTTTTAAGTATTTTACTGCATATTTCGTAATCATAGTTTTAACTAACGGCACATTGCGATCCTTGTAAATATTTGAGTTTTTAACATACCAAGGGGCAGCTGTGATTATTCGAAGAAGTTTATTTTGGCGCCTTTGAATTTTTTCGATATTAGAGGCCGAGGCAGTGCCCCATAGTTGAATACCGTAGCACCAGATTGGCTTTAAGATGGAGTTGTAAAGTAAAAGTTTGCAGTAGAGACTAAGGACAGAGTTTCTTCCAATAAGCCAATGAATTTGGATGGCTCTTAGTTTCATTTGAGATAATTTTGCCTCTATATGTCTATTCCACGTTAAACGGCGATCTAGATGAATACCGAGGTATTTTACATGCGAATTTTGAGGCACTAAATGATTATTGATTTTAATAGGGGGGCATGTTTCCCGGCGCAAGGTGAATGTTATATGTACGCATTTTTGCTCATTGACCATTATCCTCCATTGTCTTAACCATATTTCTAGTTGAAATATGTGATCCTGTAAGTAACGAGATGCTTCATAACGGTTTTCGTGGACGCTTAGAAAAGCTGTATCGTCTGCAAATGTTAAAGTTTGTGTATAGTTGCTTGTTGGCATGTCCAAAGTATAAATTAAGTATAATAGGGGGCCCAGGATGCTGCCTTGTGGGACTCCAGCGTCAATGGGCTGAGGTGAACTTAAGAAATTTCCTTCTTTAATAATAAATTGACGACCGACTAAGTAGCTTTCTAACAGCTTGTGTGTGTTTACTGGTAAGTTTAGCTATAATTTATGTAATAAGCCTTCATGCCAGACTTTATCAAAAGCTTGAGAAACATCGATGAAGAGAACGGAACAATATTTTCTTTCTTCAAAGGCTTTTCTTATTGCGTTTACTATACAATTAGTTTGCTCAATTGTGCTGTGTTCTCTTCTAAAGCCGAATTGGTGGTTAGGAATACATCTATTTTCATTTAGAATTGGGGTTAATTTTGACGCTAACAGCTTCTCAAACAGCTTTGATATATTTGAAAGTAAACTTATAGGCCTATATGACTCAACTTTTGTGTGATCCTTTCCTGGTTTAGGTATCATGATGACTAAGGAAACCTTCCACTTTTGAGGATCGTATTCCAGGCGTAAAATAGCATTAAAAATTAAAAGAATAATTCTCCTTGCTATGCTGGGTAGCTCCAAAAGCATTTTGTTGCTGATCTTATCAAAACCAGGAGCCTTCTTGGGGTTTAAATCACAAATAGCCTTTTCGATTTCTTTTATCTCAAATCTTAGGGGAACAGCTGCTCTAGCAGCAACAGGTGGTAACTCGACCGCCATATCGTGAGATATGTTTGGGGTAAATACGTTTTTTAAATGATTAACAAACAGATTTCCTTTTTCAACATCATTTCTTGCCCAACTTCCATTCAAGTTTCTTAATGGCGGATTAGAGACAACTGGACTTTTGAGATTTCTAGCTGCACGCCATAATGAGTAGTCTGGTTGTGAAGTTGCATCAAGTTCCTTTAGATATTTTTCCAGAGAAGCCGTTTTCTGAGTCTGCAGTAACTTTCTCAGCCTTTTTGTACAGTCTTTTAGTAAGTTCTTAAGTTGAGGGGATCTGTGCAATTGCCACTCTCTACGAGCTCTCATTTTTAGAAATCGGAAAAAAGTGGATTTATAATCGAGCAAATTTTAAAAACGACCCTGAAATGGAAGTTCATAAAAATAGTCCATTTTATCAACTTCATTCTTTAAGTATCTATTTTTTTTTGCAGGAACAACACTTAAAACCACGATAAGCTACGGTAATTTTGTAAATAGTTATTGAATTTAAATTACCGTTAGATTTCCTTTTCACTTCATTTCGATTTCTAGATCATACCCGATAAATTAATACAAATCTTTGAGTTAACATACCTTTGTCGTTTTTTCTTTTGTGAAATGAATTATTAAATTGTGTTGTAAAAAATTTAACAAAAATATGAGCTAAATTACCTACTAAACATGACTGTTTTTATTATTTCCAAGGGAGACTTAAAACTTTAAAAAAATTATACATTTAACAGAAATACTATATATCGTTAGCTTAAATGATTGATTGATTACACTACGTGTCAAGAATTGTCAAAAGTAGAACAGTTTTTGAGATATTCTTAAATAACCGTTATTTGTGTTTTTAAAAAAGATGATGTGACTGATTTTTCAAATTCGGATTCAGCAAAAAATTTTACATAAAGATTAGCTGTCAAATTCATTTGGTCACGACTTTGTTGAAATTTTGTCACGTAGTGTTATTATGAATGCCATTGAACAAAATTTAACACTTCTGCGATCAAAAATTGCGCTTTTATTAACAAAAAACAAAAGGGCGTAACTACAAGAATGTTTTTTTATAAATGAAAAATTACGTAATCACCCAATTTTTTTTTTAGACAAAATATAATGAAATGGTTTGCTTTGAAAATTGTTTAAAGAATTCTATGTACGACTTATCAATGCATGTTTTCTGAAATGTTTATAGTTTTCATTAAATAAAGTTTTTTGCTTCTCCTGTAAAATTATATTTTTGTTAGTTACGCCTTTTTGCATTTTAGCTACAGATATTATTATTTTTCGATTAATCAGTATAATTACTCCGAATAATCCCTTAATCGAAATTAGAAATTTCAAATTATTTGAACAATTGATCGCCTAAAATTGTTGTTTTCTAGGGCAAATAATCTAAGAAGGCATACAGATAAAAACCTTTTTCTACACCCTTTACCCAAAAAAGCATGCTACGCAAAAAAGGCACTACGAAAATCCAGTGGTAATCCAGTAGTATTAAGCTTTTTTTTATTCCAATATTGTAGAATAAAGTTTTATACAATTCATTTCATCTCTTTAACATTAAATTTAAACCTTCTGAAAAATTTATGATATTTATGTTATTGAAATCTGCTATAACGAATAGCAAATCTTTACTAATTTTTCTTAAATCACAATTTAAGTCTTATATTTAATAAAATGTTTTTCCTTTAAAAAAATGTGTGTATAAAGAATGTAAAATTTCCCTTTTTAAACACTATCACATCCAGACGACAGTCGCACATTGCATCCTGTGACAAAAATTTCATATTGTTACAGTATTTATCAGGAGCAAACAAAAACAAGAACAAAACTAAAATCAAACACATATTTATTCCTATTGATCTACTAAAACATCCCCAACACCAATGCACTTAACATATTCTTTACTAATACTTTCAAATATGCAAACTAATACAAAGATACAAAGTAAACTAGTAAATTCAAATGCATATAACCCTAATACCTGGAAGAATGTGTGTTTGTCTTTTAAAAGTGTTTGTTGAGTATTTTCTGGCACCAGGAACAAAACCATCACAAAAAATATAATAATATTCCCCAACATTTATTTTTCACAATTCTTAACACTTGTTTACCCACAAAATAGGTTAAAGATACAATATTACATGCTGCATATACTCCCTAATCAATATAAAACTTTTTTAAACACTCTCACTTATTTCGAAACTGGGTGCACACCCTTCAATGTGGTATAAAACCTGATTGAGGTTTTTCCAATGCAAACTTAGGGATCATAAAATAAAGTTCTTGGTTTCATTTAGAAAAAAGGAAAATAAGTAAAATGCAGTTTGTATTTTTTTATTGAAATTATTTGTAGATGTAGATGTAATGGGAACCCTTTTAAGTCGTTCAGTAAGCAATGCAGCATGATTTTAAAAGCTCAATATTAAAAAAACTATTTTGAAAATATGCAGTAAAATGAGAACAAGCATTTGCCCAAAGGCAAATTCTGGATGTTTTTTTGTTGATTGCACTCTTTAAATAGATCAGTTGCTTTCGATTGATCTCACTAAATGCCCCTGGGGATTTTTAGGGACTATCTAGGAGATATATCATCTTTTGGTGTTATATCCTCCGGGGAAATCAGATGCAGTCAATACCTGAGATTTAGCGAAAATCCAAATTGACGTCAGTCAGTAGCCCCCGGTGGCACGGAACTGGACTGACTATTGCTTGAGGCCTTGGTTAGAACACTTCTTGCAGGAAATGCTTTCTGTCTTTCAGGAGATTATCTTTGCGGAAATTTTACTTCTCTAATAAGACAGGTTGACAAAATTTGAAAAAAAAGTTGAAGCCTAGACTAGAAAGTTTCCCCGAAAGTATCCCTATCCGTTTCACCTATTTATAAAAGCAAGCTTTTGGCGGACAAAAATGCAACATTGGAAGTACTAATTACACACGCCAACAAATTTTTAATCCATAGGGTTTGAGTTGCGCTGAATTTCTCCATCACATCGGATATCCTGAAAATCCCAATCAGGGAATGAATTTCAACCGCTCGTCTCGTCACAAGGTGCTGTTGGCACTCAACAGTTGCTGCTGGCATATGTCCAAAAGCAGCAAAGATAACATACCTATAGTCTTGCCGAAATTTAGGCTTAAATTTCAGCCTGGGTAAGCTGGTTCCTCTCAGTCAGTGGATAAGATTGCCCATAGCGTAGGCCTACGCGGTAGTTATCTATTCCGAACATTTCTTATGCAAAATAATTAATAATCTAAGTTCTTCGCAAAAACACTATTGTTCAAAATTTTTTAATACTAAGTTGTGTAAACTATGCGATAAAAGAATTGTTATTCTAAGTTGAAGTTTTCTTTTACCCACTGTTAAAAATTTTCCATGTATATAACTCTGTTGGCCTTACTGTCTTTGTTTTCTAACACCTATTTTAAGACCCAGGTATTAACGCATACATGCATGAACTAATACTCACACACACATACAAACATCAACTCCATCAATACAAAAACACTTTTACTTTTGTTCGTTCACTCTCTTTTGTAATAATGTTATTTTTTTGTTTTATTGTTGCACTTTGAAACCAACAAGAGCAACAACACTTTACAAATTCACAATCACACAAGAATAAACCTTGCAAGCATTTGCTATTGCTTTCGTTGATAGAATCACCAAACCATCATAAGTCTAATCTTCTGACGATAAGTATTGTTTAACGTGGAAAGTTGTCTCTGGGATGCAAAGATTCGTTCATATGTCTCTGAGAAGAGACTAAAAGTTTTAGGTAAGAAATATGGCGTAATATCTTTCACCATTATATGCGCCAAACCAATAATGAGCTGACAATATGTGTTTTGGATGAGAAATCTAAATTTGGTTGTGCTGCGAGCATAACCTTAAATATGCGGCTTTGGCGTTTCTTTGGCTTATTTTCTGGCTTCACATGCCGTTTCTTGTGCTCAAGGTTATCGTAGTGGATCTATTTCTTATCGCCACTTGATTCAAAAAACACTTTAAATGGCATTTTGAATATTTGAAATAGTCTTTTAACGTCTCTAGGCTCCTTTTTTCATTTAAAATGAATCCTGCTGCTTGCAAACGTTTTGGAATTGATAATTGAATGATTCCAAATGATATTGTAATTTTTGTTTAAGTTTGGCTAAAATTTTATGCAACAATGTCGCAATTTATCACGCTTGAACTTTTTTCTGGTGACTGCCGAGCCGCTCAAACCATTTCTCGCAGGTTTAAAACGTTTTACTCCAACTGAATAGTTAAAATATTATTATTGCTTTGGCTTGTTATCAACATGTTAAAATATAAAAGTGGATTGTTTTTTTTTTTTTTTTTTTTGGTTCTTTAAATATTAGTGAATTGATATAACATTTGGTATACTTAGATTTGCACCCCACTTGACAAACCTTATTTCATTTTAATACTCATCTAACATGTATAATTCCAATATATCGACCCCTTTGCGCGAAATTATCGTATGTTACAAAAACCATATTTTACAGGACAGCCATTTTCTACTTTTCTCTGCTTTCGCTTGCAATATCAAAATGAAAATATACGTGTGCTTTTTGGAGCAACTAAGTGGAATTCGCCTACAATATTTTGTCAGGTGACGTCTCTTTGAATGTAGAACGAGATTGCATCAAAAACTTAATTTCAAAAAATTGGCATATTCGATAATTTCGCGCAAAGGGGTCGGTCGATATGTCCCATATTTTGTTCGACAGTTTTTTATTTTGGTTTAAAGTTCCGACTGGAGTTTTTTAAGCCCAGGCTTAAAATATTTCTAAATCAAATCATGATATTTTATTTCAATTAGACAATGAATTATAATACTGTGAGGTCAGATTTTATAAAGATTGGCTAACATTTTACAGATACCATATAAAACCCACCTTTGAAATATTCGAACTCTTGGTGGAAGATATAAAAGAATCGGCACAGATGAATATAACACCCTTACTTCTTTTTTTTTTTAATTATGCTGTGCAGTGAGTTCAAAAACTCTGTTGGGTAACGAACTGTATCGATCGAATTCTATGATTCGACTGATGATCTTGAAGTTTTAATCGTTGACGTCCACATTTTTTGTTGCCAAAATGGCCCTTTCTGCCAGCCACGCATGATTTTTATATTGTGTGCTTACATCAGAAAATATGCTGTCAATTGGACCATTTTGGGATCAACAATCGTGCAGAAATAAGTGGAAAATTTTATGCATCCAGTATTTTCATAGACAACAACTTTTCCATCTCCAAAAGAAACAAGTTTCTGGATAGAGAAACCCTATAGACCAAGCGCTATAAAATACTCTTCACGACCTTTTCTCATACTTTTTAAATATACATACAAAATTAAATAGAATTCGGAAGAGCCTCTCGGAGAAGTTTAAGCACAAACATAGTGACAAGAGATGTTTATATATATAGATTACACAAGGGAACAAATTTGTATTTTTTGTGCGGTCTGGAATTTAATTGCAAATTTTTATTGATTTGAGGTCGCTGATTTCAAATCCAATTTCCATTTTTTCTATCAGCTCTACTTTTCGAGATATACCGTTATGTCCAAAATAAAGGCACTTTCACTACATATATTGCAATAACTTAAAAACGGTTGACCAGTTGACCAGTAAAGATAAATGTTTTTAGAACAAAACTGTGATTTTGTCGCATTTTTATTTTTTATAAATTTATAAAGAACAAAAAATTATTTTTTTTTCAAAATTTTTAATTTTTTTCAAAAAATTTAAAGATTTCTCTGAAACTGCAGGGCAAATTTTTAAACAATGTAAGCGCGGCTTAAAGATAATACTGTTGCCGAGTTTCGGATTTTTTCGTTAACTGAATATGGTCAACCGTTTTCAAGTTATTCCAATATATGTAGTGAAAGTCCCTTAATTTCGGACATATGTGTTAATAACTAGAATTTATTAGTTTACCAATAATTATTATTGAGGTTATTTATTGAACTATTTGTGGGTTTTTATCCAAATTTTAATATTTTAATCAGGCTAAAGTTTTTTTTCATGAAGAAAGGAATTTTTACACAATGAAATGACTTAAAATTAATTGATATTGTTCATTCTTGGCTGCCGCGGGAATCGAACCAACCCTTTCACGGACAGGTTACCCTTACATGTTTGGATTGCAACCACTCAATTTTTTGAGAAGGGTTTTGTCGTTTAACACTCACCGCCATTGACGACTGGACTTCATGAAAAATTCTTGACAAAAAGTACGAAAAAACCGGAAGAACATGTAACTCAAATAAAGTAGATAACACTCCGCGAAAAAAATCTGAAACTCGGCAACAATATTATCTTTAAGCCGTGCTTACAATGTTTTTAAATTTGCCCTGTAGTTTCAGAGATAGTATGTTCTGAAAGAGAAAAGAGATATCTATGCAAAATGTTAAATCTTGTACAATTTAGTTGAACAGTTCTCGAGATTTTTCGAAATACCTAAAACAACTGCAGAAAAAACACGATTTTCGCGTATATCTCGAAAACGCTTCTTGCGAAAAATAAATGCATGCCATGTTCGTGATCAGAAGCCTGGATTTATCTTAGAAATAATCTAATTTTTGAGGTTATGGTAAAAATGTAAAAAAAATTATGCAAAGCAAATTTCGATCTACTAAAGTTTAAATACAAATTGGTTTAAAGATTGATGTTTGACTATTGACTGCCAGCAGTCGTCAATGGCTGTGAGTGTTAAACGGCAACACCCATCTGAAAAGTTTGAGTGGTTGCAATTGAAACATGTAAGGGTAACCTGTCCGTGAAAGCCTGGGTACGATTTCCGCAGCAGCCAATAATAAAAATATCAATAAATTTTAATTCATTGCATGTTATAAAAAAATAAATAATTTAATGTAAATTAAGTTCAAAGAACTTTAGCTTGATTAATTAGTTTAGCTAAACTTTGATGGGAAAAAAGTCAGTTTTTGGAGTTCAGCGGAATTGATCAATTATGTCTTTTTAAGAAAAACACCAAACGGTTGCACAAGAGTTACGCCTTTTAAACGTGCCCCATATCTTTTTTTACCAGAAGAAAATGTTTGCGATTCTTCTGCGTATGAATAAGATGTTCTCATAAAATCGATCTTATAAACACAATTTTAAATATGGGAACGCTTTTTGGTAATATTGGTTTTCTACGCAACAATCATTTTGAGTACGAAATGTTTCAATATAATTTTGAATTTTTTCTTGTAATTAGGGCGATAACAATTTGTTTCGCATTGTACCATGATGTGAGCAATGCTGTTTTATTAACGAAAAACATTATCTTGTGTTCTTTTGAAAAAAAACTTTACGCACCAAAATTATTTTCTAAATAAAAAAAAAAAAAAAATTGATTTGATAAACAAAAAAAAAAAATTTGTACAGTTATGCTGATTTGTTCTTGTTTTCCATGTAACTTTAACAATTCGACGCCAATTCAAGAATAGCAGCCAATGTATCGCTCCTTTATTGTAACACAGTCATATCTTAAAAAAAATCAAACTTGGCAAAATGCGATTAAAGTTTTCAAAATGTATTTTAATATACAGATTTAATAAATTATATTTTGCTATAACTTTGGTTTAGTTTCAGATATAATTCTGATTTGGTTTACATAAAAAGAAGGTATGAAGCTTAAGTAACCTAAAATTTTTGATTTTTTGTGATATGATTGCAACACCATCTCATTGCATATATAAACAAATTTAAAACTTCTCACTGTTGGTGCGTAAACTTCTTTGACGCCAGCGCAAACACACAGAAAAAAATCAATGTAAAATCGTCGAAAACAAGGTTGATTTTACCGTTTTCGGTGTTGATTTTGCTTTATAGTTACTTCATGTTAATTTAACATGATTTTACAATAACTTGTGAACTAATTATTTTTCGTTTAAAACAACTATAATTCATGTTAATTTAACATTGCAGTAACGTTAGAGTAAAATGTCATTTATATTGAAACAACAATCCGAATCACGTTGAATGAAAGTAGTTTCAAGTTGAAACAACGTAAATTTCATGTAGAATCAAATTGGTTTGAGTGTGATATAACAGTGTGAAGAAGCTTCAGAGGCATGATATGCATTTATTTAAGAATAATTCAAAATACTTACCCCTGTAACCCATGTTTCACTTATTTGGTATTCTCCTTTGTTAACAGCAGCATCAGCAGAATGACCAGATATGGTTTTCGTCATCATTCTATTTACTTTGAAAACTTGATGTACCATTTAACTTACTAATTTTACTTAAAGGAATACGGGAATTGTCTTCTTTTTATAACATATTTTAAACAGGAAAATAAAAAAATGTACATACTTAAGTATGTATGCATGTTAATTTAACAAGATAAACTTTTGATTTTAATATAAAATAGGTTTGTATGGATTTAATATTGAACAATTTAATATTGAACAATTAACAGTGAATAATATTAAATAAACGTGATTTTAGGGTTTTTTAATATTTTTCATTTAAAATTAATATGAAATAATGATAAATTTAAATAAAGGGCATACTTTTGAAGAAATTTACTATGATTCTCAATCAACATTTCGCCATGTTAATATAACATATTTTTTCTGTGTGAAAGTAAAAACGTATATATTTCCTTATAGTTTTTAATGACCTACTCGTCTATTTCTTTTTTTGATAGGGAAATGGCATTGTGTAAAAACCGTCCGCTACAATTAACACAAATTTCGTCATCAAAACAAAAATAGAAAAACACAAGCCACGTCAAACAAAATCATTTGCTCAACAAACGTTTTGTTCTGGGCAAACACATTTATTTAGCAATACTGTTTTGTTTTGTAATTATTTACTTTGTTACATATTATTTACTTGTATTGAGGTCAACTTTAATGGTACTTGTAACAAAAGTTTTGCAATTAAATCTTTATTTAATAAATTTGTATTGCGCATAAAAGATGGTGAAAAGAAAAATGCAAAAACAAATGCAGCTTTCGAAGAAAGAGACAGAAAAAATACAATATTTTCCGTTTCGTGTAGCCTCTGTATGTACTCTATTATAATTACGTATGGTTTTCAAAGATCAAGATAAGATTGCAAAGTATTTTATTTTTGCAAAATATACTACAATTCATTCTGCCTTTCAGAAGTGTTGAATAATCAACGCCTAGTCACTTCCATTTTTCAAAAGTTTGCTTAGTCCCCGTCCATATTGTAAAACATTTTCTGCAAAAACTTTCTTCACTTCTATTTTTAAATTGCATTCGTGTCCAGACAATCAAACTTTTTCAGCATTTTAAGTACAATTTTAAATGCCTTTCCTCATTCCTCTTAATACCAAACTTACACAAACAGCTTGGTCACGAAACAAAGGACACTCCATTTTATTCGTCAAATGTTTGATATTATTAACGAGGACTTAATGTTTACTGGGCTTAAAACTCACACACACAAACACACTTGAAAAATTACATTATCAACATTAAACATCCTGGAATCAGGACCATGCAACAGCACTAAGTATGGACTGAAATCCTAAATACAACAATGGAAGAGAGATCGCATTAATATGCGTTTTTCAAAATAAAAAACATCTATTAACATGTTTATGAATGTAGCTGTTGCTTCGATTTAAAAATGGGGAAAAAGGTGTAAAATAAAAAAAAAGATGATGTCAATGGATTTTCTAGAAAATAAAATGGAAACAACAACAACAAAACAAAATATGTTCATCATGAAAGCGTATGTATGTATTATGTTAAGTTTGTAATGCGAACTCTTGATTTTTGTTGGAAAAAATAAATCATGTACTTTCATAAAAATTCAGTATTTTACCTACATGTATCGTCTATCGAGAGATTGAATGTATAGAAAAAGGAATACAGGCAAATAATATTGCAAGTGCCCTTTTCAAAGAACACAACACAATTTACCTTTGATGACAGTTCTTCTTTATTATTGTTTTTTTTTTTTTTGCTTTCTTCAAAGAAACTGATAGAAAGCAAATTGTATTTCTTTTAAACTTTAAAAATAGATCAGATATTGGAAATATGTACTTGTGTTTATTAGATTGGATTGCTTTTATCAACTTAAATACTGATGGGTTTTCTATTTAATTTACAAGTTAGTTATATATCGCATCGCTCTTAAGCGACTACGTTCTTTAGTTTTTATCTATCTCTAACAGTTTCTGAATTATTTGAGATTCAGTTAACAAGGTTTTATTAAACTAATAGAAACTTGTTCACCAAGAAAGCCTTTATTATTTTGCAAGAGGAAACTGAAAACTTAAAGAGTGATTTTTGACAAGTCTTAGTAATTTTTTTTGTGTAGATGTAATACCAAAAACGCCAAAAAAAATTAAAAAAAAATCTGGTAAACTTCAGAAATAAGATACGTCCTGGGATTATATGTCCTAATAGATTTTTTGAATACATAAATTGGGACTAAATATTCCATCGGTGGTTTTTCAGAGCCACTGGAATTTATTATCGCAGATATTTTTTCTTCCTTCAGTCTACCACCAGATTTGTTTTTATTCATTCTGCGAACATAAAAATTGGCTTACATTTTTATACCAATGGGATAATAAGTATACACACAGAAAAAAATCAAGTTAAAAACGTAGAAAACAAGGTTGATTTAAAATTTTTCGGTGGTGATTTTGCTTCATACGTTTTTCATGTTAATTCAACCAGATTTTACAATAACTCGCGAACAACATTTTTTTCTTTTAAAATAACTTTAATTCATGTTAATTTAACATTGAAGTAAAGTTAGAGCAAAATGTAATTTATAATGAAATAACAATTCGAATCACGTTGAATGAAAGTTATTTTAAGTTGAAACAACGTGAATTTCATGTAGAATCAAATTGGTTTGAGTGCGTTACAACAGTGTGAAGAAGCTTCAGAGACAACTTATGCATTTATTTTAGAATAATTCAAAACACTTACCCCTATAACACATGTTTCACTTATTTTGTATTCTCCTTTGTTAACAGAAGCATCAGCTGAATCGACCGATATGGTTTTCGTCATCATTCTGCTTTGAAAACTTGATGTACTATTTAACTAACTAATTTTAATTAAAAGAATACGGGAATTGTCTTCTTTTTGTAACATATTTTAAAAATGATAATAAAAAAATGTACATACTTAAGTATGTATGCATGTTAATTTAACAAGATAAACTTTTGATTTTAATATAAAACAGGTTTTTATGGATTCAATATTGAATCCATATTTATTTATATTTTAATATTTTTTATTTTTTTATTTTAACAGTGAATAATATTAAATAAACGTGATTTAAGGTTATTTTATTAAAAATTAATATGAAATAATGATAAATTTAGATAAAGGGCATACTTTTGCAGAAATTTACTATGATTCTCAATCAACATTTTTCTATGTTTTCTATTCTATTTTTCTATTAATTGGTATTTTTTTCTGTGTGTAATAATATATTTGGAGCATATTGTTGCATGAACTTTTGGTCTTTGAAGACCCCTAGTGAAATTTGATGGAAAAAATACTCATAGAGCATTTTAACCCTCTTAAGTGCCGTCTTAGAGTGGAGGTTAAAAAAAAGGACTAAAATTACCCCTTAAAATGAGTGTAAGAGGATTAATATATTCTAAGAAAATAACCGCCATATAATTCTACTGAAGATATCTGAAATAGTATTTTAGCTCAGAAGTACATTTAGTATATTTTTTTGACTTGTTCCAAACGCCTTTTCCAGAAATTTAAAAATTTCAATGCCCGAAATTTCGAAAATCCTTAGATTTTAGACCGTGGTCTTAGAAGACCCGTGGTAAAATTTTATGCAGAAAAAATTCGGGGATTACTTTAACCCTCTAAAGTGCCGTTTTAGTATAGTTTTGTGGGACAGTTAAAAAAAAGGACAACGACGACCCCTTAAAATGAGTGTTTGAAGGTTAATATATTGTAAGAAAAGAATCGCCATACGAATCCACTGAAGACATCTAAAATTATTTTTTCAAAAAATTTAAAAACTTTAGAGCCCATATTTCGAGCTTACTTTTGGAAACCCTTTGGCAGATTTGCTCTACTAGTAGTCTACTTTAATTTCGCGCTGCAAGTATTGAGGCTGGTTTTTTTTGTTGCACAGAGTAATTTAATGAAAATTAAATTTGATGAACTTTAGCCTTATTAAAATATCAAAATTTGGATTAAAAACCATAAATAGTTGAACAATATAATCACAATACTAATTAGTTTTTAGAAAATGTTTGTGTTTTTTAAGTTTATGTATATTTTTCTTTAACTTTCGATTTCAAAATGGTAAAATATCAACTCGAAAGCAGTTTGAACTTTCAATCCATGAAATGTAAAATAATAGTCCACTCCTAAAAAAAGAAGAGGCTAATAGCCCCGCAATTTGTTCGGCACATTCCAAAGCTATGGAGAGTATGGTAAATCGCATTGTTGGCAAACTTTTAAAGTCAAACTACCTACTAAATGATCGCCAGTATGGCGACTTTGGTTGTCAGAAAAATATTGTAGAAAATAAGGTAATTGATTTAAATATTTCCAAGGCGTTTGACAGAAGGTGGCAAAGTGCACTCTTGTCAAAACTTGTTGCATTTGGTGTCAGCAATAATTTTCCCGATTTTTATCGAGCTTCGTCAAAAGAGTTCAAGATTTATTCAGGGGTGCGGTAAGGCTCCCTCCTTTCATCTTTCTCCTACTCTATTTCTTATTTTTCTAAATAAACTCCTTTGTCAAACTTCCAACCCTATCTACTCTTACGCAGATGACAGCAACCTTTGCCATTCGTATTCATTTGATTAAAGTCCAAGCGTATCCGCTGTTGGTGCTATGAGACAGAACACGAATGATACGTTTGGCCGAGCCCTCGATATAATCTCGGAGTGGGGTCGTGCGAATTCGTTTGATTTGAATGCCTGAAAGATACATTTGTTAAATGCAGACACATAAACCCGCGACGGATTAAGGTGCTTCCTCTGTATACATGAGTGGTATAATTGTTGAGGAATCAGAATCCCTTGATGTTCTGGGCATGAAAATAAAATTTGAGGTCAGGAAGGTATACTTTACTCCATCTGATTTCCTTAATATTCATACGACCTACATCCGACCGCGTATGGAATGCAAATCTCATGTGTGTGCCGGTGCATCAAAGTCTATTTTGGAGCTCGGCCGCTTGCAGGAGAGGGCGAAGGTTCTCATTGGTAACAGTAGAGTATCCAATTCTATTGACTTCGTTGAGCACCAACGCAATGTGGGTCGTATTTGCCTGTTTTATCGTTAATACAATGCAGTGTGTTCTAATGAAATTAGGAATCTGGTTCCAGAATCCCATAAGTCTCTTTTTTTGTCCGGACTGTTTGTATGTAGAATAACCTTCCTGCTGAAGTCTTCTCTCCCACTTTCAACATGAATAAGTTCAAGTCAAATGTTCACAAGCACTTATCTCTCTATCCTCTTCCTATAACCAATTTCCTTAGCTCCAGAACAATGCAGTATATGTATTAGTAGGGGTTTGCTCGTGGTGTTCGGTCTTTTTGGGTACAAAAGTCACCACTGAAGCTACATGGGAGCGAGACGCAGATTTGTAGTTTTGGCAACGAGTCGGCACAAAATGTTCATTAAATGTTTACTACGCGTTCCCTTGAAACTACAAAACGTTTACGATAAAAAACACTAAACGTTCGCTAACACAAGGTCGGTACGTTATCTTAGTATATGTGCTTGTCAGCTCACAATCGTTGTGTACCGTTTTTAGGTGTAAAAATGCACAAACACAAAAAGAAGTTAAAAGTTTGTGTTTTCAAGAAATACACACTACGTGAGTGCACAGTTTTTGAACTCTGGTTTAAACGTTACTGCACAGTTTTCGAACTCTGGTTTAAGCTTATGATAATTCTAGTGCGGACACAAACCTAACATATGTTTTAATATTGTTATTATGTACTTACCTAATTAAACTCAATTTATTAATTGTCAACTTAGTATTCAAACTAAAAAAAAAATTAATTTATTTATAAAGTCCAATAGATTTTCGAGATATCTTTATTTTAAACCTGCATCTTACATATTTATAATCTTTACTACTACTCTCTTGACATTGACCCCAATTTTTTAAAACAAAAAACACTTCTAATAAAGAACGTTTTACAACCACATTTCAGAAAAAAAAAATAACATTTCAAGTTGTTTTATCACAGCCAAACAACTAAAATCTGTTTAACTTCATTATTTAAGATATTCTAATTTATTCCTACAATCGCTCACATTATTTTTTTTATTTTCATTTTTAACATGAATGCGAATATTTTGAAATTGCATTCATTTTCCACTTGTAATTGTTATGGAATGTCGAAAAAATAAACTCGTAAAGGAAAAATTCCAAAACAAAATGAATGATATTCAGCCATTACATTTAAATATGAACAGTTCGTGTTGTAAGTTTTTATCTGTTTTATAGCAAGTTTTTTGTTATCTAAACCAATTTTTATAAAAATCTATCTCAATTTGAAACATAAAGTGCTCGGTATCTTTCGTATAAAAGGAAAATTTCAAAGTTGAGAGCAGCACATTAACTTTTTTTTTTTTTTTGGTGTTTTTTTCAGACAAAAAAATGATGCCAATTTTATTTAGTATTCAAGCTGAAACTATTGAGGAATAAAAAAAAGCAACTATAATTAACGATTTAAATAAGAAGCACGAATATAGTTGAAATTTTTCATACTATGTACCTCATTTTAAGAGTTTCAGTCTGTTGATACACAAAAGTCTTATCTGACAGACAAAAGTAATGAAGTGCATGAAAACGATGAATTTACCGCGGAAATGCTTCTCCGTTTTTCTTTTCACAGTTTGTAAGTTTTGGTTGTTTTTTTTTTTTCTGGCTGATGTTAAAAATTACACCCTTTTTTTAGTTTTAAAAAATAGTTTTTAACTGTGGAATAGAAAAAACTTGACGTTAATAGAACATGTTTTTGCATAAAAATTCCAACTATTAAATTAACGATTTTTGCTGCTTTTCTTTTAAAACGAAATAGGGAAAATGCAATAAATAGAAAATGGAATTATTTTTGAAGGATTTCCATTTATTTTTTTTGTATTCATTCTTTTGCAAAAGGTTAAGGTTAAATTTATCTTGCACTTTTGGTAGTTTAGAAAAGAAAAAATGGGAGATAAAAGTTTTTAATGATTTTTTTTATATGTGTTTATATCTACTTGTAAATTAAGCATTTGGTGTAGTTTATGATTTAAAATAGACAAGTTGTTTGTAAGTTAAGTACAGCAACATAAAATTAGGGGTTCTTTATCTTGGAACCCGCTCAGTTAGCGATAAATTTAGTTTAAAAGAACTGCTTTTAAAAATAGTTTCCGATTTAACACAGTTTTTAATAACAGCGAAAGGTACACATAGAAACCAGAAGCCAGAAACTAAATATTATTTTCATAATACTCAATATTTTGAGAAGTCTCCTTTATTGTTTTACTCGAAGAGAGAATGTTTTAATTGTACACAAAAATAGTAGTAAGGTTAAAATTCGATACGTGCAAAATCTATATACATAAATGAAAATGTGTTTGTATTTTTGTATGTCTGCTTATAGCCTATAGATGCCCAGTAAACAACATTTGGGTTTTTGAAGCCCCTAAGAGAAAAAGCGCATAATCGAGCGCTTCAAATAGGAGCTTTGATACAGCAGTAAATGATATAGACTATTTGACTATTGACGTCAGAAGTCGTCGATGGCTGCGAGTGTAAGACGGCAAATCCATCTGAGGAGATCGAGTGGTTGCGATCGAAACATGTCATGGTAACCTGCCGGCCAGGGTTCGAGCCCCGGCCACGGTCAAGAATGAAAGATTATCAATAACAGTTTTAATTAATTTTTATGTTGTAAAATTCCTTTCTTCATAAAACATAATTTAATGAAAATTAAATTTGATGAGCTTGAGCCTAATAAAAAAATATTAAAAATTTGGATTAAAAACCATAAATAGTTTAACAAAATAACCACAATACTAATATAGAATAAAATATACAAAAAAGCTACTATTTTAGTGCTGACAACAAAGAAGGGTTTAAACCAAAAAAAGTAAAAATTTTATTATGGTTTGCGAAAATGATGGAAAACGGCATTTAAACAAGTAAAATCTAAACATTAATGAATAGTATGTTAATATAGTTAGCCCATAAAAAAGCACTTTAGGAGTGCTTTGGTTGCATGTTAAAAGAAGCGCTTATTGTCAGCATAAAATAGTCCTGCAAACCGGGAATACCCCATACAAAAATCAGGCATCCCATCAGCAGGTTTGATGCGATTTGAGGTATAAATTCGTACATAAAACCTGCTCCTTTTGGAGCACATTTTTTACTGGGTGGCTAAACGGCTAAACTTTTAATTCTGCAGAGTTCAAAACTGAGATGTCGGTTGAGATGTCGGTTGCTCAAACAAACTATCGGTTGCCTCTGGTAGCATTGTTCCAGACTGACTATTATTTTGGCTACTTTGCGGATCACGTGGTGGTTTAACAGAAAGTTACTGGAAGGAAAATGTTACAACGTGGGCTCTAACGGCCGATTTTTCTACCTTAACCCTAGAGTACCAATGATCGACGTTTCGACGAGCATCGCCCCCTTTTAATTAATTTACTTTTAAATGGGTGTGCCTAACACTCTCAAATTTTGTATGCTGTTAGTAGATTATTTACTACACAAATGAAGTATGTAAAACTCATGCCCATACGTAAAAATGCTTAATGTCAAAATCAAAATGGTCAAACTCATATCTTTTATTTCTAAAATACCTATCCGCTATCTTTATTCTTTAAGGGGGCTCGCTTACAAAATTTTCAATACAGACTGAAAATATGTTGAAGAAAAAGCCTCATAACTGCCAAGGAATGGAACCAAGGGGGACTAAATGTATGACGGACCTTCATTAGTTTTTTTATGCTTAACATGCGAAAAACCCATATGCAGAAAGCACAAAGTTAAACTTTGTGACTCTTGCTCACAATGTTAGTTAAAAAAAAAAATTTTTTTAATTTTTTTAAAGCTAAAAATGTCTCTTTACAGTTTTGACTCTTTTTCAGTTTTACTTACAATATTTTTTGGGTCCTTTTTTATGATTCCAAAAATTTGTGCAACATAAAATTAATTAGTATAAAATTTAAATATTTCGTTTATCTATAATAATTAATATAAAATTATTTTTTTTATAGACTTATAAGGTGCCACAATGACTAATAACATTTACTGAAAAAATATATTTGGTTTTAAGCCAAAGTTATAGGCAGTTAAAAAATATATCGTCGAATCGACGATCATTAGTTGCAACGTACGTTAAATATGGTAAGTACTCCAGGGTTAAGGGTGCTCGACTGCTGGTGGATCTCCGTAGGCGCTTTTGCTTTTCAACAGACCCTCCTTGCTTAGCAGCAGCTAGAAAGATCCAGATCTTAAACAAGGGATGATTGCTTAAGCCTATAGTACACGGAATGTAAAAAGTCACATGCGCATGTGGTTCTGACGTAATTTTGTCGTCATCACACAACACGAACTTGCTATTGTGGCTTTGTAGTGACGTCAAAATTACGTCAGAACCACATGCACATGTGGCTTTTTGCATTTCGTGTACTATAGGCTTTAGTTCTGCCGAATTATACACTCGAATTGCTATCTGTATGAGTTGGTGGCGCTCACACACAGGGCCATTGTTTATCGTTTGTTGCTAAGATCAACGTGAGGTTGGGCCAATACAACATATCGCACTGGTTCCTCTAAAGAGAGTCAACTTAAAATTTTCATTTTTTGTAAGAAATCGATGTACAGTGATCATATATACGCCCTGTAAAACTTTTAGATCAATTTCTCTAGTATTTTGCAAAAAAAAAAAAAAACCACAATTGTATCCCCCTTTGTAGTTTAAGAGTACGTATAAAAATTTTTGTCTCTACTAAAAATTTATAAATTTTGAGTTAACCCCCTTAAGAGGAAACAGTGGGATGTACCCACAATAATCTTTCGCATCACTGACACGTACTGTTTAGTCCCAAGAAATAATTTTGATGCTGATGTGGAAACATTTCCAATAGAGTTTTTACAATTCCTAGTAAATGTTTTATGAACATATAAGCAGAAGTAATATTTTGATCATTAATAAGTTATTTTTAATACAAATCAAAGCTAATAAATGGTTCCAAATAAGTCGCAGTAGTATCACGATACAAAATATACCAGGAGAAAAAGGACAACTATGCATTGATTTCCATGAATGTAAACGCCTCGTTGCTTTAAAAACAAAAAAATTTATTTGCCCGTATTGTGCAAATAAAACAAACCGTTTGCGTCCCCTAATAATTGCAAGTGTCTATCCCTGTTCTAACATACAACCCTTCAAATCGTAAGCACCCAAACAAAACTAAACTTGTATGTTTTCTATATTTTTATAGCATTTACGTGCATACATTATGTTAATTACTTTTTACTTTGAATTATTATCTTATCTACATTAATTTTTTGCATATTAGATATTTTATATTCACATAAAAATAAGAAAAGAAAAACTTTTAAAGCTTAACACAGCTACAGATATTTATTCACACACACATACCCATACATATTTTGTATAAACATACTTATATACGAAAACATGCTGGAAAATTTATAAAATAAATGTTTTTTTTAAGTGTAATAATTTAAATTTGTTAAGGCCAAAAGCATGTACTTTTTAGCATATAAATATCTAAATAAGTTTATACTTTATACTTTTACTCCGGTGGAAAATAAATTTTTTTTGTCCCTTTGACAAACAATTTTTACCCAATTTTTAAAGTAGACTGGTCAAATAACTAACTAAAGCCCATTAGAAACCAATCTGGAAAAAATTCCGGAATTGCAAAAGGTTAAGTACTTTTTGAGGGATTTTGCTTATTAACACAGTGATTTAAAATTTAGTTCTTTAGTGTATACAAATTACAATGTGTAAAAAATAGATCCTACTTTATGCAGAATCATAATTATATTTTTTTTCGGAAAGGGGTGTTTAACGTGTCAAATAGAATTCAAAAGCATTAAATTTTGCATTTGGTATAACTCCTAAGAATAATAGCGTGTTCAAGAAAAAAAAAAATCATTTAAAAAATCTCAACATGTAGCTTTCTATTTACTTCAGTAAAATAGTATCGAAGGCAAAAAAGGACAGATCTTAAAATCGCAGATTATGCACCACAATAGTGGAGTAGGAATTATGCGTCTGTGCTGATGTGTGTAACATTAGGGTGGTCGTTAACTGTATGGAGCATATTTGTTTTCTATTTTTCCATGCTCTCACCCCCTAATGTGGTGGGTATTGATAAAACATTTTTAGGACAATCGGCGAAGGCTAAGTCGTCCCTCACGCCAGCCAAAGTTTGAGAAAAATCGTAAAGTCCGACTTTCATCCCTCATAACTTGGAAAAGTGAGTTTTTGAGTTTTTAGTGAGTTTTTAACAACTTTTGTCTAATAGTGCATTTACACTTGCGCCATAAACAGGTTATAAGTTGTTTATGATGATAAACTTGTTTATCCATACAAATTATAAACACGTTTGTAACTAGCTTTTGAGATAAACTAGTTACAAACAACCAGTTTTTGTTAATGCAACTCTGTTTTTTCAAAAATGCTGATGTAAACGGTATAGTTTATGAAAGTAGTTTACGATCATAAACTTGTTTGAAAATTACAAGTGTAAATGCACCATAAACAAGTTTTCTCTAAATCTCATATTTAACAAAACCTTTCTAAAATATAAAGCAAACAGCAGCATTAATGCGAATTTTTTCTTTAGAACATTTTTTTCTGACACACGTCAATTCAGCTTCAATATTTGTGTGCGTTTGCCTAAAAATAAAATGGTCAAACACATATTTTTTATTTCTAACATATCTACCCTCTATCATTATTCTTTAAGGGGGCTCCCATACAAAATTTTCAATACAGACTGGAAATTTATTGAAGAAAAAGCCTCATAACTGCCAAGGAATGGACCCAAGGGGACGGACCTTCATTATTTTTTATGCTTAACATTTTCTTCCCAGCAAAAACTTTGCTTACAAAATAAGCAGAAAAATAATGAGAACTTGACGAACAGACTACTTATTTTTCTACTAGAAGAAGTACTTATTTTTGTTCGAGATGTCCCAAAAGTAATCCCTTATAATTTAGCCTATTATAATCTAAAAAATAATATGTTTTTTTTATACTTAAAATTTTTATAAAAATATATAGTTACACAAAGTCAATAAAGTAAAAATTTTTTTATTTTTTTTTAATTTTATTTTTTTTTTGTTTTTTTTTTTTAATTATTTTATTTTTATTTTTTCTTATTCTATTTTACTTTATTTTATTTTTTATTTTTTTTTTTCTGTCTCTGGCGGGATTTGATTAAAAAACTATGTTTTATGACTATAATCACATTTTTATTGTCATAATGAAAATATAAATTGTTCTGTATATTTAAGATATAATAATAAAGTTATTATTTAATATATAACTAATAATCCAAAAAGTGGCGAATAAAGCTACAAAGTAATGAATTCTTGAAGTCATTAAAAGTAGGATTGTAAGTAAAGTTTTTGCTGGGTTAAAACATATTTGCCATATATCTCCACCTCTTAGGGGGCTCCCATACAAATATTGCGTTTATGAAATTTTTAAATTTAATAAAAATTTTCCGTTTTTTGTGAATTAAATCAAAAGGTGTATATAGATTTTAATCATTTATGGCATTTTTGCAACTTTGTTTTTTATAAGTCTAGAAAATTTACAAGCATAGCTGCATTTTCCAATTTTTTAAGGAACAAAAATTTTGAAATTTTGCTAAAAAATTCTTTTTTTCCCAAAAAAAATCATGTTTCTCAAACGACCGCGCATATTAGAAAAACCTTTAACCTTAAAGGCAATTTTATTGCGGAATTTCAGTTTTTTTTAGTTTATTCAATAAACTTAACCGATTTTGAGTTACGCGAATATATGTTGTGCACCCTCCCCTATTTAAAATATGTGTATATCTCGAAAACAAGAGCTAACCTAAAAAGTCTGTTAGCACCACTGGATTCAGCGTTAAACTATATATATAAAAATGAAATGCTGTCCGTTGCTAAGCGCATAGCTTGAGAACAGCTTGACCGATTTCGCTGAAATGTGTGTAAAAGTCTGAAAAAGGTTTTTATGGAAAGAAAAATTGAAAAATTTAAAATTGGGATTTGATTTTTTTTATAGATTCCGCTAAAACTTAGTACGAATAACGCCTTAAGTTCAGAAAAAAGCATGAACAAGTTGTATTGTCCACACCCACTTTCTCGGCATACCTAATATACATACGTATTTTTTGTTGGTCGTGAAGAATTAAATTTATTTTAATTTAGACAGGACAACGTCAGTCGGGTCAGCTAGTTAAAAATAACATTTTTTGATGGCTTATTTGATTTTTCAGTTTTTTTTTTTTTGTTATATAAGAAATTAAGGAAAAACTTTTTAACAACTTTTCTACAAAATTAATATTTTCTAAGTAATGAAATATAAAAGGTAGATTTCATGTGAAAATATAATTTTTCTCAAACGTTGGTGGGCGGGAGGGTTGGCTTAGCTTTCGCCTATCGTCTTGAACATTTTTTGGCGTTGTTTTTTTATCAATAGCCACCAAATTGGCGGGTAAGAGCTTATGAAATCCAACTTTTGATTTTAACGGTCACCCTAGTGTAACATCTTTAAATATTGGTCCCAGACACACTCCTCTTGCTGGTTCCCTGTCCAGGTTACCTTATGCGCAAAGTAAAGGTTGCAAGGGTGAAGATAATATTATGAAATTTGGTACATACGTCGTTATTGTCGTTAGACAAAGTCTGTTGAAAATTGTGAGAATCGGTCAAAAATTTCAAATCTCTTCGGAATAGTCTTTGTCCCTATTAGCTTTCTTATTCTGTTGGTATTTAGGATAAATTTCGCCCCTAAATATTTGTTTGTAACAAAAATCGTCTTACCAAATTTATTTTTAAAATCGGTCCATATTTTTCCATAGCTCCCATACAAATACCAGTTCCGGCAATTCATTTAAACGCCATAACTTTCTTGTAAATGTTGGTATTGATATAAAATTTTGCAACTATAGCTTTAAAATAAACCACTATATTTTTTATATTCCCCTCGATCCTATAGTAAGCATAGGGCTTCAAATATCTACTTTGCCAGGGCAAAATTTTGTACCATAGGTTTCATATAAACACCCTCTCCAAAATCGCTTTAAGACGAACCAATCTCATGTATAATGATATCTAGATAATTTTGGGCACAAAAAACAAAAATCGAAATCTCATTAAATAATTTTGTTTTTCCGGGCTCATGATTGACCAGGGGTCCTGGATAGTTCGGGAAGATTTAAAAGCACCTTTAATGTGGTTACAAAGTAAACAAAAAACATAGTCGATATCAGTTCATAGTCAGTTGCTCCATCGTATGCTACTATCTGCTACGCCTTTTTCTAGTGCTATTGATTTTTACTTAATTTGCTTCTTTTTTTCTATATCTTTTGCTATCTTAATTGATGTTTCTGTTGGTTATGTGCTTATAATTAAGACTATTACTACAGCTACTGTTACTGTTACTACCCAACAAACACGGAGGATTAATTTCAAATTGAAAATGATTTGAAATCAAACGTTTTCTCAAACGAAAAAGGTTTGATAATGATTTAAAAATCATTTGAAAATCATAGCATTCTCAACAAAAAGGGGAAATTAAGATGCCTTTGTTTTCAACTTGCTTTCGAACGTAATTCTCAAATGTTTTTCAAATGTGGATTGTAATACAATGTGGAACATATATAAAAATATTTTATTTTTTTAATATAAATTTAAAATAAATAATTTATTAATAAATAATAATATATTTAAATAAACTGTGAGATAAATATTCGGCACCATAGCTAAAATATGAAATAATGTTCTTTCTTTCTGTTTGGTTTCCTTTTATTTTGAGGATTGTAGCACCGCGATCATACAACAAACTTACAATTTCTTGACTTTCCCGTTTTATTTTTTTTTTTTTAATTCGTATTCTTTATCATTGTAACTACTCACAAATAATTTTTATTTTCACTTGTTAAACACATTTAACCACGAAGTAAAAATTTAACTAATCGCTATTTTTAATGTTTACTTTTATTTTATGCTTTAGTATTGCCAAGTTTAGTTTTGAACTTAACATTTGATACCAATTTGACATCAAATTGTTAAAATATTTGCTGTCAAATGTTTATTTTCAAATCATTTTCAATTTGAATTTAAATGTTAAAATCAAACAATTGAAAAACGTTTGAGAATTGTGTTTGATGTCAAATGATAAAGTCATTTCATATGAAAGGTTTGACTTCGTGTTTGTTGTGTTAAGGCCGTTACACACTATCCCACAAAGTCTTAATTATTTTTCAAAAATGCTTCCCTGGTCCAATTATTCTTTGAACATTTTTAAAAAACAATATAATTTATCATGACAGGGTTGCATTTTCGTAAATTACTAAAGACTTTGTGGGATAGTGTAAAACAGCCTTTAATGGTGAATATAGGAGTAGCAAGCAAAGTTCAGTTGAATTATATTTTCTGTAACTATTGCTAAGTAAATGTGTAGGTAGCAGTTCTGGTAGCGAAAATCTAACTCAAAGATCTTTACAATTTTAAACTAGACTATTTGGCATAATTTCGGTACTACAAAAACTTTTTATTATAGTTGTTTAATCACTGTATTCACTTTAAAAAACTGTGTGAGTTGAATATAAAAGGTATTTTTTTAATATAAAAAAGAGACAAATATCTTTCTTTCAATGTTAAAATATGCAAAAATTTTTTTGTTTTTATTTAACATTTATTTATACAGAGATAAAAAAAAATGTGTTTGTTGTTTCAATAAAATTCATATATGTACATATGTATATTAGTTAACCTAGTAGTTTTGAGAATATATATTGGACATATGTATGAGTTTCCCTTGTAGTGCTGAGAGTAGTTAATAAACTTTACTATTCGTTACCCAATTGATGTAGTCAACTAGTCTTTTTGTGCACTATTAGGCCAATTGACTTAAATTTAAGTGTACTTCAATTTCTAAACTGCTGATTTCTAGGCAAATTCTAAGTGGTAATCGAATCCACCATTGATTACTTTAGGATGAGTAAAGTAATCAATTTTTAATATATGAAGGAATAGTGGACAATCTTAGCTATTTATTATCCTCACAAAAAAAAAATATTGCTATATTTGTCTTTGGTCTTAAAATTATTGTTATCATCAATCTTTTACTATCAAATCATGAAAAGTTAATTTAAAAATATTCCAGCTAACATTTTCTAGAAACAAATTGGACTAGAGATGGATTATACTAAATTTATTTAAAGAATCCTAGTCTAGAAAATTTCAATTAATATTCTAAAATGTTTTTTCTTTATGTTGACAACTATTTAAATTTTTTTCTCGTTATTATTTTAAACATAAGAAGAAACATCACCTTCTTGTTAAAAATGTTGTCATATGGATATTTTCGGCAACCAGCTTAAATTTTTGATGATTTGCATTGTGCCCATGTATGCTATTTAACTTTGCAGGAATACTTTATTCCATTTTTAATACATGACTTAACTTAGCTTCTTGATCTATATTGAACAAATCACCATTTGGCGCAATCCAAAAGAAATTCCTATCGACATCAATAAAGCTTTTGCTTAACTATCATAAAAAGCAGAAAAAGTTCAAAAAGTTTTCATTAAAGAAAATCGCCAGGAATACCCAAGAACTTATTCGAAAATGGAATCTAGCTGAAAGCAGCATCATTGTCGAAATACAAAAATTTGTGGTCTGTTTTATAAGCCAATAGTGTTTTTACAATCTATTGGCTAATACAACAACCGGTAACTATATCTTGCTTATTTGGCCCACTCAAATGCAACACAGTTGTAGCAACAACAACACTACAAAAATAGGTAAAAACTGGTTTGCTTGTTCTTGTGTAGAAGCAACAACAATAACCCTACAAGAAGAAAAACATACATTCTACTCATGTTTAAAAAGATAAATAAGAAGCAAAAATTCCCAAATTCTATTTGTTGTTTATTTAAATACATCAAATTTTTAAAGCATAATGTTAACGAAAACCATATCGGGCATGCTGCCGATGCTCTATAATTTAGAGGTCTTTTGTGAGCAAAAGAGGACAATACAACAAAAGAGAAACGAACATATGTAACGGATAAGTAAATAATAATATTCCATCTCTCTACTCCGGTTCTCAAGGGTAAGTGGTACGGTTAGAGTCAAACTCACTTTCGGATTATTTCACGTACAAATTCTGGATGTTAACCAACTTAGAAACTCTTGATTTTTTATCTCACTTTTAGTTAAGTCAATTCCGTTTTCGAATTATTTTAAGTACGGCGCACTTAAATAATCCGTATTTTAATCAAGCATTATGTATATGATTTAAGGATATCCGTAATTACCGTGCTATTGATAACGTTTCGGCTTGATTTAAGTACGGATGGATTGATATTTCTTTTAAGTGTACATTAAATAAAATTTAATAGATACTGTTGAATTTTCATAAGTAATCGGTCTATAATTTCACATAGACTCCATACAAACTTCTTTTCGGAATAGTCTTTGTGCGCATTAACTATCTTATTATGTTGATATTAAGATACAATTTGTGCAACTTAAGTCATCTTATCTTATTTAACTTACTAAAGCACATTTAAAAAAAAAACATTTTAGCAATTAAATAATTTATAGACAAGAAGGAATAATTTCCACATTATATTCGTTAAAAAGACTAAAGTTTTATTAAACAATTATTTGCTTTTGCGAATCGGTTGGCTAGAATAAACATCATCTAACAGTTTACAAATTACACTAGACAGTTACTTTCTCACAAATAGAGTTAAGTAAATCAATAGAATTTGTATCAAATAAAGCTAAAAATTGCTTAATTTACTGGTAACGCTTAGTTGGATTATTTCGTAAAATATATCTTAGGTCTAAACAAACCTTAAGTTTTAAAAACTATATATACAAACATATAAGCAAAAAAAATTTACAACTTGCACAACAAATGTATCTTAAAATGTCCGTATTCATGAAAAATTGTGTGACAGAATTGCCTAGTTAACTAAATGCAAATGAACTCTTTCTTTCGCACAACTACATTTAAAACAAAACCTATTCGCAAAAATGTATTTTTGTTACAAATATATTTGTGCAGAGAATACGTTCTTTCGGCGTCATGGAATTGGTAGTTAAGATGAGGCTATAATGTGATTGCAGAGAATCTGGCTGGGACCATATATTTTTCCGCCACATTTTAGCGCAATAAAAATTGTATAAAATTGGTGCATTTTGACAATCGTGTGATCCCTTGACCTTAAGTATCAACGGACACAATAAAATTTTCAAACTAAATTTTATTGTTTAATTTAATAATATGAAATTTGGGCTAGTAGTATTACTTTTTTGTTAAGAGGTGGTAACACTACATGTTCTAGCCGTTCTTTTCACTTCAGATTACAATGAAATTTTAAAGTTTTGTATGGGTTTTCTGACACTTAATAGGACTTTAATTTGTAATGCTGCGATTAACAGTGAATGAATAAAGTATTTAATTTGTTACTAAGGGCTATTTGTTAAGGCCCAAATACATTGATCAAAATACTCATCAAGCATTGTGATAGTATTAGTAAAAATGTGTTTGTATGTGTGACACCGACAACGCTTGATGAAAAATCAAAAAATTTAGATATGACGGCGAATATTACGTCCAGCACACGTACACGTTGGATTCGCCGGCTGGACAAGCATTTGACAAGTGTATTTGGGCCTTTAGACTACATAGTTTCTTTTAACCTTCATAAGGTCTTCGGGTCAAATCTGACCCATTTTGAAATAAAACTTAAATTGTTTCTAAGAGTGAGTGACTAATCTTTTTTATATTTTATTGGCCATTTTCTCAATAGGCGATTATCTTTTTTCCCAACGAAAAGTTGCACATTAAAGAAATTTGGTTTTCTCAATGTCTCATTTGCTTCTATTTTGTCGCAATGCTAACCGGCACTCATCTGCCAATTATTTATTTTCCTTTTATTTGACGTACAGATTAATTCAATCAGCTGACTCCCATCTTTTACATGTATTTTGAGTGGTGTCGCCAACTCAAACCAATGTTTTTTGTCGGTATATTGAGAAACCCAAAATCGTTAACGGACAGTTTATCGCTATAATAAATTTATGTTGACATTAGGTAACAGACAGTTTGTCGATACATTGAGAAAATGGCCATATGACTTTTATTTAATTTTAAATGTTAACAACTACGTAAGGTTTTTATTAATAAAAATTGGCGAAACAAATATTTATAAAATTTTTTGCACTTAAGGTCTTTGGGTCATATTTGACCTGTAGCAAAATTCTTGCTTTTTCGTTAGAAATTTACATTTGATATTTATTTTTTTCACCTCCTGACAAATGCGTTATTTTGAAGTTTACTAATAATGAAGGTAAATGAGTATTTGGTATTGATTGGACTTGGTAACACCAAAATTTCGCATTTATTGGTTTATTGGTTAGCTGAATTGTATAGATCAAATAATGAAAGTACAGATAGTTTGTGGGATGTTGTGAAAGGAGAAATCATGCCGTTGAACAGATTCAAAAATCTTTCGAGAGTACTAAGATTTGTCAACAAGGGTACTCGCAGTGAACGACAAATTTTAGAGAAGTTTGCGCCGATACGTGAGCTACGAAATCAATGGGTTGATTATCTCTGCCTGGAATATACAACCGTATACAGGTAAATAAATAGGAGCTTTGCCTAAAATAAACAAATGTATGCATGTAGTTCTTGATTTGACAGTTGGTTCGAAATGTCACAATTCTTTTACATCGTACTATTGGGACAAAAATTGCTAGAGATTCAAATTACTTTAGTAGGAACTACATGTAAAAACAAGATTGAATTGCCACCAGAGCTTTTGGCAACTAAAGGCTATCATTAACGTCAGGTAAACATGGCTAGAACAAAAACTGTTTTGTCAAACGTCAACATTTCTTAGAAAATTTAGGTTTTCAACTTGCCGCGCCCTATAGCAAGCAGCCAAAAACATTACCCAAGGACTTATTTTCACGAAAAATTGCAAAAAAGTGTATTTAGTAGCTGAGCAGTAACAGCACCCGTCATCTTCAACCAAAACCTAGGAAAAAATATGTTTACCAGTCAAAAATACGTCAAAAATAATTCGATGCAAATTATTTCACAAAACAGATACAACCACTTTATGTTAAATTTACTTTTGTATTCGCAATAATTGTTAACAATAAACACAGCTTTAATATACTAAATAAATCTAAAAATAAATTTTCAACTTTTAAAACATACTTAATTGAAAAAAAGTAAGTTTTGATATCAAATTTTCTATTTGGGTCAAATTTGACCCGAAGACCGTTAACGTCAGCAAATTTGAAGGCCTTATGAAGGTTAAAGTTTGAACATTCATCGCCCTCTCAAAATTTATGCACATAAGTTCTTAATTTCGACCTGAAATTTTATTCCAATCGGACTAACCGTTTACAAAATTCAGAACCATGTACATTTTTTTTTTTTTTTTTTGAAAAACTCTTATTATGCGCCACAAAACGGTGATTTTTTTTGTTGTAACGGAGTCTAGAAGGTCTATTGTAGATTGTTATCACTCCGTATTTGGCTAGCCATTTAGCTAGTTTTATCAGGCTTAAAATCAACCTTTATATATCTTGTAATGCAAAGGGGCAATCAGGTAAAGTTGTCATAAATATCCCGGGAATAATTTGTATAGACTAATTGATAGAGAAATTGTAGCTGTAGTTACCAATATGAATGTTGCTCTTACAAAAGCAAATTACAATTCAAGGTAATAATATGTTTTTTCTTTAACGGAAGCGAAACAGGATAAACACATACAACAATACATACAACATACATTTCCATATATTTTTTGATATTTATGGAATTTTTATTCAAAATATTTTTTAAGGCTTAAATTACTGAATTGCAAAAAACTTTTATGAATGTACATTTGTATCTATGTTCTGTATACTGAAATATCAATGCGATTTTTTTGTTTGAATCTATAAAAACAAATATAAAAGTATTTAACAAATAAACTATGAATATTCACATAATATTTACAATGTTTTGATAAATTTACCAAATCCTGTACTAATTTTTAGATGATATAAAAAATTTAAGAAAATTCTATTCTATCTTTTTAAATAAAAACAGAAGTTGACAATATTGTTTAAGTTTTAAGAGCAAACGGAGAAAAAAAGAAATGTACACTCTAAACTATTTGAGTAAGGAGTATAATGCAATATGAAATTAAGTATAAAGGTTTTTATAATAAACCAGCTGTTTGTACCCGGCGCTGCTCGGGATTAGCCAAATAACAACTTAATAGTGGAGCATTTTGTTTATAACTTGGCCCCAGCGCTATCTACCGGGTCAAAATTTTATCAGAAAACTTATTTATGTTTAATAAATATAGTTAGTGAATTTCAGCCAAATCGTCCCACAAATTAAAAAAATTGTAATATCAGGACAACAGCATCACCTATCGCGATTATACTTTAAAGAAACCTGGCTGCAGACTAAACTTAATTATTGTCCAAGTTTGGTGTCAATCGGCCCAGCGCACTGGGCTTCGTTACCATATAACAACGGGACAAAAATAGAAGGAGTTGTCAGATCTTTAGTACACAAGCATAAAATAGCTTCTTAGTTAAGAAAAATATGAATTTCTGGAAAAATCCGTTCAAGGACACGCCTTCCTCCCATGTGTCCTGATATTAAAAAAAGTAATTTAAGCTTTAATAATGCCCACAAAATTACAAAAAGTGGTCATGCTGATACAGATACAACTAGCAACGTGTGCGTAAACTTTTATATAAATCGGACAGAGGAAAATCGCTATAGCACCTACAAAAATTTTGGTACGTAAATTTATATTTATGAGATATACAATATTTAAGCCATATTTGGGTAGAATCGGATTTTTAATGTGGAAAATACAAAAACATCAATTATTGAAAAATGGGTTAAAAACGCTTAAAATACTTTTGCAAAACTAAAAATGTAAGGTTATGTTAAAGATAACATAAATGAGAAAAATTAAAGGGGAAAACTAGCAATGTAAACATTAAAAAATCATGAAAAAGCATGTGACCGAAATTTGACCACTTAACATTTACTTTAAAAACCCAACGCTAATTTATGTGTGTACGTGTGGCTGCATGATAAATTAAAAGGCTTTTTCAACACTTTAATCCTAAAAAATTATATTGTGCTTGTCTACACACAAGTGCCCCGCTAGGCTAGCTGGTAGTGAGCAAGTCTATCTGCGCCGGGGTTGCGGTTTCGATTCCCGCCAGAGACTCTAACTTCTTTCCTGCAGACAAGCGAAAAGCTTCGCGGGATTAGCTTAAAAAAAACGATATTTGTTTCATGAAAATAGCTGGAAGAAAAAATAATTAAAAATCAACTTCAACAAAATTTGTTCCTATAATATAATTGATAAATTTATTTTTAAACCTTGCTTTCACTACAAATAGTGATGGACCCGTTAGAATTTCGACACACTAGCACTCGCAATCACTCATGTTAAAGGCAATTCAATATGTATCAGTTACGTTTACAAAACATAAAAATTTCTCTCGCACTTTCAAAAATGTATTAATATTAGCACTACTGGAACATAGTCACTATCACGCACGTGTTGTGTAACTTAAAAACAAGTTTGTCACTTTTTTATCTCTAATTTGGAAAAAATAAATAACGACAAAAATATGAAAAAAAAAAACTTAAAAATCGAAGTTAATCACAAGAGTAATTTAAATGTGAAACATAATCTAATTTATAATTTAATTGAATCTTACTTATGATTTAAGAGTTATTTTACATAACTTAAAGCTACAGTTACAGTTACACTGTGCAAAAAGATTACCTCGAGTTATTTTTTATGGCCCACTGAAATTTTTAAGATTTTTTAAATGCATTTGAAATAAGTAAAAAAAAAGAACGTTTTAATGTTTGTACAACATTTTAAACCTTTAAACACACGTTTTAGTGGTTTTATATAAGAATATTTAAAAAATACCCCTAAAAAGACAGCTAGAGGGTTAGTTAGCATGTTGTAAGAAACAAACCGCCATCAAATTTTACTGAAGACATCTGTTAACATTATTAAGCTCAGAAGTAGATTTGTTGCATTTTTTCGAATTGATTCACACGACTGTGGTAAAACACAACTTAACAATATATGATAACTTTTTAATATTTTTAATTAGGCTTAAGTTTATTAAATTTAATTTTCATTAAATTATTTTTATGAAGAAAGGAATTTTGCAACATGAAAATTAATTAAAATTGTTATTGATAATCTTTCATTCTTGACCGTGGCCACGGTTCATTAAATTTAATGAAAATTAAATTTAATGAACTTAAGCCTAATTAAAAATATTAAAAATTTGGATTAAAAACCATAAATAGTTCAACAAAATAACCACAATACTAATTATTGTTAAAGCTAAGGCACGAGCTCTATGTGTTCATTTGTCCTTCATGTTGTACAGAAGAAGGTCAACAAGAAAAAGAAAGACAAAAATGAAAAAACAAAAAAAAATGTACTTTGGACTTCAGGAAAAATTCTTGACGAAAGTACGAAAAAAACAGAAGTAAGGAAGAACATGTAAAATCAAAGTGGTATTCTATGAGAATATTTGGAAAGGGGACTAAAATGACCCCTAAAAATAACAGATAGAGGGTTAATGTTTTCTAAGAGAAGAACTATCATCAAACTTCACTAAAAACATCTATTAACCTCATTTAGCTCAGAATTAAATTTAAATAATTTGCTTTACCTACTTTAAACGCCTTTGAAAAACATTAACAAGTTTTGGTGGGCCTTAAAAAAAGAACTCAAGTTAAATTTTCAAAATCGTTCCGGGGTTTTGGTCTACTAATAGAATAATAATTTTTTTTTTTTACCATTCAAAAAATAAAATCATGTTACACAATGATATTAAGCACTCTAAAATGCCTGATATTGGAGTAAAAATCATGAATTAAGGCAAATTAAAAAACGTATTTTTTTTAAGTTGTTGTAAAAAATAGGCACTAATTTTTGAATACGCTGTTAAACAAGAGTATAAAAACAAGGGAAAAAATATGTAGTTTTATATAATTTTTTTTTTTTATACTCCATCAAACTTATGTAATTTTTGGATTTTTAACAAAAAAAATTTGTTTTTCGGAGCAATGAAAAAAGGTTATTTTGTAAATATGTATATACAAAATTTTTTTTTAATTAAAAGTAATCTAATTGATTACTAATCGTAATCGAAATTTAACAGGTATGCTTGTAACCCAAATTTTAAACCAGTTTTTTAAAAAATTTATTTTTGAGAATTATTTTTGTGAAGTTTTAAACCCATTTTTTTGTTATGTCATTTTTGCATAAACTTCTTTAAGTTTAGCGCCCTCTAGTGGTGTCAAAAGTAGTCAGACAAAATATTTTAGTTAACCTTTATTTGAGATACCTTGTTATCTTTCAAAAAATCTGTATTGAAACAAAATTTGAGACAAAATTTTTTTTGCAGCGGTTCTTGGGTTTTAGGAGCCCATACGCGGCAAAAACGTTTTTATATATATACACATAAAATACTATTTTACCCTAACTGGAATTTTTTTTTTTTTTTTTTTGCTTTAATTAAATTTTGCCTGGTGTTTATCTGCACTTTCTGGTATCTCACTTAATGCATTTTTATTTTTCTCTGAAAAAAAGAATACTGTCAGTATATTGTTTTATAAAGATACCAAATGCATTTGCATAAAAATCTATATACATATTCTCTAATTTCAAGCAAAAACAATATATGTATGTACAACACATAAATGTGTACATATATGTATATAAATTTATGTGTGAACATGCATATATACTAAACTCTCTTATGTGTATTTTTGCATGTATTGAGTTATAAAATGCGACAGTTTTATTCTTTTTTTTAACATTCAAATGTTGCTTTTCAATACAAACGACAAACAGACAGACTGACTGGCTGGGAGCTCAAGATCTAAAAGTCTGCTGTTGCATTCATGCAACAAAAACAACAATATTCACCCAGAACGATACACAAATGATAGAAGGAATGAAAGAATGAATGAATGAATGATAATCAAATTAGAGCATACACATGTACGTTTTGTCATCTTACTACACTTTAATTCTCTTTAACTTTGTCCTTTAGCAACTCATACACAGGCCCCCCAACAAATACAAAGGCATTCACACACATTTTCCAACCATACAAAAGGAGAAAAAAAGTCATACATTGAAATTGAAAAATAGTACTGAAAAGCAAAAACACAATAGAATGATACAAAGACAAATGACTTATGACACATTTTACGAAAAAGATTTTGACATGAGTCTATAGAGAATTCATAAATATTTCTGTTATTGTTTTGGGGTTGGAGGAGTTCAGAGATTTACACAGATACTCATTCATATGTGCTGAGATAAATCGAAAATTTTTTTAGAGATTTTAAGATAAAATTGTTTTTTTTTTTTAGAATTAAAATAATTTTTTTAAAAGAATGTAAATAATCTAAAGCAAATGAATAAATCGTTTATATTTTCTGAAATAGGCGTTAAATTGTTAATCTAATACACAGAAAAAATTACAAATTTCCTCTAATCACCAAATTCATTCCAAATTCGTAGAATCAGGTAGACAAATTTGTTGATTTTCAACCTTTTACCAAAATGATTACTTATATAGATTAATAAAAATTTTAAAAATTTATTTTTGATTTTAATTAAAAAAAATTATCAAAAACTTTGCCATTTAAATCAATGTGTTAAGGCCCAACCATAACATGCTTAAGTTGGCTTAAGCAATTGTGCAAATACATGTGACTCATATGTGTCGAACCATATTGAACTTAAGAAAACTTGTTGATGAATTGTATGAAACTGGCATTTGCTTAACCCTGAAAGGCTACTCTTCATTCTGGTACATTAAAGTTACTCTTCGTCGAATCGACGAAAAAAATTCTAGCGGAACAACTTTTAAAGTAAAAACTTAACAAAAACTTCTTTATTTAAGCATTTTATTAAAAAATAAACTAAAATAAAACATAAAAACTAAAAGTTTTTCACCTATCTTAAAAATTAATTTGATACGAATCTTAGCAATTTTTTGTGTTTGCAAATTAATTATTTTTTTAAAGCTTTCGTCATCAGTTAACGTTTTTCAAAAAAAAGAGCGCAACTTAAATACACATAAAAAAGTTATATGGTAAAATGTTAATGAGCTTTGTCGGTTCGACGAAGAGTAACCGTGCAAGGTTAAGCAAGGTGCGAAACAGATCGCACTTTCCGTAAAGCCTGGTACTCTGCTCAACATTTCACGTGAAATGCTGTCAAAACGCATATGAAAAAAACTTGTGCGGAATATCTATGAAATACTGTTGATAGAGTTGTACTCTGTTCATTTTGTGAAAAAGTTCCGAAATGTTTCTGACAACATTTTTTTACAACTGCGAAATAATGTAAGGTGCACTTATTTCACGTGGAATTTTAAGCAAAAGCAAAAAAGTATGAACTGGTTATTAAATAAGAACAAAAAAATAAAATAACACAACCGGTAACAGTTTTTATCCGTATTTACATTCTTTTTTATTAAATTTTTTATTAAAAAAAAATATTTTTAGTAAAATACATGTGGGGTTTGTTTACATACGCAAAACAATGTTGCATACTTTGCAGGAATAAAAACGTCAAATTGTACAAACAAGCATAATAGGTAACATTGATAAATGTCAAAATTTTTGTGTGAAATAATCAATGTTGCTCAACATTTTTCGCAAGTTCGAACAGAGTACTAGGCTTTAAGCCTAGTACTCTGTTCGCACGAAATTTTGTCATGTATCAATATTATCTATCTTGCGGTTTTTCAAAACTTAACGTTTTTATTAGATACAAGTATACAACATTATTGTGCTAAGGTAAGCAAAAACCATAGTTGGGGGTAGTGCACTAAATATTGATTTAAATCAACATTGCAATCTCACTAAATAAAACTGCAAAAAAATTAGTTTTTACTATTTTTTACCAGCTTTAGTTAGTGATGATTGGTATTTTTTTTTTCGCTATCACTAAAAAAAATAAAGTGGTATTGCAAATTTTTTTACTAACACTAACTGTGATTGAATGCATAAAATCTGCACTCAATTCAAATATGTAGTTCAAAATTTGAACTTGCAATCAAAAAGCTGTACAGAAACATAATGTCACTAAAATTTTAAAAATTTTCTGATTTTTCTGATGATATGCTAAGCAAAGGAAATTAAACTAAATGAAATTCTGTCAATAACGGAATAATTCTTGGCTTTAATCATGAAAACACAAGTTTTGTATTTTAAATTTTGTGCAAAATTTTTAGTTGCAGTCAAATGAGTGAAGAAAAAAAATTGCAATAAACTGATGATTGCTTTTTGTTAAATCAAACTATTTTTTTAGCGCAACATTTTTTAACATTACCATCACTCATGTTTAGTAAGATTGCTAGTTTTCAATTCATCACTCAACATCGACAAAATGTTTGCAATCATTTTGAACTATCACTAAGTATGAGTTGAAACTTCAACATTAGTGCACTACCCCCATCTATGACAAAAACCATGTGTTTTTACAATTGTCATTAAAAAAGTAAAACAATATTATTTTTATAATTTCCTAAAGTAAAAAACAAAAAATTTAATTTTATTAATAATTTTTGCACTTTTCTACATTTTTCTTTTTGAAACGCTTGTTATAAACCCCACTTCACAAATACAAAATAAAAAATTACAAAAAATTATTAGCTGTTGCTTAAAATTCCGTGCGAAATAATATGAGCTGCACTTGTTTCGTACGGAAAATAAAAATGTTGCTAGAAACATTTCGCATGTTTTTCGTAATATAAATACAGTACAACTCTATCAACATTTTTTCGTTTGTATTTCACAGAAATTTTTTTTATATTGAGTTTGAAAACATTTCGCACGAAATACTGAACAGAGTACCAGGCTTAAGGAATAAAAAATATTTTTTGATTTTATTTTTGTTTTTTTAATGCTTTTTTTAATTTTTTTGTTAATTTTTGACAGTAGCTTAAGCATATTTAGTTGGGCCTTTAATTGATTAAATTAAATACAGCTCAAGTTTTGACATTTCCCAACAACAAATTGTTTTATTGTAAACGAAAAATAATAACGATTTTTTGTTATTTAATGAATATTTTAATTCAAAACTAATTTCAAAAAAACTTAAATATTTTTAGTTTTCTTTCTCAAAAAAATAATTGATTCAATTATCACATTAAGTTTCAGGTTTATCAGCACAGAGCAGATGTTTGGTTTACCCTACAAAAATTAGTCCAAAGGTGTCAACTCGCACGAATTTGGGACTTGTGAGTCCATTTCTTGAGATAATTAGCTCACCAAACGTTTCGCTCAACAAAGTAATGCTTTTACGCACTGTATGGCATGTTGCGCTGTCTTATTGGAAGCATTTCTCCCCCCAAATGCACATGACATGAGGAGTAACCCTGCGGCCACACGATCAAGTTGTTCTTGATAGTCTTTTACATATACTGCTTGTCAAAATTTACAAAAATTGAAAGCTGTGACGTAGGCTGCACTCAATTTGTAAGCAATTTACTATCAAGATGTCAAAAAAAAAAAAAAAACAATTTATAAAGACTAACATGTTATCAGCTGTTAAATTGATAGTAAAATTGCCAAACAAATGGAGAGGTGAAATTGAAAGCAATCTCGTGGTCAATTTAAAAAGTGTGAGTGTATTGCAAATTGAAAGGAATTGAAAGGCAAAACTTGATCGTGTGGCCACCAAGTAAGCAAAACCACAGATCATGCAGCGTTCGCCATTCACGGTAATGTTGGCACTGGCTTCGGACTTAAAGCCAAATGGGTCGATGACACCTTCGGCATGTAGCCCGCATCAAAAAGTATTTTTTTCGGGATGTAATGGAGTCTTAAGAGTCTCAAGAGGAATATGCTGTATCCAAAAATGGCAATTGAACTTTTTTACCTACGCGTTAAGCCAGAATGAGCCTCATCGCTAAGGATGATTTGATGATAATAATCAGTTTAAAGTTAATGCCCAGCCCACTCACCGAACACACGCCGCAATTTCCGCTGGCTTTAATTCTTGCACCAATTGGATCTTACATGGATGTAGGCCAAGATCTTCCCTCAAAATTTTCCAAGTGGTGGAAGGACAGAGACCGAGTTGCTGAGAAAGTGACACTCACAAAAAAGTAAATGTGGTCATTGATGGAGCCATAGTAATAGCTGATCAGATGGATAATTATGCGCCCCGTAAACTTTAAAAAGTGCTCTATAGCGAATTTTTGAAATAAATTTCCACGATTTGTAAGCGTTGTTCTAGTGTTAGTCTTTATATGAAATGTCAAACACACTTTATCAGTATACAGATATCCCTACCGGAAGTTCTATACGTTTAAAAAAAACCTTTATTTTAGATCTAGCCACGATTGCACCGAATGAACGTAGTAGCGTATGACGTAATTAAGTTGTCAAATAAAAACGTGTAATATTTAATACAAAGTCACACAATAAGCTCAAATTTCATATGCCGCACAGTATGTAATTTGACCGGAAATCTTGGCCAAAAATATTTTTTTGCACTAGCAATAATAATGTTTTTGTTAATGACGTCCGATTAGAAACATATCAAAGCAAATAACTGCATATTTTGTTTTTATAAAAAACAAATATTAGCTGAATTATGGGCAGTCGAATTTGACATATGCAAACAACGTGCTCAGTGCAACATTAAAGTGTAAATTTGATATAAATTAAAACGTTTTTTTTTTATCAGTTATTAAACAAAAATAAAGAGAGGGGATGGTAAGTAATTAAAAAACCAAAATAATTTGGTGGACATTAGTTTTTTTGTTAACAAAACGAGTAATCTAACTTAACGCCAAATAGATGACATTTTCCATAAATATAAACCTTGTTTAAGCTTTTGATAATAATATTCGCCGTGTTTTTCCTTGATGAAAAATGTTCTAAGTCTATTTTTTTTTATTTTTCGTTTCAGTTTTTGATTTGTATTATTTCCTTTCAGACAACCTAAGCTTAAAATATAGTGAACTTTCTTATGTTTGGATTTGTAAAAAGAATAAAAAGAAAAAAAAGATGCGTTAAAAATTTTGTTATGAGTAAACTTAAGGAAAATAATGTTTAAAAACAAGATTTGGCTGCGTTGAAGCAAAAGGTACAAACTTTTGGTTAAAAATTTATCGTTAAGTTGACACAAGGCACACAAATATATTTAAGACTTTTTCAAGCTAAAATCTACACTGCGTTTTTTTATCTTTTTTATTTAAAAATAATTTATCCATTCGTGTTCGAGATATTCAGTTTGTTAATTTTTTTTCATACGTTGGCTATCCTAATAATTTACCCTATTAATGCCCGTAATTTCTACAAAAAGAAATCTAGCTGTGCATAGAAATCTATGGTGCAAAATAGAGTATCCACTCGATTAATCAGTGAATTTTTCCGCCATTATTTGATCGAATAATTAAAATAGCCAATTTCGAATAACGAATAACCCGAACAATTTATGTCAATTAATCGATTAGAATTAATTTCTTAGAAAATTTTAATTTTTAATGTAAAAATATTTTGATTAAATTTCATAGCTTAAAACTAAATTACATGTTGTTACCTTTTGCCTTTATTTTCATTACTCTTACTTTAAAACATATTTAAGTCCATTTTTAGATTTGAGCGTGTGTGACATATTATGTAAATCACTATTAACAGGATTTTAAAAACTGCAGTCGAAACCAAAAACTGTCGAACAAAAAACGAAAATGTGTATACAACTTTTCATTTTTAAGTGGGTTTGATGGCGACTGCATACATTTAATGAATCAGAAGTAAAAGCAAAAGTTTTTTTTGGCCAATGAATAATGAAGAATTGGAAGAAATGGCAGTTTTCCTATTTGAACACTGACCATTTATTTAAACACTGACCATAAACGTCAAATTCGTAAAAAAAAATCATCAGCAGTTATAATATTGTAAACCATGTACTGTCAGTTAGTGGGTTACCTACTGTAAATTTTTTTATTGCCTCTTATCTTCTAATCGCCTGGATGTGACATTTGAGATGTCATAACTATCGTCTTAAAACCATAGGTGTCCTTGTTTGAAAACAAAGTTAATGGTTTTTGTCGTGAAATAGTAATACGTTAAAAAACAAATTAACCAAACCTTTAAAGTAGAGTTTAAAATAAAGGAAATTAAAAAGGGATTTTAAAGATTATAAGAAAATTCCTTTTATATATTAAACATTGAATTCTTATCTTTAACAGAATTTATCTTAAAATCGGGAAAAATTGCAGTGATTTTCAAAAAAATTTTACGGAGAATCTCCATCGATTTCAATTTCACTCGATTTTAATTGCCTGTTCATCTATTTTCGCACGAAGACTTTGTTCGCTTAACTTACATTGAAAACAAAAACCAAGTCTAAAATATTGTTTTTGTTTGGCATGTTAGTTTAGCGAACGAAGTTTTTGTTCGAAATCAATAAACAGGCCATAAGAAATAATATATTGTTTTTCATAACTGGCTGGCACTGGCACCTTTTACCTCTCTTTATTTTTTTTTTAATAAAATAAAAGTATGAGTTCAAACAAAGATGTTTATTTTTCCCATTGGATAGCATTATTTGAATTCTTCGAATTATTCGAGTTATTTGAATTTGAATTATTTGATTTGATTTATTTGATTAATCGAGCAATTTTAAAATTCAAAAATCGATTAATTCCTTACTCGAACAAAATCAAAAGTTGAATAACACTGCTTTACAAATTTTTAATTTGGAAAAATACCAAGAACGCCACATGCCTAGATAAGCTAATTGGGACCTCCTGAACACGAATAACGCTGTAAATTTTTTTTCTAAGTACCGTTTTTTAGATAGCGGTACTTTTGTGTTTTCGGTGTATGGTCCCACTTAAACCCTTGTGGAGCCCAACCGAAAAGTCCGATCGAGATAAATAGCATAGGTAAATTTTGAACTTTGAGGAACTATAACTCAGCCACTACTTAACGGATAGAAATTGGCAGCATATCGACTGAAAAGGCATTCTATTACCTTTTCAACGATATACTATATGTTGGGCTCCACACCAAAAAACACAAAAGTACCGGTTTCTAAAAAACGGTACTTAGAAAAAAAATACTGCGTTTTTCGTGTTCAGGAGGTCCCAATTAATTTATCTAGGCATGTGGCGTTCTTGGTATTTTTTGGCTGTAAACAAGAGTAATTGGATACTCTAGTGTAAAAGCTGCCATATTTTAAAGGAAAACTGAAGGTAAAAACACGTAGGCCAAATAAACGTTGAAATAGGTAAAGATAGGTACTAACATGCCCTGCTTTCTATTTGTAGGGATTACGGGAATAAAAGAATCAAAAAAATCCTGCTCGTGTGCGTGCTCAAGAAAAACTCTTAAATTCAAAATTTCAGCCATTTCGGTCCAAAACTTTCGCTGTGATTAATTTTGGTCTAAACAGCAACTTAAATTACCCAGTTTGTTCTGGTGTAAGTTTTTGCTTAAAGATTTGCGAAAGTATACTGAACAGTCAAACACACATTATTAGTATGACAGTTATCCGTACCGGAAGTTCTATACATTTAAAAAAAAACACCCTTTATTTAAGACCTAATAATCTAATGATTTTTATAAAAATTCAAAAAAAAAAAAAATCTCGCTATTCTTTCCGTTTTTGACACTTTTGTAAAACAGTGTTGCACTCAGATTTATTTTTAAAAATAAAATGAAAGTTTTTTTCTCATTGTTTAATACATTTGTTTTTCTTCCTTTTGTTGCTGTAAAATTAACATTAATCCATAAATTACTGTTAAATCATGCTATAATCAGGCAACCACAACAAATTTATATCATTAATTTAATTTGTATAAAATCACTTAGTCTTATTTTAATATATTTTTCCCTTATAGTTTTGGCTTTACCAGCCAAATACAACAACAATACGATTAAATGCTCATTTTGGAGCAGACAACACACTCCTACACTAACGCCAAGTGTTTAACCCAATTAAATATTGCGGGGACTAAATAAGTGCGTGATTTAGGCAAGCAGACTGCACAGTGTGTCGAGCAGATTATTTTAGGGGGTGACCTTTATCTATAGAGATAGTCATTTAAGTTAAAGCACAAGTTGGAGACAAAATATATATTTCTTTTTTAAAGTAAATATTTTCAGGAATCTTAACTGAAGGCTCTATCGTGACATATCGAGACTTTGTGTACTACCAAATTTTTGTTGATTATTTATAGCCAACATTTTAAGTATGTGTGTTTGATCAAAAAGCAACAGTGTCGAAATGACATCTAAAGTATAGTTTACACGATGACACAAATCGTGCGTCTTTTGAGGATAATGCTACCCTGGCATAATTAGTTGTTATTGTTTTTTGAAATTTTGCAAACAATGTTTAGATCAAGGAAGAATTTTCGTCAAAATACGTACGACTTGTGTGATCGTCTAAACTCCCCTTAAGCAATAGCCGAATGAAGAAGTATTTATTAAGTATATGACGGATTTCATGGCAAGTAACCCAATTTTGAAAAAAAAAAAATTTTTAAAAACAAAAATTGTTTTTTCGAAAGATTGATCAAATAGCTATCTAAGCTACTTGGGACAAATTTTGCTAACGCCAATAGGTAATAAGTTACATGGATGACAAAGAACACCTGTTTGGCCAAAATGTCAAATTTTGACCACCTGTCAGAAACTTTTTGACCGATTTTGTTGAAAATTTGTGTCTAAGCTACTATCCAATTGTATGAAACATGAAATCCCCCATATGTTTGTTTTACACTCCATTATTTTAAATTTCTTCTCTTTTTGCCTTTTATATTCTCTCCTTTCTTTAGAATATTTGTAATTTTCTATTAATTGCCTTTGTCATTTTTACTTTATAATTCACCCCACATTCTTAAATTGCCTGATTGTCTGCCAGACCTGACATTTTTATTTATGTTTATTTAAAAGGGTCTAGGTGATTTTTCTGTTCATCTTATTTTGTTTGTTTGTTTGTATTTTGCTTTTACAATTTTTGTAACCATTTCTATTCAAAATTCTCCTAAATATTGTTTTATTAATTATATATTTCACCCTCAACATTTAGAAGTAGAAAAAAGGCAGACATTTTAAGTGATTTTTAATTTGATGTGGTAATTTTATTAACTAGAAGTAACAACTCATTTCAAATATTTGATTTAAACCGAGAAAAAAAATATTTGCTTAAAGCTAAAAAATTGTTAGGGGAGCAAAATTGACAAATTGCTAAATAGAATAGAATTTAGTCTTTTGTTTATACTTATTTCTTAATTAAAAGCATTTATTTATAATTTGTATACAATTTTTGTTTGAAAATCAAATTCAAAAAGTTTTAAGTTTTTTCGAAACTTGTTAAATAAGAGCATTTCGTTTTTATTTTAGTGATTTGTTTGGCGGAATATTAGAAGCCCATGGTGAAATAAATTTCACACTTTAATATTAAGAATTAAATTAATCGTTATTGGGGTTATTATATATTTTAAATTAAATCAGCCAAACTTAAAAAAATGTAAATAAGGGGTTGTTTTAAGCATGGTCGGAGAATAATCGTGCTTGTTACTCAAGCTTTTAGCTAAATTCACTCTTATTGACTAAAAAAAAAATGATTGCATTGGAGTAGTTTTAGGCAGGGACATTACAATAACAAGAAACAATATATGAAGACAGTGTAAACTTGTATTGACGAGAAGTTTTTCTGCTCCTATTTACAGATAACGAGAAGTCATTATAGGTAAGTACATAGTAAAGTGGGAAATGATATACGCATAATTTAAATAGTGTTGTGATTGTAAAATAATTCAAAGAAATTAAATCCATTCACTGCACGTTTGTTTCAAATCCTTTCAATTCAGTTTGAAAATGTTACCTATACCCCTAGGATTTGAAAATAACATTGTTCATACAAATAATTGTTCCTGGAATATTAAGAATTTTTATTGGAATACAAAAGAATTGTTGTTGAAATATTATCAAAGAAATTAACATATAAAATATTTCGAACACATATCGACGCAGTTGCGTAAAAAGAACCAATCTGCATTTTTTATGAGGGCCAACAATGTGTTTTTGTTTACCTTGAATCGACAAATCAAAAGTCCCAAACTGCTTGGGGTATCTGCAACGAGCTCAATTAAAAGGGCCTATTTGCATAATTAACTATTTCATTATTTTGTTGGGCTACAAATTCAAATCTGAGGTTAATTTAGGAACACACTATACAAGAGGCCTGCACAATTCCATTTAAACACAAAATCAAATCATTTAAAAGTTTTCCAACTCAAACAGGTTACCCTTACATGTTTCGATTGCAACCACTCAATCTCTTCAGAGGGGTTTGCCGTTTACTACTCACAGCCATCGACGACTGCTGGCAGTCAATAGTCAAACATCAATCTTTAAACCAAATTGTATTTAACCTTTGGTAGATCGAAATTTGCTTTGAATGTGAGTGTTAAACGGCAAACCCCTCTGAAGAGATTGAGAGGTTGCAATCGAAACATGTAAGGGTAACCTGTTTGAGTAAAGTGTATCCCTAAATTAACCTCAGATTTGAATTTGTAGCCCCATTTATGCAGTAAAATGTTGGCAATCCTAAAAAATCCACAACTAACAGTTAAGGGTTAGTAAAAGTGGAGCGTTACACGATAAAATAACGTGCCTTCATTATTGTTCAGTATTTTAAAAAATAATAAAAGCTTGGAGGCTGCAGCTAAAAAATTCCGAAATATGGTCGGGATAGTGTTTTAACTTCGTCAACTGTGAAGGGATTAATTGAATAACTCAGGGAGAGTGGACCCGTGGTCGTGCAAAAAGAAGGCGTTTAAATGTCAATATCGAAGCACATCCAGTCTCCCTGATTTTTTAAATTAATCCCTTCACAATTGAAGAAGTTAAAATAGTATTTTGTATGAAATTTTCGAACTGCTTTTATTAACACTCAACTGTCTGCTTTTCAATTTTTTTAGCGTTGCCAGTAGGGTATTCATTTAATCGGGCTTTTGCTTTAATCGGTTAATCGCTCGATTAATTAACCGAGGTTTTGGTTTAATCGGTTTATAATCGGTTAATTTTGTTTTTGATCGGTTTACCGATTAATAAAGTTTTGTTATAAATTAAGTCATTTCAATAAATAAAAATGCAAAAATTATTTATTATTTGGAATTTATTAGTAAAAAAAAACAATAACATAACAAACAAAATAATTCTTGAACTTAAACGAGCAAAGAAGTAAAGCTAGATTTACACGATTGAATATTTCTTTGCTGTTTACACGAGTTTGAAGCATTTTGAAGAGCAATTTTGAAGAAAATTTCAATCGTGTAAATCTAGCTTAATTCATAAATATATACAGCCTAATTATGAATAAAAATTCCCCGGGAGTTTTCTCCCATTTTTCCTATGTAAATCCAATGGTAAAAATGGGAAAAGGGAAAAAACTCCCGGGGAATTTTTATTCATAATTGGGCTGATAATAAATAATTTCAAAAGATTTTGTTATTCGTGCTTAATTCCCAGTATTTATTATTGATAAAAACACTTGAAATTTATTGTTGATGGGATAAGCTATTCCTATGCGCATTTCACTGGTTGCTTAGACCAGATCATCAGGAAACTTCATCCATAACGATTTTAGAAAAACTAAAGATATTAAACCAAATAAAACTGTTAAGTGTATAAGACTTATAGCAACAGTTCTACTTGTAATAATATCAAAGTTTAAACAAAACACATCAACAATAAACAGTGGGTTTATCTCATCTTACATTCCCCACTACAATTAGTTGAAATTCTCTCAACATTAATTGTAGTTGTAAGTAGGTTAAGAAAAACAAAATAAAAACAACAACAACTTACAAAAGATGTTGTCAATTAAGTGTTTTTTTAGGCCGTGCACTTGCCTGTTTATTATCAAAAAGTAATTTCAATTTTTGGAAATACAAACTTTGAATTTCAAAAGATTTTGTTATTCGTGCTTAATTCCCAGTTTTTATTATTGATAAAAACACTTGAAATTTATTGTTGATGGGATAAGCTATTCCTATGCGCATTTCACTGGTTGCTTAGGCCAGATCATCAGGAAACTTCATCCATAAAGATTTTAGAAAAACTAAAGATATTAAACCAAATAAAACTGTTAAGCGTACCTACTTACAACTACAATTAATGTTGAGAGAATTTCAACTAATTGTAGTGGGGAATGTAAGATGATATAGACCCACTGTTTATTGTTGATGTGTTTTGTTTAAACTTTGATATTATTACAAGTAGAACTGTTGCTATAAGTCTTATACGCTTAACCGTTTTATTTGGTTTAATATCTTTAGTTTTTCTAAAAACTATGTTCTTAACACATATGTTTCTTAACACATACCTTTTGTATATGAGACAAAACAATTAATTAAAAACACAAAAAATATGTTATAGTACTACATAAAATTAAAAATTTTGTTACTTCGGTTAATCGGTTAATCGACTGAAATTAACCGGTTTAATCGTTAATCGAAAAAAGCCAATTTTAAATTAACCGATCAGTTAATCGGGTAGTAATTAATCGGTTAACCGTTAATCGGTTAACCAGTAAAATTTTTTTTTAATAATATCCACGTACTCCATAAGCAATTCGGTTTTACCAAACACGCTTAAAAGGTTTTTTCTTACATGAATCCCAAAAAATTTTGTACAAAAATGTCCTTGAGTAATTCTTAATCGATTTAGCCATGCCCATCTAGCTGTCCGTCTGTTTTAAACACTGCCACTTTCAAAAAACTCAAACGAAAAGAACAATTTTGCCGTCAAATGGTTTCTGAGCAGTTTGGAATTGAAAGCCAGCAAAATCGGTTCAATAATAGTTATAAGTCTAAGGCCCGTTTTCACGACTTAACGATAGCTAAATGTAGGAAGTTATCGAACCGATAATGAGTTTTTAAATATCACAAGTTCTCTTTAACCTAAAAGTGAAGGATAAGCTAAAGAGAGGAACGTTCTACCTTTAACTTTTGTCGTAGGGTTTAGATTTGAGATTGCCATATTATATTCACATATTTTTTATATATGGCAACACCAATTATTCGTATATTTTGTAAATGTAAAAAAGTACGTAGTTGCCAGTTCGTATTTTTATTTTGGCAAAAATAGTCGGTATTTTCTTTAGTATTGCCACTTTTTTAAAAATGTTAAGTTTATTTTATAAAGAAGTTGTGAAAACGAAAAATAGTTGAAGGTAACTTTATTCCTCACTAGTGCTAAAGGTACCGTTTACTATTTCGAACTTTATAGGTAAGTCGTGAAAACGGTCCTAAATGTCATTTTTTTTGTTTAGCAATTGTGGTACAACCACTCTAAAAATTTATAATTTTGTTATAAACGTAACACAAATGGTGGAAAAATGCACGGATTGATATAAGATTTCGCACGATTTCGTTGCGTGTAACTAGACATCGTACTGTTCGTTTTCATGAGACCGGCTCATAATTTAAAATATGCATTTTATAAAGCCTACTCTCGAAAACCAGTTAAGTACGCCTAACACCGTAATTAATAATGCTTTTGTAATAAAATTTAGTCTCTTACAGTTTAATAAGACTAGACATCACGCTGCAAAATTTCGTGAGATTGGTCTATAATTTACCACTCCCTGCGCCAGCCCGCTTTATTTTTATTTTCAAAAGTGTAGTATACCATAAGAGTGACTTTTACAAAGTTTGAACATTCTTACTATAACAGTTCTTAGGATATGCGATATTAAACATTGGCGTTTTATGGGGGGCACCACTTCCCCCGCTGCTATATTATTTTAATTTTGGGGCTCAGAAGATCCTACTACCTAAAGTTCAACAAAATGCGTGCAGCGGCTCTTAAGATATGCGATATTTAATATTGGCATCCTATAGGGGATACCAATTCCCCTGCCCCCTCGAAAAAATAAGTTGCCTATTTTATTTTTAGAGTTCACGTAATGTTACTGTTAAAATTTCCGCAAAATCGGTTCAGTAGTTTAGGAGTCTATGGCCGTCCCGGCTTCGCTCGATAGCTGATTACTAATGATCGATGGAGCCGTTTTCTAATTTTAGGTAAATCGAAAAAAGTGGGCTTAAAAGTGGGCGGGGAAATATTTTCTTTCCTTAAAAACCTAAGTTGGACCATGGCGAACATTTTAAAGAAAAAATCGTCCAAATCGGTCAAATAAATAGAAAAAGTGGGCGTAAAAGTAGGCGTGATAAATTTTTCTTTCGATGAAAACTTAAAATGGATTAACACGAACATTTGAAGAAAAAAATTAGTCAAATCGATGGAGCCGTTTTCTGATTTTAGGTAAATCGAAATAATCGTTCTAAAATTGACCATACGTCTGATTTTTATTTATTTTATTTATTTGTCGTTCCATACACAAGACTAAGAGTCTCATATTGCAGTACAGAACTAAGTATTAGCAAAATGTTGTAATGTTAAAACTTAAAACTATTTACAAAATCATCAATATATATGTATTAAAGAAATAGATTATAAAAAATAACTAAATTAATAATAATAATCAAAAGTAATTATTTTATTAAAATCAAATAGTAATTATTGTTAATTAATCAAATGTGGAAAACAAATTAATTATAGACTTTTTGAACTCATGTGCGTTACATAAAAGTTGAGAACAATATGGAATTGAGTTCCAGAGATGAACGGCATGGATAAAGAATTGCCACAATGATATAAGGCTATAATGTCTAAATGGTATTAGTCTTCTTCCTCTACTTTCAATATTTGAGAATTTAAGTTTTACATACAAATGTTGAAACTCGTGCTCGACGTTTTAATCCATAGACATAACGAATAATATTATTAAATGTTACATTTAGTTTATTTTCACTTATTGCGTCACAACTTGCAAAAAGTTCACAACCATACAACAAAATGGGTATTAAGTACGTTTTAGCAAGTAGTATTCGAATTTTGATTGGTGTGCAGTATTGAGTTCGCCAAAGTGTTCTTACCATGGAAAACGTACGACCGCATGCATATTTTTTATGGTCAGACCATGTTAATGTGTTATTAAAAATAATTCCGAGGTTTTTTGCTGTGTTTACAATTTCTATGCATTGATTACACTGTGCATGAAATTGACACTTTTTTTTCGTGACAAGCCGGGCACATGGCGTTTTAACATAATTCGGGGACGCTGAATCCAGTGGTGCCCGCGGGTTTTTCAGATTTCATAAAACGCAATATTTGTATGGCAGCCCCCTAAGGGAAATTCTTAAATTAATAAAAAATTTGTCGACTTTTGTGAATAAAATCAAAAGTTGCAAACAGATTTTAATCATTTATGGCTTGTTTTGTTTGTAGCTTTGTTTTTTATAAGTCTGCAAAAAATTAGAAGCCTAGCTGCATTTTTTAATTTTGTATGAATTTTTAAAAAACAAAAATTTCGAAATTTTGATAAAAAAATTAATTTCTTTTTCAAAAAAAAATTATGTTTCAATAACGACTACTCATATTAGAAAAAGAGTTTTACGTTTCTGAAATGAAATTTTATTGCGGAATTTCGGTTTTTTTAGTAATTTCAATAAACTAAACCGTTTTTGAGTTACGCGAATATATGTTGCGAAACCTCCTCCATTTTCGAAATAACGGTATATCTCGAAAACCAGAGCCAATCTGAAAAAACCGCGGGCACCACTGGATTCTGCGTCCCCGAATTATGTTAAAACGCCATGTGCCCGGCTTGTCAGTTCTTTCAACTAGCATAGTGTTATTAATGGAAATATTGGGCATAAGGTTAAAATCAATTTTGCCAGACGTTTACGTATAATAATACATTTGGATTTTCGGGGGTTAATTCCAAGACCATTTGCAGTTGCCCACAAATAAATTTTATGTAGTTCTTTATTCAAAGTACTAACACACTTATTCAGCGAGGCTTCATTACAACTGATGTGGAGCTGAACATCATCTGCATACATTCTTATCCCACAGTGAGCAAGTACACTAGGGAGATCGTTTGAGTACATAGCAAATAGTAGTGGGCCTAAGATAGATCCCTGTGGAACACCCCTTTTAACGGGTAGTGATTCTGATGTCTTGGACGTGGTTTGAACATACTGATATCTATTATTGAGATATTTTGACAAAAGGCAAACTGCGGATGACGAAAAATTAAAATTTTTTTCAAGTTTGAGGCACAATATGCCATGGTCAACAGTATCAAACGCCTTAGAATGATCCAGCAAAACTAAAAACGTGACGTTACCCCTATCAACCTCTTTCCTTATCTCCTCAGCAACGTCTACCAGGGCAGTTATGCAGCTGTGTTTAGTTCGAAAACCAGACTGACGATCAGTTAATAAATTGTTATTTTTGAAAAATACATTAAAACGTTTAAAATTCTAAAATAAATTATTGAAATATGTCTAATTAAAGTGTTTTAGAAATCACTCTACAAATGGGGTCAATAAAAATTTTCCTGCTGAAAATCATTGTAGTACGCTAAACCTATTATAAATGATGATATTTCTTTCAAACTGGCTCAAATTAATTATCATATTTATATGATTTGAAATAAAATCATAAAACTTTCTGAGGGCCAATAACTTAACAAAAGTCTAAGCCGCAATCAGTTATAACGCTGACGTCAGTTTTTATAAAGATTGGTAATTAATTTATAAATCCTACATAGAACCCTTAAATAAAGGCTGGTCCAAAAATAATGCACGTTGTTAATTGTAAGTCACACCTTGAGGTCAAGTTTTCTGCCCAACTTAATTTGACATTTCTTGGTTTCAGTGTTTGACAAATTCAACCATGGAGCCATGGACCATGAACCATGTTACATAAATTCATTGGTGGGTTGAACAGACAAAAGTGAATAGTGGCTTTTACACAGAAAATCATCTTCAGCAACGAGGCATTCTTTCGCCTCAGTGGATTTGTTCACAAGTAGAATTGCCGCATTTGGGCAAATGAGAATTCTAGAGAGATTATTGAACAGCCGATGCATCCACAAAGAGACACTGTTTGGTGAGGTTTATGGGCTGGCGGCGTCATTGGGCTTCGAAAATCAGGTCGGTCAAGCAGTAAACGTGAATGGTGTTTGCTATCGCGATATGATAACGGACTTCTTGTGGCCAGAAATTCAGGATATGGACCTGGATAATATGTGGTTTCAACAGAATGGTGCCACTTGCTACACAGCCAAGGAAATAATGGCTCTTTCGCGTAAGAAATTCAATTGCCGTTTTATCTGAAGTCATAGCGATGTTAATTGACCACCACGACCATTTGATTTGAAACCGCTGGACTTCTTTCTTTGGGGATATTTAAAAGAAAAAGTGTACGTCATTAAGACAAGAACAATAAAAAAAGACCTTAATGATGAGTTAATTAGACACATTAACAACACTGAACCTCAATTATGTCTTAGACAATCGGATAGATGTATGCCACCTAAGCCGTTGCTAGCATTTCACCGATATTTTGTTTTTCACATAATTGTCATAGATCCTTCTATAGTAATAAAAAATATTAATATAAATCTCTGAAAACTTTTTTTTTATTAACAATTAACATCGTGCGTTTTGGTTGGAACACCCTTTATTTTAACTGTCGGTGTAGGGTATCGCACAAATGCCTTATTTTTCTTTTAAAACTGCATTCGTGTCCACACAATGAATTTTTTTTAATGACAAACAACTTCACAAAGTATATACATAGTATATTCCCAGAATGCTACACAAAAAATCATTTACTTCATTTAAACAATTACACAAATGTCAACTAGTTGCCTAATAGAAAAAAATAAAAATATTAAAATTTACTAAATAAAAAAAACATGGTTTTCATTTATGCAGTATTTAAAAGGTAAAACCATAAAGAAAATTTTTTAGTGCAATAAATTAAAATCATTTTTTCAACATCAATTTTCATTTTCATTTAAAACTCAACAATTTTGCTAAATATTTTTATAGCCAAAAATATATTTTAATAAAAAACTGCTGCTGCTGTATTGTGTAGTCGCTGTTGTATGTGGTTTTTGGCCATCTATAAATTATTCACTATTTACATATGAATGAATAACTTTCCAACAGTTTTGTTAAATAAATAAATTTTAAATAAAAAAAAAATAATAAAATGTATCTGGATATCTGGTGCACTAAACATTTATAACTAAAAACTGTAATACATTCAAACAAATCACTCTAAACTAAATTTTAAAAACTGAACATTCTAAACTAGAAGGCCTTTAGCTGAAAGGGTCGGTCGTATTGGTATGATGAAATTTTGCTGGTGATGAATAAAAATGTAAAAATTTATTAACTATGAAAAGCGGTTTAAACAATTTTAATTTTAGTTTTTTGTTTTGTAAATTGTCTACACTTGCATTTTTTTCTAATATTGTTTTAGTTGCATTTGTATGATTTTATGATATTATTTTAACAGGATTTACATTTAATGACAATGAAAAAATAACAACAAAGATAATTCTAACAACGAAACACAGAAGATATTCACCTTGTTAAAAAAACAGCCAATATTGACAACAAGGAGATGGATTTTTGTGCATTTTTTTATCAGAAAATATGTGCATAAAGAACTAATGAAATAAATTAAATCTAGATTTATTATGTAACCTGTAGTCCGAATCTTCGATACCTTTTACAAATAATTAGAAGTTTTCAGGAGTAGACCTTATCAATGTTTCTATGCGCAAATTTTCTTTTGGAATGTTTGGGGATTCAATTATTATATTTTGTATTAGACTGAAGATTTTGTATCAAAAAAGTTAAGGAAAAGTTTTATTTAATTCATAAGTTGTTTTCTTACGCAACTTAGTTCATTTATACTCGATTTTCATTACGACTTTTTGCTTTGATAATCTTATATTTTTTTAAGCTTTGCGTAAACGAAATTTTAAGTTATTCCAATTTTACGTAGCAAAACTGTCTTATTAAAAATCCAGTTTTACTTTTCATTTGTGATTTATTACTTTTTATAAGCTTAACGGCCAATTTTACCAAGACACTGCATAATTGTTATCTAAAAATTATAATTTAACTTGCGGGATTGGCTGTTAGATGATATGAAAAACCAGAGCAACAATGCCAAACAATTTTACGGCCAACTTGGCAACATCTGAAAATCTAGCCAGTTCTTGATGTGTAGCAAAACAAAATTTTCAACCAGGGTTCCCAGTTTTATTCTGTACCTTATCCTAAATTTGCGATTTTTGATTCAGAACCAAAATCTTCTAATTCATTAGCCAATGCAATTTTGTAGTTCTTGTAGTTTGTATATAAGTATTTGAGAAGATTGAATAAATTTGTCACAGCAAACTGAATTCTTTATCAAGTGTGTATTTATTATAAGAAAAGCTTCTTATAACTTTTAACGCGTTCTGTTGCGAAATTTGGTTTTAGTTGTATTCGTTAAAGAAAGGACTCGTTCAACACATGTAAAACTTGTTGCTGCAAAAATAATATTTTACTCCATTTCAGCAAGCTCTTGAAAAGGTTTCGAACCACCAGCGTCTTGGTTTGAAAATTCTTTGAACAAATATATACATGAATTTGTCCCCACATCTTGATCAAATTGGTCTGGCAAAGGCATTTATAATAATATATTTTCCCCAAAAACTCCCAGTAACAAAAGTGATGTTTCCCCTGTGGATTTGCATGACATTGTTTATCCCAATTACGAATAAAAATTCACTACTTGGGGACAAATCCCCAAAACTGTGATCGCTTTTTTAATAGCAGTATGCAATCGCTTGTTATGTACGGCTGGAACGCAACGAATAGCGATATTAATACAATGCAAGCTTTCATTTATCGCTGTCAGCATCGGAGATTGTACAACATCTGGCCGTTAAAAAAAAGTAATAACAGGCTACGGAAAGCAATTGACAAATCGCATATATATCATTTAACGCCAGGAGGCGAAAATGGAATTGGTCGCGACATGTGTCGTCGCAGAAAAGGCAGCCACACCTGATGCCGACAACTGGATTAAGATGCATCCAAGAGTAACAAATTATAAACGAATTAAAAGGCAATACTGCGAATTTAAAAGCAATACTAGAATACGATTCTAGACGCTATATGTTCCATATAGTAATTTATGGAATATATTTCTATGTCAAAAAGAATTTCATATGCATTTTTAAACAATATACAACATGTCAAATATGCACAACATAAAAATGTGTTATACTGATAAATAACTATGTTACTTGGTTTTTAGACGCTCGCAAAAACAGACAAATTTGCACATAAATCCTGCCCTATTTTTAATTTCTTGTTGTTGGTAGTGTATATTGTCTTTAGTGCTTTTAAATTTTAAACTTGTTGATCTGATTTTTAAATATAAAAATAAAATAAAGTATAAAGAATACAGTAGATGTAAAAAGTACAAATAATTTTGATATGTAAATTTTTTGAAAATAGTCGGAATAAAAGAAAATTTCTATATATTGTCAATTTTATAAAATACAGTACATAAAATCTTTTATTTATAAAACAATAAAAGCTTTCGAAAGGAAAAACTCTTTAATAGAAAACAACCTAGCAAGTACAAATATTTGATGCAGTCTGTGTCCGAAAATAATCATTAAGTTCGGTGGATTTGTGGAAAACGCATACGCTTGTAGTGTTTGTGTAGTATATCAATAAAAAAATAACTTCTTCGTGGGGTCTCTGACAATGTACGTCCTGCTGTTGCTTTGTTGGCATTTCGTCAAAGTTATTTAAATCAGTTGCAGATCAGCACTTGTTGAAGTAAGATTTCGCTACGCAACTTTTTAATTACAGCCAAAGAAAGATGTTCAATGAAAAATGGGAATATGATTTTTTTTATATAGAATATGGATGGTGAGGCGCAATGCGTGGCTTGTTATCGGGCTATACGTAACAAAAGGTCGTTTTGTTAAAGAAGACATTACTACTCTTGCCATGGAAAATGAATGTTCCGCTGTGTAATCAATTTATATTACAGTAATTATTTGAACTAAAGTATTATTAAACATTTATGTAAATAAAAACAATAAAATAAAATAATAATAATAAAAAAAAAAATTTTTTACTTCCTACTGAAAAATTTTTCGAGTGTAGAATTAGTAAGCGTCATTCGTTTTCTACTGCTTCCCATACAAGCATAAATGTGATAGTATGTGTGTTGCCCTTCACTAGTCTATAGTATCACTATAATTTCTCTGTTTTATAACGACGAACTGAACACTTGATAATGTTCATAACTCTCTTGAAAATAGTTACAAACGCTATTAAGGGTTGTGTTCGTGAACACAAACGTTTCTGGGTGTGTAAGCCGTACGTTAAATAATGTTCGATTTATTTTCGAGCACTGGTTGCAGTACACCTAAACTCGAGATGGGTTTAAGCCAGAAAAACAAAATCTTATCGTACGTTAGCCAATTATTACAATGTTAAAGATAAAACGGTAAAGAAATACGTATCAGATATGTGAGCTGTCAATTATGCAATGAAAACCATTCCAGCTGTCTCAAAGAATCAATCAGTTTTTAAACAAACATCGAATACGAGCTTTGTCACAAAATAGTTTTGCTGCAGTCTCGCCGAAAATTACATCATAAATGATGGTAGCTATTTTACAGTAGAAAGTCATGAATGGATGCCAATTAAAATTTTTTGGTTACTAAAGAAATATCTATGACAAGGAACAAAAAAAACCTAGACTGTTATTATTAAAATAAAAAAGCGACCTTTAAAAAATAAACGCAAAGGGGATCTAGAGGGCAATGCATCAGGTGCCTCAAAATATGAAAAAAAGACATAGTTGTGGCTATGATGTCTTTTTTGTAAAAAAAGCTTACGTTATGTATTTTACACATGTATGTATGTATACTAGAGTGCTTAAAAAAAATAACTTGCGAATTTCGGCCGTACCTTCCCCTCTAGAACTATTGTACACGCAGAGAAAAAATATGGTTGGGCATGGTTACGGCAACAACACTATGTTTAATGTAACAATATATTGTTGTCGTACACAAATAATTGTTATTTTTATTTAATATCAACAATATTATAGTTACTGTAAACATATCAATGTTTATCGCAATTATGAATTTGAGTATTGTTGACCGAAAAATAATTATTTTTCTAACAACTTAATTATGATAACTTTCTAAACATATTATATTTCTCACAACCATATCATGATATTTAATAGCCATAACATGATAACTTTCTATACATTTATCATATTATGTTAAAGATGCAATCAAACTATTTTTACTCTAATCATATTATGTTAGCGCCATTTGTAAAATAATTTTGAAGAAGTTGTGTCGTTTTTTTTATTTGTGAACGGTTAAACAATTAAAAGATAAAATTCCATAAAAAAAATAAGTTTAAAGAAATTAAAAAATTAAAATATTAGCGGAATTCATTCAAGTATTAGTGATGTAATAGTGCAAATGCAAAATATCATAGTTTTTTGTAAAATCCAACAACAAACCACACAGAGATTTCGTTATATTTTATAAAAGTGCTACGATATTTATGTGGTTTTCATGGGCAACCGCGTATGTCTTAAAACAAATTGTTCAGGAAAGCCGAAAACCCATTCTAGATCAAACTATGGGCTAGGTATTGCACATTTTAAACTTTGTCATTACATTACAAAACGGAATTGATCCATCTTTTTTCAAAAAAATATAAAGAGCGTTCAAAACTAGGCCATCAACATCTTAAAATCAAAAAAATGGACACACGCGGTTGCCCATGAAAACCACAGATTTTTCATTTTCTCTTTTGCAAGCCTTATATTGAACTCCGCTATTTGATTAACATTAAGAAAAATTGTCAAAAGCCACAAAATAAAAAATCGATTCAAAAATATTTAAATTTATTTTGTATTTTTATGACAGCTATGAAAGGTGCTGTATCATAATATGATTGCTTCTAAATTTATTATGATTAACATGATGATAATATGATTACTTCTTAGCTTATTATGATTAACATGACAATAATATGATTAATTTCTTAGCTTATTATGATTAACATGATAATAATTTGATTACTTCTTAACTTAGTATGATTAACAGAATAATAATATGATTAAGGGATAATCTGTCATAATATGTTTCAATAATAATCTTAATATGGTGATTACAATCATAATTCTTATCATAATATGTTGCTCTTAGAATATGTTTACCACAACCATGTTTTTTTTTTGCGTGTATATATCGTAGATACACGTTGTTTAAATTTTTGGGATAATTTGACAACGTGAATTGCATTTCGCTATCTTTCTTTTAGAAATTTTAAAAATGTTGAAATTTGACTTTCGTTATTTTAGGGCTTTTCGATTTGAGTAAAACCTTCAGAGTATATTAAAAATGATCTGGACTACAATCTTCTGAATGAGTTTTGCTCAAAATTCATAATAGTATGTACAGAAATTGGCTTTATTTGCCAAAATATGGCAAAAAAAATTAATTTTTCCTGAAAATAGCAAATTTAAATCGCAGCTACGGAAAAGCTCTTGACATAATTTTTTCTATTTTTATTCCCTATAATATTCTCAACAAATACCAATGTGCACGCAAAGAAAAAACATGGTTGTGGTAAACATATTCTAAGAGCAACATATTATGATAAGAATTTTGATTGTAGTCACCATGTTAAGATTATTATTGAAACATATTATGACTCAATATACTCGTAATATGTCATCATAATATTTTTCCCTTAATCATATTATTATTCTGTTAATCATACTAAGCTAAGAAGTAATCAAATTATTGTCATGTTAATCATAATAAGCTAAGAAGTAATCATATTATCATCATGTTAATCATAGTAAATTTAAAAGCAATCATATTATGATACAGCACCTTTCAAAGCTGTCATAAAAATACAAAATAAATTTAAATATTTTTGAATCGATTTTTTATTTTGTGGCTTTTAACAATTTTTCTTAATGTTTATCAAATAGCGGACTTCAATATAAGGCTTGCAAAAGAGCAAATGAAAAATCTGTGGTTTTCATGGGCAACCGCGTGTGTCCATTTTTTTGATTTAAAGATGTGGATGCCATATTGCCTAATTTTGCCATAGTTTGATCTAGTTTGATCTAGAATGGGTTTTCGGCTTTCCTGAAGAATTTGTTTTAAGACATACGCGGTTGCCCATGAAAACCACAGAAATATCGTAGCACTTTTATAAAATATAACGAATTCTCTGTGTGTTTTGTTGTTGGATTTTACAAAAAACTATGATATTTTGCATTTGCACTATTACATCACTAATACTTGAATGAACTCCGCTAATATTTTAATTTTTTAATTTCTTTAAACTTATTTTTTTATGGAATTTTATCTTTTAATTGTTTAACCGCTCACAAATAAAAAAAACGACACAACTTCTTCAAAATTATTTTACAAATGGCGCTAACATAATATGATTAGAGTAAAAATAGTTTGATTGCATCTTTAACATAATATGATAAATGTATAGAAAGTTATCATGTTATGGCTATTAAATATCATGATATGGTTGTGAGAAATATAATATGTTTAGAAAGTTATCATAATTAAGTTGTTAGAAAAATAATTATTTTTCGGTCAACAATACTCAAATTCATAATTGCGATAAACATTGATATGTTTACAGTAACTATAATATTGTTGATATTAAATAAAAATAACAATTATTTGTGTACGACAACAATATATTGTTACATTAAACATAGTGTTGTTGCCGTAACCATGCCTAACCATATTTTTTCTCTGCGTGTGATGATCAAAAAAATTCTGATATTTGTCAAACAAAATGTTAAAAAACTTTAAAATGGAGTTTTGAAGCTGCTGTTAGAAAAAATTAGTTTTTTAGTCATACCTGCGAACTTAACGGTATCCTACGAAGACAACAACTCCTATACCAGTAAATATGGCTATATTTTAAGTAGATTAAGCTCTTAATCATATATTTCTCAAAATCTTGTTCATTTTGTTCCTACATTTATTGTTTAAGTATCCTACGGCACGTTATGGTATAAACACAACTGGGACGAACTTCGCATGGTACGACGAATTCGTCTTTAAGAATTCGTTGCGTAAATTCGTCAAATGAGACACAATAAGTGCGTGAATTCCAGGTATTAATGTGTTTTAAATTTTTTTTATTTATATAAATAATAACCTTGGACGCTAGGTTATAAAAACTTTATTATACTTAACTTCTTTTGTTATTTTACTGCATCCATTTTAATCTTTTTTAACCAGAAAACAATTTCATCAAAATTTATTTGTAATTTATTTGTTTGTTAACATTTATCAAATCATAGGTTGACCATAAAACTATTAATCGGGTCTGTTCTAGAATCCGAATCCACTCGAGCATTCAGCATTTTTGGTGTTCTGCATTCCGATTTAGCGATCACAAATTAGTTTTTGGGTTTGTTAAAAATGTTGCAATTTTTCGCGAATTTCAGCCATGTTCGCGATAAAAGCAATTTGTTCCTGTAAGTTTACTGATTCTTTACAGCTTAAACGATATATAATAAATAGAAGGCATTGCTTTCATGCCGCTGTTAGTAAATTTTTTCCAATTTCCGCTAATTTATCAAAGAATCAATTTTATGGCTTGTTTGAAATATTAAAAATTTTTGCATTTTTTTTTGTTTTTTTTTGACATTTTGTTTTTTACCCATTTAGCGATTTTAAATAAATTTTAGCATTTGTTTAAAAGCTTGCAGTTTTTCGTGAATTTTAGCCAAGTTCGCAATAGAAACGATTTTCCTTGTGATTATTTACAGCTTACACGATTTTTAATAAATATTAGACTTTGCTATCATGCTGCGATTAGCTGTCCCTGTGCCAATTTATCCGTCGTTCGTCTGCGTAAGAAATAGAAATAAAACTATCGCAGAGTTCGTTACGCACGACGAATTTAGGTGTACGTAATGATTGTGTATACTTTCATATACACCTATATGTTCTATTTCCCAGTTTTTCGTCCCAGAAATTGTAATAACTTTAATTTTTTTTTTTACCAATTTTTTTCTCTGGGTACGTTATCTCTAATTTAGGTTCAACTTTTAGATTTGGGCTTCTTTGGGATTTATAATCCATTATTTGTGCTTTTTCCATAATTTTTTTAAATTACTGAATCAAATTTGTTTCCAAACATTTATCATTTCACTGTAATTTATTTTCAGCAGAGATTTTTGCCAATTTTACAACATTTTGTTTGTTTGTTAAAGGAAAGAATAAATATAAAAAATTTTGGTTACATTTTTTTCCCTTCCTGACAAAATTTTTTTTTTTTTTTTTCAAAAATAACTAACGGGAAATAACTACTAGGGTATTCATTCGGTTAACCGTCAATCGGTTAACCGATTAATTACTACCCGATTAACTGATCGGTTAATTTAAAATTGGATTTTTTCGATTAACGATTAAACCGGTTAATTTCAGTCGATTAACCGATTAACCGATGTAACAAAGTTTTTAATTTTTAGTAGTATTATAAAATATTTTTTGTCTTTTTTATTATTTGTTTTATCTCATATACAAAAGGTATGTGTTTAGAAATATTTTTTCATACAATAGATTTCCTTCTAGCAATACATTCTTAAAATAAAGTAAAAAAAAGAGACTAAGGAATTCGGAAATAAACTTTTTTGTAGAATGTTCGGCGCTGAGCTTTGTCAGGTCAGTCAGATGATGACGTAACAACAGAAGAAACTTTCGATAGTAACACAAACAGTTTTTTAAAATAATTAACCGAAACAATTAGAAGTGTTAAAAATTTTAAAAAATTAAAACAAAACTCTAATGCCATAACTGAAGAATTTATATGTTTAGAGAAAAAGGAAAAGGACTAATAATAAATAATGAAATACATGTTACATTTTTAATAAATATATAATAGGTATTTATTAAAAAATACATATTACATTTTTATGAATTCTTTTTTTGTTTGCTCGTTTTAGTATAAGAATTGTTATGTTTGGTATGTTATTAAAGTTTTTTATTAACTTATGCATTTTTATTTATTGAAATTACTTAATTTATTGAAAAAACTTTATTAACCGGTTAACCGATCAAAAACAATATTAACCGATTACTAACCGATAAAACCAAAACCTCGGTTAATTAATCGAGCGGTTAACCGATTAATGCAAAAGCCCGATTAAATGAATACCCTAATAACTACATATAAGTTTACGCTTTATTTGGTTACAATAAAATGACCTTGGTAATATTTTTGGCACGTTTTTAGGAAACTTAAAAAAGCAAAAAATATTTTTAACTTAAATTTTAAATTTAATATACAACTTAAAACTTATTTCTATGTAAAAATAATTGCTTTATCTGAAGGAAATAGCAAAAATTGTAAAAAAAAAAAATATAAAACTGTATAGATTCGTAACGTAACTTATTCGCCGTATCCTAATGATCCAACCAATCAAAAACTTTTCAACTTCTCTTTTTTCCCCAGTTTTGTTGCTGCAATTTCATTTATAGTTTGTGATTTTTATGGTTTTTTGATTTAATTTTATTTTTATATTTTTTTTTTTTTGGGACTGCGAAAATAAAAAACCCACAAATATTTATTTGTGTCTGTTCAAATTACTACAGCTGCATATAAAGTAGTTTTGCCAAAAAAAAAGGATTTTTTACAGTTTATTTTGAAATAAAAAATATCATCTATTTTTGTTTTTTTTTTAGTATTTATTTAATCAAAAAGTATTGTAGACTTTTATTGTCATTTATTTATAAATCTAAATATATTTCGCAAAATTCACATTTGATGGAAACTGTTGAAAGGTTTATGGTGTTATTGATTGAAAAATCATTATTTTGCAATTTAAAATTTTGGTTAAAATTTGTGTTATTTGAAATAGAAAAGGATTATCTTTAACGGTTTTTCTTAAAAAAAAAACTGTTACAAGTTACCTTTTATATATTTAACTATTGCGTCAAAGTAAAATATTAAGGATTTAAAAACTAATTTTGCTTGTTTTTAAAAGCTTGGCAACTTTTTAAAGCAGATTTTAAAACAATTGCTTATTATCTGTTATTAATTACTTTTTGCACCTTAATTTTAATCTGCCACATTCACACAGATAACCGATACACCCGAAAATATTTAACCATTCTATGAGAATGATGACAATGTTGCTGATATAGCGGCCATGATGAAAACACAATTTCGCACACATGACACACAAAACATAAGAACCAAAAGCCCAGTAGTTTGTGGAAATGGTTCTGTTGTATTGAATTAATACATATAATAATTAATAAGACTTCTACCGAACTAAGTTTTAGCTTTGTAACACAGTTTCCTTTGTTTCCTTTAAGCGTCTGTTTTTTAGAAATACTCATTATGTCCTATTACAGTAGAGTTCCAATAATTCGTAATCGAAGGGACCGACTGTTTTTTACGAATTAGAGGAGTTTTCGAAAAAAAAGATTTCTATTTAACGAGGTTACAAGTGAAAAACATCGCTTTTGTATTTTTTTTAAAACACATCGCCTTTTTTTGAATTATAAGAGGTTGCTCTCGAGTATGTACGATTTAGTGGGGTCTCCTCTGACTTAAAATAAAAAAAAATACGAATTAAAGAGGGGACCGAAATGATGGGATTTTTGCGAATTAAATAGTGTTGTCATTGCACCAGCCATTTCTTTCGGATTGTTGAGATTTTTGAATTAACGGGTTACGAATTATCGTGGTTTGACTGTGTATTTATGCAAAACGTAGAATGCAAACGTAATACTGTTGAGCAGGTATTGATAAACAGATCAGATCGAAAGATCTTGCAAATGTTCTGCCCGAATATCATCTCAAATAGAGACCTATAAGAATGAACAGGAAAAACATCTATCCGACTGAAAATAGACAAGAAAACTTGAATTGGATCAGCTATTTCTTTAAAAGACCAAACGAAGAAATTGCTCAACTAGCTATCGAATGAAACATTTATGAAAGCAGAGTAGAGTCCGGCCTTCTAATATGCGAAGACTACAAAAGGATCCCGAAGCTACAGAGGCGGGCAAGATCTGGAATGAAATTAAGCTGATGGCAGCTAATGGAGTTAAGGCCGTGTTATCATGTATAAATATGTATATTGTATATAACACAGACGGATATTGTGGTAATGCCCAAAAAAGTTTTCGTAGTGCTCTTAATAAACGGTAATAACCTTTTACTTTTTGTCGCGGGTAAAATTTTCCCTACACTTATCTAATCATTGATAACCCTGGGGTGCTTTTTAAGACGTATAGGCCTTACGATAGGAATAACTAGCTGTCATACTATTGAATATTGTTTGACTATTTCTTCTGTATACTTTGGCGAATCAACATGCCAAGACTTACATCAAAACAACGTTCACAAATCGTGGAAATTAATTTCCAAATTCACGCTCTGTTCACCAAACTTTACGTTTACGGTGCGCATAATCATCCATCTGACCAGCTTACAAATAATCCAATGGAACGATTTATGACCAGATTTACTCTTTTGGATAGTATTCATCTAAATCCAACCCGTACCATGCATAAAGAAGAAGCCTTAGCCGCCAAAGACGTGAGTGTGCAACCCCGTTCTCAGCAATTTGGTTTCTGCCCGTACACTACTTGGAAATTTTTGACGAAAGGTTGTTGAATGGGCTGAAAATTAACAACCAATCATAAATGTTCACTTTATTAGAGATGTAACATTCCTTAATGCTCAAAATGTGTACAAACCCATATCGCTTAGAAAAAATAACATTATTATTCATTAAACGGGGAAAGATATAAAGAAAAACTAAGCAAACATTTTTGAATTACTAACTACTGAGTTATGACGACGTTGCAGTTAATGAGCGATATATAAAAGTTTGTAAAATAAAGATTTTTTTTATTTCCGAAATTAAATTTCTAGTAATCACAAATGTTTTTTCAGTAGCGACATTTGTAGGTAAATTGCAATTATTGAAATTGTGCATATACTTTAAGAACTGCTGGGCTCTCAATCAGTCGACGTAAAAACTGTATAGTCTCAGACATGAATTTAGTTTATCAAACACCTCATTGCAGCAGAATTTTTAGTTGGTGGTATTAAATCGTTTGTTTACTACTCGCCACATTTATGCATGCAACGTAATTTTGGTTTAGTTTGGTATCTTTTGCGTTGCTTATAAATGTATAGTGTGTGTGTGAATCTAGCTTTGTTTGTGTGCAAGCAAGTCTGTTTGTTTGTTGGTGTGCGTGCATATTATGGCTTTTGGTAATTTTGCCATAAGCCACACTTTAATTGCTTTGCTCTTACTCTCAACGCATCGATACAATAAAACCAAATGATGCTGCAGGCCTTTAAAAATGATAGTAATTTCGTCATGAAATGAACGAGGTGAACAGATGTATGGAAATCATGTATAATAAAATGCGGCGTAATAGAAGAAATACAGAAAAAATGCGGTATCAGAAAAGAAGGTTCTGAAGACTTTTAATTTATGTATTATCAGATCAGTTTTTTTCAGATTTATAGTCAAGGGATTTCCCATTTTAATTGTTTTTAATTCCCGCTTCTTTCTTTACTTTTCTAAATAAAGATTAAGACCATTGATAGAAAAATACTCTCTTATATCTGTGGCAATAAGGAACAATACCTTAGTCTATTTATTCAGTTTTGTAAGAAAGCAATTTTAAAATTAAAGAGGTTTTTTAAAAGATATTTTTCTTCTAATAAAATGTAAAATTTAAGTTTTTATCCCTTAATACTCCTACCTTCACAGATCGGAAATAAACTGTAGCTTTTATTTCAAATTTTATTGCACTTAAAAAAAAATTAAGCAAAAAGTAATTTTGCGGTAGCTTCCTAAAATATCGTACAAGATACTTGAAACTTTGTACATTGGTACTTTTAAACGTGGAGATTATAAAGGTGCCATAATTTCAAATTTCGTTAAAGTCGACTTTAGAGGTTTTTCTTTCTTGCCTATTTGGCCTTAAAAAGGTATTCCCGGGTTCACCCTAAATTCAAAATTCGTTCCCACCTTCGCGGGAAGTGAAAAAGTCCGGATAAAATCGAACCCTTAACCCTCGGACTGACGGACTTGCTCACTACCAACTAGCCTAACGGGGCACCCTGCTCTATAAATACCTTTCAAAAGATATGAATAAATCTGTTTTGTGCTAGGCCTACTTCTTCAACCCCGCCCATATATAGCGGATAACCAAGATGCTTGTAGCTTTGGCTTTCGCCGTTCTCCAGATAAACAGAAATCTATAATGTCTTTGTATGCGAAGAGCCACGCCCACTTCTCCAATCCCGCCTGCTTGTACCGTATTTGGAAACTTTGGCTCTCTCCGGTTTCCAGACAAACAGAAATCCATAAATGTCTTTGTATGGCAAGTGCCACGCCCACTTCTTTAATCCCGCCCATATTTTGTCGGTGTTGAGTATTGATAACCAAGATGATTATAGCTAATTTTTAAACTATAGCACTTGCCGTTCTTTAGATACACAGAAAAAAACCAAAAACATATATGTGACGCGCAAAATAGAAGGGTTAAAACCGGTTTTGTTCACGAGAGCCATTTTAAAGATTTAAATACGTGTATCTTTGGTGTACCATTACATCATAAAACGCGCATATCTCTTGGTGGGAACACTTTTGGGGCATGGGATCGGTCTCATTCGATGCTCAGATGTTGTCCAGATGTTGTTTCTCTACGCGCTGTCACATATGTGTAAAATTAGATGCAGTCATCACTTTTTGCTCATATCTCACTCGATTATGGACCGACCTGTCTGAATTTCAATAGCAAACTTATCAGATGAATGGACGGACATCGTTGAATTAACTTCGCTACTAATAAGGATCCAAAATATGTAAATACCTTATAGGGTCTAAGATAAATATTGTAGAAGTTCCACCTGTGCTGAAGGGTATAAAAATGAATAAACAAGAAAAAAATCTATCTCTTTGAAGATTCTTCGCTACAATGCTAACTTGGCTAAATACGACTTAAATGTTTAACTGAATATCTTAAAAAAAACCCGTTCTTTTATGAAGTTACCTGGTTATGTGAAAAATAAATGATAGACTTTTTGAAGCAGGTTACTACAACACCTTTTGTTATGCAAAAAGTTTTGTTTGACTATGCAGAAAAAATTAATATAATCACCAAATTTATACCAAATTCATACAATCAAGCAAACAATTTGTTGATTTTGCCCCTATTATAAAATTGATTATAAAGATTACTAAAAATTTCAAAAGATTTTGTTATTCGTGCTTAATTCCCAGTTTTTATTATTGATAAAAACACTTGAAATTTATTGTTGATGGGATAAGCTATTCCTATGCGCATTTCACTGGTTGCTTAGGCCAGATCATCAGGAAACTTCATCCATAAAGATTTTAGAAAAACTAAAGATATTAAACCAAATAAAACTGTTAAGCGTATAAGACTTATAGCAACAGTTCTACTTGTAATAATATCAAAGCTTAAACAAAACACATCAACAATAAACAGTGGGTTTATCTCATCTTACATTCCCTACTACAATTAGTTGAAATTCTCTCAACATTAATTGTAGTTGTAAGTAGGTTAAGAAAAACAAAATAAAATAAAAACAACTACTTTGCAAAAGATGTTGTCAATTAAGTGTTTTTTTAGGCCGTGAAATGCGCATAGGAATAGCTTATCCCATCAACAATAAATTTCAAGTGTTTTTATCAATAATAAAAACTGGGAATTAAGCACGAATAACAAAATCTTTTGAAATTAAAATTTTGTATTCCCAAAAATTGAAATTACTTTTTGATGATTACTAAAAATTTTAAAAATTTAAAATTGTGAATATCTTTTTTCAATAAATGATATTTTTTTATTTTAATTAAAAAAATTATCAAAAAACTTTGCCGTTTCAAGCAACGTGTTAATTGATTTAAATAAATATAGCTCAGGTTTTGACAATTCCCAACAACAATGCTAGGTATAAATTTAAATTAAGATTTTTGGTTATTTAATTAATATTTTAATACAAAATTTTTGTCAAAACAACTAAAATGTTAACTAAATCAAAATTTGATCTTTAATTTTCTTTCAACAAAAATAATAATTGATTAATTTAAATACTTTTTAAATTTTTTTTTTTTTAATTGATAAAAAAACTACTGATAATTTGTTCTGTATAGTTTTGTTGTCTATTTGCCTTGTTAACTACAACAAGTAACCGTGGATATTTAGTTGACATTTTTAATTTTCTTAATAAATTTGGTCACCTTAAAAATTCCAGCTAAAAATGTAATATTGCACCTAATAACAATAGAACTTAAACTAATGTTTATCCTACCAGATATAAAAGAGAGATTTCGGAAAAAATATTTTCTTTTCCGCTTTTGTGTTTAGTTTACCGGTTTTGTTTTTAATCAAAGTAGTACAATTAACTGGCAGCCAAACAACCAAAGCTGTAAACAAAAAAACCATTACGAATTCAATGTCATTATTTTACATTGCTGACAACAAACTGAGATTTTATTTTCATAATTACCGCTTTATATAAAAATAGGAAATTTAAAAAATTCCATTTAAAGTGATGTAGAAACGGTAATTTAACTAAATCTTTGGTATTGCCACAATCTGCATAATTCCTTAATAGAGCACAGACAGCTTTTTATACATTTTTTTTTTAAATAGTGGCTTTAATAAAAAAAACTCATTTATTTTAAAAACAAACAAAACGTAAAGTTAAACCGATGAAAAGGCTCAAAGGTTTTACGTATAAAGTTGATGTTAGAGATTCAAAATGCACAAAGAAAAAATGAATTTTAATATACATATATATTTGTTTTTGAAGCAATGTTAAAGGGGTTATGATACTTGCTATTTTTTGTATTGGATTTTTTTAGGATTGACTGAATGAAACAACAAATGCGAGAAAGAACAAGATATACAATATGTAAACAAATCCTTTTTTCTGATTGATCAAACAAAAAATGTAAACAAAACAAGCAATATTGCCCACGTTTTGTTTCCACAAAAACACGTAAAAAAAAACTTAAAAATCGCAAAAAAAGTTAAAAACCGCTACTTTCAATCAAAAACTAAAAAAATTGGCAACAGTGCTAACATTTAATCTGAAAATGTCAATTTTAAGTTAAAAATTTTTATATTTTTTTTGACAGTCTTAGATTATTTATCGATAACACACGTATATTTGTTTGACATTTAAAGATTTTTTATGATATACTCTTACTCTTTACACTTAGTCAGTTTTCTTATGCAAATATATTTGCACTGTTCTCCAATATTAAAAAAATACAAAAAATAGCAAGTCTCATAACACCTTAAAACACATTAAGTTATACTGGCTTATTTTAGCCATTATTCTCTTAATTCATTCTTAAATAGTCAGCACTGTTGACAGTGTTGTCAATAATAAGAATGCGGAATTTATGCCACATTTCTAACGTTTATTGTGAAATATTTATACAAGGTGGCCCAAAGAAGACCTATTGTAGGCAGGGGCCGAAAATAACAGGTATATTGAAATTTTAAAACAGAAAAAAGCATAAAGAAGTAAATGTTGGAAAACTGAATCAAGTATACCATATTGATTCTTATGAACTTGTTTATGATAAAATATATTTGGGGTATTCACAAGGTGTGCTATCATGTTGTATTGTCATAATGTTCTAACATTTTACAATGGTTTAAAAATATTGTTGTTGCTTTGCAAACCAAAAGTGTCTTAAATTAATAAAACTTTTCTTGCTATGTTTATTGTGTTGTCGTAATTAATCAGAAGAGACCTGCGCCGAGCAACTGAGCCGATCGGCTATGATTTTGTAGCCGTAGCCGTTGATCGGCTATGATTTTGTAGCCGTCGCCGTTGATGGTATAGTTTTATCCGGCTAACATCCGAATTAAACTTGCGGCGTCAAATTGGATCGGCCTAGGACTCTGATGTTTGGTAAACAAACAAAATAAAATATTTGTGGTTTGTGTCTGAAAAATGGAAAATAGTCAGAAAAGATCTAATTTAACTTATTAATTCATGGATTAGAATTAAAAAACATTTTGATTTTAGGTAAACATTTTTTTTTATCTATATTTTAAATCAGCTGATTTAAATTCAAAAAAGCACACTTAATTATGGGGGGTTGTTTACAACTGTCGTATTTTTTCATATTATTATTTTATGACACCTTGTGAATCTCCCAATTGATTTTTATTTTTTCGATCAAAATTAATAGTTATTTTTGGATTTTTATTTATTTAAACAAAGTAACTGTTATTTTTTTATGTATAATTTTTCGAGCAAAAATATAAGAAAAATGAAGTTAGGCTTCTAATTTTTCGATTTTTGTGAAAAACTGAAGAATTTTATAAAACGCAATATTTGTATGGGAGCTTCTCTAAGAAGTTGGATAAGGGGCAAATATGTCTCGAGAAAATGTTAAGGACACAAAACTAATTGAGGTCGGTCATACATTTTATCTTACTTAAGGCGACTCCTGGGCATTAATGGGACTTTATCTTCAATATATTTCCAGTCTGAATTGAACATTTTGTATGGGAGCCCCCTTAAGGAATGGAGATAGCGGACAGGTGGTTTTTATAAAACCGCCATATTTGTATGGTTGAAATTCTTAAGTTTAGCCGGTTTCTAAAACGAATGCGTATATAAGCAAAAAAGTCTTACCTTTCTTAAAGGAAATTTTATTGCGGAATTTCGGTTTTTTTTTAGTTTTTTCAATAAGCTAAAGCGTTTTTGAGTTACGCGAACATATCGCTCATTTGCTGCAAGACCGGCATAACTCAAAAAATGAAATTTTGGAGTTAGAGATGCTGAATTGTTCGCTTTGTTTTACTTTATATTGTGTATTAAATTCATCTTTATATTTTTTATACTTTCCCAGTTTGAAGAGAATGTGTCTTCTTTTTTTCTAAGTAGTTAGAGCAAATCAAAAACTTTAAATGGGTTTATCTTGAAATGGATTTTTTGAGCTATGCCGGTCTTGCAGCAAATGAGCGATATGTTGTGCAACCTCCTCCATATTCGAAATATAGGCATATCTCGAAAGCCAGAGCTAACCTAAAAAAACGACTAGCACCACTGGATTCAGCGTACCTAAATTAGGTTAAAACGACAAGTGCTCAGCTTGTCTAAAAAAAAGTGTACATTTCTAGCACAGTGTTATTGACTTATTGACTTTAAATGTTTATTTAAATGTGTGATCACGATTGGGATTTCTTATGCACATTAAAATAAATATTTAAAGTCAACTAAATTATTATAACACGTACATTTCTTTAAAAAATAAATTCTATTGTTGTTTAAAAACAAAATAATCAAAAACAAATTTTATTTTTGTTCAAAAGATAAAGATCAAAAAATAACTCTTGTTCTTGGTCGAAAAAAAAAAATCAGAAATAACTGTTATTATTGTTCAAAAAAATAAAACTTAAAATATAACTGTTTGTTTTGTGCATAAAATAAAAATCAAGAAATAACTGTTTTCTTCTGACTTCTATGAAAAAAAGAATATGTGCTACGGTCCCTGATTGTAGGTCTTGGGGTAACAATGATTGGAGAATTGAAATTTTGTATTAGTGCATCTTTAGATTCTTATTTTAAATTCTTTGAAATGATGCTCTGAAAATGTCCAATTGGCCGGAACGATGAAGAGTTGAGGAGATGGATAATTTTCAACGCTCTGCCTCACAGCTTCCTTGTTGCCTTCAGTGCACCTCTTCCAGGACGGTAAATCACTGAATCTCGTTCCTCAAAACGGCCATTTAAATTCCAAAAAATAAAATCTGTCGGGATTGCTATTGAATTAAAATATTTACGACATTTTTGGTGCGTCATAAAAATAAATCATTAAAAATAATAGAAAAATTCAATTCAATTTTGATGGATAGCAGAATAACTTTTAACCTTTAACTGTGGAGGTGGTGGTAAATTTTACACTCTCTTTATATTTTTCTAGCATACTCTCTTCCGTTGCGCTCAATCAATTTAATTCTCTTAGTATCTTCTTATATCGTGATCCTTGTTATTTACTTGACCACTCGTCATCATTTACGTAATTTTTTCTTTGAAAATATTTTACCACCACGTCAGCGTTAAGGCTCAGTTAGTCTTGACTTTCTGTTCTGTTACGAATCAGCTGATTTGTTTTTGTTATTAAAAAACCTGTGAAATTGATTAGTTTTTCTGTTCTGTTGCGGTTCAGTTTGTTAAAATCAAAAACTTGTTAAGAATTGTAAGTGACAGAAAAATAAATAATAAAAAATACATATTTATATTGAAATAAACTATTTTCTGATTTTAAGAATTCATAAAATTAAATTTCTTCAAATTTATGTGCATTAAAGTTATTGAAATAAAACAATGGACGGTGCAAAACTAATAAATTTGTCATAAATGGCTGAAAAGTTGCTACAGAAAAAGTAACTATTACAATTTCGTAACAGAACGGCACGGAACAGAACAAAAACAGAAAGTAAGACTAACTGAGCCTTTAGCGTATGTTTTTAGTAGAAAAAAATTTACCCCACATCAAAATAAACGTAATATTTTCATGGAATTATTTTTACTACTCGTCCGTTTTCTTATTCTTTTGGACAGATGATGGGTATTATTAACCTTTCTATTTGTACCAAAATTGGAAAATTTTACAATTATCATTATTAAGATATACAGAATTGTATTTTGTGCCATGCCCACTTATCTAATCCCGCCCACTGATGTTGCATATTGGTAGCAAAGCTATTTACCGCTTGGGGCAATTTTATAGATTTCTCTTGCCGTTCTTTAGATATAAGCATAATGTGCTTTATGCCACGCCCACTTCTCCAATCCCGGCCAGTTTTGTAGAGAGGTTGTGAATTGATAACCCAGCTATGTGTACCAAATTTGAACAAATCTCTTACCGTTCATTAGATATTAAAAATGTATTTTGTGCCACGCCCAATTCTCTAATCCCACCCACATTTGATGGGATGTGCACTGCTAACCAAGATGCTTGTACCTTATTTCGAAACTGTGACTCTTGGCATTCTTCAGATACACAAATATCTATAAGATCTCTGTTTGGGAGGAGCCACGCCCATTTCTCTAGTCCCGCCCAGATGTTGTGTATTGATAACCAAGATATATCGACCAAAGTTGGAAACTTTAGTTCTTGTCGATTTGTCTGCAATGTAGTAGGCCAATGTGTATGGGATGCAGATTTTGATGAGTAAGAAATCTCCAAAATGGTTGACCTGTAATTTCTACACATAATTATTTTTTTTCATGATCTCTTTTATATCTTTAAATGTATATGTTTGGCTGCGCAAAAATGCCCTTTAAGTTTTTGTCTTTTTTTATATTCATATTTTTTTGATAAGTTTTTGATGTATCGTTTTTTTTTATATTAAAAAAAGTGTGTGAAGCAAAGTACCTGTTTTGTTGAAACAAATAAAAATAATTTTTGGTTTCTTTATTTTTTGTAATTAAAAATGTAGTAGTTTATTTTTCAAAAGCAAAAAATTATCAAAACATATTTTTTACTAATTTTTTTTAGTAAAATTTAAAGGGGTAAAATTAACCACCACGTCCTAAGGTATGCCCAAAAATTTCACCTCCACAGTTAAAGGTTAAAGTAGAAGGGGGCGTGACATAAAATATATTTATTTATATTAAAGTTAAGAAGTGATGCCTTCAATTCATGATCTACCAACATTTTGGTCGAATTTGCTAGAATAGACCCCAAATAAACCCGTTTCGAAAAATATCTTTAAGACGAAAAAAAATTCTTATAGATGTACTTAGATATTCCATAACTATTGCATTATTTTGTTTTGTGCGGTTCCAAATAGAGCACAATCTTGAAATTTTTTTGTAAATTACTGTGGCTTAGGAAATAGTCGGGGTTGACTGACTGACTATACCCTTTTTATTGTACAAAAATTATTATTTTTACATTAAAAAGAAAAAATAACGTAACTACTTAAAATGGTAAATCTGGTTGTCCAAACTAATTTGGACACTTTAAAAAAAATTTATATTTTTAAGGTTTTTTAATAATCATTCTTGTATTAGTCGATTCAAAAATCGCTAATATAAAACAGCATTTCAATTCACAACATTTAGATTTAGTACTTATTGGAATTCGTTCGAATATTAAACTTAATGTTTCAATTCTATGAATGCGAAGTGTAATGCAATTTGGAATGAAGTCGAAGCGAACGCTTATCTTTTTGAATTCTTGTCAACCACGTACTGTACCACAAAGTATTCTATTATAAAAAAAAATAAAATAAAAACTTAGATTGGGAAAAAGAGGAAACCCATCCATTGGTATACCCCTTTCTTTTAATAAGATAATCCAGGTGAGCATCTCAGTTCCCTACCTTTTACGAGTAAGATAAAGGAATCTAATCATATTTTCTTTTATCTCCCCACACCTCTTTAATTATAATAACTTCCATTGAGTTGTTATAATTAAAATTCTTTTTAAAGATTGGCCGCAACAGACGTTACGCCCCCCTACCCGACGTGCCATCTTAAAGAGAAATTATTATTATTGCCAACCCAAGCAATAATACACTGGTATAATATGTATAGAATTTCAAAATAAATTTATCAGATCGGGTGGAATTTGAAGACAGTTAATTTTCCCAGGAAATACCAAAACGAAAAAAACCGGTACAGGAGAGAGGAGAGGAGTGAGAAAAAGAGTATGGTTATTTATAGCTCAAACCAGCGTTACCGTTGGTGCCACTAAAGTGGCAATTTGCCACTTTTTCGACTGCTTGGATACTATTTGGCCACTTTTACAAAATGCACCCAAATGTGGTACTTTTTGCGATTCTTTTTTTTCTTTCTGTTTTATTATACCCCCAGCTTCAATATATGTAAAACTGTTTTAATATATGTATATGTAAGCAAGTTTATATGAAATTTTTTTCTTGTCATGCGTGGTTAGCTGAAAATCGGTTTAATAAACTTTCTATTAACCTGTTTTATTTATTATGAATAAGGGTATAAAGATATCCCACATATCCATGGTTTTCTTCCGCAACCTCGGAACTCAAACACAACTGCTTTCAGAAGAGACAAAACACTTTTTTTTTACCAAATATTTGAAACTTTTTGCTATATATTCTTTTATAAATCAAGAATTAGGAACAATTCCTACAAATATTTAAAAGAATTTATAGCAAAAAGTTTAAAATATTTGGTAAAAAAAAGTATTTTGTCTCTCCTTAGAAGTCATGAAGCAGAAACCAAACTGTTGTGTACCGAAAACTTGTCTAAAATTTGTGTAATTGACATTAAAAGTAAAACCTAAGTTTTTACCAAAAATTGATAATAATTGATTGATAATAAGAATTGATATAAAAAACAAAAAGCTCAATATATTTAAGTATTTAGACTAGGGTTTTTTCTCGGGATTTCCCGTCCCGGGAATTCCCGGGAATTTCAATTATTTTATTTCCCGTTTTCCCGGGATTTTTCTTGCGGGATCCCGGGAAATAAAAAATTCCTCATAATTTCAGAAAACAGCTATTTATACTTTGAAATTTAGTTTTCTATTCTCTAAAAATAAGCATCTGTGGATGGGTTGTGGACTAGATCAATTACAAGAAGTGAGTACATGTATTTAAATCAATGTCTCCTGATGCAATAACTCTACTAAAAGCAGAATGGGCAGTGCAACAGTTGATAATTATGTCATTTAGTGAAGTGAAGAGTTAATAAAGAACATTAATTCAAAATAAGATGCAGGCAGTTAAGTTTCATTGTCCATGATCAAGTCTTAAAAATAGGAGATACCTAAACTATCGCTCCTTTATTGCAACATAGTCATATCTACAAAAACAAACGATCTTGGCAAAATGCGATTAAAGTTTTCAAAATGTACCGATTTAAAGATATATTTTGCTTTAACTTCGGTTCAGTTTGAGATATAATACGAGAAGATATGAAGGAAAACTTTGCTAAAGTTACTTCAAATTTTCAGATATGACTATGATGCAATGAAGGAGCGACATGTTTATTAGGTGGTAAACACAAATTTTCAATTTCAATTTCAATTTGTGTTGGTTTATATACCCGTAAAGTGCGGGGAAACCGAAATAAAATAAAAATTTGGAAAGATACTACAACATACAACTTGAAAAACACATTGTCCTAAAGATTACAAATGGACCTATTGAAATGAAAAGGTTTGTAAAAAGCAGTCCGGTTGATGCTATTTTGCATCAACCTTGACATACATTTGACTGAAATAGACGTTGTTTATCAAAAAGAAAAAATTGCCTCTGATTGTGAATCCGAAGCATGCTAAAACGGTGCACTTTTAACTATTTGTCCAACCTCGGTAAAAAATGAACGAAATTTTTTGGAAACATGATAATTAGTAAATAAAATCAGGAATATACTTTTTGACGACTTACTAAGCGCTTTGAGTGTGTCAGAAAGTTATTTCCTAAGCGCCGTTAAAAAATTTTATATATTTCTTTAAAATATTTTATCTATTTTATTAGTTAACTTTTTGATCTCATATCTTGAGTACCTTAATTTTTATTTGGTTTTTATTATTGCTTTATGAATTAAATTGCTATGTTTATGTTATCTTGTATCCAGAGCATAATAATACTGAATGAAAGCATAATAATAGGGAATAAAGGCGTGAGGTGATAATAATTCAAGTTCCTATTTCAATCATCAATTTATTTTTTTAGTATTGAACCATTTCTTTTACTTTCTTTGTAAACAAGTTCCCTTGCGTTTTTATAAAAGTTTTTTTCATTAATTAATAACAAATTTACTTTGTATTATTTATATGGAGCGGGATCCCGGGAAATTTAAAAATATTTCCCGCTTTCCCGGGAATCGAAAAAGTCCGGGAAAAAAAACTCTAATTTAGACCCAATATTTATAGTGTCTAATGAAGATATAAACTATTTCGAATTAGCTTCAGAGTTTAAAGATATTATAACTGAACCAAATGCATTTATACATTAGTTTAAATTTCTAGAGAGCAAAGTAAATGACACGAATTACGAACACATATATAAAATTTCGCTGAAGATTTTTGCCGTTAAATAGGAACATTGAAAAATAGATTTGATGAATATACCTACATATATACATATTCAAACATGTACAAATTGATCTCTCATATTTTTACATTGTCACATAGTAGTGCTTCTGCTGGGCGCGTTTTTACTAAGTTAGCTTTAATCAAAAATAAAGTAACAAAAAGGCTTAAGACATTTTACGAAAGTATGGAAGACATTTTAAGAACAATTAATTGTAAAATTTATATGAAACTGACCATTAATAAATATGTAGCACAGGACGACATTGAAAAAGTTTGTTTAACCATTCCAACTGATTCTTATGTTTTTGGAATGCTAAAGACGAATATGAACACAGTTTTCTCCCATCACGTCACATTTATCAGATACACCAATTATTGTAATTTCGGAAGATGTTTTGTACCACAATTAATAACAAAATCCAGTTTTATAGTTTTGTTCAATAAACCTTATTACAAAAATTTGAAGCAATAATAGACGAAATTGGATAAAAACTTAATATGCTATAGTAAAGAAATTAAAACACTAGCACTTAAATTTAGTAGCATGTATGCATGCCGTGCATTTATTTGTATTAAAGTGAGGAACTGATTACATATAAATGATTTCTTGTTTACATCCGATTATAGCTTAGCTGCCAGGCCCACGGTGTCGACAAGAACATTTCTTTCGCATATTTATATTGAAAACAATAATAAAAACTAAAATTTGTTTTTGTTGTCAAAACAAATATACGAAAGAAATTTTATTGTCAACATCGTGGGCCTGAGCCTACAACTTTTGTAATTAGGTTGACTGTAGAATAAAATTATAAAACTATGAATTTTCTTATTAATTGTGGTACAAAACATCATCCGAAATTACAATAATTGGTGTACCTGATAAATGTGACGTGATGGGAGAAAACTGTGCTCATATTCAGCCATAGCATTCCAAAAAACATAAGAATCTGGTTGAATGGGCAAATAAATTTCTAATAAGTTTATAAACGTCTACCTGTGCAATGCAGTGTCTTAAATAAATCAAAGAAAGTGTATTCAGAAGGAATAGTACAAGAAATATATTAATAAATATATATATATAAAACACATTGCATAAATATCTTCTATTTGCTGCAACAATGTCATAATTCAAAAAACATGTTTGGCAGAAAACAAGTTTAACGTTTTTGAATTACCAAAACATTTAAGTAAATATTTTATAAAAATTACTTTTTGAGAGAAATATTTATTTTAGTTTTTATACCATTAAGAATTATAATAAATAAAAAAAAAAAAACGTAAAAATACATTAAGTGGTGTTCTTATTTTGATTTTAAAAGATGTGCCCCTTTTTTTTAAAAAAATCCACTTTTTGGTGCCACTTTTTTTGTAGATATCCCCTTTTTTTGGTACTTTTTGAAAATATCCGACGGTAACACTGGCTCAAACCAGTGTTCGAAATTAACACTTAATATCGCTCCTTAGTGTTCGGTTCGGTAGATTTCTGGAAAACACAAACGCTAATAGTGTTTGTGTAGAAAATCATTAAAAAATAACGTTTCCCTGTTTGTCATCTTTCGAACACAAAAATATTACTGCTTTTATCAAACTCAACAAAAGATGAGAACATTTAAATCCGTTCGGTTTTTTTTAACTACAAACTTCATTGTGTTCGGTTCGGTTCATAAATGATCGAAATACACATACGAAAAAAGGCTAAAAGCCAGCAAAATGATTTTAGACAAACAAAAAATATACACAATACGCAGCTTGTGTGTTCGTGGTGCGGTCGTTGCTAAAATTTTTTGTTTGTTCATTTCTTTATCAATGTAGAAAAAAAGAAACATTATAGAACATTAAAATATAATGTTTGTCTACAGCATCGCTACAATTGTTCTGTTTTTTAACGAACTAACGAACTATTTCTTGAAAATAGTTACGAGCGGTATTAAGGGTTGTATTCGCCTACACAATCAATTAAAAAAACAGATATCGTTTTTGGGTGTTTGAGCCGAGCGCTAAATAATGTTTTGTTTAATTTCGAACACTGGCTCAAACAATGTCCCGTCTGACTAGTGTTTCTTTCAAACAACGCAAATAGTTATCCTATATTTAAATTATGGATAAACTGATAATAACTACAGTGTTTTGTAAACAACGTAATATTTTTTTTTTTTTAAGAAAAAGCAACTTAAATTTATTTCATCTAGAAAGTTTAAACTTAAGCCTCCTGTTATATACTAACTTCCGTATTTATAAACGGTTATTAAATTTAACAAACGTTTATAAAGGAGAATTTTCATACAAAATTTGTTTTGTAAACTTTTATTAAATTTAAAATTTTTTTATAAATACATACAAGCGTAAATGTCCCATACACTCCATCTCTATTTTTCAAGTGGCATCATATTTTATTTATGTGCTCCAAACAAAAGTTATGAGCTGTTTGTGCACATCTTACGTTTCCATTTTTTTCCGCTAGACTTTAACATGGTATGATAATTTATATTCCACTATGTTTTGCTATTTATAAAATGACAACCTTTTAAGCTTTTGGGACCATTTTTGCAACTTTTTAATACAGTTTTGTATAATTTGTTTGAAAACCCAGAAGCGTTTCTAAAAAGTACAAGCATAAAAGTGCTTTCAATTTGAGGCATTCAAAAAAGCTGACAATAGCAAAAAGGCACTGGTGAGAATTAATTACAACTATCAAAAGTTATTAGTAACAATTATACTTGTTTAGTTTAGTGTATGACAACAAGCACACTCAGTCATACAAACAAAAATAGACATTAAGAACATAAACTAAATAGTGGTAGGGAGGACAGACTGACTGACAGACAGACATAGACTGTTGGCGTGGCAAATTCTAAAGGAATTAACCAGACTATGTAAAAAACAGCCCACGCAACTTGGTTTGAAGAACTTAAATAAATGACTCACTTTTAATACAACCCTAAAACTTTCAATTCGAATGAGACTGAGTAAAAAAGTCGTCACACAAAAAATTATTTAGAGTCACACACAGAGAGCAAGAACCTGCACAAAAGGATTTTAAACGCCACAATCCTTTGGAGCCTGATGGTTTAAGTATGCGAACATATGTGCTTGTTTTTTTTTATAAGGAAATAATGGAATTTAATTTGCTGGGGGAATTAAATAAATGAGAAATAAAATTATGTTTTATTTAATTTTAGTTGTGTTCTGCTGTCTGTTCTGCCTTTTTAATACCCTCCACCACTAGTAGTGAATAAGGGCTTACTAAGTTTGCCAATCCGTGTGAAACTTTTTATACCATTCACTTTGGGTGAAAAGGGGTATATATATAAGTTTGTCATTCTGCTTGTTGTTTCTACAATATTGATATTAGACTCTATTAAGTATATATATTTTTATGGGGAACGAAGTTGATTTAACGATGCCCGTCCATCTGTCTGTCTGTTGAAACGGGTTTTCCGAAGACCCAAGTTATGATGGGGACTTGGTTGTTATATTTTTCTGTCACATCTGCTCCTAGTAATTTCACTATTGAAACTCAGCCGGATCGGTCCATAAATGACTGAGATATAAGCAAAAAACGACGATTGTCTCTAATTTTTTTCTTATTATTCCTTGCTTTTTTTATATTCATCACCGAAAGTAACAAGGTAATAAATATACCTTATTTAGGTTGTTTTTTTTTATTTTAATGCCGTTCTTGCTGTTTTTTATTCATAAAAAATTGATTTAACGATGTCCGTCTGTTTTTTTTTGCATATCTGGAGAAAGGCAAGAGCCAATGTTTCTGAACTAAGAACAAGTGTATTGGTTATCAAGAGAAAACATCGGACATCATGTGTGGGATTTTAGAAGTGGGCGTGGCACAAAATATAACTATTTATATCTAAAGAACGATAAGAGAAAAATTTTAATATTTGATACACATAGCTGGACTTCCTATTTCCAATCTCTCTTAAAATATAGGCGCCATTGTAGAAGTGAGCGTGCCACATTCCGTATAAAAAAATTATAGATTTCTGCATATCGCGAGAACTTCAAGAGCCAAAGTTTTCAAACTAGGTACAAGCATCTTGGTTATCAGTAGATAACATCCGACAAAATGTGGGCGAGGTTGACACGAAATAGATTATTTTATATCTAAAGTGTACTAAATTTCGTGAATATCGATCCATAATTTACTACAGTCCTCATTGAAAGCCTAAATCCGTAACGAATAATTCCATTGTAGTAAACATTGGTCTGTCATGGTTTTTTAAGACAAGCAATAACATTGTTAAATAGTTTAGCATACACCCCATATAAAATAAACTCTGGAAAATCATTTAAATTCGCCTAAAAACTTTAGAAAATATAGATATTATAATAAAATTTAGCTTTATATGTATATCCAGAAGTAACATCATGTTTTTTTTCAGTTCTTATGTATACATTTTTACAAAGATTGGTTAATATCTTGTATATTCCATTTACACCCTACTCCTGAAACATTCTAACCTGCGGCTGAGGGTATCAAAGATTCGTCACAGCCAAACTTGATGTTTTTTTATTGTCAATTAAACACGTATAAAACTTCTCATATGCCAAAAACAAGACATTTTCATCGTCGAAATCAGATAAAAAAAAAAGTAATATTCATTATCATGACATTATCATCCCGGTTACACCGTTGACAAGAATTCTAATAGAAAAATCTTTTATTGTCCCTTTATTTATTTAATTTTTATTTTCTACTCCATCAAATTTTTTGGCATAGGTCTTTCAGGACCCATTCTCAAAAAAAAAAATTCCTTTAACCTTCATTAATCTCTTAAAGATTATACGCATGAAGAAAAATTTCAATACGAATAACTCAAAACATTCTGTTTATGCTGCTAATGGAAACAGTGTTAATTTTAAATGCACCTTTATACTATTTTGAAGCATGCAGATCTATTAACTTAAATGGTTTTTTACAACAATTTCGAATTATGTATGAGCGTAGGTCAATTCGAAATGACGCCATGGAATTAAAACTAATATTTAATTCATTATAAAAATATACATTTAAATTTTTCTTTTGCTGGTTTTGTCCACAAGGACCAGAGATTTAATTTACTCCTACAAAACTTAGTCTTAAGGTGCCAAATTACAGGAACGAGGTGGCCAATTAACGTTTGGGTTAACAAAATAATGATTCACGCATGGTATGCCATGTTGCGCCTTGTCTTGTTATAACCACTTCTTCTCCAAATTATAGCGTTTAACATTCACGGTAATGTTAGCATTTGTATCGGATAAAAAGACAAATGAACCGATAACGTCTTTGGAGTTTCAAGAGTATTATGCTCTCTCCGAAAACTACAATTCTGCTTGTTTATATGTTCGTGTACAAGCCAAAAATGAGTCTCATCACTGAAGATTATTTGGCGATAAAAATCTGGTATAAATTTGGCGAACAGAGCGCAAATTTTGGAAAAAAGTTTCTATGTTTGTCGTTTAACTTAACCCTTTCGACCCCAAAGTTGCTTATAAGCAACTTGGATTTTTTCTGACGGTGCGTTCAAGAGCGGGCGCGAAAGGGTTAAACTTAATCAAATTTTGGTGCTGATCGGCTCATCCAATTCAAATTTATGCACAAAAACTTTCTTAGCAAACAACTGAATGATGTTTCGCCCGTAAACTTAAAGAGTTTCTACTGCAAAACTAACTTTTCGACTTAAAGTATGTTCAGACCTAACAAATATTTAACGAAATTTTTATTTTTAACAATTTAATAAATTTGTTGATAAATTTTTGGTTTTTATTTAATGATAATTTTTTTTAAATAATTTTTATAACACTGATTAAACAAATATTCATTTTACGTAGATATTTTTAGGCTCATTTTGTAAAATTTTTCATCTTGCGTTGAGAAATTTTTGTATATAAAAATTTTAGAATTTTTAAAAATTTGTATGAAAAAATTTTTTTAATACAGAAGAAATTAAAAATTTTCTCTAATCACCAAATTTATTTCAAATTCATTGAATCAAGTCAGCAATTTGTTGATTTAGCACCTATTACCAAAATGATTATATCGATTATTAAAAATTGTAAAAATTTAAAATATTAAATATATTTTTTTCAATAAATGATATTTTTAATTTTAATTAAAAAAATGATCAAAAAACTTTGCCGTTTCAAACAATGTATTATTTGATTTTGACAATTTCCAACACCAATTACACAAATTTAAATTATTTCAAAACATTTAAAATGTAAATTAAATCAAAATTATATTTCTAATTTTCTTTCAACAAAAAAAAAAAATAATTGATTCAGTTATCACATTAATTAAATTTAAATACTTTTTAAATAATATTTTTAATTCATAAAAAATTACCAATAATTTTTTCTGTGCCTTCTTTTACATAATAACGTATTTTCCGATTTTAGGCGATTTTTTGAAACTATTGAATATTTTGCGTTTTAGCAACTTTTAGGTTTTAATTAATTTTTTTCCCCCATTTTTCAGTAAAGCGTTTTTTTTATTCCGACGATTTTTTTCACCAAATTTATACCAAATTTATAGAATCAAGCAACCCATTTGTTGGTTTTGCACCTATTTCCAAAATGATTATACATATCAATCAATTAAGATTTTTTGTTATTTAATTAAGATAATTTTTAATTTTTTTTTTTTGAAAACAACTAAAATGTTTATTAAATCAAAATTATATTTTAAATTTTTTTTGAACAAAAAAATAATTGATTCAATTATCACATTAATTAAATTTAAATACTTACTTTCAATTATTTAATCTTGAGGTCTTTTTATTTATAAAAAAATATTTTATTTATTTATATCTTCAATATTTCGCTAACCTTTGGTTAGCATGGTCAGGAAATTAACAAATTTGAATAAAAAAAAAAAAAAAAAAAAAAAAAAAACGATAACAAAATTATGAAAAATTTTTTTTTTTTTTCATAAATTAAATTCAATAAACCTATTTGTCATAAAAAACCATAATAACAAAAATAAAATATAACTAAAGTATAACAATTCATATAAACCGAAAAAAAATTTCCTATCTATAAAACTAATTCAAGAACCGTATGTACAATAATAATAAATATTCTGGCTAAAGAAAATTCCTATAACATATAAAAATTTTTTTAAACTATACTTATTCTTATCTTATAAAAACATTAATTAATTATCCTTATTTTTATTCTTACAAACTAATATGTGTATCGTGACCTAAGGACAAGAAGGTCCTAATTTTCATGTAATTTAATTGCAAAGTGAAATCTCTTGTTCCAAGGCTGTGATAGGTATATTTATATTAATATATCTTATCTTCTATCTCCTAGTAACCAAATTCCTATAATTATTCGCTATAAATAAAATAAATAAATAAATAAAATAGATAAATAAAATATTTTTTATAAATAAAAAGACCTCAAGCTTAACTAATTGAAAGTAATTATAAATAAAGGTCAAATAAGAAAAAAGAACATTTAAATTTAAATACTTTTTAAGCAATTTTTTTAATTGATAAAAAACTACCGATAATTTTTCAGTGTATCGTCTTCGTAATTTTTCAGAATATGATTTTTTCCCCCAATTTTGGGCCGTTAAAATTATTATTTTGACACTTTGACAATTAAATAATTTTTTTATGTTTTTTTTCTCTTCATTTTTTCTATATTTGGCGTTTTTGCCTGATAGTACGATTTTTATAGATTTTAGTGCCTTTTTCTAGTTTTGATGTGATGTTCTTTGCTTTTAGGGCTTTTTATATTATTATAGAATTATTTTCTCATTTAGTTGTTTTTTTTTCTGATTATATTTTTATTTCATGTGATGGGCTATTTCATTTCATATTATTTTTTTTGTTTTTGACATTAAAAATTTTCGTTTTTTTATTTTAATGACTTTGTTGCGCTTTTTCTAACATTAACGATTTTTTTGTTTTTAGTTAAATTCTTTTTTCCTGTCTTCTTTACTTAGCGATTTTTTAGATTTTGGTGTTCTGTTTTTCTTTTTTTTTAAACATTTTTTTTTCTGATTCTTGACTTTTTTTAATTTAAAAAATATTGACTATTTTTAAAACTTTATAGGTTTAGCGTTTTGAAAATTTCGGCATAAAATTCTTTATTTTTATGGCTTCCGTGTGACTTTTTTAATTTTTTATAATATGTTCCTTACCCGTTTTAAGGCTACTTTTGCGAAACTGTTGTTGTGGAAAATTTGCCGTTTTTGCTCCTTAGTGTTCAGTTCAGTAGATTTGGGAAAAACACAAAAGTTTGTGTAGTAAGTCATTAAAAAAATAAAGTTTTCCTGTTTGTCATCTTTCGAATAAAAAAATCATACTATTTACTCCAACTACTATCGGGTGTTTTTTTCAGTGGTATAGAACTTCGAATTGAAATAAAACACAAGAAAATCGTTTTAATGACCATCAATTTGGCTTTATTGGAAGGATAATTTTATGCCATTAATGTTTAAATATGATTTCAGGCATGTGGCCGCCGCGGCTGGCTCGAATAAAGCCAATTCTACAGGTCCAATTTTCAACCACTTTTTCGAGCATATGGGGCCGTATGTCGGCAATAACGCCACGAATGTTGGCTTCCAATTCCCCTAACGTTTCTGGTTTGTTAGCGTAGACGAGCGACTTCACATATCCCCAAAGAAAATAATCCAATGGTGTCAAATCACACGATCTTGGTGGCCAATTGACAGGTCCATTCCGCGAAATTATGCGCTCATCGAATGTTTCCTTCAATAAATCGATTGTGGCGTGCGCTGTGTGGCATGTAGCGCCGTCTTGTTGGAACCACAACTCATCCACATTCATGCCATCCAATTCGGGAACAAAATAGTCGGTTATCATGGCTCTATACCGGTCTCCATTAACGGTAACTTCCTCTCCAGCATTATTTTGGAAGAAGTATGGCCCAATGACTCCACCAGCCCATAGAGCACACCAAACAGTCAGTTTTTGTGGATGTAGTGGCGTCTCAAGGGTCTCATGTGGATTCTCTTCACTCCAAATGTGGCAATTTTGCTTGTTGACGTAGCCATTCAACCAAAAATGAGCCTCATCACTGAACAAAATTTTGCGATGAAAATCAGCATCGAGATCAATCTCATTTTCGGCCCATACACCAAAATCACGACGCATTGCATGGTCTCGCGGCTTTAATTCTTGCACAAGCTGGATCTTGTAAGGTCGCAAGCCAAGATCTTTGCGCAAAATCTTCCATAAAGTTGATCCAATTGCTGTGCACGGTGGCGAATCGATTCATTCGGGTCCTCTTCAACACTTTGCTCTACAGCGGCAATTGTTTCTTCGGTGCGCACTGTTCGACGTCTCTGCGGATGCGTATTATCACATAGAGTAAACGTAGTGCGAAAACGATCCATGGTTAACCGAATTAATTGCTCTGATGGACGATTATGTCGACCATAAAATGGACGGAGCTTGCGGTAAACTTCGCGAACTGAACCGTTATTTTCGAAATAAATTTGCACGATTTGCAAGCGTTGTTCTTTTGTCAACCTGTTCATGATGAAATGGCAAACCAAACTGAACATAAATGACATTAGAGTTGCCAGATTTGACCACAAAATGCCAGTTTTATCTCTATTCGAAAAACAAACCTGTAAAAAAAACACCCGATATTTATCCAACTCAACAAAAGATGGGAACATTTAATTCCGTTCGGTTTGTTTTTTTTTTAACACAAACTTCATTGTGTTCGGTTCAGCTCATTAATGTTCGTCCCTTTTGGCTGGTAAAAAAACCAAACATTTTTTACAAAAACAAAATGCACATACGAAAAAAACCAAAAGCCAGCAAAATAATTTTACAAGACAAAACATAAACACAATACACACACAAGCGTTCGTGCTGCGGTCTCGTTGCTAAATTTTTTTGCTTATTCATTTCTTTATCCATGTAAAAAAAGAAACATTATAGAACATTAAAATATAATGTTTGTCGACAGTATCACTACATCTGTTCTGTTCTGTTTTAAACGAAGAACAGAACACTATATAATGTTCGGCTTCTTTTCCGAAAATAGTTACGAACGGTATTAAGGGTTGTGTTGGTATACACAAACACTAAAATAATAAATATGGTTCCTGGGTATGTGAGCCGAACGCTTAATAATGTTCTGTTTATTTTCGAACACTGGTTCTTTATTTATTTGGCGTTTTTGTTCTATTTTAGCGCTATTTTCTATCTTTGGCGTTTTTTAAATTTTGCAAACGTTTTAAGACTTTGGTATACTTTAATTAATGATTTTTTTTTGCCGATTTTAAATTGTTTTTGCTTGTTGCGCTTTGGAAATTATAGATTTTTTTTAATTCCGCGATTTTTAGATTTTGATGTTATAGTTTGAAAATAGAGATTTTTGTTATAGTTCTTTTGTTTGATTTAGCGAGTTTTAACGTTTTAGTGTATTTCGGCAATTTTTTTTTTTTTAAATTAGGAATTTTTTTTAGGGATAATTAGGATTTTTTTATTATCTCTTTTTAACTTCAACAATTTTCCCATTTAAATCGTTTCTCATAAAGTTTTCTTGTTGCCAAACTTGTTTTCACTAATTCACTATTCTAACCACGTATGACAAATTCACATATTGTCATGAGTTTTTATGATTATAGTTTTATTTCCTTAGGTCTTCCTTTATTTTGTCTGGGGTTTTAAAATGTTTTATTTTTAAAGTTTTTTCTTTTTTTTTTTGAAGTTTCATTTCATTCATGGTGGTGCTTGTTGTGATGTTTAAATATTTTGTGCTCACATCTTGTTGGTATTCGCTAGTTGTGTTGATGAAATGTTTCCACAGTTATTTTTTGATGCAATGCCACCTCTCTAGAACATTCAAGTACGAGAAGGATGTACAATAAATAAATAAAAAAAAAAAACACCAACTAAAATAAAGAAACTCAGTCGCACAGAGTATTAAATATTCTTTTTTCCACAAAAAAGTAAAAGAGACTTTCATGATACTTTTTGCATACAATTTGTTCGCTGTTTGATTACGTACCCGTTTGTATACTGGAGTGTTGTTTAAAGTATGCTGATGCGGTCTTTTTCCTCGCTGATGTTTCACTTGTCACTTAAGGCTGTAGTTGTTGTTGTTATAATTGGTGATGTTGTTGTTATTATTGTTGGAGCTGTAACATTTGATTACATACCACATTTACACGAATACACGTATACAATTCCCTGCCATCTTCATAAACAAACAAGTCCAGTTAAAGAGTGTGTTAGTGAGTGCATGTCCAGAGAACTTGTATGATTGTGGCGTATGTTACACTGCATTAAATTTCATTCATTTTGTATACAATTTCATCATGACTGGTTGCTTTCGGTGCATCTTTCTTTTTACATTTTTTATATTCTTTAAAGGTTACATGCAAAAATTTTCATCCACTCCTTGCATTCGTATGACAAGTTTGTTGCATGTTCTATAGTATACAGGATACGTAGACTCTCAAATACACACACTCACTACAATCCCTCCAACAAACGAATATTTATTGATTGGCTTCATATTTAAAGAATTTTGTAATTGTTCCACGAAATTCTCTTTGTGTTTTGATTGTGAAAAATAAAAGTACAAAATTATCTTGTGCATACACTTTTTCCTCAAAAGGAAAATCCACCAGCGTTTATTGCATGCATGAATTGTAAAAATATTATATGGAAATAGTTTTGGAATGGCTTTTTTATAAAAATAATTTTTTGGGCCAAATTTATTATTAAATTTCTTTTTGCGTTGAAACACAATTTACCAGCAAAGGAAGCTTAAATGTTGTGGCAACATTAATCTTGTATGTATCCATGTGCCTCAGCCTATGTGGGGAAAAAAATAACTTCTTGATACTTTATAAAATCAAAACTTTTTATTTTTAAAACATTATATTATTGTTCCCCGGGCGGGAATAAGGATCATCTCAAAGATATATCACTTTTTGGTGTAATATCCTCCCATGCAAGTCAGGTGTAGTCAATCCGGCAATTATTCAAAATGATATTCCTCCTCAAGTCTTTGTGATTACTTGCGACCGAAGACTGACCAGAGATCCTTTCTATCTGGTACCACGGAAGGCCTCTAAAAAAATATGCTTCAAGGATTCGTCATAGCCGAATATACTATGTTGCACTTTTAATTATTTTATTAAATACCTTGTCATTTTTTTCCTTACCAATTATGTTTTTAATTTTTTACAATTCTAGCGACTTGTAATTTTTTGGCAAGCCTTTGTTAATTTAAAGTTTTTTATTTCAGAGATTTTTTTGTGTTGCCGAATATTTTATTTTTTTTTTTTTTTAATTAAGACTTAAGATTTTTCTTAAAAAAAACATTTTATTTAATTTATTCATACAGTCTTCGGCACAATTATTTTGACAAGAAAATAAAATCACTTATTTCTTTTAAACTTTAAAAATGTTTTATGGACAATACGGAAATATATTTATACTTACATATTGATAATTTGAAGTCAAAAAAAAAAAAAAAAAAAACAATACAATAAACATTTTCCATATTAACTTTAAAAGTTGTGAATAAAATTAAATTCTGTACAGTGCCATAAGTATTTGGACATAGGAAAATTGCAAAAAAAAAAACAAGGCTTAGTGTTGTAACAAAGTAGTGAAGTTGGTTATGATTTAGTAGAAAGTAAAGCCCCTTTGGCTTGAAGTATTTCCCCCCCCCCCCCGCCTACAAGCTCCCTTAAATAGTTCTTCAGTTGAGATATATTTAATATATGCATCCTATGGGAGGTATTTCCCCCTGCGCCTACCCCCTTTATTTTTATTTTCAAAAGTGTAGTATACCATAAGAGTGACTTCTGCAAAGTTTGAACATTCTCACTATAACAGTTCTTAAGATATGCGATATTAAACATTGGCGCCCTATGGGGGGTACCACTTCTCCCACTGCTATTTTATTTCAATTTCGGGGCTCAGAAGATCCTACTACCAAAAGTTCAACAAAATGCGTGCAGCGGCTCTGAAGATATGCGATATTTAATATTGGCATCCTATGGAGGGTACCAATTCCCCTGTCCCTATCGAAAAAATAAGTAGCCTATTTTATTTTTAGGGCTTACGTGATGTTACTGGAAAAATTTCAGGAAAATCGGTTTAGTTGTTAAGGAGTCTACAAGCCAACAAACAAACAAACAAACAAACATTTTCCATTTTTATATACATACTAGCTTAACCCGGTGCGCTTCGCTACACTGCTTAAACCACTTCTTCAGTTGAGAGATATTTAATATATGCATCCTATGGAAGGTTTTCCCCCCTGCGCCTTCCCGCTTTATTTTTATTTTCAAAAGTGTAGTATACCATAGGAGTGACTTCTACTAAGTTTGAACATTCTTACTATAACAGTTCTTAAGATATGTGATATTAAACATTGGCGTCCTATGGGGGGTAACATTTCCCCGCTGCTATTTTATTTCAATTTTGGGGTTCAGAAGATCCTACTACCAAAAGTTCAACAAATTGCTTGCAGCGGCTCTTATTAATATTTCTATCTATGAGGGGTACTGCTCCTCCCCCGTCTACCCCGCCCATTTGTATATTGAAATTTATAGTTTACTATAATTATAGCTTTAACCACTTTTGAAGACTCTCCCTTTAATAATTCTTCAGTTGAGCGATATTTAATATATGCATCCTATGGGAGGTATTTCCCCCCCTGCGCCTACCCGCTTTATTGTTATTTTCAAAAGTGTTGTATACCATAAGAGTGAGTTCTAGAAAGTTTGAACATTCTCACTATTACAGTTCTTTAGATATGCGATGTTAAACATTTACGTCCTATGGGGGATTCCACTTCCCCCGCTGCTATTTTATTTTAATTTTGGGGCTCAGAAGATCTTACTACCAAAAGTTCTGCATAATGCGTGCAGCGGATCTTAATATATGCGATAATTAATATTGGCATCCTATGGGGGATACCAATTCCCCTGTCCCAATCGAAAAAATAAGTAGCCTATTTTATTTTTAGGGCTCACGTGATGTATCTGTAAAAATTTCAGGAAAATCGGTTGAGTAGTTTAGGAGTCTATAAGCCAACAAACAAACAAACAAACAAACAAACAAACAAACAAACAAACATACAAACATTTTTCATTTTTATATATATAGATATAGATAAAATAAATTTATATAAAAAATAAAACAAATTTATAAAAAATAAAAGGGTTTACGAAACGGATTTTGTATGAAAATTTTTTAAATAAACCTCTTATCTGTTTTATTTTTTATAAATAACGCTTTTGGTAATTTTCGATAAAAATAACTTTTTAAGATTTGTTTTAAACGATTGTTATTAAGTGGGCGAGTTTTTTCCAATTTTTTCAGTTTTCACTTTTTTTTTCTTTCTGGCAAATTGAGACTTTTGGCAGGTGAATTTCGCGTTTCTTTGAATAAATCGATTTCACTAACTTTTCTAATGTTAACAACAGTAGCTTGCCAGTTTAACGAACATTCGATTCTGCGAACATCGCTTTTAACGAACAGGTTAGTTTGCTCCACTGAGTACCTTATAAAGCGATCAAAAAATATTTTTTTGTGCTCAGTTTAACGAATAAATAAGATTAATAATGTAAGTTTAAAAAAAAAACATCCCTTTAAAAAAATTTTATCATTTTGCGAAACTTTAAAGCTACATTGAAAAAAAGCGCACATCTATACGCTACGCAATAAGATATACAGAGATGCAGTAACGTAAGTTAACGAACTCTAATCAAGTTTTGTGCTTTAAAGTGGGAACTCACCATATAAAATACATGGCCTTCGTAAGTTGATAAAAAGGATTGCGAATTATAGATTTGTGCAAAAAGTATGGTTTAAAAAATCCACAGTATTTATGATTTTAAAATAAAAAAAAATTTTATAAAAATTCGGAAAGCAAAACTTTGGATCCAAAAATAGGAAAGCCTTTAAATTAGGACAATTTCGTAAAATGGAGAAAACACTTTTATCATGATGTCTACGACAGTGAAATTTATAGATGCCTATTTCTGGTGAAGTCCTACAATTTGAAGCCTTAAAAAGCTTTATGGTTCAGATTATAATGCAGGTAACGGATGGTTGACCAGATTCAAGATACGTTTTGGCATACGAGTTTTAAAACAAAGTGAATAAAAATTGTTATCCAATATGTTAACAATATTATAACATAGCTTACCATTGAGTTTTTGGAAGGCAATGCGTTCTATTTTCTTCTTACGTTTTATGTTCTATACCATTGAATTGAATTGTATCCTCTTTATTTAAGTTTAATTATAAAGATCTCAAAAATAATTTTAAACAAAATAAACGACATAAAATACAATTCTAGCTATAAATTTATCCCGAAAACGGAAATTCTACATAAGTAATGCGTATAACTTTTCAGTTTAACGAACAGGCCTGACAAAGTACGGGTTCGTTAAACCGGAAAACTACTGTATTTTGATTTTACAATTTTTATTTCTAGTTTATTACTTTTTACGAGCTTTTTGTTGTGATTAAAATTTTTTACAAATCTCGTCTTTTTTGGACATTGCAGTATTCTTGAGAGATTTGACGATTTTTCATCATTTCTTATAGAATTACTACACATTTTTACTTTTTCATTTTGTTTTTTTTTAATTTAATAAATTCAGCTTTTTCTATACTTATTAATTAATTTTTTTTCTTTATTAAATTCGACCATTTACAATATTACGCCATTAAAATATTCATAACGTTTATGCATAATGCTAAATAGTTAAAACGTTGATCAACGGGTAATTAAAAAATCTATATATTTCTATGCAACTATGTATTCACTTTTCAGTCTGCTTGTTCTAAATTTTTAAACTTTTATTCACCTTTTTATACTCATTGCATTGACGTCATTGTTATTACATAGAGATAATATCTATTTAACATATTTATAATACACACTCTTACAAGCATCCACACAATCACACGGTGGTAAAAATTAACACATAAATATTTCATATAAACCCTCAATTACCACATTATTACTTTGGTTACTCTACTTTGTTCGAGTCTATTTATGGGCAACAGGACACAGGTACTAACTACGAGCACATTAACTCGCATACAATTTATATGTCCTCATATTTTAATGTTTCAAAAACGACAAATTTTTATTTTTTTTATTTTTTTAAACAGGGTGGCCAACTTCGACTGTCTGATTGGCTATTTTAGACGCTGTGATAAATCTCTACACTCAAAAGAAAAATTAGTTTATCCTTACTTAAATCAAGCCGAAGCGGTATTAAGAGTACGGTGAGTACGGATTTTCTTGAATCAAGTACAGAAAGATTGATTCAAGTACGGATTTTCAATCGCGAAAAACTTATTTTAAACCTGAAAGGTTACTCTCCATTTTAGTTTTTTTTTTACATACTCTCATTTTTTCGAATCGACGATCTTTTTAAAAAATAAAGTCTAGCGGAACGATTTTTAAAGTAAAAAATAAGCAAAAAAATGTTTTAGTTAAGCGTTATATTAAAAAATAAAAATTAAAAATTCTTTTTCTCTCTAAAATTCGATACGAATTTGAAAAGTTAACATTAATTAACTTTTTAAAACCACAAAAACTAAAAAGGTAAAAATAAATTACTTTTTTCTTTTTCAGCCTTTAAAAATAATCAGTCAAATAATACAAAAGAAAAACATATTTAGTTATTAGCTCTCGTCATTCTGAGTTTGCTATAGGGACAGAGGTGACAAATTCTACGCTCTTTTGGCCCTTTGACAACATTTTCCTCGGATTCTATTCGCTTAGGTATTTTATTTTGAATTTTTTCCTTTAATTAAGGCCTGCAAGGGAGGTGTCTCGAATCTACCTCTTAAATAGGGAGCCACGAGAGATGAATGAAGATTTTTCAGATACTGTCGTCGGTTTTTGGGTTTTAGATCTTTATAGTACATATTGTGAGTATTAGGGTATTCATTCGGTTAACCGTTAATCGGTTAACCGATTAATTACTACCCGATTAACTGATCGGTTAATTTAAAATCGGCAATTTTCGATTAACGATTAAACCGGTTAATTTCAGTCGATTAACCGATTAACCGATGTAACAAATATTTTTAGTTTTTTGTAGTATTATAACATATTTTTTTCCGTTTTTAATTATTTGTTTCGTCTCATATAAAAAAGGTATATGTTTGGAAAATACTTTTTCCTACAATATATTTCCTTCGAGAAATACATTCTTAAAATACAGTACAAAAACAGAAACTAGGGGTTCGTATTTAATTTTTTGCAGAATGTTCGGTGCTAAGCTTTGCCAGGATGAGTCAGATGATTACCTGACAATAGAAGAAGCTCTCGAACAAACAAACAATCTTTAACAAAATTAGCCGAAATAAGGGCATAATGGAAGATTTTATATGTTGAGAGAAATCCTGGAAAAGGACAAAGAAACCAAGATATCGCATTCAGCTTTTAAAAATGAAATGTTTCTGCGCATCTACGTCACATCAGCGTATAAGTACAGCTAAAATATAGAAACACAAGCAAACAAACATGTGTATAAAATGCTAAAGTGACGTCATATGAAACAGTTCAATTTTGTTAACATGTGCAATGCGTAATCTTGAATCTGTATTATGGGTTGCTTCCGATTTCTCAAACATCTTCGATAAGTGAAAGAATTGTTTCTAAATCAAGTTTTATCAAAACTAAAGAAAAGAATCGCTTAAATTCTAAACATTTAAACCAAATTATTTTTCCAAAAGATTATTTTTTAAAATTTCAAACTATTGAAATAATTAATAAAAAAATCTCAAAGTTTTTTTTTTAATAAATACATACAAATATTATGTATAAATTATAAAATGTGTTTTTCATATTATTACTTTTTTGTTTGCTCTTTTAAGTTCAAGATTTTTTTTTTTACTAAAAGATTCTAATAATAATTAATTTTTGCATTTTTATTTATTGAAATTACTTAATTTATAACAAAACTTTATTAATCGGTTAACCGATCAATAACAAAATTAACCGATTAAACCAAAACCTCGGTTAATTAATCGAGCGATTAACCGATTAAAGCAAAAGCCCGATTAAATGAATACCCTAGTGAGTATACATGACGTAACTGTTGACAAAGGAATATTTAAAATTCCCCACAAAATAAGCACAAAAACTTACACTAAGGTTACTCTTCGTCGTTGCGACGAGTACACACCTCTAAATTTTAACTTTAAAAAAATGAGGATCCAGCATACGTCCACTCACTACAAGGTTACGGCATCAGCTAACGTTGTTGAAAAAAAGAGCGTTATTTGAAAAAAAAGTTATATGATAAAAATGTGAAGAGTAACCGTGCAAGGTTAAACATATTCAATTCCGAATTCGTACTTGAAATAATCCGAAAATGAGATTGATTTAAGTAAAACTAAGATTAAATCCATCTTAAAATGCGCTTGATTCAAGAATTATAAAATTGATTTGATCCAAATTCGTACTTAAAATAATCCGAAAATTAGTAAAACTAAAGCTACGGTCACACTTATTAAATATTTGACCAAATAAGCGTAACCACTATTTTTGTTGATAGTGAGTGCGATGTAACATGGTCTAAATTTCACAAAATAAACGAATTATACTACTAGACACAGCAACAAACTGTTTTTTGTAAGATATGGTATTTTAATCAAAATAAATATTACAATTAAAGAAAATAATTATTTCGTTTGCTTGCTGGTCCCGTTTTTTTCGTCAAATATTTGACAAGTGTGACCATAGCTTAAGATTGATTCACTCTCCAAATGTGTACTTCTAAAATTAAAGGCTCTGAACATATTCTCAATGGAAAAATATTGGAACTCAACTTAGAAAATGAATCGATTCGTAGGCAGCTATATCGTGGGGACATTGTTATTAACGGGTTGGATTCTAACTTATCATATGAAGAATTAAATACCACAATCTTTAAAATTGGAACCATATACGGATTGCAAATAAACCATAAGAAATCTGTGGTAGTAAAATTTAATAGTGTTTACAAACGCGATCAATTAAAAAAACTATATTTTACTAAACAAAATTTGCAGCTAAACCAAATTTGTGATTCTAATATAGAATCTAAAATTTATATAAATGATCATCTTCCCCCAATTGCTTCCAAATTGCATTTTATGTGTAGAAAACTGTTTAAAGCTAAAAAAATCCAAAAATTTAGAGTCTCAAAAAAACGTATGCCTGATGTTAAAATTACTTTTCAAAATGGTGATGACAAGACCCTGAACCTAACAGCCATAAGTGCTCTGTTGAAAAATGAAAATATTGCCCCGCAAGGAAAAATAGCTGGAATAGATACAACAACAGAAGATCGTACTGCGGATATTGTTTTTACAACTAATATTTCTTAAAATCATTAGCAATAACTATAATTATTTCTGTACATTCTTGTTTTTTTTTTCTTGCAACTTTTTTTTTATATAAGCATATATGTACAATACGAAATCATATTGTCATATATATATATATATATATATACATACAGTAAACTCATCATCATTTCATTTATTTTTTACTTTTATTTGCCTTTATAAAATTTAAACCAAAATTTGGGCTGATCCATAAATGAGTTTTATTTATATTCAGCCCAATTATGAATAAAAATTCCCCGGGAGTTTTCTCCCTTCTCCCATTTTTCCTATGTTAATTCAATTGTAAAAATGGGAAAAGGGAAAAAACTCCCGGAGAATTTTTATTCGTAATTGGGCCGATTATTTTTTTTTTTGCAGATGGTTGGCCACAATATGGTTAAATTTTTTTTTTAAGTTAATTATATATTACAGTAGTTTTGACTAAACTGCCTTTTATTTACGTGCACTTTTGACTTAACTGCACAAAAGTGATAATTTTTGGAATTATTCTTTATAAACCTATACAAATTCCTTTTTTAAGTGCACTTTTAAGATAAGTTCCCAAAATTTTTGGCATTTTAAAATTATTTTCATACAAAAAATTCAAGTTAGCTGCACTTTGACTTAACTGCCCAAAATACATATTTTCTGTAATTATTTTTCAAAATCCTTGCTTACGTGCCTTTTGTATACCTGCACATTTTTCATATTTTTGGGTAGCTTTAAAATATTTTCATACAAAACATCAAAGTTAGCTGCACACATGAAAAAATATGGTGGCCACTTTTTCACATAAATATCCAATTTTAGCTGTTTATAAAAACAAAAATCGCAAACAAGTCAAGTTGGTATCATTATAATTCATTTATTTTGTTTGCATGTACCTACATTTATGCATATGGGTTGTACAACTTTACCTCGATTATATGAAAGTATGTAATAGCAAATCTTAGGTCTGGAACAGAATAAATTAGTTGTAGTAGTATTTGGAGCTGACGAATGCTCTGTAGCGCAACAAAGTTAAAATTTCGAATTTTACGCTTCAACGGCAACGACTACTACAACTACGTATTCTGTTGACACAACTTTAAAACTGCAGTTTTTTTACTTTTGACAGCTTGCAGCGCTATTATTAACGTTTTACTACAGCGACTTTTCTGTTCCACACTTTATTTTTACCAATTTGGCTATCTCGTTCTTTAAATAAATGCAGAACAAATGACTACAGGTTGTTTGAACGTCAGTGTTATTAACAATTTATTAATAAAAACGTTGTTACTCCTCTTTCAAAAATTTTGCTTTAGCTGCACTTTTATGCAGGTAACCACAATTGCGTACCTGTACTTTAAGGCAGCTAAATACATTTAAGATAGCTGCATTTTTGATTTATCTGCACAAAAAATCGTGCAAAGGAGATTGTGCTGCTAAGGCAAAATTACTGTATTCCAAAAATGAAAACCTTTTTAATTATTTTTTATATAATTTTAGTATCTTATATATCAATATATGGATAAATTTCTTTTAAGTTGCACTTTTTAAATTTTATTTCTCTTGTTGACAATTTTGTTCATTGCGGATATGGATTGTAGAATAAATGATTTATTATAGGCGGAATTTTTATAATATATTTCTAAAAATACTATATTCATGTAAAAATTTTACTAATTTAGTTTGGGATCTATACTTTTTTATCACGAATATGGGAGGTATCAGTGAAGTGTTAAACAGTGAAACAATAAAGAATATTAATTGCAGCTCGAGCAATCTTAGCATGATGCACTTCAATGCTCAGAGTATTTCTCCAAGATCGAATTCAGTGAAATTGGATGAGATTAGGCAATTAGTGGAAGGAAGCAATTTTGATGTAATAGGAGTCTCGGAATCCTGGTTAAGAGACGGAGTTTTAGATACTGCTGTGGATATAGAGGGGTATAATTTATATCGATGTGACAAACTTACAGGACGTGGCGGAGGAGTGTGTCTTTATGTGCACAACAGCCTTAAATCTAAACTGGTATATGAACTTAATATAGGCCTGACCTGTAATAAAATATTTGTTGAAATTAATACGGGGAACGATAATAATAATGTGTTAGTAGGTGTCATGTATTTGCCTTACGGTAATATATCACAATGTTAAGACCAATTAGGCGATTTATCGGCGCGCTACAGTCATAAAGTAATAGCGGGGGATTTCAATATCAATTTATTCGAACCATATACCGATTTTAAGAATGCAATGAGTAACTTGAATTTAGGTGTAATTCACAACAGTTTACCCACTCACTTTCAATTAAATTCAAGTAGGAGTAGTCTAATAGACTTTTTCATTGTATCTCATCCTGACTAAATAGAAAAAAGGGACAATTTCAGTTTCCTGTGCTTAATTCCCATCATGCATTAATATTTGTCTCCTTTAAAATAAAAAGCATAAGAAATTATAGGGCATGTAACTTGGAGAACTGTGTTAGAGATTTAGAAGCCATGGACTTTGGTCTTTTATATGAAACAATTGACACTAATATTCAGGTAGAATTTTTGACAAATAAACTGCTACAATTATTCGAAAACCACATTCCATGGAGGACTATAAGATCCAGACAAGGCAGAAAGGATCGATCAATGGATGGGGTCTGATGATATAACTAGGGCGAAGTTATTAAGGGATAGAGCGTTCCGTGCCTATTTAGAGGAGAGAAGTCCGCAAAGGTGGAAAATGTATTGCGTTTTAAGGAACAGTCTTAAGAAGCTTATCAGAAAGGAAAGCGCCAAATACTATGAAGGGTTGTTTGATTCTGGTATATCGAAAGATTTATGGAAAAATTTAAAAAAGATTGGCATTAAAGAGGTTCAGGACAAGAGTTCCTCTATAAATGTTGAGGAATTTAATGATTATTATGTATTGGATCCCATTGATAAGCCGCCGGCAATATTTTATCATGGGCAATTCAGTTCTGATGAAAATAAACTTTCGTTTCGCAATGTGAACGACTTTGAGGTTTTGAATGCCTTCATGAAAATTAAATCAAACTCAGTGGGTCCTGATGGTCTGTCGATAAAGTTTTTAAAATTTATACATCAAATATAATACATCATCTGACTCATGTCTAGAGTTTTACATCAGTATCTGTATGTTCTAAGGTTTTGGAGATACTAATCAATAATCAGATGTTAGAGTACGTTAATGGGAAAAAACTTATATGTGAGTATCAGTCGGGGTTTAGACAATACCACAGCACTACAAGTCATATGATAAATATTTTGCTGGAAGTACAATATGGTTTAGACCAACATAAGTTTACTTCGCTATTAAGTCTTGACTTCAGTAGAGCCTTTGAATCCATTTCACATGAAATATTACTAAATAAGCTTTATATTGGGTTTGGCTTTTCTAGAAGTGCTTGCAAACTAATTGAAACATTTATTACCCAAAGGATGCAATTTGTTCAGACGCCTAGCAACAACTCCACTATGAAATCTACTTTCGCTGGTGTACCTATGGACACAATATTAGGTCCATTGCCATTGTTATTATATGTCAATGATATATTTTCCTGTCTGAACTATTTGAAGGGATATATGTATGCGGACGACTTACAACTTATTTATGTAGCGGAATCAAAGGAAGATTTTAATAATAAGATAAATAACGATTTGCATAATATAAATACATGGTGTAAATCAAATTACGTTATGTTAAACATTCCTAAGTCGAAGGCAATATAATTAAAAATACTTTCAATAACTTATGCTTGGGTGATATACCAATTGAGTTTGTTTCCTACATTAAATTTCTTGGTTTTTATATAGACGATAAACTGTCATTTAATCATCATATAAATGCAGTTATTTCTCGAACTTTAATATCGTTAAGAAAAGTATACAGCGTTCCATGTCATCTGCCTCTAAGAATAAGAAAACGAATAGGTTACACCATGCTGATGCCTCTTATAACTTATGGTTTGGAAGTCTATTCAGGGACTTCGTTGGGAAATGTTTCTAGGGTAGAAAAATGTTTTAATAGATTAATACGATATGTCTACCGCTTGGGAATCCATGAACATGTTTCTGAGTATGTTTATGACTTTTTGGGTTGTAATTTTAAGAATTTTATTAACACTTGGTTACTTTATCACTTTTACAAAACATTGAAATATACTTCTCCACAATATCTTGTTGATAGATTTATTTTTGCATATTCCTCAAGAACGCATTCATTAATCTGTCAGAGATATAGAACTGTCTTTATGCAAAGGTCCTATGTTGTACGGGTTGCACAACTATGGAATTCAATAATTCCTTATGACAGCAGAAATTTTTCACTTTCAAATGCCCAATTTAAAAGATTTATTTCATCCTTTGTTGACAACTATTAGCTTTTATCATTTAAATTTTAGTAACACTGTTTTGGAACCACTTAAACAAAATGTAAGACATGACATTTTACCAAAAATTCATATTCGTGATAGGAAAGGGTGGGTATAACTGATTATAATATGTACATGAATATAAAAACTATTTAATTATAATACACTTTATAATAATAAAATATATTTATACATATGTATATACATAACAATTACTGCCAGCATATTTATCTGTAATCAATTTACCTTAAAGGCTCAGTTAGTATTTACTTTCTGTTTCTGTTCTGTTCCGTACCGTTCTGTTACGAAATTGTAATAGTTACTTTTTCTGTAGCAACTTATCAGCCATTAATGACAAATTTATTAGTTTTGCACCGTCCATTGTTTTATTTCAATGACTTTAATGCACACAAATTTAAAGAAATTCAATTTTATGAATTCTTAAAATCAAAAAATTGTTTATTTCAATATAAACATGTATTTTTTATTATTTATTTTGCTGTCACTTACAATTACTTAACAAGTTTTTGATTTTAACAAACTGAACCGCAACAGAACAGAAAAACTAATCAATTTCTCAGGCTTTTTAATAACAAAAACAAATCAGCTGATTCGTAACAGAACATAAAGTAAAGACTAACTGAGCCTTTAGTGGCTTCAAGATTATTATATAAATAAATAAATGCGCTTGATTAAAGTATCATAAAGTTGGGTTTATGCCGAATTCGTGCTTGAAAAAAAACCAAAAAATAAATTTAAAAGAGGATATTTTATGATTGATTTACTAAGCCGTTTTACACCTTATAGAATAATACAACGCCGGCCCGATATCGTTTTTATTTTAAAAATATAAACTAAATGAGAAGCAAGAGTTAAATTTTACTTTTTAAACATGAAAATAATATATGTTTTTCTGTTGTTTCTACACAAAACAAGCTAATCGTTTATTTCCGAATTGTGTGGTGTTGTTGTATTATTCTACAACAAACTTTGAAAGGTTAAATGTGATTAAAACGCTTAATTTGTAATTTTACTCTCAGAGTGGCACTACCAACGAAAGGTTTAATATTTTTGTAATTGGTTTAAGAATTTTATACTTATTTTAAGAAATTCCGGGACTAATTTTCGAAAGTAATCCCATTTAGGATTTTTTTTTAGTATGTTTTAGTACTATTCGTTCTTGAATTTATGAGTACGACTCGTTCTAGAAGTAATTATTATAAAAAACTTAATTTATCCCGAGTTTTTTTCTTTCCTTGCATCATCTATTGTCGAGAAAAGCTTACGAGTCAAAATTGCTGGCCAAATTTACGAAATTTGTGTAAATTAATTCTCATACAATTTTTGACAGTTCATTGCGATTAAGCGAAATCGTGAAGACCCTAAATGAAATTGTTCAATATTTAGACGTTATTTTGCATTGAGTATGATGACAATTAAAATTTCTATTAAATTACTTATTTTCAAATCACGCAGTCGAACTTGGCCCACCCTGTACGATCAGACTTGTGTATCTAATATATAAAAGGGCAAACGATGAAAAGTAGAAAATATAAGCGTTTTAACACAAACTAACACACAGACACAAATTTTAAACGCAAAAAAAAAAACATTAAAAATATCAACCAATACACATGCACTTTAAAGCGCTCTTTACTAGTGTGTTTACGTGTGTCATTATAAAACGAACAAAAACCTCTAAATTTAATAATGGCACATCGAAAAAAGGAACTACAGCAGCAACACACACACATGTATATTGTTGCACTAGCACATATTATTAAATAAAAGGATGATATCTACATGTACTTTTAACTTGACTCGACTGGTGCACGTAATGTGTGCTGTGTGATTGTCGTACGCTCAAATACTCAGATAGCACATAAATAGTTGTATGTCGCATGCAATTTTTTACTTACTGTTTGTGTTATTGTATATTGAAGGGTTTTTTGTGATATTTTTCCGCTTCCCGGGAAAGCTTTAAACCTATTTTGGAAAAATGTTAAAGGTTTGGAAATTACTTAAGGGGGTGGACCAAAAAACTATTATAATAATTAACATACCCATTATAATACTAGAGTTGAAGAAACCTTTTTATCATATGGATAATGAAAGCTATCGAATATTGCGTTAGTCTGCAAAAGACCGTAACCAGTGGGGCCGTTCTCGAACAGTTGGAACACAGCAGAGCTATTAACGAGAATTCAGAGAAATCCAACCGTAAAACAGAAAACTAAGTCTCGTGAGATAAATAAAACGTAAGCATCCAAGAACCAAACGAAAAAGTCTATAAGCCAAAAAAAGATCAATAGACCGAGCGCTTAAGTCAGCATTTGCTCTTTTAGTTACTCCCCGTGTAATTATTATTTGAGAGATGTAATGCACTAGTCCAAAAAGACTTAGATCTGTCAAATGTCGTACGCTCAAAAGAAAAATTAATCCATTCGAACTTAAAACAATTTGAAGTGGTACTAATAGTACGGTGAGTAGGGATTTTCTTGAATCAGGTACAGAAAGATTGATTTAAGTACGGATTATCAATTGCGAAATACGAATTCGAATTCGTACTTGAAATGAACCAAAAGTGAAATTAGAAAGAAAATTTTATTATGATTGATTTTATTATAAAACACCAGCATTATTTCCGATATGGGGTTTACTTTAAAAACTTAACGTACATATGTAACTGAAAATATAAACTACATGAGAAGCAAGAGTTCTCAATTTTACGTTCTACACATAAAATTAATGTGTTTTCGTCTTCTTCTGTCGTTTTTGTTGTTTCTACACACAACAAGCAAATCGTTTTTTGCTACTCGTGTGGTGTTTTTGTAGTGTCGTGTGGTGTTGTTGTAGTGTCTGCAACAATCTTTAATGAATTAAATGGGATTAAAACGCTCACTTTGTAACTTTACTCTCAGAGTGGCACTACCAACGAAAACTTAATTTTTTTTTACTTGGCTTAAGAATTTATATTGTTTTAAGTACGTTTAAGGGCTTTTCGTACTTGAGTTTTTGAGTAAGACTGGTAATTTCTTTCTGTGTACTGGACTTGGTTTTCTGTAGCTTAAAAGAAGTGTGTGTTAGTTAAAAGATGTGATTTCTTCGATTTCACATATGGGACACAATATCTACATTGTCGAAAAAATTAATATTCGATACGGATATATGGGGTACAGTACAAACTTATGTACTGTTTTTAAATAGTTGAATTCTATCGCATATCGAATATGAACCAACAGCAACCTGAGGTAGTACCTTTCACCTTCAGATACACTTACAATATACATACGTCCAATTATATAACTTCCACCTCTCTTTCTTGTTTTCCAACGTGTTTAGAAAATGCACCTAAAGTACTACTTTTTCCCTGTCTTGTACCTTAAAAGTAGTTTAAATTTTTGCTTCCGTTATGTTAAAGAACATAGGTCTTAAGTTTGTGAGACTTTATTTAAAAAAAGGTTTTTACAAAAAGTACGAATTTGAAAGTACTTTTTTTGCTTTCTGCCTTCATGTTAAATAATATAGGTTTCAAGTTTACGCAAAATTATTAAAAAAAAAAACGTGTTTACATGAACCCAGCAAAAACTTTACTTACCAGGTAAGTTAGCAAATAATGTTGGAGAAAATAAACACTACTTATTTTTCGGCTGAAAAGCTACTTATTTTTGTTCGAGGTTCCATAGAATTCAGTACTTACAGTACACTTACTAGAAGTCAAAAAATATCTAGTTATTATTTAACTACTAGTAAGTTGAATTGTAAGTACTTACAATATACTTACCAGAAGCCAAAAAATCACTAGTTAATAGACCTAATTAGTAGTTATTAAGTGCGTTACCAGTAAGTAAATATTCAGTACTGAAAACAACACAAGTAATAAGTAGTTATTGAGCTGATTATTAGTAAGCAAATACTCAGTAGTGAAAATAATAGAAGTAATAAGTAGTTGCTGTGGTCATTACTAGTAAGTACTTATTAAAGTTTTCAAAATAATGGAAATTGTAATGACAACTACTTACCAGGTAACGTATGAAATAACTACCACCTATTAATAAAAATCAAAAAGTTTTTCCTGGGAAGTACTAAAAGTATGAGTTTTAATCCAGTTTCTCCGACCACATACCTAAAATAAAAGAGTTACGATCTTTCGCAGAGAAATTACATAAAGCATTCCAAGCTTCAGTTGTCTATGCAACCAAAAGGCTCGTGGTTACAAAAATTAGCAATAGGACTAATATTTACCCTGTTTTGTTCCTTAAAAGTTCTTTATATATTTGCTGGCTTCATGTTTAATAGTATAGGTTTCCAGTTAACGCGAAATTTTTAGAAAAAAACGTGTTAACAAAATGTACTAAAAGTACGAAGTACCCTGTTTCCCCGCTCAATTGTACTTTACCTTGAGATGTAACGTTAAGTCTTTACCACGTCGGTGTTCCAAAGAGCAAGGAGAACTAGGAAACGGCACGGGTGCTTAACCAAGTAAACTAACTTTTATTTTATGAAAACAAAATACTTGTCTTTTTTTAATCTTCTTTCTTGTACGCGAAAGATTTTTTTTTATTAATTCTTAAGTTCTTACAATTCTTATAGAAAAGCAAGCTCAAAAAATAAAGCCGTCTGTTCACTTTGGCGGTAAAACAACGATTTGACTCGAAAAGTTTCTAATAATACAGTAACAAATAAACCAATCGAAAATACATACAAATTCAAAAAACATCTCAAAATGTAATGCATAACAGGGCTGGAGGTCCATACCAAGCGTTTTCGCCTCTACGCAGTGCATACTAACCTTACTTGCGTTCTATGTTTCAAGTTACATGCAACGCTTTTTATGCAGCAGCAGCACAAGCAGTGTTGCCAATTTAGCCATTTAGTGGCTAGATTTAGCCATTTTTCACCCTGTTTAGCCATTAAAAAATGAGTTTAGCCATTAGCCATTTTTTTAGCCATTTTCCAACTTGTTTAGCCATAAAATTTTTTTTTCCGCTTTTATTTTAAAGTAATAATTTTTATTTTGTTATACAAATTTATAAAAGTAAAATAAACATATTTAACAATTAAAATGCCTTTAATTTAAATCAAAACTTTTACAAATGCTGAAAATCGCTAAAAAAAAAGAGGATAAAACATCTTTCAAAGTAAATGAACAGTATTCCAATATTAAATTTATAAAATGGATCAACACAAACATCAGTGTTTCTTTCTGGTTGCAAGTATTTCAATAAAGAGATGCAGGCGGCAACACAATTTTTTTAGAAATTTCAGAATTGACTATAAAGTTGCTCTCACTTCCATGGTCTAATGCTGAAGTAGAGAGGGTATTTAGCCAAGTAAACATCTTTAAAAGTAATTTAAGAAATAGGTTACATTTAGCAACCGTTTGTTCGATTTTATCAATTAGGTAAACATTTTAACCATAACAATAAAATATTTATACCAACACCACAACAGTGGTACCCTCATGCGTTTACCGATTGACTCAGAATTACTTTCTGAGTCGAATTAACGATGTTTGTCCGGCTGGCTGGCTATCTATGTAAACCTTGTGCGCAAAGTATAGATCGCAATTTTGGAGATTATTTGACAAAATTTGGTACATAGGCTCTAATGTGGTGTAGGGTATTGTATAGTCGGGGTTGACCGACAATACTTTTTAACTTGTTTTTAATTGTAGGTCTGGACTCAAAAGGTTGGGTAAATGTTGTCGTGATTATGGTTTACCTTCAAATCATTAAACACTAATAGGCACGAGTGCTTCCTATGAGATGAACAATAACGACATCAAATTGATCGATGATTTAATTTTTAATATCTATCAAAATTGTAATTTACGTCTAGTCTTATAAAACAAATTGATCTTAACTTACAATTTCATCGTAAGCAACTTTAAGTGAATTATTTCTGTGTTGTTATTGAATTTTAATATGTTTTTATTTAAAAAAACTTTTAGCCATTTTTTAGCCCATTTTTAGCCATTTTTTAGCCATTTTTCCCCGTAAATTTAGCCATTTTTGGTCACCAAGTTTTGGCAACACTGAGCACAAGTAAAAATAAAATTTTATTTGTCAAAGTCAGCTGATTTGTTTAAACGCTGCTTGTTGCGCTTACAAAAGTATAAAGTAAACCTATTTTTCGCCTCAAGGCATCTACGCTTTTGTGCATGTAACTTACTACGTATAACTACACAGATTCTCCTTTTTTGACAGCTGCGAAAAAGCGAGTACCGCGATGTGTGGACCTCCAGCTTTACAGTGGCGCCTTAATTTGTTAGTTCCAATCAACCAAGATTTACCCAGGGATGGAAAAATCGCCGCCTTTAGTTAAGGCGCAAACACCAATTTAAAAAAAATATAAAAAAAAATGCTTAAGGTTTGAAAGTTAAATTAAAAAACATTAATTGACAACAAATGTTTTGGTAATTTCGTAAGAAAATGCGAATTGTTCAATAAAAGTTTGAAATTTGTTTAGCAAATGACGTGGATTGATGAAAATATTCTTTGTAGGTCAACATATTTTTAAAGTTATTTTAATATAAATCTTTTTCGAATAATTTAATAAAACGTAAATTTAATTTACGGAATCCGATACCGATGTATATATAACCGATTTCATATAAAATTTTCTACCGAATGGAGTGCCGTAATTTGCCTCATTATCGAATATCTTCAGAGATTTTGAAAATGATTTTGTGTTTGTTATTAAGTAGGCTAGGAACTACGCTGAACAAAAATTAATAACTGTGCAACTTTGAATTTCATTTGTGAACGAACTATTTCACTGATCATCTAACTGTTACTTTCCTTTTTTGCAGTAAGCTCAACATTTTTATCATGGTAAAGTACGCGAACGAACAACGTATGATATTTGGGCTCTGGCGAATATGCACCACGATGATGAATTTCATCGCAAAATTATTTTCAGTGACGGAGCTCATCTTTGGCTCAATGGGTTCGTATTAGCAAAATATGCGTTATTGGTTTGGTGAAAATCCACATGTGCTGCATGAATCACTACTTCATCCACATAAAAATAATTGTTTGGTGCGGTTTACATGCCGGCGGCGTCATTAGGCCATATTTTTTCGGTGGTTTCAACAGGACGGTGCCACACAGCCCGCGCTAAAAAAATTTGTTCAGTCCTTATTGGCACTTCTGTTGCAAAGAAAATGTTAGTAAAATAATTTTTGCCTGAATATGTATTTAGCTCTAGTATAATTTTCCTTATTTTTTCATTTTCACTTAAAAACAAAAATTCCCGAGAATCCTAAAATCAATTGCATTTCGGGAAAAAGAACTCTAGTGTACGTATGTACATATGTACTTGTGAAATCATAAACCACAGAAAAAAAGGAATGAAATTTACTACTACATCAGCAGTAGCAGTTCAACCTGTAAAAAGTTAGAGCAACTATTACCTTGCAACGTGTAGAAATTGAGAAGTACTTTAAGAACAAAAATTTGCTTATTGGTCACAGTAGCAATAGATTTTTATAATTCACAGCAGAAGCACGTGAAACCATTTGTTCGGGAGGATAAAGGGAGACATTTGACTCAAAGAAGTATGTAACAAGCCATATTGTGAAAGGGGCTAAACATTAAATTTATCACAATTCAATTTCGTTTAGCTTCTCAAACTTTACGTTTTCTAATTTTTTTACTTTTTCCTACAAAACAAAAAAATATCTTTTTTTTTCGCTTAAATCAAAGTTTCCTACGATCAAAATAAAAATTCTCCAAAATTAAGAAAAAAAATTCAACAGGTGTTAAGACGCAAAGTATAATAAATAGAAATGGACTCACAAGCCTTGCTAAGAACCGGTTAATATCAGTTATTTTTTTAAGCCCAGACAAGTTTAAAATATAAAATTCCATTTTTAGCTTGACAGTTTGGGTTAATCGCTTCAACTTATATTCCCAAGTAACCTAATATTAGGCTGACAAAATAAACCTGAAAATATGCTTTTCAACACTACCCAGCAAAAACTTGGTAATGACTGCCAATTACTGAACAACTTACTTTTCAATGCCTACTTCATACCATCTGCATTACAAAGAAGTAGTTTAGTAATGGCTGGCATATAATCTGATACATAAGTACTTGTTTATGAGTTGAAAACCGAAATTTATAATTAATTCATAATAAAATTCATCTAAGGTTTTATTTATTCAAATATAATACAAACTTATTTTAGTTGTACTAAATTGAAACAATTTGTAATAAATTTGAATATAAAAAATTTAAATACCTAATTGATTTTGATATATGTTTTAATATTAAAAACTTGATTAAAAACTTGGTATTGTGGTCTCAACCAAACGATATTAAACCGATATCGTCTAGGTGATATAAAGTATAACATATGATATCGATATTGTATCATAAACTTAATGACTTACTTAACTCCCTATTTGTAAGCGAAGGTGGTAAGTACTTGCCTCCAATGACATCACCGTGTTAAAATAATAAGTTAAAATGCATTACTTTTGCTGGGTATTTCAAAATTTCAGACGGTACATTTTATGAATGGCAAGTTACTGTCATTTTTTGAATTAAGACTTGCTCGTGGATCTTGTCTAGGTTAATTCAAATATTTTTTAAATCACTTAGGCTCTCATTGTGTAAAACGCAACGCAACGTCAAAAATTTTATCGAAAGCAGAAACAAAGTCAAGAATATTTTATAGTTTTGTGTATTTTAACATGAGCTCGCATTTGTGCAGTATCAGAAAAATTACAGTTGCCGTTTTATCAAATTAAATTGTTGAATTTTAGCAAGAAAAATTTGGGTAAATTATCGAAAAACAAATTTATAAAAGTAATAGTTCAGCTAGTAATTTTAATCAGAAGGAATTCTTCGAACTAAGTTAATCCAAGTAATTTAAAAGTTCCAAAACTATTTCGTCAACTATTGAAATGAAAGTTTGGTTTCTGGTAATTTTTCTAAATGGAATTGCTACGAATCTGCTTTTGTTTCTGAAATCTTGGAATTTGATTAAAGTGATATCGAACTAAAGTAACATTCACAAACATTTAAGCACAAAATAACTTATTGATAACTGTTAGCTGCACAGAAAAAAATTTCTCAAGAAAATTTTTAACAAGACAGTTTGTTAAAAATAAAATTTTAGGTCAACAAACTTTTTGTTTGATTCAAAGAAAAAATTTATCAAATATACACTTTGCAAAATAGCACTCAATAAAACATATTAAATAATGAAATAATTAAATATTTCTTCATATTCAATAAAAAAAAATATTTGAATCAAAGTAAAGACCGTATTTTAACAAATCTTGTCCATTTTTAAATAGCTCATAATTCTCATTTGTTTTACAGTTTTATTTGAATAATATATTTAGTTTTGCAAAGTCTTTGGAAAAGGTTTCCTGATGATCTGTAGCTCGTTTCTGTATTTCTCGCATCGTAAAATTTCTTACATTAAGTGTGAAACAAAAAATTCCATCGTTTCTCGATTTATGAGATAAAAGTGTTTCTGTATTTGAATGCGAAAACAAACACAACAAATTCTGTTTATACTGGAATTTACGTTTTCTAATTTTTTTACTTTTTCCTACAAAACAAAAAAATATCTTTTTTTTTCGCTTAAATCAAAGTTTCCTACGATCAAAATAAAAATTCTCCAAAATTAAGAAAAAAAATTCAACAGGTGTTAAGACGCAAAGTATAATAAATAGAAATGGACTCACAAGCCTTGCTAAGAACCGGTTAATATCAGTTATTTTTTTAAGCCCAGACAAGTTTAAAATATAAAATTCCATTTTTAGCTTGACAGTTTGGGTTAATCGCTTCAACTTATATTCCCAAGTAACCTAATATTAGGCTGACAAAATAAACCTGAAAATATGCTTTTCAACACTACCCAGCAAAAACTTGGTAATGACTGCCAATTACTGAACAACTTACTTTTCAATGCCTACTTCATACCATCTGCATTACAAAGAAGTAGTTTAGTAATGGCTGGCATATAATCTGATACATAAGTACTTGTTTATGAGTTGAAAACCGAAATTTATAATTAATTCATAATAAAATTCATCTAAGGTTTTATTTATTCAAATATAATACAAACTTATTTTAGTTGTACTAAATTGAAACAATTTGTAATAAATTTGAATATAAAAAATTTAAATACCTAATTGATTTTGATATATGTTTTAATATTAAAAACTTGATTAAAAACTTGGTATTGTGGTCTCAACCAAACGATATTAAACCGATATCGTCTAGGTGATATAAAGTATAACATATGATATCGATATTGTATCATAAACTTAATGACTTACTTAACTCCCTATTTGTAAGCGAAGGTGGTAAGTACTTGCCTCCAATGACATCACCGTGTTAAAATAATAAGTTAAAATGCATTACTTTTGCTGGGTATTTCAAAATTTCAGACGGTACATTTTATGAATGGCAAGTTACTGTCATTTTTTGAATTAAGACTTGCTCGTGGATCTTGTCTAGGTTAATTCAAATATTTTTTAAATCACTTAGGCTCTCATTGTGTAAAACGCAACGCAACGTCAAAAATTTTATCGAAAGCAGAAACAAAGTCAAGAATATTTTATAGTTTTGTGTATTTTAACATGAGCTCGCATTTGTGCAGTATCAGAAAAATTACAGTTGCCGTTTTATCAAATTAAATTGTTGAATTTTAGCAAGAAAAATTTGGGTAAATTATCGAAAAACAAATTTATAAAAGTAATAGTTCAGCTAGTAATTTTAATCAGAAGGAATTCTTCGAACTAAGTTAATCCAAGTAATTTAAAAGTTCCAAAACTATTTCGTCAACTATTGAAATGAAAGTTTGGTTTCTGGTAATTTTTCTAAATGGAATTGCTACGAATCTGCTTTTGTTTCTGAAATCTTGGAATTTGATTAAAGTGATATCGAACTAAAGTAACATTCACAAACATTTAAGCACAAAATAACTTATTGATAACTGTTAGCTGCACAGAAAAAAATTTCTCAAGAAAATTTTTAACAAGACAGTTTGTTAAAAATAAAATTTTAGGTCAACAAACTTTTTGTTTGATTCAAAGAAAAAATTTATCAAATATACACTTTGCAAAATAGCACTCAATAAAACATATTAAATAATGAAATAATTAAATATTTCTTCATATTCAATAAAAAAAAATATTTGAATCAAAGTAAAGACCGTATTTTAACAAATCTTGTCCATTTTTAAATAGCTCATAATTCTCATTTGTTTTACAGTTTTATTTGAATAATATATTTAGTTTTGCAAAGTCTTTGGAAAAGGTTTCCTGATGATCTGTAGCTCGTTTCTGTATTTCTCGCATCGTAAAATTTCTTACATTAAGTGTGAAACAAAAAATTCCATCGTTTCTCGATTTATGAGATAAAAGTGTTTCTGTATTTGAATGCGAAAACAGACACAACAAATTCTGTTTATACTGGAATATTTCCAGTACTTAAGTGTCAAATAAAAGCGAAACGTCAACAAAAGAAATAAATATAATAAAAACAGGGCTGCCAGATTTGACGAGTTATCGTCATCTTGGCGATTTTTTGTTCCGATATTAACAAAGTGACGTTTTGATGATTTTTTCTAAAAAAGTGACGAAAGCAAAAACAAAACCAAAAATATTTTATAATTTTGTTGTTACTTTCTATAGAAATTCATCTTGAATTTTTAAATTTCAAACACTTCTATTTTGTGGCGTTGAAAATTGAAAAAAAAAAATAATATGAATGTCTGTAGAAAGCAACAACTAATTTATAAAATATTTTTGATTTTATTTTTGCTTTTAATGAAATTGTTGGCGTTGCGTTTTACACTATAAGCCCCTTATGACCGTAATTTCTACAAACATGTATCTAGCTGTGTATAGGTATCTATGGTTTTCATAATTTTAAAACGTATTTCTAACCTACGAGTTAAAGTGTAATGTATTTTACCCCATCGATTTTCGGTAGTTAATTCACGTAGGCAAAATTAACGTTGAAGTTACCACAATAGTGATACCGGATAGGTAAAGATAACTGTTAGGTATAAACACCACTAGATATCTATTTGTAGAAATTTCGGGCATTAGTCTTCGAAATAAGATAATTGTAAATATTTTTATATGTTTGTTTATTAGAAAAAAAGATATCTTCAGAAACAAGGCTGCTTAAATTTTTATATTTATCCCTATTGTGAAAATTGTCCTCGAAATTGTTTGTTTCTTCCCTAAAAAATGTATCGGCAAAAGCAAAATTTCGAGGGAAAGTAATGGACCGACTTGGCTTATTTTGAACATTTAATACTTCTTATATACATATACAAAATATGATTGATATTTAATATTCTTATCTTATATGTACACTTTTGTGCCAAAACCATTATTCCGGCAAGAAAGAAATTTGTTTGTCTCCCAGTAAAAACTTTTTCAAAATGGATAGCTTCTTTCACTCGTTATTAAGTAGCGTTCTTCCATAAGAACTTCGATAACTACTTTTTTCTGGATGTATTAAGATAAAAAAAAATGACTTACTTTCGAATTTGTTCTTTTTGGCACAACCCTTGTAAAATTCATTAGTTTTTCAGTAGAATTGTATGTAGTGCTTTTATGTGTTTTTCTGATTACTTAACATATTATTTTGTAGGCGAAGATTTTACTGGGTCTTTAACCCGTTTATTTTTGAACCGATTTTTTTAATTTTAACTACAAGGTATTCTACTAAGTCTATTTCAGGTAAAAAAGAAAAAGATTATAGGAATAGGTAAATTAAAGATTTATATCTCAATTATTAAATAATAATTATTAAATACCCATGAACTTTAACTAAGTTTTTGTTTGATTATTTTTTAATAAAAGTCGAAACAAATTTGTTTAAAATTGATTTTAAATTGCACGATTTTTAAAACAAAAAAGACGATCTTTTTATTTTTTTCTCAGGAAATTGACGATTTTGACACAAATTTATCTGGCAGCACTTATTAAAACCAAAACAAGAAAAGGCTAACAAAAATTTAAACTAACAAAATATAACAATTGTTTTTTGTTTATTTTCATCATATAAATTATGCATTTATCATTTATATTCCTTCTATTTTTTTATTTATTTAAAAAAAATAGTATATAAACATATTTTAAATTCAAAATATCTACATTTTGTTTTTCTCGCCACCAATTTCAAATGTGACTTATTTTGACAGTTCTTGAAAGAAATTTTTCGCAAAATATTGTTATAGAAACACTTTTTCTCGCATCCTTCCAATAATTCTGGAAAATTATTTAAATGACAGATAATTCTCGCAAAAAAAAGATACAGAAACTCTTGTGTGAGAAAAACCATTTTTTGTTTTATTTCACACTATTTTTGTTGCAATTCACACAGTAAAAAAAGTTGTTGCCCAAAATAATTTTTTTCAACAAAATGTTTACTTGATTTGTTAAAATTAATTGTTGAAAATGTTGAATAAATCAAACAAAATGTTAATCGAATCTTTATATTTTTATTTATTAATGATGACGTCATAAATTTTAAATTTTTATATTTTTATAAAAAACACTAACATTTATTATGCGGGGGATAAGTTAGTTCCTATGCGCATTTCACTGGTTGCTTAGGCCAGATCATCAGGAAACCTTTTCCAAAGACTGGCAAAACTAAATATATTATTCAAATAAAACTGTAAAACAAATGAGAATTATGAGCTATTTAAAAATGGACCACAGTTGTTAAAATACTGTCTTTATTTTGATTCAAATATTTTTTTTTATTGAATATGAAGAAATATTTAATTATTTCATTATTAAATATGTTTTATTGAGTGCTATTTTGCAAAGTGTAAATTTGATACATTATTTCTTTGAATCAAACAAAAAATTTGTTGACCTAAAATTTTATTTTTAACAAACTGTGTTGTTAAAAATTTTCTTGAGATATTTTTTTCTGTGCACCTTTCAAAAATAATGCCTTTGTTTACTGTACAAACTTATAATACCGCCTACTTTTTATAATACAATATGATGATTTGTCTGTCTGTGTATGGGTTACCCTGCATCGTAACCACAAAATGAGATGTAGATAGTAGTTTATTTTGTGTGCTGCTCAACAACAAAAACAAGAGCAACTACTAGAACCTACTATTATGCTACTACAAAAACATCATTACGATTTTTACACATATACAAAAACAACAACAATTGCAACATCACAAATACTCTCGCATACAAGTAGAACAAAAAGTTATTTGTAAAATTTGGTTACAACTCTCCCAAAAACTTTGTGTGAAACGTAAAATTGTTTATATGTGTGAATTTGTTATGTGCGTGTGTATGTGCGCTGCAGTGTATTGGTGTTCGTGTAGGTAAATTTGCAAATTATTCAATGGTCGAGTTTTACATTTTTCTGGTGTTGTTGTTAATAATACAGAGAACAAAACTAAAATAAATAAAAAATACACAGCTGCTAACATAAACTTACATACTGACAGTGAAGCGATTAAAAGCTTTAAGCGTGAGTATTTTGAATACTTTAAAAGAATATTTAAACATAAACTCAATTAAAATAGAAAATTTTTAAAAGAAAATGACAATAAATTAAAAAAAAAGTATAAAATTGTGTGAATGAGTTAATTCCTTTAAATGTCTGCCTTGTGCTTCCAAGTGGTTACTGTCTAGCTATCTACACACAAACATGAAACCATTTTCATTTAAGGAAAAACTAGATTATTGGGTTGCTTTTTCTTTATTTCTTAATTTTTTACTGGTGAGTGAAGATTTTTATTTTTTTGCGAAACATAAAAAGTGTACGAAAATTTTTAAAACAACACGATTGTAAAATTTAACTTTTATGTTTATTTTTTAAAACATTTTAAGGAAGTGAAAATTAGTAAAAATTATACTAAATGTTTTTGCCTTTTGTTTTCTTTCACAAGTTATAAAAAGAAGTAATGAAAGCAAATTTTATTACACGTAATTTTTTGCATTTAAAGAAATAGAAAATAGTTGGAAAAATAAGGAATCTTTTTAAACATTGACAACAATTTAAATAAATTCTATCAGTACATTTTGCTAGTAACCTTAAGCAAAGTTCGGCCAGCTGGCGGATGACCCTGCGGGCAGTTGGCTTCAAAAAATCTACATTTGCAGTGGAGATTAGATAGGTCCAGCGTTTAAGCGAGGGGCAAATACATAGTCCAATATGTTTTCAAATTCAAGTATGTTTAAAAATTGTGTTGCGTTTACTGAACCTAAACTTCATGAATAGCACTTACATCTTGGCGGTTTAGGTCCTAACTGTTACCTGTTCGTCTGTTGTTATGCAACAGAAATTGTTGCAATGGAGGATATTAAAGAGTTTAAATCCTGTTAGTCATGTGCTACAATTGTAATTTGTTCCGAGTGCGTCCTTTTGATGTGTCACTCCTGTATTGCAGTACACAGAAAAAATTATTTTTCCAATTCAAACAAAAAATTTGTAGAATCAAAACATTTTTTGTCTGAAATCGGTCCTACGAACAAATTTGCAAATTCAAACAATTAATTTGCATTTCGTTTATTGAAAAAAAACACTGATTTTTTCAAACAAATAATTTAACTGAATCAAACAAATAGTTTACTGAAAATCATATAAATTTCAAACAAATAATTTTGCTGAATCAAACAAAAAAGTTTTTGCACAAGCAATGACGCGCACACAAGCAAGCACTGTAGAAGTAGAAGAATGCAGAGCAGAGCGGCGCCGGCTGGCTTTGAGACACATTTTTTTGTTGGAATAATTTTTGCACCAATTCTTGTTTGTTCACACAATGTTTTTCTTCTTCACTCACTGTTCTGTATCCTTTCCTTGGCAGCAGACCGACTCGACATGTTTTTCGTCATCAGTTTATTTCTTTTATTTGATGTAGGTATTTAACTAAACATTTTTAAAAAATTGAATACGGGATTTTGTTTTTCATTCTTTTTTACCAACTTTGAAACCAACAACAAAATTTATTTTGTTTCTTCTAATGTTGTTGTTGTTTAAAAAGAGTGAAACGTTTTTTACCTATTATTGTTTTTGTTGTTTTTTACTACAAACCTCGCCACTCTATTTTATCATCTTTCTTATAGTTGTACCTTTTCAAAGCGTCCAAAAATAGACTGTATGTGTTTTTTTTTTGTTGTTCTTATATTTCACATAAAGAAGTGTTGCTTACGGTCAAATAAAAAAATGCAAAAACACGACAACAATAAAGAGCGTTAAATATTATATACAAAATTTTGAAAACTAGAAGCCAATAACGCGTTTATTATATTTTTGAATAGTTGTCAACATTTCTGTTGGCTAAAATAAAAATCAAACAAAAATATTAATTGAATCAGTAAAAAAATTTGTAGAAATTAAAAAAAATTTCAAACAAGCGTTTGTTTGAAAATAATTCAGCAATAATTTTTTCTGTGTAGCTTAAATCATAGTCTGAGTTATGACGACGTTTCAGCAAATAAGCGATATCACTTTTTAAGCCCTCCACAACTAGTTGTGAGGAGGGTATACATAATTGGTCATTCCCTATGAAACTTTTGTAATATTTATCTAAATAAAATGTTGATAATCATCGCCTTTTATTGTTTATTATTATAAAAAAAGTCTATGTTTTTATAGCATTTTCTCAGCTGTTTTACTTGAGGAAATTGGACTGGAAACTGGAAAATTTCATATTTTCTTTTTAAGCTACTTCTAAGACATTTTTATATAATTATTTTACATGCAAAAAATATGTTATGTTTGCACTATTTCTTCAAAAACTCTTCATTACAATCAATTGTTAATTGAGTATTAAGTTTTTTGATAAGGAAATTTGAAGATATTTATGGGAAAATACATGGTGATAATAATACAAAAAAACGTATGGAAAAATCTTCAGTTTACTTTTCTTTTTAAGCTAATAAGACCTAATGAAGTTGATGTAAATAAAAACAAATTTAATTTAAAAAAATCATACGTTCGCGAACGTTACTTAGGCCAATTAAACAAAAAAGGAGAACTACATTAATACACTTTTAAAATAAATTAATCACTTTTGAATACAGTAGAATCTCACAAATTCGAACCGTCACAAATTCGAACCATCCAGAAATTAAAACCGGCCATTTCAATGTACTGGACGCTCTGAAATTAGAACATGTGGTTCTAATTTCTGGAAGTGTGTTTTTTTTTTTTTGTTTTTATTTCTACTAGGAAATTTGTTTTTATGATTTTAAACTTAATAGGCGAAAACCCAAATTAAGCGCTCTGAAATTAGAACAGGTGGTTCTAATTTGTGGAATTATTTTTTATTTTATGTATTTTTACTACAAGTTATTTTTTTCGCTCATTAAAGTAAAAATAAGACGGGGAATCGCGGATTTATTAGGGCTGTGTACAATTCGGTCATATGCGTATGAAATTTGATATGCTTGTACAAATTTGGGTCAGTTATTAACTGAAGGTTAAAGTGAAGTGGTCATGCGTGTGAAAGATAAAAAAAATGACAACAAACGTAAAAAAATACCTTATCTATAGGTACTAAGGTTAAAATTTTAAAAAGACTTAATGAAGGCGTGAGATGAAATCGTTTGGATAAATAAATCAAAAAAAACAAACAAGTTCACTGATTTTATGTTTAAGACCAATTAAATACCTAATTATTAAAAACTTTTTAACAGTTTTTCTATGAATTTATTATGTTCAATTAATTAAATGTTATTAAATAAAAACTGTTTTGAGTTTAAATAAAACTTACACAACTATTCATTATCTATCACTATTTCATAATAATTTTATCATTTTCTGTAAAAAAATGTCTAGAAATTCGAACTTTTCAGAAGTTCGAAATGCCCGGTGCACAAAGTAGTTCTAATTTGTGAGATTCTACTGTATTCCGTTCCATTTTGCAGATTTTAACATTTCACTTCTGTCAGCCAAAGTTGACCTCTATTTTGCATACGTTCGTGACCACATGTTTATAACTATCATTATGAAAACTTAAACTCGATGAAATCCATCTTTTGCACTGAACATAGAGCTACCCAAATGCTATCGAATCGCAAAAAAAAGCTGGGAAAAGTTTTGTTTTCTGTATTATTTGTACATTAAAAGCGTACGAACGTATTTCGTAGCCCCAGGAAATGCACAAATGCGAATCCGTCAGCACCTAATTAAATAAAAGATGTTATTCAAACACTTAAACTGTGAAAAAATAATATGAAGATTGTCATGGTTTTCTAAAAAGATCCGAACAAAAAGAGCAAAAGCTCAAAATGTAGCTTGATAATTTGTTAACAACACTAGATTATTCTTACTTTACTTACTTAAAAGTTTACAACCAACAAGTGTTAATATTTCGTTTCAAAATGTCATATTAAAATGAGAGCTAGGCACTCTTTCTTTAACATAATTTTACGTAAAATTGCAAAACAACAAACAAAACATAGGAAATGGTATTTTTTTCTGCAAACTATGTGTTTTTGTGTATTCTACTGAATTTTTAAAAAATGTGGACCTAGCTCATTTTCGACTGAAGGTAACGAATATATATCGTTCGTATTGGCTCCTTAAGTAATTCTAATTCTATTTAGCCATGTCCGTCGGTCTGACTGTCCGTCAAACAAACCGTCAGTTGAAAACACGCTCACTACCGATAGCCAAAAAGAAAAATGTTTGGACCAAATTGTTTCTCATAGGCAAATTGGAATTAAAATCTAGCACAATAGATTCAGTACATAAAAAATTATAGAACCAAATGTGAAACAACAACCCACAAAAATTATATTTCTGTAAAAAAAATTCGTTAATCAATTTTGAATAAATTAGTTTTATATGACTAGAAATCATACAACTAAATTTTGTTAAAAGGGGTTCATAATGTACCACAGGATTCATATAAATATAAAAAATATAAAGCTTTCTACTAAAATTTATGTCATACTTTAAAAAGACTAGAAATCACACCACTTAATTTCGTGATGATATTGAAAATATTTTAGTACGCCTAGTACCGTAACAAATAATTCTGTTGTGGTAGAATTTGGGATACGCGACCAATTTTCGTGGCGATCGCTCAACCATCATAAAAAGCCAATTTTTGAAAACGTTCTTTCGAAATATGCCTAAAACCGCAACAAATTTAAATACTATGAGGTCAGACGTTTTAAATTTTTCCAAAGCTTATAGATTCGATATAAATCCCAGTTCAGAAATAATTTTAAACTCGTTGTAGGGTATCGAAGATTCAGTACAGCCGACAATAGCACTTTTACATGGTTTATTATGACTTTTTTAACTTGTTAAACTTTCTACACGTTACAAATTTAAAGACGTGCTATTTTCATAAGCCAAAACTGTAAATTAAAATCCAGTCCAAATAATACAGTGAGCATTTGCGCAAAATCAGTGAGAGTGGGGATCAAAGATGCCCCAAAAACAGTAACTTTGAATTACAAGCTGGTTGTGAATGATGTTCTCCTGCTCAAACATTAACTTTCACTTTGATTAAACGTTTAATTCACTTGATTAAATTTTTAATTAAAACTGATTTTATTTTCGATTAATGCTTTAATTGGTGAAAAATTTTGGAGAATTTTTTCTGTGTATCCTGGCTAAGAGATTTTGTTTTTAATTTTAAAAAAAATATGGTTGAAGTCTACTGATTCATATAGACATGCTTAACCAGCAACAAATTCAAAACCCATTTAAAATAAGTTTGAGAGAATAATAAATATATTAAATTCCTTTAATTTTTTTAAACCAAAAGTTTTTTGGCTATAGCAAACATTATTTAACAGTTTTTAAATTACATTAATTACATTTAAGTTTGATCAATTTACTTGTCACCCTTTTTAAGGATTTTTTCATCAAATATTTGTTAGGTCTGAACATACATACATTAAGTCATATCTATTTTGTATTTTGTTGGTTTCTTAACTTCGCAAATTGTTTGGTTTTTATTCAAATTAACTTTTTATTACAAACACTTATTTGATTTTTGTATTTTTATGTATTCAAATTAAAACCGGATAACCGGTTATTTTTAAAATGCTTAACTGAAAACCGGTTTTTAAAATAGCAGCTATTCGGAATATTCGAAAACCGGTTTTTGAAAAAAGTTGAATAATCGATCTCCCTAATTGTCACCAGCAACCATATAATAAAAATAACTGCTCCAGTAGGAACCCACAACCATATTTTGGTTGCCTAAAAACATGTTATGATTAAATATGACAATATATTGATTGCCACTTTTATTGTTTGAAGTTGAGTTAACAATATCATTTTTCTCTTTTCGAAGAGCAACATGCTATGGTTGAAAAAAACCATACTTTTATAAGTGTTTAACATATAAACATGTTTGGAGGCAACCATAATAAGGTCTTTGATTCTAATTTAACTATAATAATAAAGTTTCCGGTGACAATAATATCGTTAAATTGACCGTAATATGTCACAATATTTTCGTTTAAAATAGATTTGTGTTTTTGTTATTCGGCGATATCTTATATATATATATATATATAAATATGGGAACAATTTTTTTTTCGGGAAATCACACTGTGAAATTTCATGAAGATCGGTCCATAATTTACCCTAGGCTCCATATAAACCCTACTCACGGAAAACAGTTTAGTAAGCCTAAAAACGTAATTAATAATGCTATCATAATAGCATTTGTCGGTCAATAATTTAATATAGGTCTAAGCTGCAACCAATTTTAATGCTGGGGTCTAATCACCGCATACGATATCGAGCAAAATTGATCGAAATTATTTATTTTGGTATCATGAAAATCGATATCGAATGCAATGTATTGAATTTGAAATAATAGCATTCGATATCGAGTAACTCGACATTACATTTATCGAGTTTTCATTCGATACGTCAGTGTCTATCGTATGCAAAAAAAATCGATAGTTTATTCGATACGATAGTATCGTATGCGGTGATTAGACCCCTGATGTCTGTTTTAATAAAGATAAATTAATAATAAATAGACATCATATAGATATCACTCCTGAAATATTCAAATTGTCAGTGGAGGGTATCAAAGATTCGGCACAGCCGAATATAACACTCTAACTTGTTTACTTTAATAACATTTCATGAAAATCTTATAAATTTAACGGGGATATGCACAATATTTTTTTTCTAAATTTTTGTTTTGGAATTAAAGTGCTTAAAAATGTATCTTGCAGACACACGTACAAAGATGGGTGAATAGTGCATTTTGCCGATCTCTTTAAATTTGTTCTCTCGAAAGTAAATGTCAAGTGGTCGAATTTCGGCCACCGGGCGATCCTAGTTTTTATAAATCACTACTCGATATCGTTATCACAAATTTGTTTATGTTTTTCGTATATTGTAAAAAGTTTAATGACATACTTTTTGTTTGCAGAGAAATAAATACAATGACGATGATGACTTTAAGGACCTTTCTGTTTGATAGCTAAATAATGTATTCCTTATACTCTTTGTAAAAAGTTTAATGACATACTTTTTGTTTGCAGAGAAATAAATACAATGACGATGATGACTTTAAGGACCTTTCTGTTTGATAGCTAAATAATGTATTCCTTATTAAAAATTAGGGATAATTTTCAAAGCATTGCACAAATTGTAGTAAATTTTGTGTCTCATTTTTCTTTAAGACAACATTGTTTCTACTTAGACCCTTTTATATATTGTTTACTTGCTATCAGTTCCCACCAATTATGAGAAGAACCTTCGCTTGCTAAATTTCTAAGATCATTTAACAAAACAAAAGCATCATAAGTAAAGAAAAAAACTATTAAAAGGCAACTTTTAAACCATGGGAGCATAAAAATACACTTAAATAAAAAATTTGAAATATGTATGTGATAAAAAATATTGCACCAAAAATACGCAAAAAAAAAACAACAACGTCTAACAATAAGAGCAACAGGAAAAACTATAACCGCAGCAACAACAACAGAACTAACACAAGCTCTATCAACACTTATTGTTTAGTTAAAGAGTTACTTAAGACAAACAATAAAGGAACAATACCGATATTGTTGTTGTTGCTACTGACACCAACAAAACAACTTACAAACTGCTTCTATTGTTGCCGCATGTTGTAGTTATTTTTATGTATGTTGCTGCAAGACTGTAAAAGTAGCTGATAAAATAAACCACTGGCAGCAACAACAACAAACATTAACTAGTTTTTTTTCTGCTTTTGTTGTTTGTTGGAGGAGATTTTTTTATTCCATTCGGTTTCTTTTTTGTTCTCCCTGACCACTTCCCTTTGCAAACAAAGTTGTTTTAGCTAAAAAGGCGTTTTTATGTTTTAACCATATATGAAGTTGTTACGCTGCATCTGGATGGAGTGGCAGTCAAGATAAAATAAATACAAAATCTAAAGGGAGCACAAAAAGTACCAGCAGCAGCAGCTCCAGCGTATGGGAAGGCACAGTTTACTCGTCTAGGGCCAAACAACACTAAAGTTACAAAATGTTCCTTTTTGGTTTTCATTTCTTCTTCCTTTTCCAAGGAAATACCAAATCAACCAAGAGAGCACACAACTGAAATGTTGCCTGGAATACTAGCAAATCATTTAATGTAAATGGCAGCAAAAAAAAAACCAGCGAATTTTAGGAAACTTAAATTGTTGCTTAAATTGAGAGAGATAAAAAGTATTTAAGCCAGGAACAAAATTTTAATAGCGCAAGTACTCGTATGTTAAGAGATAACGTTGTTTTTAACTTACTTTTGCTTGTACTGCGGATTCCTTTTCGGGCAGGAAATACAGTGAAATGATTTATGGAAAAAATTCATTAAAGATAAAGTGTTAAATAAAGATAGAGATAAATGGTAAATTTAGTTGAGGTGGGTTAAAAGAAAATTCCTTAGACTTAAGGCCTTATTTATAAAAAATATTTAAGGCTAATAAAGGTTTCAATAAAAATTCGTTTAATAAACCTTTTATAAAACTAAAATATTTTTTATGAATAAGAGGGTTAATATTTAAAAAAAAAATTTAAAAATTTATTCAGACTTATTTAGCTCGAGATTTTAAACACAAAGTGAAGGATCTTTTATTAAGTAAAACTTTTAAATACCAAACGCAATTTAAAATAGCCTTAGCAATTCACTAACTGATAAACACTCGAAATCACCCGATTCCACTACAAATATCCCAATAAAGCCCTCCAATCAAAAACCAAATGATGGAAAGAATTGCAAATGGAACTTTGGACTTGAGAAGGAAACACAGTTGCATTGAATTAAATGTTGTTATTTTATAAGAATTATTTGTAGATCAAGCCCTGGTGAAATAGTACAGGTTTCAGCACTACGACAACAAATACAACATTACAACAAAAATGAAAAATAAGTCTCCGTATACGTCAAAAATTATTTTAAACTTAAATCAAATTTTGCCGCCGAACGCGATAAAATAAATAAATTTTTAGCCAATTTTTATTTCACAATGGCTACTATCTTATTTAATTTGACTTGAAAAAAATAAAAAACTTTAATGCAATACAATAATTAGAGTACAAAACGTGGACTTTTTGTAAACATAAACAAAACTTTGACATAAGACTAGACAAGCAATACTAGAGCAAAAAATCGTCATCTGGCGTAGTAATGCCACCTGTTTATTTCATCATGGGTCAAACATTTTGACTTTCTCAGAACTGTGTAATTGGGTGACAAAACTAGAAAACTTAACAAACGGATAACAGTATGTAATAAATTTGAAACAGGGTAGTATTAATTTGGCTATGTTATTATTAATTTTTTCTTATTTTTCCTTGACACCATTTCTTTTTCGATTATATTTTTTTTTACATTTTTGTTATCAAGAACTTTTCGTTCATGATTTGACAACGTGTAGTGTATGAACCGATTCCAACTTACTTTACGGACATCGTTACATCGACTAAAAACCTGATTCTGACTCGATCTGTACACTAAAAAGGTGGGTCTAGAACTAATATTTTAAGGTGTTACGAACATCAGCACAAGAGGGTATTCTCCACTATTGTGGTGTGGGTATAAATTAGATTTAAATGGCCACGGCGGTCTCTTACTACGAAGTAGTTTTGTAAGGGGAAATATTAAAGACCAACTGTAACAGTTAAAACTTGCCGTATTAAATTCATGCCATATGTAAGCGAGATAATAAACAAAATTTTTAAATTTCTCAATGCGACTGAAGTTAAATTTTTTATTGGGCGGTTTGTTCTTAGTTGGCGGCATTCCACAATTGAGTTTACAATATGTGGAATTTTTATATTACAGAATGTTGTTCAAAATTGGTGGACATATTAATAACGTAGCGTTGCCGATTAAGCACCACCCATTGTCAATTAAAGCATGGGTTGTATTTTCTCTGTTTAGGATTGAACTTTGATTTCCCAAAATGTTTGTTTTACGTTTTAAATGTTTCGAATTAATTCAGTTCTCCAGTAGAGGGGAGATAGCTTTTTTTAGTAAGTCAAACGTCGGTAAATGGATTATATTTTAAATTTTCAAAAACCTAACACCGACAGGATATCTGTAGAAGTAATTTAGTTTTCACTGCATTTAGATTGTACAACTGTTCTTTAATCAAGATAAGCTTGGCTACTTTAAATTATCTGCATGAAAGACCCCGATATTTTTACAGGATTATTTCTTCACCTTTTTTTTTTTTTTAATTATAAACTTAAATAATTGTGCATTTTTGCCACTAACAGGGATGTAAGAACCCTGTAGGTACAGACAAATCCTGGTATAGCGAATGATATTTTATCAGAAGGTTTTGTTAAGCTGGGATTTTCGTTTTATTTAATTATTTATTTATTTTTATATATATTTAATTTTACCTATAAATAATACATATTATATATATTAATACATTTGTCCAAGCCAGGCGCGGATCCAGCTTGAGCCTTAGGGGGGGGAAATTTTGTATGATACAAAAAAAAAAAATTTGTTTTTAAAAGTTTATTAAAAACAATATGTGTATATTATATTTAAAAAAAAAACTCAACAATAAGGTTAAATAAAATATAAGATCAGTTCAATATAAATTGAAATAAATTAATTTTTTTAAATAAGCAATTTATGAATTCCTTGTGAGGCAAATTTAGATAGTACAGTCTATCTTCTGTCATTGTTGATCTGAGCCATGTTTTTATTCGACGAAGGGTAGGAAATGACCTCTCGCTCGTAGCATTACTGACGAGCATTGAAACGAAAATTTGAAATATTTTTCTTAGATTTGGGTAGATATCTTCATCACAGTTTATTAAAGCATCTACAACGTTATCTGATAAATTTTCAGATATTTTCCATGTTTGTTGCCAATGCAACAGTTCAGGCTCAAGTTAAGATGTTAGTAGGTGTTTATCTCTTTTATTAAATATAATCAGCTCATCAGCTAGTTGTGGTTTTAAAAGTTTTGTATCTGTATATAACTTGATTACACTTTAAGGTAGAAGTTTAGGTATGTTCAATACATTTAGGATATCTATTGGGGGTTTTGAGATCTTTTAAATAAATTCAATTAGAGGAACTCGGTAGTAGTCTTCAACATTTTGGATGTGATTATTTCGTTCAAATCTTGTCTTTTCGATTGGAACCTCGATTTGAACGAAAATAACTTTAACTTTTTCAAAAATCGCTTTAAATTGTTCTTCGGCTTTATTTATTTTCTCTTCAAATCACATGATTAAAGTTTTGATAAGGCTTGATCCTTTTTAAGATCTATATCGTACTTTTGTAAAATGATACTAAGCGGCTGTGTTACAATAATTATCACACTTAACATGTATATTCCGCAAATAAATTCAAAAGAACTTTCCACTCAGATATTTTTTTTAAAGCTTCTACTATATGATGTACACTTGTTGCAAAGTGTAAAATTGAGTCGTGACGGTCCACTCATCGTGTCTCGCATAATGTAGAGAATTTGGTTCCCAAATACTTTGCTTAAACTGCGTTTCGCTTGGGATGATTATATTTAAAAAATTTTGTCGTTTCTTTAACAAATGATACAAATTTTTGTATTAATGGCACTTTATTGCTTTTAGAAATTAAGTTGTTTGATTTATGGGTTTCCAGAATTTTTTAACAGCTCCATTTGCTCCAATTTTTAAGGTCAAGACCAAAATGTGTCAAAGCTTTAAGAACTATTGATGATAGTGGCTTCGCATCAATTGACACATCAACGTCATTATCAATATCCTTTGAAGCCTCTTCAAATGCGTTTACAACAAAGCCAATAAATTCTTCCCTAACAACTTTTTGTTGTATGTTGAAATATCTTAAAGATAAGGAAATCTTTCCCCGACAAATCCGTGCTTTCGAAAATTATAGACTAGAATTTTGATTCATATAACACATATATACATAAATATTGCATATACTAAGGCTTATTAATAATTCCACCGCACGCATTATCAAGTCAAACGTTTAGTCTTTGGATATCGATGGCACCTTCTGGGATTGAATGTAGAATAAAAACTATTTGATTACGGCAAATTAGATGTTTTATTGGAAATATCTAATAAATAACTATTAGGATGAAGATTTAGATACTTATTGAAAATTTCGTTAGAGATTCAATAAAAAAAAAAACAAAAAATACTTGTTGAAAATTTCGTTAGAGATTCAATAAAAAAACCCTGCTGTGATTTCTAAAAAATTTGTACATTTAAAAAAATATTATTATTGTGAATTCTTGTATTATCGAAATAAACAAAATATATTTTTATAATTTACGGGGGGGAAATTTCCTTTTTTCACCCCCCCTGAATCCGCGCCTGGTCCAAGCACAAGCTCTGTCGCCTGGCTTATCGTTTAAAAATACATTTTTTTATGCACTTGTGAATAGACAAACTTGTTGTAACTTTACTTTGCCGTATTGCTAAATGTCAAAAATAGAGTAAATCAATTCAATGAGCATTACTAATTCACCTTGAGTAAACTGTTTTAAAAGATTTGCAAATTAATTTTTACCAAATAAAAAAAAATGTTTAAATAAAACTTAAAAAAGCAAATTACTTCATATTAGTTATAATATAATAATGTATCAAAAATATTTTAATCATTTAGAAAAATTAAATTTGTGGTGGTACTTATCACATTCTAAAAAGATTTTCACATATTCACCAAACAAATCGAGCATTTCCAGGCCTGGCATAAATACAACATTTTACAAAACACATAAAAATCAATCGTATAATGACAACAAATATACAATATTGTATAATTAGACAATTATACAATAAATACGACGATACTACGAACAATTATTTAAAAAGTTAATTGAAAAGTTTGTCATTCCTTATATATGTCTCGCCCAGAAGTTTAAGATCTATTAAAAAAACCTTTTATGTAAACAAAAGTTAAACCACACATTAAGCCGATACACTTTTGCTGGGCTTAATGTGTTAATAAACTAATGCGAACTTTAACTTTTTTTACCATAAGGGGGAAAAAGTTTAACTAGATAGCGGTTCCAATCTTTTATAGTCCGTTATGCCCTACTGTTGCCATATGGCAACACTCTCTGTATTAGTAGTAACTCAGCAGTTGCTAAGCGTGGGTAACGGTAAATATTAAATGAGCGAATATTTGAGAATGTTTACATAATGTCTTTACTATTTAAAGTAAAATAAGGTCAGTTTCGTTTAAAGCATCTTGTTGATAAGCTGTATTTTGGAAGTGCAAAAAAATAAGTCGTAAAATTTTATAAAAATGGATTTCATGAAAAAGTAATTGCAAATATTTTTCAGAACTTATTGTATTTTCTTAAGTAATTTGATTAATTAATTTTGTAAGAAGTGTGTTGTTGTTTTTGCGTAAAAATTATATATATTAAATGTTGATATCATATGTATATTTAAGTTTTTTAATACTCGTTGCCATATGGCAACGGCAGGCACTATATGCGAATAAACAAATAGTTATTTTTTTTGAAAAATGTTTGAAATTTTACAGAAAAATAACATTATCTGAAGCCTTAGACTTCCTGGAACAGCTTGATAGCGAATCCGAAGACGAAGTTACAAAAATTTTTATTGAACCACCTGAAAATGATGGCTATATAAGCGGTGAAGATGACGCTACAGAAGAAGAAGGCGGTATCCCTGATGACGTTTGTCCTTCTCAGCTGAAATCGAATTGCGAAATAGTTTTTAAAGGTGGACAGCGATTAGGTTCAAATGAGGACATTGGCGAAAATGATAGCAACAACAATCAAACAACAACTGAAGATGTACAGAATTCAGTTGCAAATCCTTCGGCAAGTGCCAATTCTCAACAGAAAGAAACAACAGCTTGTTTAAAAAGTATTACACCCAAAACACCGTTGTTTCCTTTAACAACAATTGATAAAGGACAAAAATATACTTGGGTTAAAAATGATTTCGCTCCAAAAATTTCCATATTTCCTGAGAGAAATTATGAAGATTGTCTGCACTTAAAACCACATGAGCAGTTTGAGAAGTTTTTCGATGACTTTTTGATACAACACATCGCTGACAAATCTAACGAATATGCAGTTTTTAAGGGTAGAAAGAACCCGGCCATTACTACTGCTGAAATTCGCTGCTTTATTGGAATCCTCTTAATAACAGGATACAGGACACAGGCAAGAACAAGAGATATGTGGTCGGTCGAAGATGATTTACGAAATAATATCGTCTTTGAAAGTATGCGTCGGGATCGTTTTCAGGAAATATGTAGTTGTCTACATTTTGTAGGCAATGCTCAAGACGATAATGGCGGTGATAAGATGTGGAAACTTCGTCCGATTACAGACCATCTAAAAGTCAACATGCTTAAGAATTTTCATCCAGAACAAAATTTGTCTTTTGATGAGAGCATGATTTCCTATTTTGGGAAACACAGCTGCAAACAGTTTATAAAAGGAAAACCAATAAGATTTGGCTACAAAGTTTGGTCACTCTGCACACCAAGTGGATACTTAATAAATTTTGAAATTTACCAAGGAAGAAATCCACGGTCAAATCCAGAGTATGAAAAGCTATTTGGAAAGTGTGCAGCCCCACTTATAAAAATGATCGACGAACTTCCAGAAGAAAAGCGAAATTTGCCATATAGTTTTTTCTTTGACAATCTGTTCACTAGTTTCCAGCTGCTTAACTGCCTCAAAAATAGAGGTTATTGTTCAACTGGGACAATCCGAGAAAACCGTGTTCCGAAGGACTGTCCAATAGTCAAAAAGAAAGATATAAAGAAGAAGGAAGATCGCGGCTTTTGTGACTACGCTGTTGCAAAAGAAGCTGGAATAAGCCTGACGCAATGGTTGGACAATTCTGTTGTTTTGATTGCATCTACTGCATTTGGTGCCACTCCATTTTCAAAAATCTCAAGATACTCGAGAGAAGAAAAGAAAAAAGTAAGTATTCAAAGACCATGCGCTGCAGCGGAATACAGCAAGTATATGGGTGGAGTTGATCGACTAGATCAAAATGTCAATTGCTATCGCATTGGCTACCGTGGAAAAAAGTGGTGGAGCTCTATTTTTACATGGTTGGTAGACGTATGTGTTCAGAATGCTTGGCAACTTCAAAGAATAGAGAAGAGTAAAATGAGCCAGCATGAATTTAAAAGACAAATTGCCGTTTACTACTGTAAGCACTTTGGAGAACCAAGAAAGCAAAGTGGAGTGATTTCCTTACGCAAACGACGTTACGATGAAGATTCTGCAGAAGATGCTCTTCGCTATGACGGTAAAGATCATCTGGTTATACCAATAATTAAAAAACGACGTTGCGCTGGAGAAACTTGCAAAACCATTGGTCGAACAGCCTGTAGAAAGTGCGACATAGGCCTTTGCATTAAATGTTTTGCTGATTATCATACAAGACCCTAGATATTCAGAGATAAATGTATTTTTAATATGTTACTTCATTAGAAAAAAAATATTTATGTTATGTTATTTATGTTATGTACCTATGTATATGTTTGTTTTTTAATAAAATATATCAAATAAAAAATGTTTTCATTATTATATTTTGTAAGTTGAGATAGTGCCTGGCGTTGCCATATGGCAACAGTCTTTCCTGGCTCCCGCAGGACCAGGACGAAAAAAATAATTATGACGAAAAGTTCTTCTCATGAGTAAGATTGGAATTTGGTAAATTTTTTTTTACTTTTTGCAATAAAGTATTCTCGGACATAACGGGTTAAATTCATGCCATCCGTAAGCAAGATGATAAACAAAATTTTTAAATTTCTCAATGCGACTGAAGTTAAATTTGTTATTGGGCGGTTTGTTCTTAGTTGGCTGCATTCCACAGTTGAGTTTACAATATGTGGTATTTTTATATTACAGAATGTTGTTCAAATCAACGCACAAAAATGCGAAACCATTCTTTTTAGACCATCTGTTGATAAATGTAACTCAAATATAAGAAAAAACTGGAAACAGTTTGGAATTAAATCAAATTTTACAAATTGTAGCATTCCAAATAAGGATGTAGTAAAATATTTAGGAATATACTTAGACAAATTTTTGTATTTTAACCACCATGTCAGGGAAATACTCATAAAGGCAAAAAAAGCTTTCTTTTTATATAGACCATTATTTCATTCGAAATACATTAAATCTAAGAATAAAATTATAATGTATCAATCCCTTATTAGACCTATAGTAACATATGGTTGCCCAATTTGGTTTAATATATCGCCTTCATACATGGAAAAGATTAGAATCTTTGAAAGAAAATGTTTAAGAGCATGTACATCATTATATAGGACTCCGCAAAGCGAATATTTAAAATACACATCTAATAAGAAATTGTATAATAATGCTAATATAATAAGAATAGATAATTTTATAATAAATCTAATCAGAAATTATATATTAAGGTGTAGCAATTGTATAGAAAATAATGCTATAATGGCCCCTTATTACACAAGTAATGAATATATAATTGATTCCTTGCAAAAGGGATTTGTTCCACCTGAGGCTTTTGTTTACCTTGATAACCAAAAAATTATTCAAAACGACAATGGCATACCGGTCTTTTACCATGACTTTAGACGTGCCAATAAAAAAGCAGTTAATTGTAATTCAGAAAATTTAAATATGAAATAAAGTACTAGCATATCAAACAGAGATTTGAGATTTACACAAAAATCTAATACCAAAAAATTTTGGTGGCTGTCTGAATAAACATTATAATTTACCTTTTTTATCCTTTGACACTAGCCTTTCTTTACCCACTCATTAATATATAAGCAATGTTTTTTTTTTAACTAATTTTCATTGCAAAAAGCTGGTGATATATATTTATTTATTGTAAATAGAATTAAAAAATTTGTATAACCAATTTGTAAAAGCCAAATGATTATTATATTAATAATACTTGAGAGCTCGATTATGAGACATTGTATATAGGAATTGTTATTGTTAACTAGTGTTTATAATAGTTTAAGTATAAAGAATGTTATTAAATAAACGATTAAAAAAAAAAAAAAGAATGTTGTTCAAAATTGGTGGAAATATTAATAACGTAGCGTTGCCGATTTAGCACCACCCATTGTCAATTAAAGCATGGGTTGTATTTTCTCTGTTTAGGATTGAACTTTGATTTCCCAAAATGTTTGTTTTACGTTTTAAATGTTTCGAATTAATTCAGTTCTCCAGTAGAGGGGAGATAGCTTTTTTTAGTAAGTCAAACGTCGGTAAATGGATTATATTTTAAATTTTCAAAAACATAACACCGACAGGATATCTGTAGAACTTATTTAGTTTTCACTGCATTTAGATTGTACAACTGTTCCTCATACAAGATAAACTTTGCTTCTTTAAATTATCTGCAAGAAAGACCCAGATATTTTTACAGGATTATTTCTTCATCTATTTTTTTTTTTTTAATTATAAACTTAAATAATTGTGCATTTTTTGCTGCTAACAGGGATGTACGAACCCTGTAAGTACAGACAAATCCTGGTATAGCGAATGATATTTTATCAGAAGGTTTTGTTAAGCTGGGATTTTCGTTTTATTTAACCCTGCTGTTAGGTTAAGCCCATTTGGTCCAATTTTTTAACTGTTTCCTTTGTAACTTTTGAACGGTAAAAAATACTGACCTAGATTTTTAGCTCACGTGGTCTTTTTATAAAACAATGTTATAAACAAAAATTCAAGGATCTGACTTAAAACAGGACTGAGAAAAATAAAAAATTACGAATCTTAGGTTAAGGGACCATTTGGTCCATAGTATATTTTCTTTGGTTTTTATTGTTTTTTTACATTTATTTCAAATAAATAAGTATTTATTAGTTTTTTTTTATAATAATTGTCATTGCGCGATGCGCAAAATGTTTTTCGATTAGTTTTGCAAATAAACTTGCTGAAAATGGAGCATTTTATGTCAGACTTAGACTTGCAACAACTACATACAAATTCCGCGCTTTCGAGCCCCTGAATTAGAAGCATCATAATTTGAAGAGGCCTCTGGGACTATGCATCGTATTTCAGTCAATAACTGTGCTGAGAACTTTTGTGGAGGTAATCTAGTCCGTTTCATCATATACGTCATATACGTCTTCGCCAGAGAGAGAGTGCTAGTTGCGGTTCCGATCAGCTAGAACCCATGAAACGTCAATTTCAGAAAATAGTATGTACGCATTCAAAGCGGATATATCCAGTTGTTTGCAAATACAATGTTTGGCCAACGATCTGTTTTCCGTTTTGTGCTGTAGGAACCAACCATTTGATCAGCAGTATCTACACCACCTAAAAGAGATGAAGCATTAGAAATTATAGGAGAACATAACACTAACATACCTTTTGCTGAATTGTAATACGAAACAATCTCTGGTTTTTTCTTTCATCCATTCTCATCAACAGCAGCTGTCTTATGCATTGAATTTATCAATATTTTTTCTTTGTTCTTGTGGCTGATGTATGACACTAATGTCGCAATGTCATCGAATGAAAATGTGGAATGGTACAAAGGAAGTTTTTGACCGTCAGCAATTTCGGAGGAATGAATGTTTTTTTTGCGTACTGTTCTCACATATGTACATTTTCTTTCCTGAAGTTTTTTTTACCAACTCAAAAGTGAAAAAAAAAATGGTCGCCTGTTAAATTTTGCCCTTTCAAGCCTTCTGTCAAGTCCAATACAACGCGTTGCCCTTGGATCTTTTCAGGCTGTGCATTTCTAGTCTTACCAAGATATGGTTGTATTTTCCATACATAGACTGACTAAGAGTCCAGTGATAACCAAAATTTCAAACCATATTTTGCTGGTTTTGATGGCATAAACTGCCGATAAGAACATCGCCCCCTGAATGCAACTAGTTGCTCATCAATGGTCACATTTTCGTGGCAATTGTAAAACATTGGAATAAGTTGTTGCCAACGGTCCCAAAGTTCATGAATAGGAGCAAATTTATCGCAACTACGCATTTGTCGTCGACTCAAAACATCATCGAAACGGATGGCACTATTCATCATATAAAATGTATTCTCAGACATAATTGATCGGAAAATGGGGCGCCCAAATTTTCCATCAAATAAACCATGAACATCTTCATTTTTTCCACTGTCAATAATAGATTTTATATAAGCCAACTATACGCGACATACGCCTGCAAGAATGAGTACTGCTATATATGCGCGCAATGCGTCTTCATCAATATCTTTTCATTTGCCACCAAACTTGACCCTGCCGTACTTATTAGTATTTTCGATGATAATTCTTTATATTGGAAGCGGAAAAAACAACAAAAAAGCTGACAGCATGTCAGTGCTACTGGACACTGCAAATCGAGTTGGTCCTGGTTGTGCTGTGATAATATTCTCAGCCGTAGCTCCAATAGACTGAGGTAATTAGCAATAAAATCGGATCAACAACGCTGGCTGCAGCTAGAACGGGTTTCTATTCAGTATCTGATTCAGGAGAACTTGATTTGCCATTTTCTAAAGTATAACACATTTCCGAATCTGAAATATCGGCGTCACTTTCTGCATTGAACAGTTGTCGTATCTCATCTTCGCTCAAGTTTGCCATGTCGTAAGTAAAACACGTCCGAACTATTGACCAACAACACACCAACTGAACCAAGCAGTGCAAATATGTGTGCTTCTTTACAAAAAAAATCAAAAAGGGGGATCCCACAATTGTCTTTTGCATACTTAATCTATGTTGATTAAAAAAAAAAAAACAAAAAAGGGGATGGCATACTTTTTTTTACATTAGCTGTTTATATGGACCAAATGGTCCACTTACCTAACATTCGTTAGTTTTTTCTAACCTAACAGTAGGGTTAATTATTTATTAATTTGTTTATTTATTTTTATATAAATTATATAAAAACATTTGTCCAAGCACAAGCTCTGTCGCCTGGCTTATCGTTTAAAAATAAATTTTTTTATGCACTTGTGAATAGACAAACTTGTTGTAACGTTACTTTGCCGTATTGCTAAATGTCAAAAATAGAGTAAATCAATTCAATGAACATTACTAATTCACCTTGAGTAAACTGTTTTAAAAGATTTGCTAATTAATTTTTACCCAACAATAAAAAAATTTTAAATAAAACTAAAAAAAACAAATTACTTCATTTTAGTTATTATAGAAGTAGTAGTAGTAGAAGTAGTATACACGTGAAGGCCATGTGCACCGCGACCCAAAGGATCTTTTGTGCAGCCTATATGTCTCACCATGTCAAGTTTAGGCCGCGTATAAAGCCCATTACCCTGCCCGGTGGAAGATCAAAGATATCAGTCGGGCCCACTGTTTGCCCCCCGAAAAATTTCTCCCTAGAAGTCCCCAAGGCGGGACAGCAGCAGAGCAGATGTTCCGACGTTTCATCATCCATCCCACAGAATCTGCATATTTTGGTAGATGAATTACCCAACTTAAACTGGTTGTACCTGAAACCAGAAGGAATTCACGCTCGGACCATTTTTGTAGCGTCCCCTGATGTGACCCACAAGGACGCCGAAGAAAGGTTCAGGACCTATAAATGGACGACGAGCGCCCCTGTTTGCCAAGCCATCAGCCCTTTCATTGCCCGCATGGCCGGGAACCCAACACAAATTCAAATCATTGTGTTTCCCTAACTCATTCAGAGACGCAAAACAGTCCAAGACCAGCCTTGACTTTATCTCTAAAGAAGAAAGTGCCCTAAGAGCAGCCTGGCTATCCGACATTATATAAAGTCTCAAGCCCCTTGCCCTCCTCCTTAGACATTCCCCAGCGCATATAATGATGGCGTAGAGTTCCGCCTGAAATATAGACGGCTGTTTGCCCATTGGCAAGCCCCTTTGGAAGCCCGGGCCCATAATGCCCGCACCAGTATCACCGTTTACCTGTTTCGAACCATCCGTGAACCCGACCTGGTCCGCGCATGCACGCCACCAGGATTGGTCTGCCCATTGGTCCCTGTCAGGTATAAGTACATTAAAATTCCTATATAATGCCAAAGTAGGCAGCATATGATCACTCACCATAATGGATGGATCATTCCTAATGATGAGTTATTATATAATAATGTATCAAAAATATTTTAAACATTTAGAAAAATTAAATTTGTGGTGGTACTTATCACATTCTAAAAAGATTTTCACATATTCACCAAACAAATCGAGCATTTCCAGGCCTGGCATAAATACAACATTTTACAAAACACATAGAAATCAATCGTATAATGACAACAAATATACAATATTGTATAATTAGACAATTATACAATAAATACGACGATACTACGAACAATTATTTAAAAAGTTAATTGAAAAGTTTGTCATTCCTTATGCCTCGCCCAGAAGTTTAAGATCTATTAAAAAAACCTTTTATGTAAACAAAAGTTAAACCACATTAAGCCCATTCACTTTTGCTGGGCTTAATGTGTTGATTAACTAATGCGAACTTTAACTTTTTTTTACCATAAGGGGGAAAAAGTTTAAAAATATAGCGGTTCCAATCTTTTATAGTCCAAAGAAGTACGCAAATTTTGTGTGTATAAATTAATGCCCATAAATTTCGCATAGATTTACCAATATAATGTTCAAAATAAACTTGAACCAAGCATTGTCCTTTTATTATAGTCCTTTAGTTTTAACTTTTATTTCAATCATGCAAAATCGTTAACACAAAACTTAAAAACTTAAAAAATATATAAAGGCTTTATTGGTTTCATCTCTTTTAAATTGAATTTGCCTAATCTGCCAAATCTATGTATATTAAAATAGTTTGAAGCACTTTATAAGAAACTCCGTTGCAGACTGATTCTGCACTACGGAAGGTATTAAGGGACAAAGAACAAACTAAAAGCTCTAATTAAATTTACTATTTTTTTCTTTTTCCTACACATAAATTTTAATATTAGTATATATTCTAACACAGATTAAAACACCTGAGGTGTTCTAAATACACTAACACACCAAAAAGGTAATGCCTGTATCTCAGAACGTCCGTTCACCTGGCTTGCTGGGTCGAATTTTATGCAGTCACCAGTAGAAGAGCAACAAACACCAGTGGCTTTTTACTTCATGTTGTGTAACAAAACATACTATTATTATCATTTTTCTATGAAGCTGGAACTTTTTTTCTTCTTGTGTCGTAGGTTTTTTTTACTTAAGGGATAATTGAAAATTATGCAAAATAATATGAAGTAAAAAAACCTGAACAAATGTATACAAAGAAAAAAAGATAACAAATGAAAAATAAAGGTTAGCAAGAAGATAAACTGAATTAATTATTAAGAGAAAATTAAATAAAAATACTTTTTTAAGCCAACAAAAAAAAGCCAATTATAATGGCAGTTGTTTAGGTTGAATTGTATTTAATTAAAATGTAATTCTAAACCATAAAAAAATATTTATTTTACCAAACTCAAATACACAGACAAAAAATTGTATTTATTTTATTACTGTTATAAATGTATAGGATTCAATCTATTGAACTTCTTGTACGAGTGGTAAATACGGGGAATATAACAAAAGACATAATAGTCAAACGTATTCGATTACTTTTTAAACGTAAATTCAAGCAGCCAAGACTCGGAAAAAAAGTCAAAAGTTCAGTGACAAAAATAGTAAATAACACCAAACCAAAATGAACCGAACCGAACCAATCCAACCGAAACAAATGAAAATAAAACAACCGTTCAACCAAACAACTGGGCTTTTTCTTTCCCTCTTGCCATTCATGACCCACTCACCGGCTCATGTTCTAAAGAAATAATGGCTAAAATACAAATCAACAACAAACTGAAAATAAAACGCGTAATACGGCAGCGTGTGAATTTTAAACATAAAACTTAACACTTTAATACCCAGGCAACCAGTCACAGGCATTCAAGCAGCCTGGCTGAAAACTTTCAATACGGTACGACGCTTGGCGGCTCAAACAATCAGCGTACAAGCCGAAAACCCTAACATGAATACAGTAGCAAGGAAAACAAAAACAAAAATAAAAACACTTAAGCAAGAAACCAATTCAATTCTTAAACAAAGAAAAAACTGAAACTAACAAACAGAGCAAAAAGTTTAAAGGGAAAACTAAAAGGAGTGAAATCTAAAAGTAAAAATATGTGCATTTTTCGGAGAGGGAGGAAGAAATAATAGGTGGGTTCATTTACAGAAAAACATGCAACGAGAGAGTAAAAAAAAAGTATTCATAAAAATTTGAGAGACAAAAATGTTGTTGAAAATTTCTGATAGCAAAATTTTTACTAGCAAGAATCTTTTAACCACCTGTTTCATGTTTTTGTTTACAAAATAAAAATAATTTTTATATTAAAAGTTTTTGAATTACTTAAATTATTGAGGGTTTTCATGATATCGCTTAAAACTCTCGCAAACTGTGCATTTTTTCCGACCTCGCAAATGAACTGTCAAAAATTATATGAGAATTCATTTAAACAAGCTTCGTGAATTTGCCCAACAATTTTTACTCGTAAACTTGCGCTGTTCGATTGTGCATTTATACAATCAGGTTTTTTTAATTCAAGTTTTAACAAATCACAAACAATAAATTCTGCCAATAATTTGAGCAAATTTGTTTTTGGCTTTCTTATTGCATTTGGCTGAAGTGCACTTTACGGGGCGTACGAAAAAAAAATATAAAAAATATGCCACCCGATCCAGAATTAAAAAAAAAAAATACCAAAATTAATATTTAAGGGGGCTGAGGCCCGTGGGGACCCCTGGGTCCAAAAAACCGCCCCGCCCACTGAATTGTATGTGTGGGTACTCAAATTAAAGGTAATTGTGCAACAAAAACGAAAATAATAAAATTTTGGGTGGGCGGCACTTCAAGGGCCCTCTGGGGCAAAAAAATTTCCCCCCCCATAACACATGTATGTATATCTGTGTGGGTACTCAAATTAAAGGTAATTTGCTCACGATTGCCAATATTTATTTTGTTTTTGTATTCGTTTAGTATTTTCCTCTCTAGGTTAATTTATGTATCTTTTATAGGTATGCAGAGAAGTTTTAGTTAGCGAAGCCGGTCTTTGTTATACCATAGAGGAGAAAATCCTTTTGCCCGGCCGAAGGCCGGCTATGCACAGAAGCTTTAGTAAGCGTAGCCGGTCTTTGTTATTCCATAGAGGAGAAAATCCTTGCGTCCGGCCGAAGGCCTGCTATACAGAGAAGCTTCAGTTAGCGAAGCCGGTCTTTGTTATACCATAGAGGAGAAAATCCTTGCGCCCGGCCGAAGGCCGGCTATACAGAAAAGCTTTAGTTAGCGAAGCCGGTCTTTGTTATACCATAGAGGAGAAAATCCTTGCGCCCGGCCGAAGGCCGGCTATACAGAAAAGCTTTAGTTAGCGAAGCCGGTCTTTGTTATACCATAGAGGAGAAAATCCTTGCGCCCGGCCGAAGGCCGGCTATACAGAAAAGCTTTAGTTAGCGAAGCCGGTCTTTGTTATACCATAGAGGAGAAAATCCTTGCGGCCGGCCGAAGGCCGGCTATACAGAAAAGCTTTAGTTACAAAAAAATAAAAAAATCCCGCGATTTTTATACAACATTAAAAAAGCCAAATAAAAACAAAATATTTACAATCGTAAGCAAAATACCTTTCATTCGAGTACCCACACATAGTTATAAGGGTGGAAGGGGCAATTTTTTTACCCCCCAGAGGGACCCAGAAGTCCCGCTCGACCTAAATTTTATTAATTTCGTATTTTTTACACAATTACCTTTAATTTGAGTACCCACACATACCACTAAGTGGGCGGGCCGCTTTTTTTGATCCATGGGGTCCCAGGGGCCTCAGCCTCCTTAAATTTTAATTTTGGTTTTTTTCTTTTTTTATTCCAGAGGGGGTCCAAATTTTTTTTTTTTTTTTCGTACGCCCCGTAAAGTGCACTTTTGCCTTGCATTTTTTTAAAACAAATTTCACACATTAACCACAAACTTTAACATTTATTTTAAAATTTTTTTTTTTGTATTGAAGTTTCTTAAAAACTGAAATTAATTATATAAAATTACACAAAAATTAAAAAGGAACTGAATGAAACAAGTCTCACAAATTTGCCGATTTGCACTAATGACAATTTTAAGCAATTTTAAGAACAACATTTTGCGCAAATATCTCAAAACAATTGTATTTATTATGAAATAATTTCGTATCGTACAGCTAAATAGTGTCGATATGCCTAACTTGCTAGTGTTTGCTTGTGAAGCGTTCCTTAAAATTTTTTATTTTTTTTGAGTAATTGGGAGAAAAATTTTGTAAGTTTACAATTTACTCTCTTGTTGCCAGTTTGCAAGTGCTAGTAAATCAAATGGACACACCTAATTCCTAAAATAATATTAAGTCGAAAAATAATAATAATGTCCAAAGTGACTTTGTTTATATAAAAAGTTACTTTTTTTCTTAAAAATGTCAAAATGTACTTGTTATATAAAAAGGTAATTTTTTGTGAATAACTATTCGCCATTTTCAATAACAGAGTCTTGTTGTGCACGAAAATACTTACTAGAAAAAAATTATCGCATCCCAAGTATTTCTGTTTCATTCTTTTTTGTAACACAGTGTTATTCAACCACCTGTTTCATGTTTTTGTTTACAATAGAAAAATACTTTTCATATTTTTTTTGTTGTTAGGACCAGCATTCAGGTGATGGACCCTAATAATGCATTGCATTGGAACTAGGAAAATAGGTAATGGGAAGAAGGATAGAGGGAGTAGTGCTTGTAAACATTCGACTTGAACTTATTTTTGTTGTAAGTGAGAGGGAAGGCTTCAGCAGGAAGGTTATTCTACATACAAACAGTCCGGCTAAAAAACGAATTCTCCCTGTAATATGCATTGTACGATTCACCTGCCAATCGACCACAAAAGAATGGGCTCTTGAGGAAAAACGTGTATTACAAACAAAAGTACGGGTTTCGGGAACCAGATGTCTAATTTCGTCAGAACACATCGCATTGTAGTAACGATAAAACAGGCAAATACAACCCATATTGCGAGGGTGCTCAAGGGAGTCAATAGAATTGGATACCCTACTGGCACCTATGAAAACCTTCGCCCTCTCCTGCACGCGGTCGAGAAGCTCCAAAATAGACTTTGAAGCACCGGCCCACACATAAGAGTTGCATTCCATACGCGGTCGAATATAGGTAGTATAAATAGTAAGGTTATCAGTTGGAGTGAAGTATATCCTAAACCGTCTTTAAAACCCGAGGCACTTTAATGCTTCTTTCGACACCTTGAATATATGTTCTCTCCACCGGACATCACATTGTAGCTTCATGCCCAGAACATCAAGAGATTCTGATTCCTCAATAATTATACCACCCATATATACAGATGAGGCACCTTGATGTGTCGCGCGCTTATGCGTCAGCACGCAACATTGGGTTTTTCGGGCATTAAAATCGGTCCTATTTGTACGACCCCATTCCGAGACTATGTCAAGGTCTCGGCCAAGCGTATCATTCTTATTCTGCCTCATAGCACCGACATCGAATACGCTTGGTCTGCATTCAAATAAGTACGAATGGCAAAGGTTGCTGTCATCTGCAAAACAGTAGATAGTGTTGAAAGTTTGACATAAGAGGTCATTTAGAAAAATTAGAAATAGAGTAGTAGAAAAAAAACGGACCCTTGCGGCACCCCTGAATGAATCTTGCACTCGTTTGACAAAACCCCATCTATAACAGTTCGTATAGTGCAATCTCTGAGAAAACTCGATATAAATCGAGTGAAATTATCACCGACACCACATGCAAAAAGTTTTGACAAGAGTGCACCATGACAGACTCTGTCGAAAGCCTTGGAAATATCTAAAGCAATTACCTTACTTTCGCCAAAATGTTGAATGGAACGGCACCATTTTTCCGATAACAGAGCCAGTAAATCTCCAGTAGAGCGACCTCTACGAAAGCCATATTGGCGGTCGCTTAGTAGTCAGTTTGACAAGATGGTAATTGACCAAGCTCTCCATAACTTTGGAAAGTGCCGAACAAATCGGTAATTTTCAGGGTTATTAGCCATTCCTTTCTTCAAAGTGCTGAAAAGATTTGCTAAGGGACTAGCTAGACCACTGCTACAAGACCAGTGCAGTATACCATCTGGTCCAGGAGACTTGTTTATGTCGAGATCTAAAAGAACCCGTTTAACAGCTCGAGCCCGAAAAAATACTCTAGGCGTAGTTACGGATACTTTTTCGAGTTCGGGTAGTGGTTTATTGCTAGCTGGTAGTTGATAATTAATTGCAAATAATTTGGCAAAACAATTAGCCTTATCAATCAGTTCCGTGAATGAATTTAACGTATATGCAAAATATTCGCTTGAATTTGGCGAATGTGAATACGAATGTCATAAAATAGACGAATATCTTTGTAACATTACTAGAATTTTTTTGTGTGAAATTAACTTTTTGTATTCACAGAAAAAAATTTTGCCCCAGTAAACGGATTAATCAAAAATAAAATCAGTTTTAATTAAAAGTTTAATCAAGTGAATTAAAAGTTTAATCAAGTGAATTAAACGTTTAATCAAGTGTATTAAACGTTTAATTGACAAGATTAATTTGCAACAGCAAACAAATTAATAATATCAATTAAACGCTTAATTCACCTGATTAAACGTTTAATTCACTTGATTAAACGTTTAATTCACTTGATTAAACTTTTAATTAAAACTGATTTTATTTTTGATTAATCCGTTTACTGGGCAAACATTTTTTTCTGTGTTACATTGACTTATTGTACAAAAAGTTTAGTTTTGTTTTTCGTCCAACACATTCATTTAAGCATCTGCTTTAATGAACCACCATCCAAGTAATTTGCAAATTTTTATATGTACCCACGATTTGTATTGTAGTTGGTTTATACATATCCACCGTTGCTGCAACTTCTGACTGCTGATGTTGTTGTTGCTGCTACAATTTCATTGTTGTATGTATGCAACTTTTCGTTTATACAAGAAAATTCGTTTTGCATAAATAATATGGATTTTCTATACGTATGAGTTCATTCTGCTTGTTTGCTATGAGTAAGTTTTATGTGATTGTGTGTTTGCTACAACTTTCAGCAGCCACCACCAAAAGAAGAAATCAACAAATATTTTTTTCTTTGTATATTCATTTGTATTATCAAATGACACAATTGCATTGCTTTGCATTGCATCGCGTCTCATCTCATGTTAGTGCAGTGCAATTTGTAAATGCAATGCATCCGTATCTCTTGTATGACATCTAAAATGAATATTTCCTACGTAATATTTTCGTCTGTTTTGTTCTATTAACATCGCGGGTCGCTTTTATAACGTGTTTGTTTTTTATTTATTTCTGTGCTTTGTTTGAGTTGAATTTGATTTAGGCTGAGGGAATTTTAGAAGAGAAAATAGTTTATGATTTTGGTGTTAAATGTTTGACTTTAGTGAGCTCTTTAAATGCACAAAGCCAACAGTTTTTTCTAAATTTGCTTAACTCTTTTTTTGTTTTTTAAATTTCTCCTTAGGTAACAGTTACTTGTAGTGATTAATAAAACTTAATTGGGTCAAAGAATGTGTTAAAGTTATTTTAAAACTCATTTTATTTAGTCATCTTAATGGCATTGCGGTTTTGGTTTCTTTTTTAGTAAAATGGCTTTTTGTTCGTTTTATGTGAAACAGTCATTATTTTGGGGGTTAAGGCGTAAAGTTTTTTCTACGTTTATGTAACCATATTTAAAAAAAAAAAGTTTTTATGTAAAGATTTCGATTTTTTGTGTGACTTTTTTTTAAAAAGATAAATTTCTTTGTAGAAATAGTCTAATACCTGTTTCAGACTATGCGATATGTCTCTGCCTTTTTCCCTTCGAATAGTCGTATTAGTCAGATGTTAGGTTTTTGTTGCAAGCTTATTCTTTTGTTTCATGAAATATTTCTGTTCGACATGTCGCATAGTCTGAACCATGGATAACTAATCAGTAAAACATTTACATTTTTGTGGAAAAATGGTGACTGTTTGTTGAATTGTTGTAGAAATGTTAACTTTTGTATCAAATTGTGATTTTTTGTAAAAAAAAGAGTGATTTTCAGATAAAAATGTGTGACTTTTGTGAACAAATATGACTTTTATATAAAAAACTTAAATTTTGCTTAGAAGTTTAAGTTTTTGTTTAAACATTTTTTTGTTCGTGGAAAAAAGTGTGACTTTTAGCATAACAGGCGCGAATTTTTCCGTAATTATTGTGGAAATTACTCCAGAAATCCATTACAAACAATTGCAATGGGAATTTCAATTGTTTAAATAGCTTACCTAAAAATTTTCAAGCAATTCAATTAAAATTACTTTGCTAAAGGGTGATTTTTTAAGAGCTATAGGAAAGTTTAAAAAACACACATAAAATTCAGAGAAAAAGATGAAATCTTTATTTTAATCGATTGTACGGTCCATATAATTTAATGTTTGAAGATAATTTCATGCAAATGTTGACCGTGACTGCGCCTCAAATGGTCCATCCGGTTAGTCCAATTTTGGCATACTCTTTCCAACATTTCGGCCGGTATCTCATGAATAAATGCTTCAATGTTGTCTTCCAATGCGTCAATTGAAGCGGGCATGTGGGTATAGACATGAGCTTTAACATAGCCCCACAAAAAATAGTCTAAAGGCGTTAAATCGCACGATCTAGGCGGACAATTGACCGGTTCCGAACGTGAAATAAAATGTTCACCGAACTCGCCTCTCAATAAGTCCATTGTTAAGCGTGCTGTGTGGCATGTGGCACCGTTTTGTTGAAACCACATGTCATGCAAGTCAAGCTCTTGCAAAAAAAAATTTGGATATCATCTCACGGTAGCGCTCACCATTCACAGTTACGTTACGATTCGCATCATCTTTGAAGAAGTACGGTCCAATGATGCCACCAGCTCATAAACCGCACAAAACTGTGACTTTTTCTGGATGCATTGGTAGCTCTTGCAATGCTTCTGGCTGATCTTCACTCCAAAATCGACAATTCTGCTTATTAACGTACCCATTGAGCCAAAAATGAGCTTCGTCGCTGAACGCAATTTTTCGATAAAAAAGTGGATCGCATTTTGATAATAGAATTCAATAATTTGCAAGCGTTGTTCGTTTGTAAGACGATTCATGGTTTAATTATAGACCAAACTGAAGATGTTTGACAGTAAAACAAAACACGAAACGTGCGTCAGCTGTTTAAACCAGTGTTGCCAAAAAGATAATAGCTAAAAAATCACCAGATATTTCGTGTAAATCATCCATTAACATTAAATACTACTTTAAGTTGCATTATCCTTATCGTTTGCCGTCGTAATTCTGGTCACGATTTTTAGCACTAATAAAAATTCCATACCAATTTTTATACGTTCAGCATGTCGCTTTAAATTGTTTTTTTTTTTTTTATTTGTTTTGTTTTTATAATATTTTTATGAGTCAATAAAATGTCACTTTCCCCACTTCTTCGTACATTTTTAAATTTTCTTTATTAAGATTCATTTCCATTCGTTTGTGTTGACTTCAAATGTGTTTTAACTGCACATCACGCTCTCCATTTAACACGCTCGCCAATGGCAAAAAGCACAGACTTAAACCCTCCCGGAAACGAGTTGTTTAGGAAACAATAATGTGTTTCTGCATTACACCTTTTTCGGGCAGCGTTATCGTTTTCTAACATGCAAACATATTTAGCAAAGGAATGAATTAGTTGAAAGAGAAAGGGGAAGGAAGAAAAAAACTACAACAACCATTAACAAAAAAAACACGTGTCTAACAACACTTAAACAACTGCCATTGTCATGGTTTTTGAACTAAAACTTAAGAAAAAATAAAAATTAGACGACACAATGGCTACCATCAGACTTCCGTTAATGTGTCAGAGTTATTGCTTATGTGTTTGTGCGATTATGGGTAAATACATAAATATTTGTAGGTAAGTGTTGCAACACATACAACAATATATTATTACGGGTGTGATTGTGTGTTATTTACCGATTAAGTCTAGACAAACTATATTAGGTAACAATAGAAACACCACAACAACATTTACTACCACATCCTCTTTCTCTTTCTCTCTTATAAACATTAATTTATCAGCGCATTACAGTGAGCTTATTGCAATATAAAATATATTTTAAAATTCAACTTTCAAATAATTTCGTATTAGTTAGTAGTAAAAAAAAAATTTATAAAGATTGTAAAAATTTAATATTTTAAATGATTTTGTAAAAATTATATTTGTATATAAAAGGAATTTCGTAATAAGTGGAGCTTTATCCGGAATTAACCTTTCTGGGAAATTCAATTGTTTTTAATTTAATGCGGTATTCCCGGAAAATTTCAAACAATTTTTTTTTTTTATTTTCTTAAACCTATGTATTAAATGTTTGTTAGTGTTTTAGGCGTGATTTCCGATAGTGGGATTTATAAAAGGCGGAGATAATGTTCTTTAGTGTTCGGTACAGTATAATTATGGAAAACACAAACGGTAACAGTGTTTGTGAAGTTAATGCGTTAAAAATAACATACATCTGCTTGTGATCTTCTTACACAATAAAAATACTGTTCTAATCGAACTCAACATAATTATGAGCACATTTCATTGCGTTCGGTTCTTCCTAAAAAAAACCACAAGCTTCGTTGTATTCCGATCAGCACATAAATGTTCGGTCATTTCAGTTTTGATCAGTGCCCTTTTGGCTGGTAAACACAACAAAAAAATTTTACAAAACAAAAAACATTAAAGTTTTTGACGAATCTCTACAATTGTTCTGTTTTGTAACGAAAAGAACACTACATAATATTTGTTACTTTCGTGAAAATAGTACTGAACGGTTTAAAGGTTTGTGTATCGATATACAAACACAAAAATTATATATAATTCCTGGCTGTGTGTACCGTACCGTGCGCTAAAAAATATTCGGTTAATTTTCGATTTTTCCCGGAAATCAAAAAATAGTGAATTTTAACCAATTTTCTTAAAAAATTGGAATTTTTGCATAAAAACATAACTTAACGAATTTTTTTATAAAAAAAAGTTTAAACATTTTGTATAAATACTGAAATTTCCCAAACATTTTTAGAAACTGGCAAGTGCACGGCTAAAAAAACTAAACTGGCATCATGCTTTATTTTTTGCGAAAGCAATACAGCAAGTTGTTTTGTTTTCATTTTGTTTTTCTTAACCTACTTTCAACTGCAATTAATGTTGGAAGAGTTCCAACCAATTGTAGTGGGGAATGTAAGTAAAGATAAACTCACTGTTTATTGTTGTTGATTAAACTTTGAGATTGTTACAAGTTAAACTGTTGCTTATAATTCTTATTCGCTTAACAGTTTTACTTTGGTTTTACTTTGGATGAAGTTTCCTAACGATCTGGCCTAAGCAACCAGTGAAATGTGCATAGGAATAGCTTATCCCTCTACCAATAAATTTCAGAATACAATTGGGATCTATGCACGACAAACAGAATCTTGTAAATTAAAAATTTTGTATTCCCAAACAAATACTTTGATAAACCAAAATAACTTCATAAAACCTTTTCTTAAATAAAAATTGATTTAATTTTGTTTGTGGCAGTTTTTACTTTAAAAATGTAACTTAAAAAATGGTATTGTAAAGGTTCGTTTCATCGATCGAATATAAAATAAGTTTTTAAGCAATTTTAATAGGGGAAACGGTTTCTTTTTCAAATGAGATTAGAAGAAATTCCATTCACACACATCAAACTGTCTTTAATTTTTTTTTTAAACTCAACGAACTTTTATTTTCATCAAACTGACATCAAAGCATACGTGTGAGTTTTTTTATTACTAACACAATTATAAAAATGTAAGTTTGATGTCAAAAATTTCATGAAAATTTAAAAAAAAAAAATTATAAAAATTACGCACGGTGAAGGAATTTACAAAATATACCCTAAAAATATCAAACTTAAATATTAAATAAACAATGTTTAATAACCTAAAATATAAATTTTCGAAATTTGAAATTTTTTTTTAACTCTTCGACCCCACAGTCTTCCCCCTGAATAAGAATTTTAATTTGAAATATTTCATGGTTTTTCTATTTAAAATTTATTTCTATTTTTAATGACATAATTATAGAGTAGCAGGTATTAATGAATAATTATAACAATTTATCAAATAGCAACAAATCATGTGCTGTGTGAGTTTGCATGTTTGTTTGCTTGGCCTGCAGTGCAGCAAATTGTAGCAAAACAAATCAGGTGTGTCGCGCGATTCAACAAAACAATAAATATCACAACATGAGGTTGGGTCGAGCGATCACATGCAAACAAAGTGTACGGGAAAAACAAAATACTTAATGATAGATGGTAACAAATGAGACAAATTAAAAAAAAAAGAACTAAAACTACAAAAAAAAAAAAATTCATGAACCCCGGAAGTATGCAAGAAAATGGAGTGAGATTTTTAATGGAAGCATACATTAGAGGGGATAGAAAACTAGCAAGAAATAGTTGAAAATTTCTTAAACATAAAGAGTATAAAATATTTTTATTGCATCTATACACAAAAATACCGTTTAAATAAGATATGTGAATAAAAATATACTTACAGTCCAGCGACAAAAAAAAATATGTCCCGTATTTATGTATACGAGATATAGTATATTTATATACAGCCCAATTATGAATACAAATTCCCCGGATGTTTTTTCTCTTTTCCCATTTTGACAATTGAATTTACATAGGAAAAATTAGAGAAATGAGAAAACTCCCTGGGATTTTTTTTTTTCATAATTGGGCTGAACTATCCGTTTTAATAAATCCCATACTAAAGCATCATTTTTACTAATTAAAATTCGTTGCAACTTTTCCCGATAAACTGGTTTCGAGAGGGCAAGTTTCAATTAACCTGCGGCTTAAGGTAATTTTCTTCAGAAAAGGACTAGCGAATTAAAATCGCGTAATGATGTTTGCACTGTAGCTAGCAGCAACGTTTAGAACAACATTTAGACCAAGTGCAAATCGTTTAGTTCGGATACAAAGAAAATTTGCTTTCATTTATAGTTTTGCATTTTGCGATTATTATCGAAATTATATTCCAAGAAACTAAACATATGCCTTAAAATACATATACTCAATACAGAAATTTTTAATTTTTTCATATAACATTATCTTAGTTTTTAAAAATTTGTTTGCAAATACGATACAAAATAACCACCTCAATTTCCAAAACTCTCACAATTTTCTTAAGGAAAAAATTTGTGTCAGATCAAATATAAAAACAGTAATATCAATAAAAAATTTTGTATTCCCAAAAATTACTTTGATAATAAATTTTCAAGTGCACGGCATACAAAAACTGAACTGACAAGTTGCTTGATTTTGATTTTCTTGCGAAAACAATAAAGAAATCTATTTTTGTGTTTTTTTTTTTTTTTGTTTTTTATTAACCCACTTACAACTACAATTAATGTTTTGAGAATTCCAACCAATTGTAGTGGGGATGTAAGAAGAGATAAACTCACTATATATTATTGGTATTTTGTTTAAGCTTTGATAACGTTGCAAAAAAGACTTCTTGAATGCTGGCAATTCTCATTCCCTCTGCACTTTTGTTTGCTAATATCTTTGGCTTTTCTAAAATTTTTGGGAAAATGTTTCCTGATAATCTGGTCTTAGCAACCAGTGAAATGCGCATTGAAACTAGTTTATCCCCCAACAATAAATGTCAGTGCTTTTATCAAGTATAAAAATTGGGAATTAAGCACGACAAAAAAAAATCTTATTAATTAAAAAAAGTTAATAATAAAAACTAGTTTCAAAATATTCAACTCTGTATATTTAGGGCTGTAGGCAAATTGGTTTAAAGCAATGTATAAAAAATCGCCCAATTGAAAAATCACTCGACATAAACGAAAAATAGTAAAAAAAAAAGGAATTTATATGCAAAAATGGTCTAAAAATGCCAAAAAAAAAAACATCACAAAATTTTTGTTTAACCATTTTTATAAAAACACACTATTTTGGGTTATATTTATCAAAACTTAAAAACCCGAGTCTTAAAATACCAAATGTCTAACTTAAAAGCTTGTTGGCCTTTGGCCGGCGCAATGTTTTCCTTTTTTGAAAACATACGTGTTTCTACATTTCGATAAATTTGTCATTTAGAATAAACTTTAACGACATTTTCAAAAAAAGTGATTTTCTCGTTTTGTTTTCACTTTTCGGGATTTGAGTCGCTTTCAGACAACTAAAAATTAGCGTTGTAACGAATACTGATACCGATACATCGCCTATACTGCGGACTTGTCGATATATAGGTATCGGCGATATTTTACTGGCGATACGAGTATACTTTTTAATAGTTTTTTGAACAAACAATTTTCTTAGAAATGCTTATTTCTTGCATAACAACAAAGAGCAATAAAAAATTCAAAGCAGAGCATAAAATCAAGAAACGAATATTTATTCATTGGACCACTTGTAGCCCCCTTTGATTTTGTTGATGGAGCAGCTTCTTCAAGTACTATTCAAAAGTCACTGTGGCAGTGGTAGATTAGTTAAGTTGTTGAAGAACATTTACGTTAATTCATTTTTGAACACCTGTTACATTTAGCTTAATAAAGATACAATATTTTTAACTCAAATTCTTTCATAAGAGAGAATCGCATGATCTATTTTGTTAAAATATACGGGCGTTTTCTAGAAATCGAAATGAAGTGGATTTAAAATAGAGCAAATTTTAACAACGACCCTGTAATGAAAGTTCATAAAAATATTCCCTTTTGTCTACTTCATTCTTTTGCAAGAACAACACTTTAAACAACGAAAAACTACGGTAAGTCTGAGTTCATACGGTTCTTTCTTTATTGAAAAGATTCTTCCTTTTTCTTCTTTGAACATGAAGTGGTGTTCAAATGATTCATGTCATGTCGACGCCATGTTTTTTATTTTGTATAGTCGTGCGTATGAAAACAAAAACAAAATTAAACAACGAATAAGAAAGCAAAACGTAAAGACAGTACAGGCATGTGTGTACTCGTTTCTTTTCCCCTCGCCCCTCTCGCCTATAAAGTAGCAATCTTTTCAATAAAGAAAGAGCCGTATGAACTCAGACTAATTTTGTAAATATGTAATTGAATTAAAATTATCGTTCGATTTCAATTTCACTTCATTTCGATTTCCAAAACATACTTATCGTGTATGTTCTAGAAATTATTATAAAATCTTTAAGTTAACAAACCTTTGTCGATTTTTCTTTTATGAAACAAATTATCAAATTGTGTTGAAAAAATTTAACAAAAATATAAGCTAAATTACTGACTAAACATGACTGTTTTTTTTTTGATTCCAACGGACACATACATTTGGCTTGTTTTTTTGACTTTTAACTTTAAAAAAATTATACATTTTACAGAAATACTTAATATTATTATTATTCGATTAATCGGTACAAATTCTTCGATTAATCCTTTAATCGAAATAAGCAGTTTTAAATTATTCGAACAATTAATCGTCTAAGGCCCGTTTTCACGACTTAACGATAGCTAAATATAGGAAGTTATCGAACAGATAATGAGAATTTAATTATCACAAGTTCCCTTTAATCTAAAAGTGAAGGATAAGCTAAAGAGAGGAACGTTCTACCTTTAACTTTTGTCGTAAGGTTTAGATTTGAGATTGCCATATTATATTCACATACTTTTTTTATATGGCAACTCCAATTATTCTTATATATAAATAATCGGTATTTTCTTTAGCATTGCCACATTTTCAAAAATGTTAAGTTTATTTTATACAGAAGTTGTGAAAACGAAAAATAGTTGAAGGTAACTTTATTCCTCACTAGTGCTAAAGGTACCGTTTACTATTTCGAACTTTATAGGTAAGTCGTGAAAACGGGCCTAAAAGTATTAATCGACTGAATATCCTAGTAACTTGTCAATACAATTTTACACTACTACTTTTGGAACTAATGCATAAACGCAATGCTTTTCACCATAATAGTAAAACGTTCTCCTAATGACTAATATTGTATATATTTGTACGTTTTTAGATTTTTTTTAAGAAAATAAAAATAATTTTGCTACAAATTTTGTGTTAAGTGGCATAAGCTCTGAATTAAAAATTTTGAGGGCTTAGAGAATAATGAAATCTATTGCTTACATAATTTTAATTCTTGACTTTTGATACAAAGCTAGAAAATTTTAACGACAATAGATCGAAAAAACGTTTTATTGGCCTTCTTAACGCGACTTTGCATTCGAAAGTGTGAAGACACTGTCACCCCTACACCTAGGAAAATTTCTGATAAGTCTATAAGAACTGACATTTGGATCATTTGTGAATATCTTAAAAGAAAATTTGGAAAAGAATGATATTCTTTCCATTCTACGCTGTGATTCAGCTTGAGGAGACGCCTAGATATACCTTATATTTTCTAATTTTTCTAGAGATGCAGATCCGCTTGTTTACTGGAGCAAATAAATGTTATGCCTAAAATTTAAGAACATGGCATTTTCCACTGCAGTAATTAAGAATATTTTAATTTTTTTACACTGTTTTATTTTATTTTTTATTTTTTTTTTTCTTAAAAATATATTAATTTTAAAATAATTTTTGGGAATAAAAAATTTTAATTTAAAAGATTTTGTTATTCGTGCTTAATTCCCGGTTTTTATTCTTGATAAAAGCACTTGAAATTTATTGTTGATGGGATAAGCATTTCACTGGTTGCTTAGGCCAGATCATCAGGAAACTTCATCCAAAAAGATTTTAGAAAAACTAAAGATATTAAATCAAATAAAACTGTTAAGCGTATAAGAATCATAAGCAACAGTTCTTCTTGTAACATTATCAAAGTTTAAATGTTCATTTTATCATAAATGAGAATTTAATTAGATTTGTTTAATCTTTATATTTATTTTATATGTTAGTAATCTCTGTAATATTGTATAATGAAGAACTTTCTCTACTTGAGTTTGAATTTATATTTAATTACGTATCGGTATCATCGATATTTCTATCTGAGTATCGGTATCGTATCGGTGTATCGTTACATGCCTATTATAAATCTTTATTTATTCGCCCAAAATTTTTTATTTCTTACTTTTTTGGGTATTCGCATATTTCTAGGTGGTGCGACAAGGAGTTTAAACACTTTTTTAACCCTTGTGTTAATACCTGGGCACCATGGTACCCACCTAAGGATATTAACATGAAACAAATTTATTTATAATTAAAATTTTTAAACAAGCTTCTGGATAGTCGTTATTTAATTAAAAAGAAAGCGAATTTAGATTCTAGATTAATTTTTTTGCTCCTTTGATACTCAAAAAACTTTGCTTAAACTTAAACCATCGCAACATGCGCACCCGGGTACCCCGGTACCCAATACAATACAATACACTTTATGGGATAACACAAACACGTTTGAAATGCTCAAAGTATTCAATAAACTAAATTCTGTATCATACAATTAAATAAGTTTATTTTCCAAAGCGTTAGTATTATAATACGGGGAAGGAAGACTCATTTACATATCATGTATGACCAAAAATGTTCAAATGTTATACTAAAAAATACTGTCCTGTATAAAAAATTTTAAATCTTAGCCGTTATACAATACAAAGTTAAAAAATCACATTTTAACATTAATATAATTTAATACGCTTTCATAAAGCTTAAAAATTTAATTTTATTTCATAAAAATATGGATTATTAATGTATTACAGTATATGGGTAACCGGGTACCCCGGGTGCTAAACAATATGGATGAAGTCGGGTTTTAACACAAGGGTCAAGGACCACTCTAATAACAAATATGTTTATCAATAACTGAAAACAAAAGTTATTTTACTAGATCTTACAACTCTGAACTAGTTTCCGAATTTTCTCTTTTCCTACACCTTGGATCCGCCCCTAGGTGTTGGAAATATCTCACTCCATTGAGAAATTAGGAGAAATAACCTATGGATTTATTACACTGCATCGTCCGTGGCGTCGGACCCGCAACCCTCCTACTAAGCTCACTTCTCACTAACTTACAAGGGCACCCATTACCTGAAATTAATTTGTTTTTTCTTTTCCCACTTACAACTACATTTATAGTTGACAAAAAATCAACCAATTGTAGCCGGGTCTGTTAGAAAAGATAAACTCACTGTTTATTGTTGTTGTTTTTGTTAAAGCTTTGATATTGTTACAAGTAAAACTGTGGCTTATAATTCTTATTCTCTTAACAGTTTTATATGTGTAATATCTTTAGTTTTTCTAAAATCTTTGGATGAAGTTTCCTGACGATCTGGCCTAAGCAACCAGTGAAATGCGCTTAGGAATAGCTTATCCCTTCAACAATAAATTTCAGTTTATCAATAGTATAAAATGGGAATGTAGCACATTTAAACGAAACTTTGTTAAAAAATGTTTCTGTTAAAAAAAATACACAAGACCCTGCAAATTTAAAATTGATTTATACAGAGAAGTAAAAACGTTGCATAAAATCAATTTTCTTGTGTGGTTTTTTATGTTTCTCATTACTTGGTCTAGTACCATAGAAAAACTGTTAAGCACTTTAAATAAACGTCAGTTAAGGAAACCTTATAACGGACTAAACACTTCAAAAAGTTACAACTTTAGTTGTTGTTTAATTATTTACAACACCACATAATATTAAATCAAGCATTAAAGTTCATTGTTCCACGACTAAAACTAATTTAAATATGTTCAGTTTAGGAGAGCAGTGGTAACCAGAAGTTTAAAATTAAAAAAAAAAAAAAAAAAACAAAATGAAATCCCAAACCCATGTGTCTGCAGCAGATACATTTTTCTAGGGTACCCCAACGTCGTTTCCCTCAAACTTAAACAATTTTTCTGCTGCTTTCCTTCCTTTCAATTCATTTACCACTTGTGGGTCATCAAAAGTTTGTTTGTAGGAATAAGTACATTTAGTACGTTTGTACTTTTTTCTCAAATGTTGTTGTTTTTGTGTAATCTTTGACCGCCATTTTTTTTAAGGCTGTTGTTTAAAGCCAAAACCCAAAACCCAAAAATTCTTACATACACCGTTACGCACAATACTGGGAATATGTAGACCATAAAGAAGAATAGAAAAAGAAATTTAAAATTAAAATTGAAACCACTCCTAAGGAAACCCCCAACTTTCCAACCGTTTCTTCATTTTTTTTTCATTTTACAATAACGTTGATGTTGATTTTGTGTTAAAATCAACTCCAGCCCATTTGAGACATCTCATTGATGAGGGGTCTGGTGTTTTTGGTTATTTATTTTTTGGATATATTTCACAAGTCTTCCTTTTTGTTTATGTTTATTTAATTTTTTTTTTTTTTTTTGTTTGTCTGCATAATTCTATGTTGTTGTTTGTCCAGAAAAACGAAGGTCTTAACGGATTTCTTTCTGTTCTGTTTTAACTTTTTTTTTTGGTCAAAACAATAACAAAAACACTAAAATAAAGAAAAAACTTCAAACAAACAAAACCAAAAAGTTATTGCAAATTGTTAATTTTTTTTCTCCTAAAATTCTTTGGTTATTTTTTCATAAAAATCCATTCATTTGTTAAAATTTTTTGTGGTTTTTAACAAAAAAAAATTGTTTTTTCCGTTTCTATAACCTCTTCTCTAGTTGGTTTTGTTATTGTGGGTCTTTTTATTGTGCGAAAAAATATTATATCGGCTTAAAAACCACTTTAATTTCTTTTTAACTATTTTCCGCCTGACTTAATTTTAGCAATACATGTTTTTTGCAGAATCTTGTTCCTTGAGACACCAACAAGAAACGGAATTTGATTTGAAAAACCAGGAAAAGTGATATAGAAAAATATACTTAAGTGTTGCTTACTTTAAGAATAAACACTTTTTTAAAGGGTACTTTTTTATTAAAATATCGAGTTTTGGGAAGGTCCTTTTTCAACATGAAACTTTTGAAAAATTATATTTTCAAAACTAAACTAATTTTCAAAACGTTATTTTTGGTTCTTTTAAAACATTTTACTTTTTTACATTTTCTTACAAAGCTTAAATTTTGTTAAATATTGGAATTAAGTAAAAATAAAACATATGCTTCTTTAAAAGATCTGTTAGCATAGTAAACAACAAAAAAATATATTTTTGTTGAAGAAAATTATTCTTTTTTTAAACATGGTACTTTTTGCTTATATAAAAAAAAATTTGATAAAATAAACTCTTTGTAGTTAAACAGCGTGCTTATGTTAAAGAAAAACTGGTACTTTTTGTTAAATAAATGCTTTTTATTTAAAAAGGTACTTTTTGTTAATAAGGAACTTTTTGCCAAAAATTTACTTTTAGCTTAAAAAGTACATTTTGTTAAAGAGGTACTCTTTGTTAAAAAGTAAATTTTGTTAAAGGTACTCTCTGTTAATAAGGACGTTTTGTTAATGATGTACTCTTTGTTAAAAAGATACTTTTTGTTGAAAAGGTGCTTTTTATTAAAAAATGTATTTATGGCAACAATATATTTTCTCTTAAAAATATTACTTTTTGACGAAAACGGTACTTTTGTTCAAAAGGTACTTTTTGTTTAAAAAGGTACTTTTTGTTAAAAATTATAATATCTTAGAAGATATTTCTTGTTAGGAAGAAGTGGCATTGTGTTAAAAAAAAATAATTTTTGTTGCAAATTAATAAGATTTTGTTTGTCGTGCTTATTTCCCAATTTTTTTTTTTTTTTTTGATAAAAACCAGTGAAATTTATTGTTGGGGGATAAGTTAGTTTCTAAGCGCATTTCACTGGTTGCTTAGGCCAGATCATCAGGAAACATTTCCCCAAAAAAATTTCAGAAAAGCCAAAGATATTAGCAAACAAAACTGCAGAGTGAATGAGAATTGTAAACACTTATTATTTGCAACGATATCAAAGCTTTTACAAAAAACCATTCTTACATTCCCCACTACAATTAGTTGGAATTCTCCCAGCCTTAATTGAAAATATTAAAATTTGTCGACAAAAAATACATTTTGTTAAAAAAAGAAATTTTTTAAAATTAATTAATAAGTTAACTTTCTCAATTAAAAAAAAAAACACCCAGTTTCTTCTTCTTTTAAAATTTTCTTCATCCATCTGGCCTTAAACATAAATTACAGTCGTTTCTGTACAATCAGAGTTCATCAACTTGATCACTATTAATTTGTCAATGTTTACCAAACATTCTCATCACACTCAACATGTTTTATAGTAAATTTTATTAAAAAAATATTTCCCTTTCTGCTTCTTTGTACAACTAAAAATCTTAGACAAAAAAAAATCTGACTAAAAATTCCTTAACAAATGACTTTTCCCATAAAAATCACAAGATCACTATCAACAGACAATTCAAAATAATAATGACAACATTTTCAATTAAAAAAAAATTCTTTAAAGATCATGAAACTAAAAATAAAACTGAAGCTGTCGCTGACAATATATTTCAATGACTGAATGACTGACTGACGGCGCACACTAGAGAAAATGCATTTAAGATTTTTTGTGGAGTACAACGAAAAATCCGAAAAAAATATAAAAAAATAAATTGAAAGGGCGGCACACTTTTCACACACTTAAATGGAAAAACAAAAACAACACAACCACACATTGAAATACACAAATTACATTAACATACCACAACAACGAAAATATCTTGGTAGCTAAATAGAAAAAAAATCGGAAAACCAATTTTCTCAATTCGGTAAAGAAATGAAAAACATCACCTTCTTAAGTCTTGTGCTGTAAACACTGTCTGAATGAAGACAAATTGTTTTTCCGTATTTTCCCCCAATTCTTTCCGAAATGAAGGTGTCATCTAGAAAATCAAAATAGTAAAAAAACGTTTTTTTTTTGGAATTGTGGAAAAATTGTTTTTAGTTTTTTTCTTTGTTTTTTAAATAAAGATGTTAAAAGTTTTTCTGTGCTGTTTTAAGACTTTAATAAATAATTTTTTCTTGACTTTGTATTTTTTTTTTATATATTTTTTGACATATTGATGAATGTTTTAACATATTTTATTGTTTATTTTGTGACTTATTGTTATATGGTAATTTTTTTTTTTTTTTTTTTTTTTTTTGTTGTTAATAACTTATGAATTGTGGTGCATACAGTAGAGATCACTTAGCGAGCACAGGTTTGCGATAGATGCTTTTTTAGGAACTTTTAAGCAAATCTTAACTTTTTTACAAAAACAAAACAGTTTTTCACAGGAAAAATCTCTATTTTATAAGTTTTGTATGAAATGTACTTTTCTAACTTTTTTTACAAAAAGTACTGTTTCCACTAAAACTGGCTTTCTGCACAAATGTGGACTTTTTCTACATATCTTTTTCAACCAAAGCTGACTTTTTCAACAAAATATTAATTTTTTCATAAAAATTAACTTTTTCACAAAAAAAAAAACAGATTTTTTCCCAAAAAGTACAATCAGGTACTTTTTTCCATGTCCCCAAAAAATTAATTTTTTTCCCGACCAAATTTAAAATTTTTTTAAAAAATAGGAAGAACATTTTAATAAGAAATCCTTAAAAATCCCCACATAAAAATTTTTAGTAAAAAAATTATTTTATTTTGTTTGTAGCGACTGGTATCGGCATGTTTTTTTAAATCCTTTTATGCGATTCCAGTGAGGAATTACAAGCAGAACAATATCGTCGGTCACAGGTTGACAACTCTTAACTCGCAAAAAAATCGAATCGGGTTTTTGATGCCAAAAGACTGTGTCTGTCCTTCTGCATGTTAGTACGTTTCATTTATATTTTTACACCATCTTACAATAAATATCTCCTACTAATTTTGGTTTTTTTATTTACTTCCAACACGGTTTAGTAACAGAGTAATAACGTTTTTTTTTGTCTCCTGAAAAGTACAAAAAAACATGTTAAGAGTTGTCAACCTGTGACCGACGATATGCTGTTTTTGAAGACGAATGAGTCAATTTATAAAAATTTGGAGCTTGTTCAATCGGTTTGAGCCATCCTTAAACAACAATAAAAATACCTATTTCCCAAACTTTATTATATTGTCTTTCATATTTACTTATTTGCATATTTGCTTGAAAATTGTCTTTAAAAATCAAAAATTGTATATGTTTTTAACGGGCTTAGATTCTTTTTTAAACCCCTAACTCAAGAATAATAACATAAGTTTATTAAGTACATTTTACAAACTTAACACAAATGGTTATAATGTATATTATATATATATATATATATATATATATATATATATATATATTATGACCCTTTACACCGTATAAGTTGCTGATAGGAGTACGATACAAGTTTTCTACTTTTGTAATATTTTATATACGAAGCAGAGATAAATAAGCGTAAATAATAAAAGAAGGGAAAATATATTAAAAATGTGTAAAATCCCAAAAAAATCCCCGATTATTTTTATCAAATCCCCAAAAAAATCCCCAAATGAATTTCTTTGTCCTTTTTGCTTGCATAAAATTCACAAGTCTGACAGCCCTGAGTACAATATCCAAAAGAGTCGGTTTTTAAAACGGGACTGCTCTATTTTTAAATTATTCTGTATTTTGTTAAAAAAAATTATTTTTTGTATTTTGTTGTTCTTATGTATTTTTTCCGTTCTGATTGTTTTTATAATTTAGATTTGCTATTGAATTTTATTTGGCGGGTGTGAACTATATTTTATAGGCCTCCAATGTATTCTCTTAAATGTTGAGTTCATCAACACACCACATTGAGTGGCAAATTAAATTATTGTTTATTAGACAGCAGCGCCTTCTTACAAGTTCTATAAAAAATATACACATTTCAAATAAAAAAAAATCATGTGTGTATAAATAAATCTCTGGCATGTTGTGAATATGATGGCTAATGTTGAAACATAAATCACTTAAGATAATCTATCTATATTCTAATGTTTGTCGGCTGTTAGATTTTACTTGTTCAACGCCAAAAATGAAGGAAAGGACTGGCAGCAGCAAATGATATGCCATTTCTTGCTTTGTTTACTCAAATGTTTAACATCCGTCTTCGCTGGTGTCGGAAAAGTGATTTATGTATTGATTTTGAAGGATTAAATAGAGTTGTTAATAAAATTTATTATGATAAAGTGGTTAATAAAAAGGCTAAACTTTTTTTAAATGATTGGTCTTTCTTCTTCCTAAGCAACAGTTAATAATATTTTTGCTTAAGAAAAAAACAAATTGATGTGTATCTCATAAAACTACTTAATTAACCTTTGATTGTCTAGTTGAGATTATAAAGTTTATAACATTTCCTTGCAATAATTACGATTTTCCCTTTCTCATACAATTTCAATTGATCCATAAAATTTTGTCATCCATCCGCTACCAAAATATTAACCAAACACACCCGCCGCACGATGGCTTATACTGAAAAAAAGAACCATATATAAATGTTAATTTAACATTCTACGTCAATGTTTTTTTCTAACGTGTATTCCTATTTTACATCGTTGTAATAATGTATGTATCCTTAACATAGATCGACACCATCATCATTATTGTCATTATAATTAGCATAAGAATCTGCAAGCATCATAATGATTATATCGTAGCCATGGTCTTAAAGAAAATCTCTTGTAATTCTTACGTATGCCGGAGTAATTTTAACATTTTAATAAAAATGCATTTAGTGACTTAATTTTAGTCACTAAATTTTAGTGCAATTCTCTTTTTTGTTGTGAGAGTATTTCCCAAATTATTCTCAGCAAAAACATAAACATTTTCAAACAGGGCTGGAAGATTTAATGGAGTTAAATTTAAAAAAAATCTTTAAAAGTAAATTTTTTTACCTACACAACTTAAGTCCTAACCCCACATCCTAGACCCACATTGAAGTATACCGATAAACTTAGAATAAATATGTACAGCCATATTCATAAAAAGTTTTATTTTAAGCTTATACAGTAGTTTTGACTTAACTGCCTTTTGTTTACGTGCACTTTTGACTTAACTGCACAAAATTTATAATTTTTGGAATTATTCTTTATAATTTCATACAAATTCCTTTTTTAAGTGCACTTTCTTTACCTGTACATTTAAGATAAGTGCCCAAAATTTTTGGCATTTTAAAATTATTTTCATACAAAAAATCCAAGTTAGCTGCACTTTGACTTAACTGCCCAAATTACATATTTTCTGTAATTATTCTTCAAAATCCTTCTTTACGTGCATTTTGTATACCTGTACATTTTTCATATTTTTGGGCAGCTTTCAAATATTTCATATAAAACATCAAAGTTACACATGAAAAAATATGGTGGCCACTTTTTCACATAAATATCCAATTTTAGCTGTTTATAAAAACAAAAATCGCAAACAAGTCAAGTTGTTTGCATGTACCTACATTTATGCATATGGGTTGTGGTTACAGCAACCTTACCATGATTATATGAAAGGAATAGCAAATCTTAGGTTTGGAACAGAATAAAGTAGTTGTAGTAGTATTTAAAGCTGACGAATGCTCTGTAGCGCAACAAAGTTCAAAATTTCGATTTTTGCGCTTCAACGGCAACGACTACTACAACTACGTATTCTGTTGACACTACTTTGAAACTGCCGTTTTTAACTTTTGACAGCTTGCAGCGCTATTCTTAACGTTGTACTACAGCGACTTTTCTGTGCCACACTTTATTGTTACCAATTTGGCTATCTCGTTCCGTCTAAAAATGCATAAGAAATGACTACAGGTTGTTTGAACGTAATTGTTATTATCAATTTATTAATAAAAACGTTGTTACTCCTCTTTCAAACACTTTAATTTAGCTGCACTTTTATGCAGGTAACCACAATTGCGTACCTGCACATTAAGTCAGCTAAATACATTTAAGATAGCTGCATTTTTGATTTACCTGCACAAAAAATCTTGCAAAGGAGATTGTGCAGCTAAGACAAAATTACTGTAGTATGTAATAACTATTTAACGCTTTTTGTCTTATAAACCTTTTATAAAAATTTGTATTCATGAAGGTACACTAACAGATTTTTTACTATTAACTGCTTGCAGCGATTTTCTGTTTAAGTGTGGCAACATTCTTTATATTTGGCTGCCATTTTATTGTTAGTGATGCACGAAACTTGTAGTTGGTTTACATGATATTCTATATTTAAATTTTTTTTTAATTGTAGACCTTCAAAATTATTTTTATCAAATACGATAAGAAAGTAATCGAATAAAAAGTTTGTTTAATTTTTATTAACATCACTATTATTATGATTTGTTTATTTTATTTTTTTGAAAAAAAATTTGTTGTTTTAAACAAAAAAAAAAAAAAAAAACAAATAGTTGCAATAATTTAATAAATAATTTAAGAGAATATCTGCATTTTCCGTGAACATATTCATTTAAATCATATAAATTTTTTTAAATAATTATCAATATAACTCTAAATTGGCTAAAAAAAAATTGGCTCTAAAAAAATTTGTAAAATGTATTTAACAAGTCCGTTGTAATAAATAAAACATTTTTGTCATTATTTTTCAACATATTTCACAAAAATAAAATCATAAAATGCAAACACCTTTTAAAATGTCATTTTATTCTTGGTTTAAAGAAGGGCAAATCCAACAATAAATTTTCTTACTATATGAATGGTTTATTAAAGGTTCAATAGACTATTTTTCGTTTATGAATACAACTCTAGCAATTTTTGCTTAAAACGGTAAATTGATCATCAATAAGTTTTTATTAATACGGCTGTTATATTCTAAATTTTAGAACGATCTAATGATGTCCATCCGTCTGGCTGGCTGTCTACGTAAACTTTGTGGGCAAAGTACAGGTCGCAATTTTAGAGATAATTTGATGATATCTAGTATATTTAGTATATACAAATGCCTTTATTGTCACAAGGACTAAGCCTATTTTAAATAGTGAGTATCAGTCCATAATTTTACATAGTCCCTCTAGAAGCTTTTTTTCCGGAATAGAGCCTTTGTAGCTTTAAACCATCTTCTAATGTGGGTATTTAAATTAAACTTGGTCCAACCTTATTTTAATGCAATCTTAATAATCCTACTAAATTGTTTTGCAATCGGACCATATTTGACCACAGCTGTCAAATTCTACTCCCGGAAAATGATTTTAATGTCATAACTTCCTTAATAATCTTAGTATCGAAATAGAAATTGGCGACAGTAACTTTTACAATAGCTTCTGCGTCACGACGAAATGTTGCGCTAGTAGACTCAAAACTACCCATATGTCTTTCTAAGAACAACAAAAGGCAAACAAATCTCATATAAATGAAGTAATCTAAATAATATCCGGCACAAGTTCTTTTACATGAATCTTAACCTTATAACATAATTTTATTCTGGCGGGTCTATGATAACGCATGGGTGCCAAATAGAGTAACTCTCGAAAATTTGTTTTTAATTGCTGTGGTGAAGGGTATCATATTATCGGGCTTGTTCGACTAACAGTCTTACTTGTTCTTAAATAATTTTTTTCCACAATTAGCAAATATGGCGCGGAATGTTAAAGATTATAGCACGTAAGAGCATCTTTTTCTGGATATAATAATATCGAGCTATTTAGTAAGATCTGTAGACGTTAATTTTAGTAGGGGCCATTAGTGATTTTGATAGGAACACAGCTTTCGCGCTGTAAGATTCATTATAATTTGCTTAAGTCAGCAAAGGCTTAAATTCGAGGAATATTTTTTTATGATAATAACCGCCATTTTAAGGGCTTAGGTGAATTTTATTATTTGGGCCGTTTTTAAGATAAGTGTATTTTATCGGACTGTATTAAGTTTTGCACATACTCTGTCGGTTGTGACCAAAATGCACACAGAGGTTAAAAAAGTGACGCATGAAAAGAGACAGAAAGCGGTTTTTTTGTTTGTAGTTAAGTGGCAATGTGTAAAAATAAGCTGCTAAATTCAACACAAATTTCGTGATCAAAACGAAAATAGCAACCTTCAAACTATGTTAAGCAAAAGTGTTGGTTCAACAAAAGTTTTATTTGGTGCAAACAAATATATTTATTTATATTCAGGCTTGTTCTGAAAATCACATTTTATGAAAGTGATTTGTGAACGAAAGTGACCGTCATAATAAATTACTTAAATAAAATATTCAATGTGTTGGTTATTAATTTTTTATGCAATTAGCTATTTTATGAACAACAAATCATTCAAAATTAAGAAAATTCGACGACACTACAAAAATGATACTTGCTTTTGTGACTTTTGTTGTGATTTCAGGTTTGTTTTTTTTAGTTGAGTTAAAGATCGCTAATTTTCTAACATAAAAGCAAAGTCTAATATATATTAAAAATCGTAAAAGCTGTAAAGAACATCTTTAAAATTCGCAAAAAATTGCAAAATGGTATAAAGAAAAATGCCAAAAGGGCATCTATCTAAGAAAAAGATAGATAAAAAAGAAATACCTTCTGTGCCGTAACCCCTCTGTCTGACACTGTGGTTGTCACAAAAAAAATTGATGTTATCGAAGTAAGTCAATCTAATAAGACTTTTCTAATATCCCGGACTTTTCTTCATTTTAAGAAATGCATAGGATTTAGTGAATTCCGGAAATGAGAATTAATATCGATTTTTTTTTTTTGAATTAAACAATTTTATGTATATCCTAAATTGCAGATGCTATTGGATTTTAGTAACCGAAAGATGCAACAATGATTTTTCGATAATTATTCTATACGAACATTGCAGTATCTCTCTAACGCTTCATACTTTTATTTACATATTATTTAAGAAAATATTTTACAAAAATTATAGAAAATAAAAGTTTTAGTTTAATACAACAACTAAAAGTTTTAAACGTTTGGAGCTTCCGTAAATCTAATTCCAGGGAATAAAAAATATTTTTTTTGATTAGAATCTCTGTGCAGAAAACCACAGCTTTTTATTAATTTCAAAACAATTTCATATGTAAACTACAATTTTATTTCGTAATGGTTTTCGTATAACATATTCTTCTTCTGTGTTCCAAGGGGTGTAGAACTCTTAATATGAGAATTCTTAATTTGAATAGCTTCTTGACTCAAACATAAAATTCTTTATTTTAAAGACAAGCTTCTAAACATTATTGCATTTTAGACTCGATTCTTTTTTTACGATATTGTTAGAAAAAAATAATTTTTATTTCAGCCTTATGTCAAATCTTTTCAAGTTTCACGATCAAAATTCTCTCTAACAAGATCGTTTACGTCTGCTTGACGTAATATCTAAATTGGTAAAATTTTCTATCCAGCATCGTCAGTATTTTTCTCTATACCATTAACATGCTTGTTTAGCATTTAAGCCGTATATAGAGCACTTCAAATCCGTTTTTGCTTTAAAATCTTTAACAATTAAGGTTAAAGCAATTTTCCATCTCTGCTACTTCATTTGTATTACTGAGCGAACAAGTTATTAACTGTAAAACGAGTTCCCGTTGCACGAACATTAAATAGTAAAATAAAATACGAAGTCAAAAACGAATTAACATAAAGGGAGAGCATATGCCTCTTGCTCCATATGGTTAACAGAAAATGTGTAACAATGGTTGATTTCCTTCTAAGCATACACATGCTCGATTCAAACTGTTATACCCAACATGTTGCCAGCGAATAACATAATATTTTGAACAGGTATGATGAATAACAGTACCTTTGCAAATTTTAAATTCTACTAAAACTGTAAATATTTACGAACGCCCAATGTTAAGAGCCTGAAAATATTTTGACTTCATTGTGATGCTTTGCGTCAATCGTAAAAGATGTTGGACGTATTGAATTGGAAAGAATTTTTATACTTACTAGCTTTGTAAAAAATTCGATTATAATCAAGAAAATAAAAATTTTTATTTTTTTTATTGTTAGTTCCTATTCAATATATGAATTTTCAATAAATAAAAAACAACAACGTTCTTATTTTAAGTTGATTTTAAACTTTTGGATTATTGGAAAATTTTCTTTACATGAATTTAAAACTGACGTCTATATATCTTCTGAAAGTTCATCTGTAAAATATTAGATACTTTTTGTCTGCAGCTATATTATTTTTAAGGTTTAATACATTATTATCATAAATATTACTTAATTCTACTTAACTGGGAATCATTTTTTTTTTTTTTTTTTTTTTTTGTTGAAACGTTTATTAAGGAGTAACGAATACCGATAGCGATATAGCAGATTTTCGGATATATCGGTATTGGCTATAATTTTCTATCGAAACGACTACACTTTTTATTTTCTTTTTTTTGAGTATTTTTTAACAAACAATTTTATTTTCCATGCTTATTTTTTGTAAAGCTCGTAAAAGAAATAATATAACAAATGAACAAACAGAGATGGAGGTGGAGAATAGTTCCAAAAGGTACAATTTAGCGGCTGACTTACATTAGCTGTAAAAAAAAGATTTGAGGCTTTAGAAAATAATGAAACAATTTGTTTATCTACAATTCTTGACCCCCGATACAGTGCTGTAATATTTTAAAGACAATCGACTTCAATTATATCGAAAAAAAAGTCTTATTGAGCTTACTAAAGCCTTTGGAGAGTTTGTAAAAAAGTTATAAGAGAATCAAAAGAGGATTAGCCTCTTTTCATCATATACTGTAATTCTGCTAAAGAAGAAGGAAAAGTCGCAAATCCGCTTGTTTACGGCCGCAATGATATATTATAGCCAAACTTGAAGAAAATGGTTCAGAAATTCCCTACTTTGCAAATTAGTTCTGTCGCATCCGAGAGACTATTTTCCAATGCAGAGCTGGTTCAAACGGACTTGTAAAATCGTGTATGTCCGTAGGGCGTGTTGGAACGCATTTTGTAGGTATTTTATGAACAACCGAAATTGGGATTTTTTTAGTATTCTCGGTTTCGGAATTAGAAACTCTTTTTGTACTTCAGTATTTTAATCTTACTTTATAGATCAGGCGGTATAAAAAGAAAGAAATCATGACCAGTGAAGGGATAACCAAACATTTAACTGGTATATGAAGAACAAAAAAGGTGGAAAAAGTACTGAACTACAGTGCAGTCCAAATCGATGATGCATACATTTTTTTCCGACTTACTAAAATATGTTTCTTAAATTTTGTTCAAGGAATTGTTTTATTGATATAATACTACATTGTATTGAAATAATACTACATTGCAGTAACTAAGACTAAGCACGTTTGTTGAAAATAGATGTGTGACTGGTCAAATGGTGGCTGTTATGTGTGAAATTGAGCCCTTCCACTGACAACCCCATGTAAAAGTGATAGGTCATATTCATATAAAGTATTAGAACTAGAACCGGTCGCTACCACCAAAGACCTTCACGGGACTACTTTGCTGCAAGTTCGCTTCCCTCTAGAGTATTTACAAATCTCAATACTTTCAACAGATTTTTGAACTTATTTTATTTCCTTTTGGAGTATTCGATAACGTGGGTATTTCTTTAATTCTTGCTTACAATTATTAGTTAAACTAATCGGATTTAACGTTAGAAATCGCAATAATACATCAGACACAATTCTGAAATCACGTGCACATGTAAATTATTTGTGGAATTGGTTACCCGAAGAAAAATATCCATTGTTGAGATCGGTGGAAATAACTATGAGAATAAGCGTTTTATCAAATTAAAAACATCAAATTGCAATTTAAGAGTTCTCTGAAGATAACTTAAGGGTTCTTAACACTTTCATACAAGTCTTACGTATTTTGAGGAAAATACAACCCTGTCATGATAATTGTTATTGTTTTCTGAACATTTTCAAACAATAATTCGATCATAGATCCATTTTCTTCAAAATATGTTAGACTTGTGTGTCTAGTCGATTATGCCTATTTGATGAAATGGAATGAGAATCAAAAATATTTGTTAACAAAGTATATTGCCCAAAAAAGTAAATACAATAAAGGTGTTCATCAAATCGCTTAAAATTGCCATTTGTGCAAATGTGTAAACTTGCTAGACTCGTTTTTTGCAGACCCTTTTACACTTTTGTGTAATTTTAGACCATTAATGTCAGTTTGTAAGAAACGTCAATTCAAAAGTTATTTAAAAAGAAAAAATATCAAGAAAGTAAATGGTTAAACTTGTGTCTAAAAAGTAAAATTTGTTTTTAAAAATGCCTTAAGAAAGTCAAAATACTAATTTGCTCAAACTATTTCAAGAATTTGCTGTTTGTGATTTGTTCACACTTAAATTTTTTGTTGAAAACGATGGTAAGGTTTAAAAATCTCTTTATTTTACGCAATTTAACAGCGCAAGTATACAAGTCAGAATTGTTAGGTAAATTTACGAAATTTGTGCAAATGAATTCTCATAAAATTTCTGACAGTTCATTTGCCAGGGTTGAAAAATTCACAGTTTGCACAGATTGTGAGACTTTTAAGCGATATCATGAAAACTTAATGTGTTTAAAATGTTCATTATTTTCAACAAAGAATTGTATTGCTTTTATAAAAGCAAAAAAGTTAAACTATAGTTTAACTAATTTTTTCAAGTTGTATATATAAGAAAAATTAATGTCCATTATATAAGCATTAAGTTTTTCCACCCCTGGTGTAGGGTCTATACTGTTTGAATATCAAAGGCCCAACCATAATGTGCTTAGGTTGGCTTAAGCAAATGTACGAATACATGTAAATCATATGAGGCAAACCATATTGAACTTAAGGAAAATTTTTGTTAAATTTTATGAAACTGTCATTTTCTTAAGCAAAGTGCGAAACTGATCGCACATTCCGTACGTAATCAATTGTTTGTTGATTTTATTTTTGTTTTTTAAATACATTTGAGAGACCTTTTGTTAATTTTTGACATTAGGTTAAGCAAGGCTATGCATATTATGGTTGGGCCTTAAAGGTATTGGACCTTTTTACTCACTAATTGGGGCTGTTTATTTTTCATAGTTTGCATTACCCCTTCTTAATGAAGTTGATTTCCTATATTTAAATTTCTATGAAATTAACTCTAACGACTGGATTTTTAAAATAATTTAAAAAAAAAACATTTTTTTATTTAATAATTGAAAGCCACACCTCGCAGACATCATTAGAAATATTTGCAAATGCAAATATGCACATGCAGCGTTTTGCTTCAAACAAAGAAATTAATAATTTCAAAATAAGAAAAAAAAAACAGACACTTAAACATATTATTTAATACGGTAGAAACTCCTTAAATTCATTCTGAGCTTCAAACTTTTTTTAAGGTAAACCATCATGATTTTCTAAACTTCTGGGAAATGGTAAAAGTAAAAAAAATAAGCCGGTTATTAAAGAAAGTCATCATTTACGAAACAGAGATATATATTACCTCTAGATTTCATTTTTGCACACGTCACATGTCATTATAAATCAACAAGCCACAAAAATCAAAAATAAAACAGCAAGTTAACACGCACACACACGCTTTAACACCACTTATAAGAAGGGATTTACGTTTGCCTTTGTACACATACACATCTATACTCAGTCATGTATTTGAAACACACACTTTGCCAGACATTCATACATATCCTTCATTCCATGCAACATAGTTATTTGCTACATTCTTACTATTCATTCTAACAAAATTCTCATATTTAACAAGCAAAAAGGGTGCCAGACGTTGAGGAGTTAAAAAAAAGAAAAAAAAGCTTTATTTTCAGAAGGTTAATCTTGATCTTCTGACCTGTAAAGCACCTTAAGTCTATATTTCGAACTTGCTTATATTTAAAATTGGCTTTAGGGTGAAAAAGCCCTGTTGGGGTTATTGGTAGTAAGCTTATCTATCAGGGCAAGAGTTGTAGGTTCAAGTCCTACCTGAGTCCTTGAATAGTTCCATTAAAACGGACTGAATTTATAAGTTACTATTAAATTAAGTTCTCGGTTATTCAAGTTAACAACCTATACATTCATGTTCTATAAATCGAAGTGAAGTGGATTTAAAATCGAACAAGTTTTGAAAACGAGCCTGTAAAGAAAGTTCATTAAAAATATTCCTTTCTGGTATACCACATATCTTGAGCACCAATTATCTTTACAAGAACAACTCTTCAAAGCACGAAAAATTGCAATCAGGGTGAATGCACCAATAGTCGGCACTTTAACTTTTTTCTGATATTTAAGCTGGTACTCTGATGAGTGTGAACATGATATTGGGATGCCAACGAATTATTATTGCTCAGTAGTTAGTGTAGTTTTAGACTCAATTTACTGAGTTTAAATATATTTGTATTAAATTTGAGTAATTTACATTTTTTCTAAAATACACGATTTGCGCCTGTAGTCGGCACACCTTTCCCTAAATTCGGCACTTTATGACCCAGTTGTCGGCATTGCATTTTTTTATGAAGAAAATGAAAAATCGTTAAAAAATTAAAGATATATGTATATTGATATATATATATTGTATTTAGTACCAATTATTATTAAACAATTTTCCATAATATTAATTAAAAAAGCTATGCCGAATCTTAAATACCCTTCACCAAGTTATTTAGCGTCTTGAATGCTTCTTTCTATAATGGAAGTTTTCATTGGTTACCATTGTACCGAAGCTAGGAAAAGATCATACTAAAGTTGAGTCATATAGGTCTATTAGTATATCATCTAACATTTTTAAGCTATTTGAGAAAATAATGTTAAAATTAATATTTGGATAAAATAAGCTTACCCATAAGTACTCAGAAGTTTTTGAAAAACTATTTGATTGGTCTAAAATTTGTTTTTGAAGTAGGAAATTTTTTAAGGTCTTCTTAATCGATAAACACTGGAGTCGCAAGGAAGAAATTTATGACCTCTATTTTATTTAATATTTACTTCAGACAATCCAAACATCAACTGATACGGCTCGCCATTTTTACGCAAACTACTACCTATAAAGCATCTCGATACTAACAGAACCATATATTTCAATTCGAATACCGTAAAAACAACTGAAATTCAAGATCAATGAAGAAGTATATACATACATATATTTGTATATAGAAAATCCGTTTTGCGTTGGGAATCAATCATTAAACCAATAATACCTCAACATAACCAAAAATATCTCACTATGCCGACTACTGAAATTTGCAAAAAAAAATTCGTTCCCAATGCCGGCATCAATAAAAATAAGTTAAAATAATATGTTTTTTGCAGATTTATAAATCAAAGGCAATATTTGAACATATTTTTACCTATAAAAACCGTTTTGGTAAAAATATTACTTATATTAGTACGATTACCACTTGTTCTAGTTTGCCTTGGCACTAAGAATTATTTAAAAAAAACAGGCACTATGCAGCGTTTAGAAAACTTGACACTAAATAAGGACCAACATAGACAGACTAAAGTTCTCATCCTAGTCAAATGAAAATATTACATAATGAAAAATTAGTGTATTTTGAATTAAAGCTGAATTCGAAATATATATAAAATTTGCGTAATTCTTATTTATTTAAGATTTTATTCAAAAGTGCCGACTATTGGTGCATGCCGAACTTAGGTGCTTCACCCCATATTGTAAATAATTAAAATCAAAAATTCGTTCGGTTTGAAGTCCATCTCATTTTGATTTCTAGAACATGCCCGACCATAAATAAAATAGTAATAAATTTCCTCTGTTCAAATTTTCACTCTTTTTTTTTTGGCTACTTTTTCTTTGGGAATCATTTAATTTCAGTTAATCTGGCATCTCTTTTAACATCAGCGTTAGAATGTGTTTCTGTATCTGTCACGACCATTCATAAACCTTCACATTCATCAACTGCAAATAACAAGTCATCAAATCTTTCATTTCTCTCTGTTTTATTTGTTTTCTCATACCATCCATAACTAGTGATGAATGAGGGTATACTTAGTTTCTCATTCCGTATGAAACTTTTTTAATATTTATCAAAGTATATATTTTCAAGGTCCTTGAGTGATTCCAAGTCAATTAAGACATGCTCACTTTTGAAACAACAGAAAACAGAACAGAAAAGAATAATTTTGGTGTCATATTGTTTCTAATTGCTGGGCTTTTAAGCTTTAAAAGGAAAATAGCATAAACCCAAATGTCAAACAAACAACCTCCTTAAAAAATTTATATTTTTCTAAAATTTTTTTTTAAAAAATGGTCTTTAATTTACCATAGGCCCCATATAAACCCTTTAGTACGCCTAAAACCGCACCGAATAAAACTATTGTAGTAAAATTTGGTCTGTCATAGATTTATAATACTAGAACTCACGCTGCATAATATCTGTATTAGAAGGATAAACAACTTAAATCGATTTCGGCAAGTGCTCAGCAGATCAGTTTAAGATTTCAAAACTGTTGCCCAAACTCTGATAATTTGGATTAAGTTAAGAATTATGCTTTTAATAAAATTCTAATGAAACAAGAGTTAGATTTGGAGAAGTTAAAATTCATAAGCTAATTTAACAATTCCTTAATTCCTTATTAACTGTAATTTATGGATTTAAAGTGCAATTCTGAAATATTTATTCTCTGGGTGGAGGGTATAAAAGATTCAACTTAGCCGAATATAGCACTTTTACTTTTCTTTTCTGTATTTAATTTTTTTTTTATTTTATGTTTGATTGTATTTCTGTGTTAACAAATGTTTGATTTTAAAGACCTTTTAACCACATTTGGCCAAGAGTGTTAAGAGTGAAATCATCCAGCTGTTAACGAATGTGTGAAGTCTTTTGATTTTATTTAACGTGATTTGTTAAATACACAAATTAATCAATTTCGTATTAAGATAATATTTTCTTTAATTTAAATTAAGTACAGAGATATTTGAGAAAATAAAACAATTTTTTTTGTAGAACTTCAAAGAAATTTAGTTACAATTTTGTGATTTATTGGGGGGTAATATGGGAAGGTTTGTTATTCCCTAACGCTTAAAAATACTTGTTCTTTTTAAGGACCAATCAGCTCACACGCAAAGAAATAAGGAATTAAGCTTTCAATGGAAATAATGAAATCGGTCAATAATCTTATTTTAAACTATCCACTCAACGAATGTCGTTTACAAATTTTTAACTTTTCGCCATAACCTCAAAAATGAGATGTTTTCTAAGATAAGTCGGGACTGCTAAGCTCGAGAAGCGTTTTCGAGATATACGCAAAAAAACCAGTTTTTTTGTAGTTCATAAAAATGTTTCCAAAAATCTTGAGACCTGATCTTTTTTATTACGCATATTTTACACTGTTACAAAGATATTTTCCTCTTTTAGCAGATATCTATACCTTGTTAATCTGACAAAAATTCACTGAGTTGCATGCCTTAAGATTGAAAAAAATTGATTTTTTCTACGTTTTTTCAAAATTCAACATTTTCAGTTCTTCCCACAAATTTTGTTCCAAGCATATTTGTAACAAAATGGTTAACATCGGACAAAAAATAAGAAAGTTGCAATATTATTAGCAAAAACATCCAAGTTTAAATTTTCAATAAAAAATTTTTGTTTCTTTGTTGTGTTGATTGGATAAGGATTAAGTGTTAAGAGACAATTTAATTTGTTTGCATAATTCTATTTTTGGTCAAAAATGTTATATTTTTCCTCTTCTATTTATCCTTTTATGATGATGACGTTTCACGATTTTACATCTAGCAGTATTTACCCATCATGGTCTGATCCCAATGGCGCTAATAATGCTTTTCCATTACTGCAAGTCCTCTGTGAAATCGTTTACATTGTTCGTTACAATAAAACAAGTTTAAAAAGTGTTAAAGAAAACGCAGTTTCAATGCCATGTGTGCTTCTGTAATTACAGGACAGCCTTTTAGATTTCAAATAATACTGATTTTTTATATTAATTGGATATACACCTATGGCATTAAAGTCTTCCATCATAGTTGGAATTAGGTGACTCCCGTTTTGGCTTCTGTTGCTTCCTTAAAACCGACTTACTACTTTCTGAAAAGAATTCTATATATCTTGGAGCGTTTTCGATAATAAAATTACGCTTATCTCTGTGTCTAAAAATCCTATTTCTTTCAAACATGAAGCGAGTAATTTCGAGCTATCTTTTGACAAGTTTAAGTCATGATGTAAGTCATTCAGTGCGGTTTGAATCATAGTTTAACAATCGTATAACTTATAGAACTAAAACTCAGATTTAAGTCTACTTCTTCATTATTTGATTTTACTTTTAATGCTAGAGGTTTTCGCTTTAGGAATGACGATAAATTGATTTATATCCGGATTAAGAACATAGCCATTTTTCCCGCTGCGCACTTTGGTCATAGTGCACTCTTGTCAAAACTTTTTGCATTTGGTGTCGGCGATATAAACCGAGAGAAATTATCTCAGAGATCGCATTATACGAGTTGTTATAGATGGGGTTTCGTCAAGCGAGTTCAAGATTCATTCAGGGGTAACGCAAGGCTCAGTTCTTTCTCCTACTCTATTTCTTATCTTTCTAAATGACCTCTTATGTCAAACTTCCAACCCAATCTTCTCTTTTGCAGATGACAGCAACCTTTGCCATTCGTACTCATTTGATTGCAGACCAAGCGTATCCGATGTTCTGGGCATGAAGACACAATGTGATGCCCAAGGACAGAACATATATTCAAGATGCCGAAAGAAGCATTCAAGTGCATTGGTTTTTTAAGATGGTTTAGGATACATTTCACTCAATCTGATCTCCTTACTATTTATAACACCAATATCCGACCGCGTATGGAATACAACTCTCATGTGTGGGACGGTGCTTCAAAGTCTATTTTGGAGCTTTTCGACCGCGAGCCTGAGAGGGCGAAGATTCTCATTGGTGACAGTAGGGTATCCAATTCTTTTGACTCCCTTGAGCACCCTCGCAATATGGGTTGTTTTTGCCTGTTTTATCGTTACTACAATGGGATGTGTTCTAACGAAATTAGAGATCAGATTCCCGAAACCCGTACGTTTGCTCGTAACGTTTTTCCTCAAGAGCCCATACTTATGTGGTCGATTGGCAGATGAATCGTACAACGCAATTCGTTTTGTCCCGGACTGTTCGTATGTGGCATAACCTTCCTGCCGAAGTCTTCCCTCTCACTTACAACATGATTAAGTTCAAATCAAATGTTCACAAACCCTACTCCCCCCGTATCCTCCTTCCCACCACCTACTTTCCTAGTTCCAACACAATGCAATTAACTAGTAGGGGTCATCCTCTGAGTGGTGGTCCTAACAGAAAAAAAAGAATAAAATACGTTTCGAGTTCATGGCTTATTGACAAATCTGGCTAAGTACCGAAAATAAAATTGATAAGATTCCAAAAATATTTTATTCAACTTTCTTCGGAATCTTTTTTTATTAATGTAGACAGCGCGCAAACAAACTAAGAGTTATCAAGTGAATAATTACATATTTTAATACACAATGTAATTTATAAATTTCAAAAGTTATTAAAACAACAAAAGCGGGACAGTGGCTCACTTCATAAAAAGACAACTTTTCTAACTTTTCAATATTGCATTTATGAAGCCATCCGGCATCTTAAATAAGACCGATAAGTGAAAGCATACCACGTAAAACCGCAATAAGGTACATAAATATAATAGTACTTTGATACAAAACAATTGTTTATGAAAACTCAAATTCGGATGTTTTCACTAAATATGTCGTTTTTTTTTTCAATTTTTTGCCCGACGATAACAATTTTACGCTTACTACGTTTGAAACAAAATATTATTTAAGATACATGTTAAGAAAATTTGTTTAACTATTTGTATTGTCTTACTGGAGCGAATTAAAATGGTAAATTTTAAAAAAACATACAAAAATCAATTTTGTTTTAAGTTTTAAGTCCTGTAGCTCAAGAAATCTTTATCCGATCGAAACAGTATATATATGGGGTGAAAGAGAAAAGACTTATCTAGCAAAATTTGCAATCTTGTATAACTCAGTTGAATTGTTCTCGGAATTTTTCAAAATATCGAAACAACTGCAGTAAAACACGATATTCGCGTATATCTCGAAAACGGTTCTTGAGAAAAATAAATGAATGCCATATTCGTGTTCAGCAGCCCCAATTTAGTTCAGAAAATATCTCATTTTTGATGTTAATTTTTTTTTTTTTGTGGCATATTGTAATAGATCCTTTTATTATATTATATTTATAAGTATTTTAGCTGTGTTAGTTAATTATCAAATTCATCTTAAAAATGGTATATTGCTATTTTATAGCGACTTCTTTTCTGAGAACTATTTTGCATAATATGCACGAGGATGTTATACATATTCCACAACACTGTATTAACTTAAAATTAAAAAAAAAAAAAATACTTTTTAATTTAGTATTAAAAGCATATGAAAAAGAATTTTTCAGCCAACCGTTTTATTACTAAAAAGGAGACAAAATATCACTATGACTTTACAGGGGTTAGATGTAATATAACGTGTCGATTTTTTCTAAAAACTGAAATAGAAAGTTGTGTTGTGGAAATATGTTTTTTAAAAATAACTCAATGTTTTATGTTGTTACGTTATGTATGTTAAATGTAAATTTTGTCATTTTGATGTAATAATATAAAGAAGAAGTCGACAAAAAATCGACGAAACGTCGGAAAAAAATTTTTAAAAATTTTGTTTTAATTAAATTAAAGATTTTAGGCCGTATTAGCTTGATAGGGAAATACAAAAGAAATTTTTAAGTTAATGCGCTATTGTTGAACAAGTGCGCAATGTTACATGTTCTACATTTTTGTGTTGGTTTTTACAAAAAATACAACTGTTGAAAGAATTTGCAATTTCTTTTGTGAAATTGTTGCTTAATTGTTGTTAAAACGATGGTTACCACCCCATTGCATTTTTGTCAAAACGCGAACTAGCACGAATTTCAAAAAAAGCTGAGACCCGTATTTAATTAAATCGACTAAAGATTAAAGTATGTTAATTTGGCATTTTTATTACAAACAACCCCGAACAACAAATTCAAAAACCCTTTTTTTACAGAAAATCCTTAAAAAAGGACACGGATGATCATCTTTGGACAAATTGTATATACAGTTGGACGCGCCTTAAAAACCCCTTTCTTACGATACCCAATATGTTGTATATGTTGGTAAGGAAACAGTTTCTCAAACTAACAAAACATGCAAAAATAGACCCTTTTTCAAAATGGTCCAGCTCACGAGAGGCCAAAGCTGGAGCCGAAATATTTAAAATGTCCTCTTAAAAAAGTCCAAGGTTCATTTAAGAAGGGTACATCGAGCTTTTTTTTTGGTGAGTCGCTCTAATATACATATGGTTGCATAAGCTTTTGTCAAAAATTAATAAAAAAAAGCCTGTCAAATGCATTCAAAAACACAAAAACAAAGTGCAATCAGTTTCGCATTTTGCTTAAGCAAATGACAGATTCATAAAATAAAACAAAAAGTTTCCATAAGTGCAATATGGTGTGACAAATATGATTTTTGTGTATTCGCACAGTTGCTTGAGCCAACTTAGTTGGCACATTTATGTAATGCACAGTATGCATGCATGTACATTAAAGTGGCCGTTATTTTTTTTATTTTGATTTCTTATATTCTCCCCCCCTAAATCGGTTCAGTTTTATGTAAAAAAAAATACAAAAAAATTTCGTAGCGATAAGTTGTGTTTTAGGGGGGGCGTCCGTCCCTCAAAGTTTGCCATCAAGCCATTTATTCAAATGTAATTTGTTTGCGTATGACTATCTTCTAAAAACAACATTTTACAAGAATATGATATATGGCAATATTTTAGCTCTTCTAGTCAACAACATAAGCCTCTAAGAAAGTTTTTTGCTAAAATCAATATCTTAGAAAATAATTAAGAAAATAAAAACAAAATACCAAACATTTTATATACGTTTTATATATATAAAAGTGGGATTTAATGTCAAGTGACCCAATTTTGAAATAGATGTCTTTCGATTTAAATGAAATTTACACCAATTTTAGTACTGTTAGATAGTAGCTTAGTCACAAATTTTCAACAAGATAGGTCAAAAAGTTTCTGAGTTAGAGGGGGTCAAAGTTTGACATTTTGGCCATACAGGTGTTCTTTCTCATCCATGTAACTTATTACCTATTGGTGTAAGCAAAATTTGTCCCAAGTAGTTTAGATAGCTTTTTGATCAAACTTTTTAAAAAAATTGTTTTTGTTTTTTTAAAAAATTTTTTAAATTTTTTTTTTTAAATTTCACACTTTGCTAAAAAAAATAAAAAAAAAATTTTAAAATTTAAAAAAAAAAATTAAAAAATTTTTTAAAAAAAACAAAAAAATGTTTTTCAAAAGATTGATTAAATAGCTATCTAAGCTACTTGGGACAAATTTTGCTAACACCAATAGGTAATAAGTTACATGGATGAGAAAGAACACCTGTATGGCAAACTTTGACCCCCTCTACCTCTGAAACATTTTGACCGATCTTGTTGAAAATTTGTGTCTAAGCTACTATCTAACAGTACTAAAATTGGTGTAAATTTCATTTAAATATATAAAACGTATATAAAATGTTTGGTATTTTGTTTTTATTTTCTTAATTATTTTCTAAGATATTGATTTTAGTAAAAAAACGCAAAAATTTGGAAGTCGTTTTTAATACACTTTTAATAAAATATTTTTAATTTTTTTTTTAAATTCTGTTTGCTAGAGAAATATTTGTATAATATTTGTCATAAAATTCTTATATTACAGAAATCTTATTAAAAACCGACATTTAAAATTCTTGCGTTTAACGTATGCTTTGAAAAACACTTTTTTATTTTTTTAAATAAAAGGTTTAATTGAAAAATAACTGCCTGTTTAACGATATCGAACGTCATCGTTCGCATAGAAAATTACATTTAAAACAAAAACAAAGTTCGAACATTGTACGAACTTTGTTTTTGTTTTAAATGTAATTTTCTATGCGAACGATGACGTTCGATATCGTTAAACAGGCAGTAAAAATTTAAATTGGAAAAAATATCATGAAAAATATTAAATTAATGAAAATATTAAATGGATGATGTCTATGTTTTTTAGTTTTGACGACAATGTAAAAAACATTGATGTTAGCATCGATGTTTATGAACGATACATCGTTGTTTTCTAAACATCGATGTATCGTTTGCATCCCTATTTGCTTAACATGTCGATTCAAATAAAGTTTAATTGAATTAAACCAAGTTTTCTTGAGCATTTTCTAAAAAATTTAAAGATCTTAATTCTTGCATACTAAAAGGAGGTGGCTAATTGGCAACAGTTGACGGGCACTTAGACAAACCGTCGAGAGGTATCGGAAGATTAATCCGTTCCGCTTTATAGTCTTACTTTCATGGAGTTCTTCGGAACAAAAATATGTTAGCGGACTAGAGGAGCATGAGAGATTTCTTTTGTGTCAACATTCTTGACTCGGACATTGAAAATCTTCGTGATTGCGCAAGGTGGATGCGACAAACATCCGAAATGACAAACATCCAAAATGTTGAAGTTTTTGGATTTCTAAGGTATAGGGTGCTCACCAGAGCATCTCATTATAACCTGGTGCTACGGCAGTCTGTAGCCCCCGATGAGTAGAACATTGGTCTAACTATTGGTCGATGTCTCCATTATGCTTCTCCAAGAAATGCTTCCAGAAATCCAAAGACTTGCAAAATTAAATTGTCCTTTTTTAAAGGAATACAGAATCGCGGGTTATGGAGTGTCATTATTTTAAGGGGAGCCCATTTGGAGTGGGCACATGCTGCGTTGTTTAAATCAGTCAAAGGTTCTGCTTATATCAGATAGAAATTGTTTTGAACTGACTTGTTAGTGGAGGTTAAATAGCTCCAGCTCCTAAGCAAGAGGGAGTGTATAGTTTTGTCGGTTATACGCTCAACTTACAACATGTGTATGAAAAATGATTGTCTTATACACAGGGGCACTTGGTAAATGCATATATAAATCACCAACTGGTTAAGATCCACCATGAGATTAGGCCATAGTGCAGGTGCTTATGTAAATCAAAACTATATCTGTAAAAATCTTACTTAATTAGTTTACTCTTTCGGTAACAAATAACATTTGTTTCCCACTTTGTGATTTAAGAGTACTTATTTAAAAAATAGTTTTTTTTTTTTGCTAGACAGAAATTTTTAGATTTTGTGGCAAGCTCCTTCAGAGGAACCGGTGCGATATTTAGTTTCAAATATTGGTGTTTTTAAGTTTATCTTGCTTTATGTTTTGTTTGGCATTTTACGTTAGTTTATTTTTTTTATTTTTGTTAATATATTTGATAAACAAGAATTACTATAAATCTGTGTACCAGAAAATAACAACGAAACCTAAAACATACACACAACCAACATATGAAGTGCGAGTTTATTTTTTTGAATGAGCACAAATAAAGAAACGAATGAGCAAACAATTTTCATTAATGCTTCATTCATTTAGAATTGATGGTTTCATTTCTTGAATATTGTTCTAAACAGACATACACAAGTTTATACGAATGCTCACTTTAGATTCCAGATTGGATGGATGGATATTAAGCAATCTAAACAGCAAATTCAACTCATCCTAAACAAGCAAATTGACCAAACAACCGTCTACATACTACAAACATTAGATATGTTTATGTATGTGCTTTCGGTTTATTTTTTTGGTGTTATTACAGCTACAATTATACTATATACATACATACAAGATGATTCGAGCTAATCATACTGGTAGTTAGTTCTTTCCTCGACTACACAGAAAAAATTATTGCTGAATTATTTTCAAACAAACGCTTGTTTGAAATTTTTTTTAATTTCTACAAATTTTTTTACTGATTCAATTAATATTTTTGTTTGATTTTTATTTTAGCCAACAGAAATGTTGACAACTATTCAAAAATATAATAAACGCGTTATTGGCTTCTAGTTTTCATAATTTTGTATGAAATATTTAACGCTCTTTATTGTTGTCGTGTTTTTGCATTTTTTTATTTGACCGTAAGCAACACTTCTTTATGTGACATATAAGAACAACAAAAAAAAAACACATAGTCTATTTTTGGACGCTTTGAAAAGGTACAACTATAAGAAAGATGATAAAATATTGTGGCGAGGTTTGTAGTAAAAAACAACAAAAACAATAATAGGTAAAAAACGTTTCACTCTTTTTAAACAACAACAACATTAGAAGAAACAAAATAAATTTTTTGTTGGTTTCAAAGTTGGTAAAAAAGAATGAAAAACAAAATCCCGTTTTCAATTTTTTAAAAATGTTAAGTTAAATAGGTACCTACATCAAATACAAAAATAAAATGATGACGAAAAACATGTCGAGTCGGTCTGCTGCCAATAGAGTTTTTTTTTTCCCGGACTTTTTCGATTCCCGGGAAAGCGGGAAATATTTTTAAATTTCCCGGGATCCCGGGATCCCGCTCCATATAAATAATACAAAGTAAATTTTGTTATTAATTAATGAAAAAAACTTTAATAAATAACGTAAGGGAACTTGTTTACAAAGAAAGTAAAAGAAATGGTTCAATATTAAAAAAATAAATTGAAGATTGAAATAGGAACTTGAATTACACAGGCCAACACTCAATTTGCTTCTTTGAATTTATCAACTGATTCTAGTTAATTTTGGTGCGCTGAATTCAAATCTGTAATTAGTTTGTCTCTATCAGCTCTAGTTTTCATGATATAGCTTTTTTATACCCTCCACTTATGACCTCCATTTATGACCGTCTGTTAGTTATTTCAAAAAATTTTTTTCATCAAAATTTCTTATTTACAGTTATGGTAGTTTTTTTTAATTTTGTCGGGCTGTGTTATTATCACCTTACGCCTTTATTCCCTATTATTATGCTTTCATTCAGTATTATTATGCTCTGGATACAAGATAAAAAGATAACATAAACATAACAATTTAATTCATAAAACAATAATAAAAACCAAATAAAAATTAAGGTACTCAAGATATGAGATCAAATAGTTAATTAATAAAAAAGATAAAATATTTTAAAGAAATATATAAAATTTTTTAACGGCGCTTAGGAAATAACTTTCTGACACACTCAAAGCGCTTAGTAAGTCGTCAAAAAGTATATTCCTGATTTTATTTACTAATTATCATGTTTCTGAAAAGTTTCGTTCATTTTTTACCGAGGTTGGACAAATAGTTAAAAGTTCACCGTTGTAGCATGCTTCGGATTCACAATCAGAGGCAATTTTTTCTTTTTTATAAACAACGTCTATTTCAGTCAAATGTATGTCAAGGTTGATGCAAAATAGCATCAACCGGACTGCTTTTTTCAAACCTTTTCATTTCAATAGGTCCATTTGTAATCTTTAGGACAATGTGTTTTCAAGTTGTGTGTTGTAGTATCTTACACGACTTTCCAAAATGTTATTTTATTTCGGTTTCCCCGCACTTCACGGGCATATGAACCAACATAAATTGAAATTGAAAATTTGTGTTTATCACCTAATAAACATATCATATCATATCTTTGCATCATTTAGCAAAGTTTTCTTTCAGGCCTTCACGTATTATATCTCAAACTGAATCGAAGTTATAGCAAAATATATCTCAAACTGAATCGAAGTTATAGCAAAATATATCTTTAAATCGGTACATTTTTAAAACTTTAATCACATTTTGCCAAGATCGTTTGTTTTTGTAGATATTACTTTGTTGCAATAAAGGAGCGATATGTTTAGGTATCTCCTATTTTTAAGACTTGTTCATGGACAATGAAACTTTACTGCCTGCATCTTATTTGGAATTATTAACTTTATTAACTCTTCACTTCACTAAATGTAGTAATTATCAACTGTTTTACTGCCCATTCTGCTTTTAGTAGATTTATTGCATCAGGAGACATTGATTTAAATACATGTACTCACTTCTTGTAATTGATCTAATCCACAACCCATCCACAGATAATAATTTTTAGAGAATAGAAAACTAAATTTCAAAGTATAAATAGCTGTTTTCTGAAATTATGAGGAATTTTTTATTTCCCGGGATCCCGCAAGAAAAATCCCGGGAAAACGGGAAATAAAATAATTGAAATTCCCGGGAATTCCCGGGACGGGAAATCCCGGGAAAAAACCTTAGCTGCCAAGGAAAGGATACAGAACAGTGAGTGAAGAAGAAAAACATTGTGTGAACAAACAAGACTTGGTGCAAAAATTATTCCAACAAAAAAATGTGTCTCAAAGCCAGCCGGCGCCGCTCTGCTCTGCCTTCATCTACTTCTACAGTGCTTGCTTGTGTGCGCGTCATTGCTTGTGCGAAAACTTTTTTGTTTGATTCAGCAAAATTATTTGTTTGAAATTTATATGATTTTCAGTAAACTATTTGTTTGATTCAGTTAAATTATTTGTTTGAAAAAATCAGTGTTTTTTTCAATAAACGAAATGCAAATAAATTGTTTGAATATGCAAATTTGTTCGTAGGACCGATTTCAGACAAAAAATGTTTTGATTCTACAAATTTTTTGTTTGAATTGGAAAAATAATTTTTTCTGTGTACCAAGCAGGTTATCAAATTATCTAGTAATGAATGGGAATGTGAATTAGTTCCAATATTTGCACAAATCATGAAGTTTTTGCTTAAATTGTTGTTATTTTTACATTTTTTTTAATTTTGGTAAAAACGGAGCAAGGAACTAAGGACGAATAATAAATAATAATTTTTGATTATAATAAATCTGTAGATTGGAGCTAAAAAGCAATGCCACTTTTTTGCTCTTTTGAGTTTATCATTGCATTAGATTTGTTTTCTTGCTCTCTTTCATTATGGTAAAACAGCTAAAGTCATACTTAACTCAGAACAGCTTCATAAATAAAATGCTGGCCAATGTCACTATGAAAGCATCTATAATAGCCTTCAATTCCAATTTTCTCAGAAGTGAATATTTTGATATTGGCCCTTTTAGCTCCAAGCCACAGAAATATTATTTAGATTAAAGTCAGCTCCAAGCCACAGAAATATTATTTAGATTAAAGTCAGATCATCTTGCAGAAATGGAAAATTAGGAAGGCACACTACTAAAAAATTGACTTAAATAATTAAACTTTATTTAAAAAAAAACGATGATCAATCAAATGTTTTAAAGCAACGACAACAATCTGATCATGAAAAATAAGTTAATTTTTAATTAAATGGCAGAATTTGGGCAACGGAAAATCCTAGGCTAATTTATCAACAGTAATTCCAGTACAGTGTATATCGCCTTAAATGTGACATAATGATAGCACAGCACATACAGCAAGGCAAACGGTGAAGTTGTTACGGGACATTTTTGCTAAACGTAATTTTATTTGTCTGTCGTTTTTGACGGATTTAAGTGGTATTAAAAACAAACGTTATAGCGTGAATAAGCCAGGTTATGTGTAAAGCTCCAAAACTCTTTAAAATAGTCATGGAAAACGTCGTAGAAAGAGACAAAAAATAGAAGCAAAATAGAAGTTACAGACTCTTCAAAACCCTTTGTTTCTTTAGTCTTTAACTAAAAATTGCATGTGCTAGTTGAAAGGGTAAATAAACCACACAAATGGCTTGGCAACCACCCACCTTGTTTTCTTTTTGTGATCGTCAAAAAACAATACAAACATCATTCATACAAACATTAAGAACTTGCGACTGAAATTTTTTTTATTGCTTTTTCTTCAGAAAATTTTTTGCTGAAATTATGCACAAAATTTTTAACAAATATGCAACATGTCTGCCTAATATTAATAATATTTAATATTTGTACAAACATGCTTCAAATGTTTGTCCAAACACAATGCAGGGTCAAAGCAAAAGGAAACATTTTTAAATTTGTTTACTTAATAACTTAAAAGTTGACCTCCAGAAAAACGATTTTGTTTTGGTTTTGCATCGGTTTTGTTTAAGTTTTTTTTTTCAGTTTCATTAGCCTCCCTGGTTGCGAACAGGGAAATAGTCGAGTAGTGTCAAATCGGATGATATTCGAGTATAATTGATAGGTTCATTTCTCAAACTAAATTATCGCCAAATTTTGACTTCAATAAGTCGACGGTGCGGTCGCTACACGCAGAGAAAAACATTTTTTAATGTGGCCATTTCCAATAAAACTTTTTTAAGGAAAATTTTTAATATACTATAATAAATTTAACCATATTATTGTCACTGGCATCCATATAATGGTTAAATTTAGTGTTCTATTAAGAGGCCAATAAAATATTATGGTTGCTCTTTAACAAGTTATGACTATATATGACAATAATTTTTTTACCACTAATAATTGCTTCGTTTTAAATTAACAACAGTATTTGCCGCTTTTCCAAGAGCAACATGCTATGGTTGAAAAACAACCATGATATTATGAATGTTTAACATATTTTGGTTATTATTTACGATATTATAATCGGAGGTAGCTATAATATGGTTGTGGCTACTTGCTGGAGGACTTTTTTCACCATAATATAATTGCCGGAAACAAAATTATGGTTAAATTTACCATAATATGTTTACCAATTTTTGTTTAAAATTGTTTCGTTGGAGGTGACCATATGGAAAAATGGTTTAATCATGTTTCAATAAATTCTTGAAAAAAAACAGCATTTTATTACCAAAAAACTTAACAGTTGAAATACTTTTTCTATGTTAAGGTTCATTTTTAAATGTTTTGACCACAATTCTTCTAGTAAGTTTTAGAATTTCTTATATCATAAGTACAACAACACAAATTAATTATTAAAAAAAAAAGTTTCCTATAATTTAACCACTAATGAAAATAATGTTATTTATTTTGTAATTTCTCAAGCAAATATTCTGTTTGAAATACTGAAACACACGCATAATCTTGAAAATTTATCACGCCCAAAGCGAACAATTTGTTAACAGCAAAAACCAAGAAGTACGTGCAAATTTTTACTAAGCACGACAAAAAAAAAATATAAAGAGGAATAAAAACACAAACAGTTGTTAAGATTTTTATTTATCACAAATGAAAGGGCATTAGTTTAATTAGATGGTATTGTGGGCTTTTTGTTATACTACAAAACGCATTAATGATTCATGGAGAAACGTAGATATATTCCAAGGAAGTAAAGGATCGTCACACTCGTTGATTTACTAACACTACAATCAAGTGCTAAATAATATATCCAGAAAATAAAAAAAAATGTTGCACCAGTAAAAGCATTAATCAAAAATTAAATCAGTTTTATTTAAAATATGAAACGTTTAATCAAGTGAATTAAACGTTTAATCAAGTGAATTAAACTTTTAATCAAGTGAATTAAAAGTTTAATCAAGTGAATTAAACGTTTAATTAATATTATTAATTTGCTTACAGGTGCAAATTAATATTGTCAATTCATTTGATTTAACGTTTATTTCACAAAAATACGGGCGAGCGAATTTTATAAACAACCCTGTAACAAAAGTTCATACAAATATTCCATTTTATCTACTTCATTCTTTAAATTATACATTTAACAGAAATACTATATATTGTTATTATTCGATTAATCGATATAAATTCTTCGATCTAAAATTGTTCGATTAATCTAACAAGAATTAATCCGGTGAAGACCCTAATACAAGCTCAATTTATAATAATCACTTATACTAATAAAGATCCCGTAAAACAATTGGTACAGTGATAAAATTGGTACAAATAATGTTTAAACCAAAAAAATAAAAAATATAAGTTAAATATTTTCATATATATAAATATATTAGTGGCATTTTGACAAAAGAGCTTAAGTCATATTTAAAAAGTTGGAAAAAATTTTGTTAGTCATACGAATTCAAACGAATTCATTCAAAAAACATTTTTGTTTACGTTTTTTAAATTTTGTATTATAAACTAAATATTTCTTAAATTTTGGTTTATGCTATTATAAAAATGATTTTTTTCACCGAGTTTTTTTTAAACTTTTTTGCTATCTTATAAAGACTTAAGATGTTTTGTCAAAATTCCACAGATATGTAAGTCAAATAATGTTGTTTTTATTATTAAAAAATTTCACGCAAAATTGAAAGTAATTGAGTTTTCTGTGCATCGCTACATGGGAATTTTTGGAAATATACCCTACGTAAAACACAAAAAAACCTGTGGCACATCTTAAGAATTTACGTCATGCCTTGGCAATTTATTCACCACTGTAAATCACCGGCCGAAATTTACATTTGAAAGTAGTTACAACATTAAGTAAACTAACAAATTATACATTCGTAATGTTTACATTCCTTTGTTAATTTATTTTTTTCATTTCATTCACTTGCTTCCATATTAATGTTTTTATATTCGAGTTCTTAACAATATTCATAGGCATGTTTTGTTGCCTTTACTTGTTGTTAACATACTCATTGGCATTTTCAAATACATTCATACGCAAATAAACATATTTAAACGCACATTTATAGATAAAGGAGAGCAAAGGCAGTTCCCGTTAGTTCTTCTGGCTATTGAGGCTCACTTCCATCAAAACTAATGAAAAAATACTGATCACATTTCCAGCCTAAATTGTTAAGTTGTGATCTATGGTAGAATTATTTATTTGAATATTTTTTATGATCTTGTGAAATCGTTGCCGTACTGCAGTAGTACACTCATAGAAAAATGCATATTCATAACGATGATGCCCTTATATTAGAATTGTGACATCAATTTTATAACAAGTGGCATCAATGAGTCAAAAATTGACATCAATCCAACGACGAATGTTATCATACAATTTTTGTGTGTATTATTAACATTTTTTTCATGTTAAAAAAGTAAAATAAGAAGCGAAAATTCCCATATTCTATTTGCTTAAATTATTTAGTTAAATTCATCAAATTTTCAATGTAGAATGATTACGAAAACAATATCGAGCATGCTGCTGGTGTCTTAATCTTAGAGACATCCTGCTTCATGACGAATTTTATCCAAGGTGATACCAAGGTTACGGAAAATACCCAGCTCTTGAACCGACAAATATAAAATCTCCCTTCATGTAATTCGATTTGTAGCCACAGTCATTACGTTATTCTTTTTTCTAAAAGCCATTTCAGGACGTATAAGCTAAGGTCTACTGGTATTCTGTAGTATTCTGAAATCTACAAAAGGATTGGGAATTTTAAGCCCCAGGATAAGTTTTGTATATAGGCTGCATCTAAGAGGCCACGAAGTTGTCATGATGGGGAGGAAGAGAAATACTGTGCTTCACTTTCTTTATCAATGCCCTCGGTTACGGGGCATCAGGGAAGAATACCTGGGGGCACCGGTGTTTGCCTGTTGGAGGGTATATCTAGGATAGAACTTAGATCGCTTCTTCTCTTTATTATGAAGGCGAATTGGTAAAACTTTGCAGTGACGCCATCTGAGAAACTGCTCTATAGGATCTCAGCCCAACTTTAACCAAGCAAATCTGTCGTTTAAAAAATATTTTTGGCATTATTCAGGTCCACAAGTCCGCTCCTGCAATGAACAGATAAGCATACAACGCTGAATCGTATGTTTAAGAATTTCACCAGGTCTCCGAGGGTAAACACCTAAAAAGTGTACACCGCCAAATATTTTGTTGTACTATAAGTCGATGGACTAGTGAAAGTTCTGTCCCATTTTCCATATTAAATTAACCAGTTTACTATACATTTAGAGAACTGCTGGGCCCTTTTAAAGTACATTGTAATAGAAATGTGTTATTTTGTGCACTCAAAAACTCAAGAGGTTTACAAAAAAAAAAACAAAACTAACACACACAACCTCATCCAGGATGAAAAGAAAAATGAAACAATTCCCTAAACATTTTGCTAGTAAAATCTGAGAAATTATTATTCTATCTATTCATATGCATGTATTTATACTAAAACAAACACTTGCACAAACACACAAAAGCACTTGAAATAAGTTATAAATGAAATGTTTGTTTAGATTAATACGAGGGCAGTGTGAAATTTTATGACAGCAAATGATGTTTTTGCAAAAGTGAAATTTGAATTTGATAGTTAAAAATTTTGGGGCTCATTTAAAAATCGTCGTTTGCTTTAATGAAAATAATGAAGCCAATACCAGGGAAACCGGAAATATGCTCTAAAAAAGTGTTTTTTATGCATTTAATGTGCAGTAAAAACTTGAAAATAAACCCTAAAAACTATTAAATATATGCCAAAAAAAAAAAAAAAAATAATAGCTTTTTTAAAAACAAAATATTCAACAATTTAATAATATTTGGCATTTAAAAAAAAAACAAGTAAAATTATAAACGCTTTTTTGGTCTTCATAAGACTTCCTTAGTTAACATAATTAAAAGCGACGGGTTCATTAGATTAATATTAAACAAAGTTTTGTTATAAGTTTAAATTTCATATAAGAGTCATTTGCGCCGAATATTATCTCGATACACTATCCATAGAGATTTTTTGTCTTAAAGAGTTTTTAGGGTTGGTGGCTAAGTTTTATATTAATATTAACATTAAATAGGATGTTAAAGCTATTAACGATCCTCAAATGCTCCCATCCGTTAATAGTGAAACGATACCAAAAATTATTTATACTATGTGCAGTAGGGGTATAACTTATTCCCATTTTTTGCAAATATCAAAATGGCCCTAGCATAGTCGAATAGTCCATTGCAAACTATTAAAAAAAATGATATTAATTTTTCGCGGTTTTCAAAAAAGGTCACCCACAAAACGCGGTGAAGTTGGAAAATTATTTTTTTTATTTTTATTTGTACCTTTACATTTAGCCAAAAACTTTAGCAAAACAACAAGCACATTAAATTTGAAATTAATGTCCTTTAATAATAAAGAAACTTTTTTTTCATTTATTAATAAAATATTTAAATTTTTTTTATTAAATTCTTTCTTTAGGGATTTTAGAAAATCGCTTTTGTGGGTGAGGTTTTTATTTTCAAACGACCCAAACAAATTGTTTTCGTAAATAACACAATATTCGCTATCGCGTAATGCTAGGGCCAAAATTTGGTTATACCCCTAATGTGCAGTGCACACTTGCGTTTTTAAAAGCGTTAAAGCAAAATGTTGATTTTGCTAATCAAAGCCATTCACATTCATTTGAGATGATAAAGATGCCACTTGATTAAGAAAAAAAAACAACAAACAAATTTATATATGTATCTTTAAAGTATTAAAAATTGATAAAAAATACTTTAATAAAGTTATCAGAAGATTTTTTTAAACATGTTCATGATGAAATTGTGAAAATTTATGAATTATTTAAGGAAAAAATAAAAACATTAAGCAGAAATCGTGGTCGGTTGTACATTGAGGAGTACGTTCATGGTGGCCGATTCTTTATTATACTCAGTTTGAGGTATGTTCAGAGGATTCTATGTGATAATGAAGTGATTTAGTTGTAAACATGTCAATTTGAAGTGATTAACAAATCACTTCAATGTATGGGTAATCATCTCGATTTTGTTGTGATTAGAGCTTAATCACGTTCAAGTTAACTTCACGTGTTTAAGAACCCAAGTGTGAACATAGCAATAATATGCAGTAAAATATTTTTGGGCGAATGTAACCAAAATACGAGCTCAATTTAATGGTAAATGGACACAAAGAGTCTATTTCGGAATAAATTTTGTATGGAAGCTATGTGAATCTACAGACCAGTGATGCCAACTCTTTACTACTAAAAATGGCTAAAATTTAACTAAAAATTGGCTAAATAGTGGCTAAAAAATTGCTGATTTGATTAATATTAATAAAAAAAACTTACAAGATTTATTTACTGAAAACTGAAAATAAATTTTTTATAGTAAAAGTCATTTGCGTTAACAATTAAGAAAAATTTAACGTTGCAACACATCTAATGCAGCACTAAAACATTTTTAGGTCCAAAAATTAAAAAAACTTGAAGAAAATTTGGTTAAATAAAAATGGCTAATGGCTAAGTTGATTTTTTCATGGCTTAATGAGATGAAAAATGACTAAAAGTTGGCAACACTGCTATAGACCGACTCTTACTATTAACAAAAGCTTCCTCGTCAGTACAATTAAAACGTATTTACAAGATTATATCAAATTATCGACAAAGTAGCAACATGCACTTTGAGCCCAATATTGAAATGGACAGACAACCAGACAGAGGGACGGATGGATTACATTAAAAAGTGATTTTGAGTCCATCGGGATACTAAAAATGTTCTTAAATTACTATGAATTACGCACATCAGCACAAACGTATACGATTGCTTTTTCTACAGTACTTGCTTATGGTTAAAATTTAACAGGTTAAAGTAACATTTATATTTCGACAGCTTAATTCCAAAAAATTGATAAACCGACTTCGGCATGGTTTTAATTACAAAAAGGTTAAATATTCGCTATAAACTTAAAAAATGTTGGCAAAATTCTTTTTTTTTACTAAACTAAAAAAATGCGGAAAAGGGTAAAATATTTAAAAATATGCCCTAAAAAAACCGATGTCAAAACTCAGAAAAAGCTCTAAAACGCTCGATGTTGTTAATGCCTAAATTGTCAGTTGAACTTTACATAGAAAAAATAAAAATTGAGTTCAATTAAAAAATTTGTGATATTAATTAAAAAATTTCTAATATTAATTAATAAAATTTGTAGCAGTAAACAAATTAAAAGTATCAATTAAATATTTTTTGACATTGACATCACATTCTGCAGTAATGTTGTCGATATAAGTAAGCGTTTATTTCATTTAATTAAAATTTTAATTAAAATGGATATTTTTTTTGATAAATAGTTTAATTGAAAAAAAAAAAAAATAGCGAGAATTTTTCCTGTGTAGTTACATAAAACTTTACTGTACCCGATACATTAAAGGCTTTTGATGACTTTTAAAGTTGCCCTCTATCATTTTATATTAATAGTAAGTAAGCTTTTATGGCTCTATGCTTTAGATATGTGTGCAAATTTTTCCAAATATTTGTAATATACTCCTTTTATTTATTCTCATTTTATTTCATGGTATGTCGAATTGAAGATACTCATTACTTTATTGTACATAAGAGCATCCCTGAACTTCAATACACACAAAAACACTTACATACAAGGATTCATGTACTCATATACATAAACAAAATAATTTTAATATTCGTTCTTTTAATAGGAATATTACACGGTGGTCAATTTTAGAAATAAAAATTTACTTTCCTTTGTTTGATATTTTAACTTTAAATATCAAAAAATCGAAAAAAAATTATGGTTGTCCTAATTAAGGCACATTCATTAGATATATTTAAAAGAAAAGCAAGTCGCATTCATATCTCCAAACTGTCAAAAGATCCCGGGGGGAAAAAAAGAATGAGTATGGATGCCTTCTAGAAGGCCTAAGCACTCCTTCGTTTGAATCTACAACGCATGCTTGCTCCACTCCATACTCATATCTTTTTACATACGTTGTCATTGCGGTTTAGGCCTTTGGCTCTGGCTTCTTTTGCGATTACATAAGAATGGCAATTAGACTAAAAAGAAACAAAAAATGTTACTCATTACCTTCTCCTTTCTCATAGATGGATGTGAAATGTGTATCTTATCTTTTAGAGGCATTCTTAAGCAGTTAGATAAGAATGGTAATTGAATCAAAACAATTTCAGTAAGGCCCTTAATAAGACCTGAAGTAATAAGGTCTCCTGAGTTTTCCCGTTGGGTTGTTTCTATTTCGTATGTATGCTGAGAATGAGAACTTTCGATATCGATAGTTATGGTTTGACATGAATTTTATGTAGCGAGGGCCTACTTTGAAGCAGAAAGCGCTTTATTCATCTTATATTAAAAATGATGAATGTAACGATCAGCTTTACACACTGCATTTTTTTGTTATTGTTATTATTTAATATGCTCCCTTTCAAACCAGCTTCGTCCACTGAAAGAATTTTCTTCAGAATACCAATGAATCGGCATTAATCCCATGAAAAATTGCATTAAAAGGGAACCTATGCAGCGCTTCGTTGGATCAATTAAACCTGTTTCATTAAAATTTATTTAATGCAACATTACATTAGATCTATGAATGTTATTCATTGGATGAATACTTTCAAAAAAGTAAAAAAAAAATTATTTTTTTTTAACCAGAGTCGCTGGCGGGAATCGATCCCGCAACCTCCTTTATTTTATTTTATTTTTTTTTTAATTTTTTTTAATTTTTTTTTTTTTAATCAAAGTTGTTCTTATTCAACTTTTTTTTCAACCAGAGTCGCTGGCGGGAATCGATCCCGCAACCTCGCGCTAATAGACTAGCTCACTACCAGCTCGCCTACTGGGGCAGTGTAGTTTTTGTTAAAAAAAAAAACTATGTTTTTTGCCATTACTTAATTAGGAGCGTAAATATGAGATTAAATTGTCCATAACAACAATAAAAACGTTGATTTTTTTGCTAACGCATAATAAAAAAACACCACATAAAGAGAGAACAAGCTTTTTCGTATACATCATTTGGTTGACAACAGTTTAAAATAAGGGTGTGTTTTTTTTTAAGGAGAACATTTATTTGTTCATTACTTAAGCTACGGTCACACTTATTAAATATTTGATCAAATAAGCGTAACCCCTACTTATGTTAATAGTTAGTGAGATTTAAAATGGTCTTAATATTACAAAATAAACTAATTATACTTCTACACTCACAATATTATTACAGTAACGGACTGTAGTTTATTTAAGAAATATTCCGTTCAGTCATTTTTAAATAAATAAACATTTAAAATTCCAAGCAAATTTATTTTTAACTGATTCTAACAGTTATTCAAAAAACTAAGTGCATATTAATACGGATTTTCAGTTGCAGTTAATATTGTCCGTTGATTGAGTTAAATTCTTCTTTATGTTAAACTAAATAAAAATGTAATTTAAAGCAACGAAAAGTTCATTTAATTTTTACTGTCAAAAATTCAACCGCGAATTCCGTAAAAACAAATCAATATTCAGTTATCTTATATAAATTAATTGTCAAAAAATTAACTACATATTCCGTAAAAACAAATAAATATGCAGTTATTTTATAAAATTTTACTGTCAAAAATTCAACACCATATTCAGTAAAAACAATTAAATATTCAGTTATTTTATGTAATTTTACTACCAAAAAATAATTTTTACTTATCTATAAAAAATGAATTGCTTGTTTTGTGTAAGCAATTCCCATTTTCTATTTGTTAAAATAATTTAGTTATATACATCAAATTTTAAAAGTAAAATAATTGCGAAGCCATATCGGTCATGCTGCTGGTGTCTTATAATTGAGAGTTCTTATGTAAACAACGTAGTCAGTATAACAAAAGTAAAACAAACGTGTGTAACTGGGTAAGTAAATAAAAATATTCTCCCTCTTTCGCTTATAAAAAAACAAGCGGACAGGTGTCTGTCTGGTATTTTTTAGAAATTCGGCTCTTTTGTGGAGTAAACGAAAATTTAATAAAATAACTGAATATTTAATTGTTTTTACTGGATATGGGGTCAATTTTTTGACAGTAAAATTTTAATAAATAACTGAATATTTAATCGTTTTTACTGAATATGGTGTTGAATTTTTGACAGTAAAATTTTACAAAATAACTGAATATTTATTTGATTTTACGGAATATGGTGTTGTATTTTTGACAGTAAAAATTAAATGAACTTTTTGTTAAAAATAAATGAAAAATAGGTAGACCGGTTTTTAATTGAACTTTCATTTATTTTATATTACAATTTCAGTTAATTTTACGTACAGAATATTGTGAGTGTAGACATAGCAAAAAACAGTTTTTTATAAGATGTGGTATTTTAATCAAAATAAATATTGATATTAAGCGAAATGATTTTTTAGTTTGGTTGTTGGTCCCGTTTTTTTCGTCAAATATTTGATAAGTCTGACCGTAGCTTTAGTTCATACTACATATATGTATGTATTTAGGTATGTACATATTAAGAAAACTAAAAACATACGTATTTATGGATTGAAAGTTTTTGGTTCATTACTATAATGACATTTTTCATTGTCATAATGAAAATTTTAATTTATGAAGACATGCTTTTTCGAAATATTTTTATACTTTTTATTATTGAGACTATAGAGTTATTTGAATGTTAACAATAACTTTTTTTTTCAATTATTGAAATATGTTGCTTTTATAAAAAAAATTTTGATTTCATAAATTTAATGGCATATTACATTAGATGTATGAAATAATTAAATCTTACATTTTTTAATTAACAATTAAACATATTTTTAAGGAAACTATAATTTTGTATTACTTTATGAATATAGTTACGTTTGTATATTGTTTTTTATGTTCCCAATTAAAATTTTTTGTTTAACTTGGACAAACTTTAGTTTTCATATATCCAATGAAAATTTTTAACGTAATTACGAAATCCAATGAATCGATTTTAACGAAAATACTTCATTATAACAACGAAATTCCATTTGGACAATGAAAATTTTCATTTAAAGAGTGAAATTTTTTTATGAAAACGATTCATTAAATATATGAAGCATTTTTCTTTCAGTGTAGAAAGGGAATGTCATTCATGGCTCTTTAAATATCGTATTTTCTTTTTAAATTTTATAAGAATTCATTTACTTTCCTTTACTGTAGCTCTGTGAGTCTTATTGCGTAGCGCGAAAAGGTTCGCTTACTTTTTTAAAAGCGTTTGTTTCAATTAGATTGTTTTTAAACTAGAGAAAAACTTGCAAGATCCTAAGCTGCAGGATTCATCCAAAGGCACACGATATAAAATCAAAATGATTTTGCATTTCTAAAGTGCTGCTGAAAGGCCATAAAAAGAATTAACTTTTACATAGCATTATCACTAGCGGCAAAAAAATGGATACATTGCTACGAATCGAAGCACCAGCTTAATCCATGGCAATACTGAATATTTATAGCGCCAAGGTGGTGATCTGTATTTGGTGGAAACAAAAGGGTCCCAGTTACTAAGAGCTACCACACGAGTATAGGTAACCGGTACTGAACACAATGGATCAATTCACCATGAATGCACTTCGGCAGATCTTGCTTTGAGAATAGTTGTTAGAAAATTTTGCCTTATTCGCCAAGTAATCCGACCACTGTTTTGTTCTACTTTTAAGCCGAGTATTCGAAAATGGCTTAAATCTTCATTGGTTTCAAAAACCTACCAGATGTTTTGTCGAAAAAGACAAAGCTAACAAAGGATAATATGTTCCACAGCAAACGCTAAAAATTTATCAAAAAAAAACCTAATTTTGAAGTTATACATCTTATCAGTGTTAGAAAATAAACAGTTCATTATTTAGCGTTCGGGTCACACACACAATAACGATATTTATTTTTTTTTTTTTTTTTGTGAATACAACCCAATACCATACGTAACTTTTTTCACAAAAGAGCCGAACATTATATAATGTTCTGTTCTTCGTTAAAAAAACAGAGCAATTGTAGTGAAACTGTAGACAAACATTATATTTAAATGTTCTATAATGTTTCTTTTTTTACATTGATGAAGAAATGAACAAACAACGACCGCAGCACGAACAGCTTATGTGTGTATTGTGTATATGTTTTGTTTGTGTAAAATTATTTTGCTGGCTTTTTGTTTTTTTTTTCGTATGTGTATTTTGTTTTTGTAAAAAATGTTTGGTTTTTTTTACCAAAAGCGACGAACATTAATGAACCGAACCGAACACAATAAAGTTTTTGGTTTAAAAAAAAACCGAACGGAATTAAATGTTATCATCTTTTTGTTTTAGTTCGAAAGATGACAAACAGGGAAACGTTTTTTTTAATGATTTTCTACACAAACACTATTAGCATTTGTGTCTTCCATAAATTGAAAGGAGCTATACTTACTGTTTGTTTTCGAACGCTGCATCTAATAATAAATTCTAAGGCGTTATTTATACGATGATTTTTAAAACATATCCTTTTTAAATTTTCTTTCAAAGCTCCTACCACATAATCTTTTTACCTTCGCATGATGACTTTTGAGACGTGCCTTTTTTATTGTTTTTTTAAGGTTTCGAAAAAAACGAATAAAAATAAAACATAATAACAAAATTTTAAATCACGGTAAAAGAAAATTAGAAAAATAAACACGAAGATCAAAAATCATGTGTTTTTCTATCTCTCTTTCTTCTCTTCCTAGTATATTAACAAATAAATAAAAAAATGTTTTAAAAATCATCGTACAAATTAGGCCTAAAACTTCAGATAAATTTATTTAACACATTTTCTATAAGGGGCAAGAACTATTGAGTTTCAACAAAAAAAAAATACATTTTATTTAGAGTAGCTTCAGTTCAGTAAAGTAAAGTAAAGTAAAGTAAAGTTCAGTTCAGTAAAGTTCAAGATAAAGACCCAATAAAGAGGGATTTTGTTTTAACTTTGCAATCAAAGGAAGCAAAAGTTTTTTAAGCGGAACGGTTTTAAAAAGTTATAATACCACTAATCTGGTTACTCTGTCGTTAATAAATTTGATACTTAATTAACAGAAGACGCTTTTACTTTACGAAAACTGAACAATTAGTTAAGAACCCATGCCAATTTTTCTTTTAATAAAATAACAAAACACTTGCATTTCTAAAGAATTGTAAAATTAGACATTTCCTTAACTTGAAAATCCCATGTTACTTAATTTTCTTTAACCAATAAAATTTAATAAATAAAACATATAATCAAAAAACAGTTTTCTTGGTAACCAACTGATTTTGATTTCCTCTACTTGTGCAAAATTGTTTCCTCCGTACAATGAAATTTAATACGTGTACACGAAATTTCCTTTTTCGAAGGCAGATTTCAATCAAGAAAAGCTTTTATAAAAAAAAAATAATGAATTTTCCTTACACTATAATTTTTATGGCATCCATTTAAAAAAAAAATAATCACTGACTTGATAACTCGAGAAGAAAAATGTGTAAATTAAAATTGAAATACAAGTACTTATTTATGATTTCGGTGTAAAATAAATAAATAAATAAAATATATGAAAATGCAAGAAGGTATGAGTGGTGTTAAGTATTTGTATTTTTATGCCTTAAGCGTTTAAGCAGCACCTGTTATAAGTTAAAAAATATCAATCTTCCTTTTAACGTTGAAGAGCTCTCTACTGTCATAGACAACTTATTTTGTAGTACGAAGAAACGGAAGTCATATTCAAAATTCATTCATTTATTCACTTAGCTGCAGTCATCATCGTATGCGTGTGTGTGATTACCAATGAAAGATTTTACAGCATCCCACCCACTAATTAAATCTCCGTAATGCACTTCTCGCATTTTTTTTTCTGGTAGACGTTTTAAATTTCTACCCAGCTTGAGAGGAATGAATATTTGTATTAATCCTTGTGGATGCTTAAAGGGATTTTTAATCCTTCTTATTTTATGAAGTCTGCGATTGCTGGTACCATCTGGGCGTCTGTTTACATTGAACAAGTACTTACAAACTGTGAGTACATGCATGTATTATATTTTATTTCTGGCAATTTATTTGTACCCTACATCTATAAGTAGAAAACTTAATTAACTTAGCCAAAAGTTTTGAGAAAACTAAAGATGTTATTTTTTTCGGACAATTTGTTTTATGAGAGTTTTTTCCAACACGGTTTATACATTTCGAACAATTTGTCTAAAAAAAAGGCAGCGTATAAAATACTTGAGAAAACGAGGCGTTTCATTTTAAGAAAGTGGCAGCACAGCGGCAGATTATTGCAATATGCTGTATTCTTGGTGTCGCACCCATATTTTTTTAATTGTTTAATAAACAAATTCTAAATTCAAAAAATAAATATGAATAAAAGACAAGTGCATCTTTTAATAGCTATTGAGCTAACTGAAACTTTAATTTTTTTACCTTAAACTATCAAGTTGGATTCGATTAACTTCTACACAAGTTTTTTCAAATTTAATCGTTAAACTCCATAAAAAATTTTGTTCAATTCCTTCCTTCACTAAAAATGAAAATGAAATTTGATGAACTTAAGCTTAAATAAAATATTAAAAACTTCAATCAATTGAATGTTATTTTTGTCAAGCTAATAGGGCCTAAATTTCTTCAATGTAAATAAAATTCAATTTTTAATTACAATATTTTGTTCCCGACGTTTCGTCGATTGTTTGTCGACTTTTTCAAGGGATTGTCTATTTAAAATTATAAAACAGTAAAATAAGTACAATAATGTAACACATAAAATCAATTTTGTTTTGTTGTTATTTTAATGAAAATTTCTTGCTACGTAAAACAACACAGATTCTATTTTTTTGGCAGTGTCGTAGGCAGCGAGAAAGCGTAGAATGCATGTTGTGGACTTGCTGCTTAAAATAACTCTTCTCATTCAATGCCTCATTTCTGAAATCCTTTAAAAATGGCTTTTATTTAAAACGTGATTAACATTTTTGTTAAGATGGCAAGACACTTGGAAAGATAAGTCTACTCTTCGCTTAAAAAATTTTTCGGTCAAAAAAAACACACAGAAAAAAATACCAATGTTAAATTAACATGGCGAAATGTGATTCTCAACATAGTAAATTTCTGCAAAAGTATGCTCTTTATTTAAATTTATCATTATTTTGTATAAATTTTAAATGAAAAATATTAAAATAACCTTAAATCACGTTTATTTAATATTATTCACTGTTAAAATAACATTGTTCAATATTAAATTCATACAAACCTGTTTTATATTAAAATCAAAAGTTTATCTTGTTAAACTAACATGCATACATACTTAAGTATGTAAATTTTTTTTTTCCTGTTTTAAATATGTTATAAAAAGAAGACAATTCCCGTATTCTTTTAATTAAAATTATTTAGTTAAATAGTACATCACGTTTTCAAAGTAGAATGAGGACGAAAACCATATCGGGCCATTAAAAAAGGGGAATAAAAATAAGTGAAACATGTATTACAGGGGTAAGTGTTTTGAATTATTCATAAATAAATGCATATGTTGTCTCCGAAGCTTCTTCTCACTGTTATATCACACTCATACCAATTTGATTCTACGTGAATTTTACGTTGTTTCAACTTTACTGCAATGTTAAATTAACATAAATTATAGTTATTTTAAAAGAAAAAATGTTGTTCGCAAGTTATTGTAAAATCATGTTAAATTAACATAAAGTAACTATTAAGCAAAATCACCACCGAAAACGGTAAAATCAACCTTGTTTTTGACAATTTTAGCTTGATTTTTTTCTGTGTGAAGGTCATAATGGTAATTTAGTTAAAGAAATTTTCCTATAAAAATTCAAGAAGTCTGATTTGAGGGTCGGTTTAGTAGCTCTTTTTTGCGCAATTGAATTTAAAATTAACAACCTTAAGACCATCTTCTTTTCGAAGTCTTCGCCCAAAAAGTATTTAAAATGGTTTTAAAGGCACACACAAAAAACAATCAATGTAAAATCCTCGAAAACAAGGTTGATTTTACATTCTTGGGAAGTGATTTTGCTTCATAGTTACTTTATGTTAATTTAAGATGATTTTACAATAACCTGCGAACAAAATTATTTTCTTTCAAAATTACTAAAATTAATGTTATTTTAACATTCCCGTAAAGTTAGAGAAAAATGACATTCATATTAAAATGACACTCCGAATCACGTTGAATGAAAGTTATTTTAAGTTGAAGCAACTTGAATTTCATGAAGAATCGAATTGGTTTAAATTTGAAATAACGGTGAGAAGAAGCTTCAGAGACAACATATAAATTAATTTAAGAAACATTGTAAACACTTACCCGTAGAACCGGAGAGAGAGAGAGAATATTATTATGTATTTTCCTGAAACACATGTTTTACTTTTTGTTTTCCCCATTGTTCACAGAAGCACTCACAAATCAAAGTTACCAGCAAAATGGCCCGATATGGTTTTCGTCACCATTCTACTTTGAAAATTTACTAATTAACTAAATAATTTTAGCAAAAAGAATACGGGATTTAAATTTATTTTTATAAATAATTTTAAAAATGAAAATAAAAATAAAAAATATAAGTTTTTCTTTTTATAATGTTGTTATTGTTTCTATATAAACAATTATAATAGGATTTTTTGGATTCAATATTAAACAATGTTATTTTAACATTTTTCATTTAAAATTAATATGAAACAATGATAATTTTAAATAAAGTCCATACTGACATGCAGAATCTTACTATGATTTTTATTCAACATTGCGCATGTTAATTTAACATTGATATTTTTTTCTGTGTGCATAAGCCATTTTCTTAAGTTTTTTGTAATGGGTGTCCAAAATTGAGAAATCATTTTAATTTTAATAAAAAAGAGCTTTTTTGATATATTAAAAATTTTTTTATTTCAGTTTATTACAAAAAGGTTCCGGTTAAAAATAAAAAAATATCTGGCTCGGCGGGCTTTCTATCTTTTATCAAAATTCTCAATCACATTTTTCAATAAACTGTTGTCTATGGTTGATATCTGTTCGGTAATGCTGTTTTTATTCTCTTGAACTGCTGTGGAATTACTGCTGTTCGCTTTCGATTTCAAAAACCCCAAAAAAATTTGTCTAAAGGTGTCAAACCGCACGATCTTGGTGGCTAATTCACTGCTTCCCGACGAGAAAAAATTAAATTTTCGAAGTTTTCTTGCTGTGTGGCATCATCAATTTTCCACCACAAAAAGCTTTGGACCATATCCCTGTAGCGATTTCTATTGTGCGATAATATCTCAAATTTGAACACCCTTTACTTTTCAGTTTACCTTACTTAATAAATTACCTATTAAAAAAATCTGTTAAACACTTCCTGAGAGGGTGTGTTGTGACAACCAAATAAAACTCAATTAAAATAAAGAATCTTTTTGTGTAACACATTTACGAAAACAAACTTAAGGAAAATTGAGAAAGGCGTATGAGTATGTCTGGCATCTATGTATACAAAAACGTTTGTGCCGTGTATGTGCTCCTAAAACTCAAACACCGATGGACCGATTGAGGTTTATTTTTTACTTTAATACCTATAGGTGGCGCTTTAATTTTGTATTGCAGAAATCTAAAACGTTTTGCAAAAAAAAATTTACAGATTTAATAAAATAAATTTCAAATATAATTGATCTGGGGCCTAATTCTGGCATTCGTGATCGAGTTTTGTTTCGATTCGCAAGCAATTTTATTTCAGTCAATATTGAACGAATCGAAATTATTTTTTCAGTATTGTGAAACTCAAATGAATGCTTTACAATAACGAAAAAATAATTCCAATTCGTTCAGTATTGACTGAAATAATTGGATATTAAATTGCTTTCGAATCAAGAAATTACTCGATCACGACTGCCAGAATCTGGCCCCTGATCTGAAATAAAAGTGGGATCTGAAAATTAATTTTTTTCCAAATTCATCGTCATTTTTCCAGTACAAGGCAAAGTTTAACTTTATACATTTTTCAGTCAAATCGAAAATTTTAAGTCACTTTTTTATTAAAGTTTTTTTTTTAAATCGTATCTCTAATAAGAAGTCACGCTTTTAATTACAACAGCATATTCAAAAAGTCCCTTTTTTGCTAAATGGTAACTATTTTTTTCTTAAGGCTTAATTTTTGTACTAAAGTTCACTCTGTTTTACTAAAAGTCACTGCTTGTTTCAAAAGTCATCATAAAATAAAGAAAAAATGTGTATCCTTTCAAGTGTTACTGTTATACTGTGTTAATTAAATTATCAACTACTGTGAACTAAACTTATACTTTGACTACAATTACAAATTTAATTAATCATAATAAACAAAAGGTTGCAATTACTTCCTTGTGGTTCTGAATTATTTAACCCAAACCAACACATATTGAGTATTATTGCCCCCTTTCAACTCTTGAACAAACTTTAACACATTCATATTTGAGGAGGTCCATAACAAAACGCAATAATTACACTATAACATTTTTTTGGATAAACGACAAAATGTAATTAACACATCATTTTTTTAAAAAACAATTAATGAGGTATTATTGTCTACAAAAAATAAAATTAATCACAAATTTATTATTATATTTGATAGTTTGTTTTAAATTTTTTTAGATAGCAAATTTGGAATTATTGCATTTTGGTCCGAATCATAGTATTTACTTCATTTTTCTCTGAACTGTATGAAAATATGGCGCTTCGATCTGAACTAATATATATTTCAAAGTGTAGAATAGGAATCAATCAAAAAACTTGATATATGTAATTATTGCGTTTTGTTATGGACCTCCTCATTTGTAAATATTTGAAATTTTCTCTAATTCTCCACCACAAAGGCAAAAAGGTTATATGATATAAATGTAAAGGACTTAAAACTTAAAATAAAGTGTTGATTTAAGAAAATATATTTTAATGGATGGACAAGAAAGAAAAGGAGAGCGAGGGAGAGCAAGGGAGAGCGAGTATGTGCTAAAAGTAACTCTTAAACAAATTAAGTGCGTCTGTGTTTGTTTTAAAATAAATACACTTAAATTAATGCTTAAACAAACTGGAATTAATACAAAACAAATATGGGCATTTCCTGGGGTCACGAACGTACGTTCGTACGCTTTGGTATGCAAAAAATATAGAAAACAAAACTTTTCCTAGAATTTTTTTTGCGATTCGATAGCATTTGGGTAGCTCTATGTTTAGTGCAAAATATGGGTTTCATCAAGTTTAAGTTTTCATAATAATAGTTGTAAACATGTGGTCGCGAACGTACGCAAAATAGAAGTCAACTTTGGATGACAGTAGTGAAATGTAAAAATCTGCGTAATGGAACGGATTATTCAAAAGTGGTTAATTTATTTTAAAAGTGTATTAATGTAGGTCTCCATCCAGCATTTACAAAATAAAATATCTCTCTTGGTTTTTGTTTGATTGGCTTATGTACCGGTCGCGAACGTACGGGTCGCGAACGTACGATTTTTCCATATGTTTTTTTATTATTATCACCATGCATTTTCCCATAAAAATCCTTAAATATCCTTAACAAAAAAACTTAATACTCCTTTTACAACTGATTGTAATGGAGAGATTATGAAGAAAGAGTGTAAACATAACATATTTTTTGCATTTAAAATAAGTATATAAAAATGTCTTTAGAAGTAGAAAATATAAGAAAATATAAAATTTTCCAGTTTCCAGTGCAATTTCCTCAAGTAAAACACCTGAGATATGCTATGAAACCATTCTTTTATAACAACATAGACTTTTTTTATAATAATAAACAATAAAAGACAAAGATTATCAACATTTTAGTTTTTCATCCTGGTAGACCATTCTGGGGAAATGCCCATATGTATTAAAAGCAAATACTTTCAAGTGAATTATCAAGGATATTAAGTAAATATTTAGTAGCGTCAGCTACTGAGATATTCTTGAAATTTTTATTTAAAGCCACTTTTAATTTCTGCCTCCAGCTGTTTAGAGCATTCATCTATTATTCTTAAAGAGCAAATAGCGGTAGTTTTCTTCAACCACAAGAATAAATTATTCTCAACAAATTGCCTGTTGAATTGTTTTAAAATTATCAGAAATATTTTTACCGGAACTTTGTTTTCTTACATATAAAAAAAAATTAATTTATTGATTTATAAAGTATCTACCTACAACTTCTATCTTAGTTAGTTATTACGAATAGTATTTTTATTTAGAGTTTATTTTTCTTTTATCTAATACATAATTTATTTCCTTTTTTTTCTTATTTGATCGAATTTAATACTATCATAAAAATTCCATTGTAGTATATTTAGAAAAACAAAAGCCTTTTCACTTAACATTACATTTCGTTATTATTGATTCCTTGTGGAAATATCCTTTCTTTCCAGCGGTGGGTGTGGGCATTATTTATCTTTACTTACACAGTACAACATTTTTCAGTTAATTGATTGCCAACTCAATTCTGTGAACTGTATGTGAAATTAGACCCAAAAAGAAGAATTTCTGCATCATTCGTTTTGTCTTCTTACCTGCGATTTGAAGTTAGTATCGATTTGAAGTTAGTACTATCGTATAAGGGAATTTATCACGTTTTAGGCCCTGTTGTTTGACATAGCTCGACAACCACTAGCCCAATTTAGTTGAAATAAATTTTAAAAAATTAAGAATTACAATTCCCTTAATCTGTTCATATATTGTTTTCCTATACAAGTAACACTTTCGAAGTTAAAAATGAATGTATGAAGGGAAAAAATTATTTTTTGCCTAAAAATTAAAATTTTTTTTTTAAAAATACATAAAAAATCCAAAATGGAAAAAAGTTTCAAGTCTAGTTATTTTTTCGCAAAGTCACATAACCTATGAGCAAAATGAGACAAAGATCATAAAAATCGATGCACGCGTTTCGCTTTTATTCGCAATTCGCAAAGGTATGAATTTCAAAAATCAGTTATAGCCACCACCCTTAAAATAAAAATAAAAATATAAATTAAAAAATTATCATGCAAAAAAAAACTTTATTTATAAAAACTTAATGAAAATAAAATAATATGCAATTAATACGCAATTATAATATGCATAAAAACAAAATTTAGAACATTTTTTCAATTATTGGCAATATCCATCCTTGTAGAAGTTGACGCTTGTGGTTCGGTATCGGAAATTGCACCCACATTTAAGGGTGGTCATTATTTGGAAAGTTTTGCACAGTTTGAAACGTACAAGTGCTGAATCAGGTATATAGCCAGCCGCCCTTAAAATATGCGCCCATTTATAAGTACCTGGCAGTAAAATATTCAAAAATACGTAGTATTTATAGGTGTGCATTGATCGATTTTTGGCATTCAGCCAGTGCCGACGAACGCGAACAGTAAAAGTGATTTTTCTTCAGTTTTTTAAAAGTGAATAACAACAAAACATAAAATATATCAATATGGAAAACAACAAGTGCGCATATTTGGATGAATATTGTCGAGTTTGTGGTCATATCGTCCGAAAAATACAGAAAAAAGATCGAAAAAATTTGTTTACTGAGCAATTCAAAACCGCGTATTGTAATTATTTCGATGAAGCAGATTTAAGTGGTGCAAATTTTACGCCGAACACAGTGTGCAACAGTTGTTATACTACCCTTCTAAAATGGATTCACGGAAAAAGTAGAAAGTTATCTTTTATGAAGCCAGCAATTTGGGTGGAAGACACAACTGGACATGATGAATCCAGGTGCTATGCATGCATAAATTTTCGTCCTGGATTAAACAGACAACAATTGAAAACAAAAGTATACACTGCTGCATTTACTGCCACACTTCCAGTGCAACGCCCTGCTGATACCGATGCACCTAAACCTCCGAGTGCGGATACTGTGTCCCTGCTAGCCGAAACCGTTTTCACCAATCCGACCGATTTGGATGATGCTGATTGGATACCCGATACCGAACCACAAGCGTCAACTTCTACAAGGATGGATATTGCCAATAATTGAAAAAATGTTCTAAATTTTGTTTTTATGCATATTATAATTGCGTATTAATTGCATATTATTTTATTTTCATTAAGTTTTTATAAATAAAGTTTTTTTTTGCATGATAATTTTTTAATTTATATTTTTATTTTTATTTTAAGGGTGGTGGCTATAACTGATTTTTGAAATTCATACCTTTACTCAATTGCGAATAAAAGCGAAACGCGTGCATCAATTTTTATGATCTTTGTCTCATTTTGCTCATAGGTTATGTGACTTTGCGAAAAAATAACTAGACTTGAAACTTTTTTCCATTTTGGATTTTTTATGTATTTTTAAAAAAAAAAAATTTAATTTTTAGGCAAAAAATAATTTTTTCCCTTCATACATTCATTTTTAACTTCGAAAGTGTTACTTGTATAGGAAAACAATATATGAACAGATTAAGGGAATTGTAATTCTTAATTTTTTAAAATTGGGCTAGTGGTTGTCGAGCTATGTCAAACAACAGGGCCTAAAACGTGATAAATTCCCCTATACGATAGTACTAACTTCAAATCGATACTAACTTCAAATCGCAGGTAAGAAGTCAAAACGAATGATGCAGAAATTCTTCTTTTTGGGTCTAATTTCCCATACAGTTCACAGAATTGAGTTGGCAAATCATGTGTTGTACTGTGTTATTCATTTTCATGCTCATCTTTTTTTCAATTGCACATTTAATTTTTAATAAAGGCAATAAAAGCAAAACGTGAACTGTTTAAGAAATCGATTTGACCGGATGAAAAAAAAAAAATGAAACTAAAAATACATAAAAGGGAAAATATATTATTAGCATTATTACTAGTATATTATTATGAAAGAGGATTAAAAACTAAACAGGGTGACATGTGATACGTTACACAAAAAAAAAAAGAAAAATAAATAAATAAAAAAAAAATTAGGAAGAATTCCATCGGACTATTTTAACTGCTAGATAAAATTTGATAGTTGCTATTTAAACAAAACATTGGTGCATAATCAGACAAAGCTACAATTATTGGCACACCCTGACTGAGCACTTTATGTAATCTGCAAAAATAATTAAACCTAACCACAAAATTATTATGCTATAGGTCTGTTAACTAAAAAAAGTTTATTCTCAAATACAGATTATTTTGACATTAATCCTATGAAAAATTATATTTAAACCCAACCTAGGTAGTGCTTCATTGGATTAATTAAGAATGTTTCATAAGATCCTAGTTAATGCAATGTTTAATAACATCGATTAAAAGTTTGCATTAACTTAATGCAAGAAATTTTATTAAAGCTTAGGCTATTTATTATCACATTAATGAAACATTTAATTAACATAAGATTTAATTAATGATAAATAATGGCAATTAATTAATGATAAAGAGTCAAACGTTTAAAGCAATTCTTTCATTATTTCTATGGAATTTTTATTTGTTCAGAGACATAAATACATTAAATTAATTATTTTATTTCGTAATTATTATGACAGTCTTTTATTCGCTTAATGAATATTATGTTTATTTTTTTATGTTTTTTTTTTATTTCAGCCACTTGTTCAATGTGCGGTAAGAGTTGTTCTGAATTTTATGCCGTTTGTTTTATTCCTTTTACAAATAGATAATCGAGTTACATTCATTTTATTTCATATAATGTTCTACTTTCATAAGCTAACTTTTAAGTAAATTTTATTTATTAACTTTTCCTGCCGCGATGACCTTCATCAGAATTCTTTCCATTTTAATGGTTTGTACTACTACGTAAATTTTGTGTATTTAAAACAACCATTAAAGAAAAAAGAATGCGGGAATTTTTTGTTCTTGTTTCTTCTTTCTTGTTCATTGTTTTTGAACACATTACTATTTTTTAGGTAAAATCACATTTTCGTTATCATAATGAATTTTTTTTGTTTTTGTTGATATTATCAAACATTAACATTTACTATTTTTTTCACAAAGTTGTATGCCTGTTGCCAAAAATTTAAATTAAAATACGTTTTTAAACAGTAATAGAAGGAAAATATTTTTAAAAGATAGATAGATATTTCGAAGTAAGACAACTTTGTTTTGGTTTTATTGATTTAATTCATAATTTCATTGAAAATATGAAGTTAAAAAAGTCTTCTTTTTTTCATTTAAAAATTTATTTTAGTTATTAAATAAAGCTTCGTACAGACGATGCTCAGATCTTACAATGTTGTCATTTTTCTGACAATGGTGCCATTGTCAGATGCATTTATTTAACACATCTTCCAAATGAAAATAGCGTACAATCTTCACACAGTTGCAAGACATTTTTAGTCAATTTAAATGACAACATTGTAAGATCTGACCACCGTCTGTACGAAGCTTTAGTAGTTCATGGAAATTGAAATAATAAGGGTATTCAGTTCACATTTTTTTTTATTGCAAGAAAGGAGAAATTGAAAATTGCATTAATGCTTAAGTGAGCGGTCTTTATTATAATTTAAAAGTGTAACGTTGTACATAATTGACGTGTCAAAAAAAGTAAAACAGCCTGTCAATCAAATGTTTATAATATATATGTGCTGTGGGTTTCTAAAATAAGGAAGTATTATTAATTTTCCCTGAAAGTAAATTTTTAAAATTTGCCTCGAAGTTTCTTTTATCTGACAAAAATCCAAATCCACCTTTTCAACTTCTGCATCTGTCCATTTTTTTCACCCGCTTTTTTTTGTATTGAATTCATTTTTGACTTTTTTTAAAAACAACATTTAAGAAAAATTTAGATTTGTTACATCAAAATGGATTCCAAAGAATCATAGTTGATTATCTTAAAAAGAAATGTAAATTTTAGTGCTTTTGGTGAAAAATAACAACATTTTTTTTGGAGTGGCAAGTACACACAATTTGACGTTTATGAATTGCTCTTTAAATCTCTTTAAAAATTGTAATGTTGCAATTTGCCAATCTGATTTTTTTACATTTTGTTAAAGGTTGATTAAGCTGCAACTTTCAGTGTAAAAGTTTTTCCTTTTGTTTGTTGTAATAAATAGGTACATTTTTCCATCTTTCCATTTTTCCAATTAAAAAAAATCTCCTAAAAGAAATGTTAAGTTGTCATTAGTCCAATAAAAAACGTTAATGAAATAAAAAAAATACATTTTATAGTTTTAATGAAGTTGCTTCATTAAAGAGAGCAACATATTAAAGAATTTTGAAGCACTGCAACCATCATGAGGAGCCGCAGAGCAAGACGTACTTTTTACTTATATAAAGTATTTTAAAAATTAATGTTTATTTATTTTGCCACCTTAGAAAACTGAATGAATCTATAAATGGTAAAAAGTTTTTTTACTTATGAATAGATGCATCAAACTGCCATAAGTCAAGCGACTTTTATATTGTTAAAAAATAAATAAAAAAGTAAGTTTTGTTAAAAAATAAATAATACGTTTTTTTTTAACAGAAAAGATTAAATAATTGATTTTTGATATCAACATTTACACTTTTTGCATATCAAAAACTAATGTCACTGTGTTTTCTCGTCTTTCCTTGCTTATCTCGTCAAATACATTAGCTCTAACCTTATGAATTCGTAAGCCTGTCATAAGTTAAAATAATACATTAGCTCTAACCTTATGAATTAGTAAGCCTGCCATAAGGTGTAATATTTGTCTGTATCAATCTTAGTCTTATTTTTTTTTCATGTGAAATGGCACACAAGTGCAGACGTCTGATGCCGAAGATGAAAATCCGATATTATAATTGTTTGAAAAAATTTTACGGAATACAGTTTGACTTACTTTTTCACTAGCGTCAAGCGATTTATTGTACAACGAAAACATTTTAGCAATGTTAAGGCTGCTATCTAAATACGTATATAATTTTAGATTTAAGAGGCAACCATAATATGCATGAGCTAGCTTAAGTTGCCGTCAAACAAAAAGCCTGTCAAATGCATTAAAAAAACCAAATCAAAAAACAGCTGATTCCGTACGGAATGTGCGATCAGTTTCGTACTTTGTTTAAGCAGATGACAGTTTCTGAAAACTTAACCCTTAAACATCCAAGACCGCATACAGACTGTCATCAGAAAATATAAGGATTGAAAAAAACCTCACACTGTTACGATGCAAAATTTTTAAATGAGTATAAAATTCTCAGTATGTGAAAGAATCATTCTAGTCAAAACTTTGATGTGAAAAGACAAATAAATTGCAAACTACAGATTTAAATTTCATGTATTTAAGGGTTTACGAAAGTTTCCACAAGTTTAATATGGTTTGACACATATGATTTACATGTACTCGAGCAGTAGTTTAAGCCAGCTTATGCACATCATGGCTTGTAGATAGATTTTAATGACTCTCAGTAACACGAAAGATATTTATAAAAAGACAACAAAAAATAGAATTCATGTAGGTTTAAAAGCTGTTAAAGGACTTTTGGTTGCAGTTTTTATTCATACATGGATTGCATATTTCATTAAAGCAATTATATCAACTACACGACAGAATCGCAAATACCATGAAAAAGGACGTTTTGGTTAAAATAAAAAAATATAAAAGTGCGTTTTGTTATGAAACAATTTCTTGCCCTATTGATATCTGGACCATTTTAAAACATACTGAACACATGTACACAGAAAAAAATTAATTTCAATTAAAAAATTTGTGATATTAATTTAATTTGCACCAGTTAACAAATTAGTACTATTAATTAAATATTTTTTTTATTAACTACATTTTCCGCAGTAATGTTTTTGATCTAAGTAAACGATTTGGAAACTGGATTAAATTTTTAATTAAAACGGATTTTATTTCTTATAAATGGTTTAATTAAAAAAAAGTTGGCGAGAATTTTTTCTGTGTACATATATGCCAATAACGTAACTCCTTGTTAAATGCAAATTTTTTAATATAATAAATTGTAATTCCATATTTATTTTCGTTTTCTTGTATCCATTTATGATATTTTTCTTTTATAAAAAATACTCTTATTTATTATTTATTAAAAAATCTCCGCCACATTTTTTTATTATAACGTTTGTCTTAAATATTTGTAACTTTTATATAAATTTTATTTTCCGCTTATTCTATTTTTATAACAAACTTGCTTTCAACAGTTAAAACAAAACTTTTGTTAGTTTCATTTGTATTTTTTTTTTTTAATTTTCGTATACACCAGTGATGTTACACATATCAATTTTTCGTATTAGCGAATACGAATATCTGCGTCAATATTCGCCGAATACGAATGAATATCCATTCCGACATTTTGAGCCACTTAATATATAAAATTTATTTGAATAGAATGTCATTGTGGAATATAATATTACCTGTTTCTAGATTATTTTCATGTTATAACTCCGCCAACTGAAAGTGTATATAGAGTAGAAAATAATCTTGAATTCAAAAAGCTATAATACTAATTATTTTTTAAGTTTTATCGAAATTAAAAATATTAAAAAATTTGGATTAAAAACCATAAATAGTTCAACAAAATAACCACAATACTAATTATTGTTAAAGCTAAGGTACGAGCTCTATGTGTTCATTTGTCCTTCAAGTTGTGCTGAGAAAGGTCATGGTCAAGAGTGAAAGATTATCAATAACAATTTTAATTAATTTTCATGTTGTAAAATTCCTTTCTTCATAGAAATAATTTAATGAAAATTTAATTTAATGAACTTAAGCCTAATTAAAAATATTAAAAAATTTGGATTAAAAACCATAAATAGTTCAACAAAAAAACCACAATACTAATTATTTTATCGAAAACTTTAAAATCCTATTAATAAAAAAAAAAATAAAATTTGGTAAAAAATGGTTGGCGATTAAAATATCACACGATTTTTTAAATAATCAACCGATTTACAAAAAAAAAGTATTATTTTACAATAAGAATTGCTGCCCCTTAGAAAATTACTTGAGTGAAAAATATGTATCCATTTTAAATAATCACCCCCATCGTGAAGAATTTTTTCATTGTAATTTTTCACCTTTTCACGTGTTTGCGATCATGAACAACTCCCATGAAAAAAAAGTAATTCAAATTAGAATAATAACGTGAAAAAATGTTCACGAAAATAAATTCTCCTTATCGTGAAAAGATTTTTTCCTCGTAATTTGTTCACATTTCCCTTAGATTTTCTCATTTTATTTTTGCTAGGGAACAGAAGATGTATGTAAGTAGTTCATCCTATAAATCGAATATTAAGGGCTAGATCCGTTGATAAGGCACAAACCGATATATAAGTTTACAAAATGCAAAACAACAAGTCAATTGCCTACGGATTTGTGAAGCTTTCGAAAGACGTGGTGGCAGAATTATGGAAAATATTTTACTATGTAGGTACATAAAATTTAAAAACTGCAAAAAACTAAATTGTAATCAAACTATCCCTCTAATACTAAATATTTTGCTTTATTAATTTAACTTTTCTTTAAAATATATTAGTGTATATTTTGAACAAAAATTTTTAATTTTTTCTAATCTTTATCCTTTTTTTACATTCACTGGAACTGATAGCGTGAAAACTTTTTCAAAAAAGATTCACGATTGTTTTTTCCCTTCGAGGGGAATGAAAATTTCATGGGAACAAAAATTCCACTTGTTATTCACGATAGGTGTGAATAAAAAGATTTTATACAGATAATATTATATTATTATAAGTTTACAAGATTTTGTTAGTCGTGCTTAATTCCCAATTCTTATTCTTGATAAAACAATGAAATTTATTGTTGAAGGGATAAGCTATTCCTATGCGCATTTCACTGGTTGCTGGGGCCTTCATCCAAAGATTTTAAATAAGTAAAACTGTTAAGCGAATAAGAATTATAAGCAAAAGTCGTACTTGTATCCATATCAAAGCTTTAACAAAAACAACAACAATAAACAGTGAGTTTATCTTTTCTTATATTCACCACTACAATTGGTTGGAATTCATCCAATGTTAATTGTTGTTGTAAGTAGGTAAAGAAAAAACAAAATGAAAACAAAAACAACTTGCTTTATTGCTCTCGCAAAAATAAAGCATGCTGTCAGAGTTTAGTTTTTTTAAGCCGTGCACTTGCCAGTTTATTATCAAAGTAATTTTTGGGAATACAAAAAAAGATTTTGTTAGTCGTGCTTTTGGGAATTTTTAATTCTTTTTATTCTTGATAAACGACGAACAAAATCTTGTTGATTAAAAATTTTTGTATTCCCAAAAATTACTTTGATGATAATATTATTATTAAAAAATTTTGGCGTTTCGACACTTGACCTTACATTTTTTAATTTAAAAATTTAAAGAAAAAATATTAACTAGTATAATTGAATAATTTATTTCGAAAAGGGTTCAAGTACAAATTTTTGCAAATTGAGATTTTTTTTTGCTGTTTTGCGAGGTACACATATAGACCGATATGCTGTGAGAATGAAAGGTTATAAGCCCCTTCCATAACGGTAAAAAATGTGGCTTTTTAAAATGAATTTTGATGAGGGCTATTTTCCATGTTTATTTAAAATATCTTAAATGTGTGTTTTAGTTAGCAATTGAAAAAAAAACTTCTATGCAAAATTTTTACAGTAAGAGTGAGTGAGTTTTGAATTATGGCATGTAATAGGGAGATCGATTATTCGACTTATTTCAAAAACCAGTTTTCGATTATTCCGAATAGCTGCTATTTTAAAAAACCCAGTTTCCAATACATAAAAATACAAAAATCAAATTAGTTATTGTAATTAAAAGTTAATTTGAATAAAAACAAAACAATTCGAGAAGGTAAAATACCAGCAAAATACATAAATATGACAAGGTATGTTCAGACTTAACAAATATTTGATCAAAAAAAAAGCGTTGCCAGTAAATTGATCAAACTATAACTGCCTGTTCATCTATTTACGAACGAAGATTTCGATCGCTTAACTAACACGTAAAACAAAAACAATATTTTATAATTTCCCAATGTGCACAAAAACGGATGCGGATCCGTTACGGACCCGTTCCGGATCCGTAAAAAAGTTAGAAACGGAATCAGTGTAATCGCGATTTGACTGATCCGCTTCTGACCCGTTTCGGATCCGTTAAAAAAGTTAAAAACGGAATCAGTGCAATCACGAATTTACGGATCCGTTTCTGACTCGTTACGGATCCGTAAAAAAGTTAGAAACGGAATCAGTGTAATCGCGATTTGACTGATCCGTTTCTGACCCGTTTCGGATCCGTAAAAAAGTTAAAAACGGAATCCGTGCAATCACGAATTTACGGATCCGTTTCTGACTCGTTACGGATCCGTAAAAAAGTAAGAAACGGAATCAGTGTAATCGCGATTTGACTGATCCGTTTCTGACCCGTTTCGGATCCGTAAAAAAGTTAAAAACGGAATCAGTGCAATCAAGAATTTACGGATCCGTTTCTGACTCGTTACGGATCCGTAAAAAAGTTAGAAACGGAATCAGTGTAATCGCGATTTGACTGATCCGTTTCTGACCGGTTTCGGATCCGTAAAAAAGTTAAAAACGGAATCAGTGCAATCACGAATTTACGGATCCGTTTCTGACTCGTTACGGATCCGTAAAAAAGTTAGAAACGGAATCAGTGTTATCGCGATTTGACTGATCCGTTTCTGACCCGTTTCGGATCCGTAAAAAAGTTAAAAACGGAATCATAAGCGAATGAAACCCAGTCACTCACTTTGTAATTGATTTTGTAAATTGAAAAATACAAAAACAAATACAAAGTGAGTGACAGGCTTTCGTGCGCTTATGTTTTCTTTCAAAATCGTGGGTGAGGCCATTAATTTATTTTTTTGTAAACAAATTTTTTTTAATATTCTTTGAATTGTTTTTTATGTTTTTAATGTATTTTACTTTTATATGTTAATTTTAAATGAAATGACTGAATTGTTTTTACTTTACTATCAAATGACTGTGAATTTAATAATAATAATAAAAATAATTAAAACAAAAAATTCATCACAATATTAAATCTTTTTTATTAAAAACACGCAGTAGATTCCGTTTTATTTAAATACACGGGTCCGCAACGGATCCTAATATGATGTCCGTAACGAGTCCGTAACGGATCCAAATAACGGACATAAAATCCGTTTTTGGATCCGTTTTTTTTTAAAGAATTTCTCCCGCTTGCGGATCCAAAACTGATCCGTAACGGATTCCGCTACGGATCCGTTCTATGAAAACAAACGGGTCCGTAACGGATCCCAATATGATGTCCGTAACTAGTCCGTAACGTATCCAAAAAACGGACATAAAATCCGTTTGTGAATCCGTTTTTTCGAGAGGAATTTCTCCTTACGGATCCGAAACGGATCAGTTTGGCACACTGGGTTGTTTTTGTTTTAAATGTAAGTTAAGCGATCGAAGTCTTCGTTCGTAAATAGATGAACAGGCAGTTCAGCTTTATTTTTAACAATTTCTATTTATTTACTAAACCGTATTCCTAAGATGATAATGTATAATGTAAATTAGAAACTGTTTATTGTAACAAAAGCAAACAATTCTTTAAGAAAACTAGTGGTTACGCCTTAGAATTTTTGAAAGACTGTGGTTTTAAAAAGATATAGATATTTAATAAATTTATTATTTGAGATATTTTCCAAATTTATTTTAAATGAGTTCTAATTTTATGGTGGTTAAGCATGTCTATATCAATCAATAGATTTCAACCATATTTTTGTTGCAAACAAAACCTCTTAGCCAGGATTAAACATATATTTCAAATGATTTTAACTTATCTTTTTTTATGAAACTGTCCAATCGACGACCATAATTTAAAACCTTCAATGACATTGTTTGATTCCTTTAATTTTGTTTTAACTTTTTGGTGTTTTAATAAATAAAACTGATGCATTTTCCCATATCGTTGATTCCGCCGGTATGTTGTAGTTTAAAGCAACACAACACCCTAATATTTCACCCAGTGATTCATTTTTGGCAGCATATTTTAGTAAAGTATTATTTGCAGTCTCTTAAGAACTTCTTGGGACAGAGTTAAGTTTTACTTGGCGTATATTTATGCCAAGCTTGTGAACTAATTAAAGGTGATTAATAAGTATTGACGGGGCAGAACCTTTTCAACTTATCATTTTAGGACCCTTTTAGCACCATTGTTTTTAAAATCAGTTCAAAATATCACCAGAGATGACATTTTTATAACAGTACTAGCTGTTTGGTCCCGGCGCTGCTCGGTATTTTCTAAATAAAAATAAAAAATGAAATACTGGAGAATTTTGTTAATAGCTACCATCAATAAAAAACATTTAAATATCACGACAACGGCGCCATCGATCGGGAGTTTTTTTTTATAAACCATTAGTGAAAGTAGACCTTTCTAACACATGTACTTGTTTGAAAATCGGTTGAGTGGTTCTCGAGTTATAAAATCACGAACATAGGATAACTTACTTTTACATATATAGAAGATATAGAAAATATTTAGGATACTATCCAATTGCTAATTACTTTTTAAGCTCATTTCAGACTTCCAAAATGTTTATGAAGAATGGCAAGAAGAAGATATCTTGATGAAATATTTTCGTTTTTGCTCTATGTTTATAATAAATATGAGGATTTGTTTCATTTTTAAAATGTAAAATAGATCAATTTATGGGGTTTAAGTTCAGTTTTATTTTAGGAATTTATTTAATTTTTAAAATGGGGATTTTAATTCACAATGAATTAAATCCCTAATTTTAAGGAAGTAGGCGTGGCAAAACATGTTTGTTTATCTAAAGAAAGGTAAGAGGAAAATTGTCCAAATTTGGAACACATAGCTGGGCGGGCATTTAAAAGTGGGTGTGGCACCTCGCACATAAATATAAAAAAAAGAACAGTAAAAGGTAGCAAGGGCGACCAGGTTGATAATTGTATTTATATCTTTCAGTTGCTATCGCATGGTGAAGGGTATAAAAGATTCGGCAAAGACGAATATATTTGGTTTTTTACAGTGCTTAATAATTGATATCAAAATTTTTAATTTCTCACCCTTAAGTATTTTATAATAAGTTCCTTTAAATATCTCATGCATATCAGTTATATTCCAATTTTGGCGATAGACAAATGTTTTTAATAAAATTTTTTTAAAAACTAATACTTTTTAATAATTAGTATTGTGGTTATTTTGTTGAACTATTTATGGTTTTTAATCTAAGTTTTCAATATTTTTAATTAGGCTTAAGTTCATCAAATTTAATTTTCATAAAATTATTTTTATGAAGAAAGGAATTTTACATGAAAATTAATTAAAATTGTTATTGATCATCTTTCATTCTTGACAGGGCTTGAACCCTGGCCGTCAGGTTACCATGACATGTTTCGATTGCAACCACTCAAACATCAGTCCTTAAGCCAAATTGTATTTTAACCTGTGATAGATCGAAATTTGCTTTTTTGAATGATTAACCATTTTAATTGATTTTTCATGTTTTTCCTTACTTCTGTTTTTTCCGTACTTTTGTCAAGAATTCTTCTTCAAGTCCAAAGTACATTTTTTGTTTTTCATTTTTGTCTTTCTTTTTCTTGTTGACCTTTTTCAGAACAACTTGAAGGACAAATGTACAATTAAATGTATCAATTAAAATGGATAATCATTCGAAAAAGCAAATTTCGATCTACCAAAGGTTAAAATACAATTTGGTTAAAGCATTGATGTTTGACTATTGACGTCAATAATGAAAGATTATCAATAACAATTTTAATTAATTTTCATGTTGTAAAATTCCTTTCTTCATAAAAATAATTTAATGAAAATTAAATTTGATAAAAAAAATTTGATATATATATAATTAAGCAAAAAGTATTAATAATATTTTTTTTATTTTAAACAATATACAATATATTGTTTTTACAATTTTGAATATTATTTTCTCATTTTTTGAAACGTATTTGCAAAATATTCGCGAAATGTTCGCTTGAATTTTGCGAATGCAAATACGAATGTCATGAAATATGCGAAAATTCGGCAATAGGAATACGAATATTCGTAACATCACTAGTATACACGACAATTTATTATAAATATATTTTTGTGGTGCATTTTTTTGAAATATTTTTTCATATTTAAAACAGAAGAAATAACAAAAATAAATAGCTCAAAATTTAATATATACAAATACAAATACAGCTACATCTACAACATGCACACACACACACATAGATAAATACAAATCCATACATGCAAAATACCGTTTGCCATGTATAAGTTTAAATATGGAATAGTAAAAACTGCTAGATGACTTTTTACTTTGCTGTCGCTTAAAACCAATATTTATTTTGTTAATATTTGTTCGACACTGAAAGCATGCGAGCCAATATGTGTGTGTGTGTGTATGTGAATGTACAAGTATTAATATTTACATAGTATAGAGTTACATCAATGACTAACTATTACATACAGCATTTAAATATAAACATTTAAAAGTCACATACAAAAATATTTATGCTTATATGCATAAGTAAATATTGCAATATTTTCCCTTTTGTCTATTGATTACAGTGGAACATGGATAAAATTAATATGCACATTTTTCGTTTGTTACATTTTCATTCAAAATCGAAATTTATATTTAGATTTCACACTGGCCTTACAATAATCGGTAGTTCGAAGTAGCTAGTGTCTGCTTTATTTGCACTTGACTGTGAAAGTATAAGAATTTTTATGCTTGAACAATTTGTACTCATACATTTAAATGTATAGCATTTACTTTAACTGCAATCACTTATACATACGTACATGTATATTCACAAATACTCGCTTACTCAAAATCACAAAAACATTAGTGATGTTCGAAATTATTAAATATACTCTAGGGTCTTTTTTTAAAAAAGGCTTCCTAATCTTGGTATTATCTGAGCGATGTTAATTCATTATGTAAGAATTGGCAAGATGCCCAGCCGCAACTCAAAACTCCACTTTTCAACCGTGGACCATTCTCCCCGCCTAATAGCAGGCATTACTTTGCACGAAGGGATTTTGAATTCTTTGACTATTACTTTTAAAAAATCCAATTATGCATTGAGATGCACAGAGAGAATATTATGTTTATTTTACCAACCGGTTACACATGTTTATTTTACTTTTGTCGTACTCCGCCCTTTGCTTACAGAATAATTCTGAATTATAAGACACAAGCAGCATGCCTAGTGCCAATTTTCCGTAAACATTCTACTTTAAAAATTTTATGTATTTAACTTAATAGTTTTTACAAATAGAATATGTAAAGTTTTGCTTATTGTTTTACTTTTTAAATAAGAAAATAATCTATATTTTTCTTCGCGCATGCACGAATTTTGGTGTTCAAAATGTATCCAATTTTTGATTGTTTTAAATACTTTTAAGTGTTATCCGTACTTAAATTTTTGAGTACGACTCGTACTTAAGTAAGATGAAAAAACTTAAATTTAGTACGAGTTTTTTCTTTCTCTGTAGCAATTTTAAATGGAAGATTCATTTCGAAAAGCTGAGAAGGAAATTACGTAAGGTGTCGGTAACGAATTCTGAAACGAAATCAATTTCTAACGCCCAATAGAACATGCACACAAGAGCAGAAGCCAAGCCCAAGGCTTAAGGTTGAACGTTATTCTAAAGGATACTGCAGAAGCATCCTGCCAGCTATAATACCAAGTATTTTTTTTTAATATGTACATAGGTATATTGCTTGCATAGTAGATGAATTTTATTTCAAATCATAACAATTAAGAATAATATTAACTGAAACTGTATTGAATATTTTTATATGTGATATCTCCTGCAGACAAGCGTAGAGCTTTGCGGGATAAGCACGGGAAAGTATGGATACAAGAAGTTGAAAAAAATTAATTATAAAACAAAATAGTTAACTTGAAATTTTTCCGAGGCACAAAATCCGAAATAAGCAATCTTTTTGGTTCTGGATGTAGCATTTTAGATTTATGATATTCCCGGTAGCAATAGTATATTCCACTTTAAACACCACGGTATGTTTAAGATCCTGCAATTTAGGGCTTTTAAAGCCAACATGTTCTGCATCTTCCGTATTTAAACAAAATACCTATACCGACTAGTCTATAGTCTGATCTAATTTTTAACCTATATTCTTTTCTATAGTCCTATATATATTCTGGTCAAATAGAACTCGACTTGGGTCATATGAATTTCCCTAATATTTACATTCAAACAGATTTTGGTACATCCACTAACACATGCATTTTTTCTGTTGTATTTTTATATCCTCGAGTGGTTAATAAGGGTATACTAAGTTTGTCATTGCCTCTGTAACACCAAGGTCGACTTAAATATATATTTAACTATGCCCTGAGTCTTTGAATACTTCTAAGTCAACTAGGATATTTACGCCTGATGAAAACAATAGAAGATAAAGATTTTGTTGCCAATGTCAATGTCCAGTTTTGTTAAGAAGTCTGGACTTATAATTCAGCCCAATAGTTTGAAAAGGAGCCCATCTCCCTAAAAAATTTATATTTTCAATTTATTTATTACACATTTTTTACTGTTTAGTAAAAAATTTATCCACCTACTTTGGTGGGTCGGTGTTTCATTACATAAGCCTCGATTTACTGCTCAACAAAATACTAAAATTTAATATAAAATAGCAAAGGAAGGTATTGTTGTATAATTTCTATTTGACTAGAAGTTATACTTCTAAATTTTACGACGATCGGTCCATAATTTACCATAGAGAACATATCGTCAGCTCATTATTGGTTTGGCGCATATGCCAAAAAAAACGGAGTGGAGAAAAATGAAAAACGAGGAGACTTACATGAAGATTTCTTAAAATGTATACGATAGAATTTTTTTATATTTTCTCTGCTCATTGCGGTATATGTTTTAAAGAAAACTGTTAATTGTTGTCAACTTTCATGCATGAGGTTAGAAGTTAATAGTAATTTTTTGAAAGTGAAAAATATTTATATTTTTGTGCCGCATACACCACTTTTCTAAAAAATATTTTTTAAAATAACCTTTTTGTTTTGCATTCATATACATACTTAATTCTATGCATTGTGTAACTTTCTTAAATGAAAGTTTCTATATTAACAATCTTATAAAAAGTCGACATTGACGATTTTTTTTCTTTAATTTGGTTTTATTTTACAAAATAAGTTGCATTTTTATATTTTCAATAAATTTTAGAAATTTTTACTATTAATTAAAACGTGTTTTTTATATTAGAAAACATTTTTTTTTTCTTGTTGTCATTTTATTTTGCTTTTTCTCATAATCCAATTACACTATGGAACATTTTTGGGATTATTGTCTGGGGGGTGAGAAATTCCAAGTCAGGGTGATGGTACTAGGTCAGTATAGTAAGACCCTCAAAGGGTTTGGCGTTCGTATGTGTCAGTTTTTTTTTATAACATTTTAAATTTTTTCCTTATCTTGATGTTTTTTTGTTTAACATAATTCGAGAACCACTTGTCCGATTTTGCTAAAACAAACTCAAAAAAATTTAGAATTACAATTTCTTTAATCCGTTCATATAACGTTTTTCTTTATAATCAACAGTTTTGCCGGTAAAAATAAATTTGTGGAGAAAAAAAAAATATTTTTTTGCCTAAAAATTAAAATTTTTTTTAATAAATATTACCTATTTTTAGGCAAACAAATATTTTTTTTCTCCACAAATTTATTTTTACCGGCAAAACTGTTGATTATAAAGAAAAACGTTATATGAACGGATTAAAGAAATTGTAATTCTAAATTTTTTTGAGTTTGTTTTAGCAAAATCGGACAAGTGGTTCTCGGGTTATGTTAAACAAAAAAACATCAAGATAAGGAAAAAATTTAAAATTTCATAAAAAAAAACTGACACGTACGAACGCCAAACCCTTTGAGGGTTTTACTATACTGACCTAGTACTATCACCCTGACTTGGAATTTCTCACCCCCCAGATTGGCTGTTGTACTGTGTTATTAGGTCTATGCAGAAATATAACAATTAAAAAAACAACACGCACTTTGTTTATGTATAACATGATGATGATATCAAAAACAATTGCATGAAAAATTCACAACTCTACAAAAAATCAGCTGCCACCCACGGCAATGAAGCAAAGCAAGAGTGAAATTTATTTTTTACGTTTTTATATGAAGAATTTAGGGCAATCGCTAAATAGTGGCGTGTTAAGCCCAACAATACTTTAAAAACTTTTAAATTGTTTATATGGAGCAAAGTAACAGCTTACTGCCGTATTCATAAATAATTAAAATGGATTTGAAATGCATTTTAAGAAAAATAAGTATGACAAATTTGCCTTAAAACACGTTTCAAACTTATTTTATTTTTTACGAGTACGGCAGTTAATATCTCAGAAGCCACAAAAAATTTCGCAAAACAGGTTTTGGATTTAGAAAGGGGATATTAAAAAAATAAATTTCTCATACCGTACTCATATTACTTAAAAATGGTCGGTAGTTCAAACCAATAATGAGCTGACGATATATAGCATACACTCAAAAAACACTCCCATACGCCGAAAACCGAAAGCAATACGCTCATATAACTTGACACACGTTAGTTTTATATGACTATGAAGTCAGTTTGTTTGTAGATCGTTTCAAAATTTATCACAGATCGCATACAAAAGTCCACATTCGAAAAATGTTAAAATGTGTAGTAGAGGCTTTCAAAGCTTCGACACAGCCCAACATTCTGAAATGTTTTTTTTTTTTTTTTGATTTTTATTGTATTGCATGTGTTGTTGTACGGGTATAACTTTAACTGTGAGTTTTCTCGTTTTGCATCTGACAACCGCAATGTATTTCCTTGTGGATTAAAAATTGTGGAAATTGTAAAAACCAGCTATAAATTGTCATTTGCGAGTTTCTACCAATGTCCTTCGCGTTGCATAAAAAAACTACCAATTTCAACCTCACAACCAGCGTAGAAACGATCTATTAGTACAAATAACAGATTTTATTTCGTTTATAAATGTATGTATGTTTATGATTGTAAAAAATTTCAATATGAACTTCAACTTGTTTGTTCTGATTTTGGTTAAACTGATGAAATTTTAAGTTTGCACAAACATATACATATTATTTTAGCCATGGTTACTTGCTTTATTAAAGTTTTAAATGATTTATGTCTTAGTTTTAAAAATATCATGTTGTTAACTATCTGGAGTAGCAATTTAGTTAAAATGTGTTTTTTTAAACAAATCTAATATAAAATATATTTAGTTATCATTATACATTATATACTGTAAAATAAATCTGAAAAGAAAATAAATTTCCTTCTTTTTTAAAACACTAGCGGACATTTATTTAATTTAAGTGAATATTTCTATACAAATGTGGAAAAAGATTTACATTTTTGGCCTAATCCCACTAGGTTGCAAACTATGCATTAACCAAACGCCCCTGAACGAGAGCACTACCAACACACACATACAGTTCAAAGTTTCGAGTATATAATCCAGCAATAATTCCCTTGTTAAAGTGGCCAGCAACTGTTGAATAACAACAGTACCTAGGGAAGATCCGTTCCAATAATGCGAACCTTCACAAGTGAAAGCTCTCACACAGAAAGAAAAACACTCGGGATAAATTTAGTTTTTTATAATAATTACTTTAAGTACGAGTCGTACTCAAAAATTCAAGTACGAATAACACTAAAACGTACTTTAAACAATCCTAAATAAACACCGAAATTTCTTAAAATAAGTATAAAATTCTTTAACCAAGTAACAAAAATATTAAGCCTTTCGTTGGTAGTGCCACCCTGAGAGTAAAATTACAATGTAAGCATATTAATCTCATTTTATATATCAAAGGTTGTTGCAGACACTACAACAACACCACACGAGTAGTTAAAAAAGATTTGCATGTTGTGTGTTGAAACAACAAAACAACAGAACAAGACGAAAACACATTATTTTCATGTTTAAAAAGTAAAGTTGAAAGCAAGAGTTCTCATTTAGTTTATATTTTCAGTAATTAAGTTTTTAAGTAAAACCATATCAGGAATGATGCTGGTATTTTATAATTAAAAAAAAAAAAGGGTAAGTAAATCAATCGTAGTAAAATTCTCCTTCTAATTTCACTTATGGTTTCAAGTACGAATTCAGGATTGAATTAACTTTATTATTCTTAAATCAAGCCTATTTTGAGATTGATTCAATATTTGTTTAACTTAAATAAATCTCATTTTTTGATTATTTCAAGTACGAATTCAGCATTGAATATGGATAATATGGACCGTACTATTAATACCACTTCGGATTGATTTGTGTACTGATGGATTGATTTTTCTTTTGAGTGTAAGTAGTTCAGGATCTCTCTTCCCGCGATTTTTGGGCTTAAGCCACAGCCACCACGTGATCCCCAACAAAATCCTCTCATGAGACCAGCACTCCTCGCACAAGAGCATTATTCCGTGAGAAACGCATTTAATTAGACGTTCAATTTCTTTTCCTTCGTCCCAGAACTTTGACTCTCGCAATCCAAGTCTTATCCATCATCCAACCCAGCTCCACTCCACTTCATCACCGGCACCTTAACTTTTCATCCCCTGTCGACAACAAAATCTTCTCTGTCTATTACGCAGCTTTTCGATCCTTAACTCCACCAGCAAACTACTTCACCGCAGCCAGCATCACAAACCATCATCACCGGTTCTCCACCTTTTATCCGCTCTTAACATCTAAGTCTTCTCGGTCTATTTCACAGTCATTCGACTATTCGATTACCCAGCAAGCTACTTGACCTTCATCACAACCAGAATCACCGGTTTAACTACCAGAGGGTCTTGAGTCTTAGTCGAAGCTTTTAATCTGCCTTTAATCCAGGTCCTCGCCTTTAATTAAATCATCACTACCGAGAATTCAACGCCAACGCACTCCACACTACTTTACTAACTCTTCAACCCGTTTTTGACTGTCTAATAAAATGTATAATGTATAATGAGAAAGACATCTGCTCTTAAGAAAGGATGACCTCGAGGGCCTCAACCAATAGTCAGTATGATACGGGAACTTTGGTATCGGACTGACCATTGCGCTACCCACTCTCGTGGAATCAAACCGAAACTCTGGTCAGCCACGATCTCGAGTCTGGCAATTATTATTAATCTACGAAATTCCTATAAGGAAATAATTTATCTCCATCTAGTTCTATACAGAACTGCTTTCTTGGTTTCATTTAAGTTTAGGTTAACGGTTTGCAATTCGGCCTGCCCTTGTCTTCTCTACGTGTTCTTAGGACAAACAACTATTCTAACTCCTTGAAGATTGAAATCAAGGGATCTTATATTGATGTCATCTGGTGATTTTCGCAGAGTATGTGCTAACCATCTATATTTACGTGTTTAGTCTCATGCTCCATTAGAGGTTGTTGTGTTTGACATTGTAATGATCTCAATGAATATGTCAATTTTGAACCAAATCGAAGTTCCAGGTATAGCCTGCACCTACACGCTATATAAATATTTTCAATGTTCGATGAAAAATATCGACCAAACACAAAATATCGTGCTCTTTAAGTCCATCTTCCATGTCTGTCTAAAAAATAGAAAAGAGAACTCTTTCGATATCTATCGACGGCTTCTTTATGGTCGTTTTCGTTGCCAGGTGCCTTATTCTAGCAGTCGTGATCGAACGCTTTTTCGATTCGAAAGGAATTTTCTTTCTAACTCTTTCATTCGATACTCAAAATTATTTTTTCATTGTTTTTAAAACTCAAATAAATGCTTTACAACACTGAAAAAATTATTTCGATTCGTTCAGTATCGAAAGTATTTGAAATCGAAAAAGTTTTCGATCACGACTGCCAGAATTAGCACATCGTTTGAAGAAATCACGTAGACTAAAGCAGACCCGTCAATTTTCAATACATTCGGATTTCAGGTGTTGACTGAACCTGTTTTCTTGCCCAGATGATAAAACATTAAGAAGGAAGAATCCTCTTGATGCTTCACATATCCCCATGGAGGAAAGTAAATTCATACAAGCGGCTAACGACACAGAAAAGCTCGGCTGTAGTAATTGCTTCGTATACCTCTCATTTAATATGGAGCTAAGACTTCTTTTTTCGCTACACACACAAATGCGTCTATGTGTTATGTACATTCCCCACCACTGTTTTAGGATATATTATTCATTCGGATTTAATTAAAACATGGACGGTGTTATGATTACCAAACAGTTATTAACCCAAAGGTTTTATTAAAGTTTATTGCGTTTTTTTTTTTAAGTTTTTACAATGCAAGGTGCATAGATGGGGGTAGTGCACTCATTTTGCAGTTTCAACTCACAGTGAGTGATAGTACAAAAATATTGCAATCATTTTGTTGTTGACGTTGAGTGATGAATTGAAAATTTGCAGCCTCACTAAACATGAGTGATAGTGATGTTGAAAAATTTTGCACTCAAAAAAAAGTAGTTTGATTTAAAAAAGCAATCATCAGCTTATTGCAACTTTTTTTCTTTACTCATTTGAGTGCAACTTAAATTGTTGCACTAATTTTAAAATTAAAAACTTGGTTTTTTCATGATTAAAGCCAATAATTATACCGTTATTGACAAAATTTCATTTTGTTTAATGTTCTTTACTTATGCATATCCTAAAAAGAAATTAAAAACCATGCACATACAAAGTTACATTTTTTTTATTTTGGTGAAACAATATTTGTATGCAGCTTTTTTGATTGCATGTCCAAATTTTGCACTATTTGAATTGATTGCAGATTTTTGCATTCAATCTGCGTTTAGTGATCGTAAAAAAATGTGCATAATCACTAATTTTTTTTAAGTGGTAGTTGAAAAAATAACAATCATCACCAAAGCTGGTAAAAAAGAGTGCAAACTAATTGTTTTGCAATTTTATTTAGTAATAGTGCACTGCTGATTTAAATCAATATTTAGTGCACTACCCCCAACTATGGCAAGGAGTTAATAAAATTTTATATTTTCTTTGTTTTATTTATACCACTAAAACGAAATAAAACCTCAAATAATATTTTCAGTATTTACATTCAATGTAAAGAGAAAGAAATATTTAATATTAAAAACAGTAGGAGAGTTAAAGCAATAAAAAATTATTAATTACACATGGGAACAATAATTGCAAATTTTTACTAATTTGAGATCGCTGATTTCAAATCCAATCTCCATTTTTCTCTATCAGATCGACGTTTCGAGATAAACCATTATGTTCAAAATTAAGGCACTTTACTACATATAATGGAATTACTTGAAAACGGTCTACCATATTCCGTTAAACAAAAAAATCCGAAGCTCGGCAACAATATTACCTTTGTTGTTTTTAAATTTGCCCAGCAGTTTCAGAGATATCGTTGAAGTTTTGAAAAAAATAACAATTTAAAAAACAATTTTTTTTGTTCTTTAAAAATTCATAAAAAAGTAAAATTCGACTTTTTTGGTCTAAAAACATTTAGTTAAACATATTTCAAATGAATTGAGCCTTATTTCGTTGCGATCGGTGCACAACTTTTGTTTTTATTTACAATTTACTGAGGAAACTGAACACAAAAAAAGTTCAATTTAGTTCAAACATGCACATTAAAAAATATTTTTCTTATGGAAATCACTATTTTTATCAATTTAGTTTTCTTAGTAAATTTTCGAACAAAGTCAAAAGTTGTGAGCCGATTCAATGAAAAAGAGCTCATTTCATTCGAAATATGTTGAACTAAATGTTTTTAGACCAAAACTGTGATTTTTGTTACATTTTATTTTTTATGAATTATGAAAAAAAATTTTTTTTTTTATTTATTTTAAGACTTCAACAATATCTCTGAAACTATTGGGCAAATATAAAAACAGTGTAAGCATGGCTTAAAAATAATATTGTTGCCGAGTTTCGGATTTTTTTTTTAACTGAATATGGTGAACTGTTTTTAAGTTATTCCAATATATGTAGTGAAAGTGCCTTAATTTTGGACATAATGGTATATCTCGAAAAGTCGAGCCGATAGAGGAAAATGGAGATTTGATTTGAAATCAGCAACCTCATATTAGTAAAAATTAACTAAAATAAAAATAACTGCTCCCCAGTGTTAAAATTTTATATGGTTCTGGCTTAACAAAAACTTTGTTCAAAGACACTCACTTTTAATTAAAATCTACACAATAAACAAATTAAAAAACTTTAATTTAAATCAACTGAATAAATTAAGTTAATTTAATTTAAATTAAATAAAAAGTTGTCTAAAATTTTGTCAAATAAAGAAAAAGAGTTTAATAAAAGGAAAAGCAACGCAATAAATAAATAATAAAAAATAAAATTCTTAAAATTAAGAACGCTAGACCAATTCACTTACTTGTATTCCCCCGTATATATTTATTCAATTAAATTTGAATATTCATACTCTTATTCAACTTCGTCACAAAAGAAAAAATAATATTATAAAAACTTTTGCACTTCAAAAATATTTTATTGCATCCATCACTTGCATTTATGAACGAACATCCTTCTCCCCATCATCGATATTACAATTTATAAAATTTAAACATTTTTATTTTTTTAATACTGTTGATTTTTCGTTTTTGTTTTTAACAAAAATATAAAAGAACATTTTTAAAAATACCCAAAAACACACAAAAAGCAACAACAACAAATAAAAACTAAAGTTTAAACTTTATCAATTGACTTATGAACCATTTAAGTGTTAGTTTATGTGTTCACTTTTGAACACTTTGTTGGTTTTTGTTTTTTTGACGTTGGCAAAAATATCAAAAAAAAAAAAAGTTTTTGTTCACCTGAGTTTACACTTCGAATTATTATGTATAATAAACTTTCGAAAATGGTAGTCAATTTTATATAGTTTTTGGTTTTTGTTGTTGCATTGTTAAAATTTTCCTATTATGTTCATGGTTTTTATGACATTTTATGGATTTATAGTAAAATTTGTTGGTTGTGTATTCCATAAAAGCATAGAATTTAATGACACACACACACACACAGAGACAATTTAAAAGTTCAACAAATATACTGTAGTTTTGTTTTGAAATTGGTTTTTGAAAACTAATAAAATAGGAAATTGTTGCTTCAATAGAGAAATTATGACACGTCATTGTATTATTTTAAGCTTAAACCGATTAAAATTATAAGTTCAACAAAAATTTCGTTTAACATTTTTCATTGGATAAAACTACTTTTTATACCCACACCACAATAGTGGAGAGGGTATTATGCATTTGTGCTGATGTGTGTAACGCCTTAAAATAGTGGTCCTAGACCCACCTTAAAGTATACCGATCTACTCAGAATCACTTTCTGAGTCGAACTAACGATGTCCGTCCGGCTGGCTGGCTGTCCATGTAACCTTGTGCGCAAAGTACAGGTCGCAACTTTGGAGATAACTTGATAAAATTTGGGTCGTAGGTTCTTATTGGCTCAAGGACCAAGCCTATTAAAAATGGGCCAAATCGTAGGACCACGAGGGAAGATAGGGGGAAATTTCTTCCTCTCAGAAACTATCAAACCGATTTTAATGAAATTTAAAACATGGATAGATCCATATCTATATGGACACATAAGCTATACAGTTTAAAAAAATATAGAACCACAAGGGGAGAAAGGGGCAATTTTTGCCTCTCAAACCAATTTAAATGAAATTTAAAACAAAGATAGATCCATATCTATATGGACACATAAGCTATACAGTTTTAAAAAATATAGGACCACAAGGGGAGAAAGGGGCAATTTTTGCCTCTCAAACCAATTTAAATGAAATTTAAAACAAAGATAGATCCATATCTATATGGACACATAAGCTATACAGTTTTTTAAAAATAGGACCACAAGGGGATGTAGGGGGCAATTTCTGCCTCTCACAAACTTTCAAACCGATTTTAATGAAGTTTTTAAACATAGAGAAATCCATATTTATATGGACACATAAGCATGATGTGTTTTTAAGTACTGTGGTGCTGGTCGGGCTTGACCGACTATACTTTCTTACTTGTTTTTATATAAAATATACAGTGACGGGCTAAATTATTGGCCCAGTAAACCGTTTCAACTTGACTGATTAAATAATCTTATTGAAGACAGAATGATGAATTTCCCGCAAAACGCAATTTATTTAATTTCAGTATTTTTATAATATTAATGATTAACAACACACTTGATTTAAAAGTTTAAAAGATTAGTTATTTGTGAATATAATTATTAAGTTGATGATCTTTTAAGTTTTATAATTGCCTTAATTCTATTTATTTGGCATAGAATTTGCCAACTCATTTTTTTGCAGGTTTTCTTTTAAAATACTCATTCATTTTTTTTTGTCCATAATGCTGTCAATGAACACCACCTCGCCTACCTCTGCAGCGGACCTACAGTCCCTTGCAATTACCTCTTCACCACCATAATTTACAATTGCAACAAGCCTTGGTTCTTCTAGCTCTGCATTGAGCTTTCTCCTCCACACCGTTTGCTGGCCATCAAAGCAAAAGATACCAAATTTGCTTTTATCTGAGAACAACACTTGGACCCAAAAATTATTTGGCTTACGCAAATACTCCTTGACAAGTGCTAAACCCTTCTTTTGGTTGATTTACGAATTTAATGGTTTATGTCTAGCAGCACGGCAATTGCAGTTAACCTCATGTAGAGCTCTTCGGACAATAAAGGGATGAACGCCTTTTCCAAACTCTTGCTTAACCTCCGCATCGATATGTGTTGAGTACATTTTTGGACTTACTTGGACTTTTCTGATTATCTGGCTACATTCACGTCTACTTAAAGATTTTGGAAGAACTCAATTAAACATTCAAATGAAGATGCTCCCTTGAAACACTGCACGATGCTAAGAATAGTCTAGCGACTTTTATTCATCATTTGCCCAATCTCAGCATAAGGTTTGCCTTGATTGTGCAAATAAAGAATAATTTTGCGCTGACATTATGTGGCTTCAATTGCCTTCGTTAACCATTTTTAATAAAATCAATAAATTTAAAAAAAAAAATTATTTTTGATTAGAATTGATGGCACACTGACTGATATTTCCACTTTGACATGTTAACACTTTGAAATTTAAGGAGTACGGTTATTTCTACTACTATTTGACGATTGATTAAACAAAATTGGTCAGATTGATTCAATTTTAACAGCTTAACTACGCTGTGCCAATAATGTTGTTCAGCAAAACTGGGTATTTTTTGTTTTTTTTTAATAGGTCCATATAACTAAAATTTTTAGTAGAAACAGAGTAAATTTTGTGGGAAACTCCTCATTATATCTAATAAAAATATTTTCATATTGAAAATCGCTTCAATAAGGCCATTAAATCAATAGTGAATTTAAAATCGTTTACTGTTCCAATAACTAAGTCCATCACTGTTTCTTTTATACAATGGTTTTTTTTTACAACGGCACTTTAATGGTACAGTTTTGGCACTGCAAATAATGTTGGACCACCTGATCCATTTTGATTAAATGGACTTCTCCATGGACTGGTCATGTCTTCGTTTTTTAACGACATGATTTCGTTTTTAAACGAAGTTAAAACTTATCCTCTTGTGTATACAATGGAGTAGTTTTAAGACTACTCCTTTGTAATCCAAAGCTGGGTTATATAGTCCTGCCCTAGGGCATCGTAATGTAAAATAGACCATGTTTTTTGCATACGTTTGGGTTTCTTTTGGACTAGTCCTAGTCCCTTATGGGCTACACTTTACACGCGTGTTTGGACGAGTCCTATTATTTGCAGGGGATAGAATGGTGTTGTTATGCAATGTTACTTTTATACCGTGGTACTTTTTACAATATAATTTTTATATCATATGGTACTTTTATGCAATGATTATTGTATGCACTGGTTCTTTAATGCAATGACACTTTTATGCTATGGTATTTTATTATATTGGTACTTTGACACAATGGCACTTTTAAACAAGGGCACTCTAATAAAATTATACATACATTTATACAATGGTAATTTTATACAGTGCCCAGTATAAATTTCGCCTACTTTTTTTAAACTAATGGCTTCTTTCACTCATTATTAGTTGGCGAACATTGAGGCTGTCCAGACTTTACCTCAGAAACTGAATTGTGGCTATAAATAGCCACTGGTCCATTGGGAAACACGCCCAAAGGTTGGACCTATGTAGAAGTTGCGGCAACGAGACCTTAGACTTAAGCTGTTTGTTCAAAAAATCCTCAGGGACAAAATCTGGCTCACTGACATTGATTTAAACAGGATCCATTCCTTCATTGCATCAACCTGATGGCTGGTTGAAAATGCAGTCGAGACTTAGGACAGAATATCTTCCAAAAGGCCAATGAATTTAAAAGGCTTTTAGTTTCATTTGAGTTAATTTTGCCTCTATATGGCATTTCGACGTTAATCGCCGATCTAGATATATACCCAGATATTTTACATGCGAATGTTGCGGTATTTTTTGATTATTGAATTTAATATGGGGGCATGATTCCCTGCGCAGGGCCCCTATTACGGTTTACAACTCAACTCAGTTGAGTTGTAATTTCTTAATTTTTGTATTATGGTTTACAACTTTGCTTTATTGCGGAGAAGAAAAACATTACAAAAATTACAACTGATCACAACCAGTTGTCTTAATTACAACTCAACTGAGTTGAGTTGTAAACCGTAATAGGGGCCTATATGTACGCATTTTTGCTCATTGACCATTATCCACCATTGTTTAAAGCATATTTCAAGTTGATTAATATCGAGCCCTAACAGCGAAAATAACGTAAGCGACATCATTTTCAATTTTAGTTTTTTTTAATAAATGACTTTATTGGCAACACTTGCATCATATCCGAAAATGTCATGGTCACATAAGGTACCGTTACGATTTTATAGCAGGAACAATTTTATCGTAAGCGACAAATTTCATACAAAATTTATATAAAATAAAATTAAAAAACTCGCTCCATTAAAATTTGGTTTTTGGCGCTTACGTTATTTTCGCAGTTAGGGGTCGATAAGATCCTGTAAGTAACGAGATGCTTTATGACGGTTTTCGTGTAGGCTTAGAAAAGCTGTATCGTCCGCAAATGTTTGGGTGTAGTTGTCTGTTGGCCTAAGTGAACAAATTCTCGCATTAAAAAAAATCCAGTATTAATTAAATCTGCGATATTGGATTACCAAAATTGCCTTTTTTACGAAATATTACACTCATAAAATTATTACAGTAACTGATTTTGGGTTAAAAAATTCGTTTTCCGTACTGTTAAAATTTAATTAAAAATATCAGTAGTTATTTTATGAATAATTTTATTTTTCAGTTAAGTGGTTTGACATTTCAGCTGACGATATATAGTTTAAATTATTTACAACTTTTTTTAATTAGTATTTAATTTTTAGTATTTTAAGAGGTTTTGGGAAATTTAATTTGAATGACGTACAAAAACAGTTGAATTTTATTTTTCAAAGTAACAGTTTATTTATCCAGACTTTCGGCCATATTCATAAAAAGTTCTTATATTAAGTTTAAAGTATGAAATAACTATAAAACGCTTTATGTCTTATAAACCTCTTATATAAATGCGTATTCATAAGCGTATAATATCAGCTTTTTAACTATTAACTGTAGCGCTTTTATGTTTAAGTATGGCAACTTTTTTTTACGTTTTGCTGCCATTTTATTGCTAGTGATGCATGAAGCTTCTTTTCGGTTCACATTAAAATCTATAACTAATATATTTTTTTATAATTTAATATCTTGAATACTATTCTTATAATATAAAAATACATTTTATTTTAATTTCTGAACAAATTTTGCCGAAAGGTATTATACAAATTTTTGTTTACACCTTTTTTTAAATATACGATAAGAAGGTATTCGAATGTTTGTTTACACCTTTTTTTAAATATACGATAAGAAGGTATTCGAATAAAAAGTTTGTTTACTTTTTATTAGCATCACTATTATTTTGATTGCTTGTTTTAATATTTTTAACAACAATTCGTTCTTTAAAACATTAAAAATAAAACAAATTGCAACAACTTTAAAAATAATTAAAGAGAATATCTGCATTTGCCTCTGAACGCATTCATTTAAATCACATAACAAATTTTTAAAATATTTAACAATATAACTTAAAATTGGTTGTCTAAAATTAAAAAACATTAATTATATGTATTAAGCATCTCCATATTAATAAATAAAATGTTTTTTCCATTATTTTTAAACATATTTCAGAAAAATTATATCATAAAATGCAAACATTTATCAAAATGTAATTTTATTTTTGGTTTATAGAAGCAGCGTTACCGTTGTGATACTAAAGTATCAATTTGACCATTTTTTGACGGTCTTGATACCTTTTATGACCCTTTTTATTAATTATCCTTTTGTATAATTTTAACCTATTTTGTGACACTTTTGGACCCTTTTTGGAAATAGCACTCACATTTTGTTTTTTTGTCAACACTGGTGAACGTTAGTACTAAAAAAATGTTTTTGAAATAAGCGGAGATGGAGGAATGGACTTCAAGTGAAGATTAAATACCAAAATATAGAACGCACATTCCTGAAAAGTAATTAGTATTCGTAAAAAGTTTAGTTAAAAGATTTTTTACAACTCCTAAATTAGATTTTCGATAGTAAAGTACAAATTAAAGTACAATTTCCCTAATAGCAAACATTACTCATATTTATATTTGTTATGTTTTATTTATTAAATAACTAATGGTAGTTTCTTTTCAAAAATTGTGACATTTTATTTAAAAAATGCAATTAGGTATCCGTTTTATGGCATAAGGCATTGAACTTTTCGCCCCCTTTAAAATCGACAATGTTGAAAAGAGTGCCCGCCCTGTAAACTAGGTGACTTCGGTTTATGTATGGGCCAATTTTTAAAACGGTGACGATTGCCTCAAAGAGTTTCGCAAAAATTTAAAAACTCGAAAAAGTTTGCAAAAATATCACCATAAAATTGATCAAAAGTCACTAAAACTAACAGGAATAAAAAAATTCGGTAAAAATTGCTGAAATTCCCAAATATTTTTTAACAGATGTATCATAGCACAGTCTAATATTTATTAAAAATCTTAAAATCTTTAAAGAATAAGAAAACTTACAGGAAAAAATCGCTTTAATCGTGAATAGGTCTAAAATTCACGAACTATTGCAAAATTGGAAGCAAACCCTAAAATCAATTTGAAATCGGTAAAAAAAATAAAATGTCAAGACATGACATAAAAAGTGTTAAAAAATTAGGTCTAATGATTAAGAACAAACTTTTTGACAGGTGCTAAAAACAGGATAGGGCATTTCATAAAAAAATTAAGTTTTTTAAGCACTGCCTACCTGAACTAAATATTTTTTGTTTGTTTATAAAAAACTTAGGCCCGTTTTCACGACTTACCTTTAAAGTTCGATATAGTTAACGCTACCTTTAGCACTAGTGAGGAATAAAGTTACCTTCAACTATTTTTCGTTTTCACAACTTCTGTATAAAATAAACTTAACATTTTTAAAAAAGTAGCAATACTAAAGAAAATACCGATTATTTTTGGCAAAATAAAAATACGAACTGGCAACTACGTACTTTTTTACATTTACAAAATATACGTATAATTGGAGTTGCCATATATAAAAAATATGTGAATATAATATGGCAATCTCAAATCTAAACCTTACGACAAAAGTTAAAGGTAGAACGTTCCTCTCTTTAGCTTATTCTTCACTTTAAGTTTAAAGAGAACTTGTGATAATTAAAACTCATTATCTGTTCGATAACTTCCTACATTTAGCTATCGTTTAGTCGTGAAAACGGGACTTAGTCTTATTATATTTATTAAATTGGAAAATACTGCTTTTAAAAAACTTGACCCTTCTATACAGGGTTACCGTTGGAAATTTTCGAAAAGTGTCACGAAAGTGGATTTGCCAGAAAAAGGGGTAAATTTTTCTGGCAAATCAACTTTCGTGAAACTTTTCGAAAATTTCCAACGGTAACCCTGTATAGAAGGGTAAATCCAATAATAAATTTTCTTTCTTTATGAATGGCTTATTAAAGGTTTAATAGACTATTTTTCGTTTATGAATACAACTTTAGCAATTTTTTCTTATATATGGTTAATAATTCTTAAATAAGTTTTTCTGAATACGGCTGTTTATTTACAAGCGCAGGATATGGGCTACAGAAATTCCAAGTGCAGCGGTAATTAAACCCCTTTATGTGTACAGTTAAATGAAAGAGTTTGAATATGTCAGTAGTGGACTTTATATGGAATCTATTAATTATGAACCAATTTTTAGAAAAACTGACCTCAGGGTATTATTACTCGTTGCGGTTTTAGGCGTATTAAAGTTATGATTATCACAAAGTTTTATGATTTCATTTTTAGCCATATAAAACTTAGTTTGACCTGATTGGAATAAAATTAACGATTCGTTTCAGTTTCAGGCGTATTCAAGTGAAATTATGGCCCGATCTTTACGAATCTTTGTGGCGTCTTTCCGGGTCTTTTCTATCCGTGACAGACAATATTAAAAGACAACAGAAGCATTATTTGTTACGGTTATCGGCGACATATGGGGCATATGTTTAATTAAAGACCGATCTTTACGAAGTTGTACGATTTCTTGTCATATAAAACTATTTTGCGAATTTATGTAAGTTTTTGCAACAAAAATATAAATTTTTTTTAAGGTACAAACTATTTAATTTAAATGTAAGACTTCTACAAAAAACAAATATATTCAAAAACGAGTAAAACCCTGAAGTTTTATTTTATTAAAATTTTAACGAAACCATCATGCTGCTGTTTTAGTATAAATATCCTGTAACAAACACAACAATTACAAATTAATTATCTCTACACAAACAATTGTTATTAAAAAGTTTTTGTTGTTACTATTTTGTTGTCTTCATTGTGCCAAAATGCTGGACATATTGAAAACCTCAATGTCAGTTAGTAAATTTTGCAGGAGCAAAGGATTAAAGTAAATATTTTACTGCATATTTTAGAAATTTATAATAAAAGACAAATTGCTATTTGCCAAGAGCAATCGTTTAAATAAAAATGTGATAAAATTTTGTTGTCTTTGGCAAGTAATAAAATTACTTTTAAACTCAAAATACTTATTTAACACTTAATTGTGGCTTGAATGTTCAGCATGTTGTAAAAAAGTAGATTTCAATTTAATCTTAAAGCACAAATTTAATTTTTTTTTTTGTATTTTATGTCTTTTAATTGACTTAAAATATAAAGTTTTACAGTTGCTTAATCGTTCAAGATATTAAAAAGTTTGTGGAAAAATAGAAATTTTAAGTTGACATCACTGTTCTAAGTATCAACAATTTAATAGTTTTTAGACAATAACAGCTGAAGAAGAATTTATATTGCTTTATTTCCCAGACAGATGTGTAACTTACGAAATAAAGTCTTTTAAATTCTTTGAACTTAATTAATCATGTTTATTCCACTGAAAACTATTTCATTTAATCTAAAGGCTTTCGAAAACTGAATGGCCAGTTATATAGATAACTTCACCGACCGCAAATTAAATTATAATCCTTGCCAATAAACTATCTCGATTATCGATTCTAAGAAGATTAATATAAAGGAAATGTTTACTGAAGTATTAAGTACTTTAGATAAATGAATAGAAATGTTGTAGCAATCAGATAAAAAAAAATACGCATAAATGCATGTACAGTTCACGTACTTATTGAGTAAACATTAATAAATAAAACATTTAATATCTATATAAAGAGATCGTTTAAAATCAAATACATATATGTATACAGATGCTTATACAAAAACACATTTGCAAATGTGTGTATATTAGGGTATTCATATAATCGACCTTTTGCTTTAATCGCTCGATTAATTAACCGAGTTTTTGGTTTAATCGTTCAATAATCGGTTAATTTTGTTTTTGATCGGTTAACCGATTAATAAAGTTTTTTTCATAAATTAAGTAATTTCATTATATAGAAATGCATTAATTATTTATTATTTGGAGTTTATTAGTAAAAAAAAAACAATACCATACCGAATATTAAAATTCTTGAACTAAAACGAGCAAACAAAAAAACAATTCATAAATATGTAATATGCATTTTTCAATTACATAATACATAATTGGGGGATTCACAAGGTAAAAATGTTAATGCTGCGCTCATTGATTCGTCATAACTCCACAGTAGATATATAAATTATAAGCGGTAGCCCACAACAGTCATATCGTCAGCTTCATATGCAAAGCTGCTGACTTCCTTTCAGCATATTTCACAGGAGAGACCAACAACTTTTTATTTTTTCTATTTGCAGCTTGATAGAAAATTAAAATACAATTAGTTTTACACACTTCAAGACTTAAATAGAAGAAAAACTACATGCTGGTCGACGAGGTGTATCTTTCTCTACCACACGCCATCAAAATCTCAATTTACATAAAAAGTGGATTTAGCCTGTTTGCATATTAATCTTCGATATATATTTCTAGTAATTATTTAAAGACATAAGACTTTACAACTTTATGACTACCTTGTGAATCCCCCAAGTATGTTTTTTAAAAAAATAGAATGAGATAATTTTATTAGTTATTTCAATAATTAAAGGAGATCTTATAAAATAATCTTTTAGAAAAAAATTTGTTTAAAATGTTTTGGAGTAAAGCGATTCTTTTCTTTTATTTTGACAAAACTTGACTTAGTCCTTTTTCAGGATTTCTCTTAACATATAAAATATTCCATTATGTCCTTAGAGTCCTGTTTTAATTTTTAAAAATGTTTCAAACTTCTAGTTGTTTCGGTTTATTTTGTTAAAAGACTGATATGAGAAGGTATGAGAAGAAACAAATAACAAAACACATACATATAAAAAGTACGTGAAACAAGAAAAAGGTGTTGGCAATCAAACATTTAACCCATTTTTCGCCACATTCCTGTTGATTGAACATTGAAATCGGTCGGCGGAAAATGGGTTGAAATGAAGATCACAGAACACCTTTGTTTTTATGAAAAAATACTTTCTAAACACATACCTTTTGTATATGAGACGAAACAAATAATTAAAAAAACCAAAAAAATATGTTATAATACTACAAAAAATTATAAATTGTATTACATCGGTTAATCGGTTAATCGACTGAAATTAACCGGTTTAGTCGTTAATCGAAAAAAGCCAATTTGAAATTAACCGATCAGTTAATCGGGTAGTAATTAATCTGTTAACCGATTGATGGTTAGCCGAATGAATACCCTAGTCTATATAAACGAGTGTAAACAAAATTGCTTTCATCGTTCTATTTAATTTGTGAATTTACCCTGAAGGAGACATAAGTTCAAGTATCTCCAAGTCACAAGCTTTGCCGACTATTTTGGAGACTTTCTGGCGACATTGTCAAGATGTGTCTGCACTTTAAAATTTGCCTTAAAACAAACAAAAAATTTGTTATGAATTTTGTTTGATTTATTTTCTTAATAAAATAAATAATGTTAAAAAAATGCAATTTTCCATTCGACATCTACTTTAAAAAAGTACCAAAAATGTAAACTAGATTTTCTAAAATATACTTGCCGCTTTCTGGTTCCAAGGGTACATATAGTCCCAGAAGAACTACCAAGTTAATAGTACCAATGTAAGTAGCAGCTTTCCAATCGAACATCTTTTATGTCTATAGCATATAAGATTGCCAGGGGTATTATAAGTTACTACTTCTAGTGACTGTGTCAGTAGCGAATCCAGTACCAATTCAAAGTGACATTTCCTACAGGTTATTTTCATTTAGCACACATAGAGTTAAACAAACACTTATTACTGTTATTGTATTGTTGGCAAATTCCCAGCGATAAATATTGCAAGAACAGCAAGTGGCAAGGCCTCTTAACTCCTTTCCAAAGATTCGCTTCGTATCATATCCTGTCTTCAGAAGTATGCCTTCTAGAATGTATAAATTGTTTGTAAAAAGACTTTCCAAAATATTCAGTACACAAGGACAGGAAATTGTTTAGTTTTTATTTTTTGTTAGTGAGCTTCCTTACTTCCTTTTTTTGGAAAGGAAACGAAGTTGTAATTAAAGGGAGCGTGGAAGGGCTTGCTATCAATGACAAGCTGTGTAAAAAATAAATTAGTATGGAATGCGGCGAGGAGGGCTTGTGTCTGCTAAATAAGGCTTTCTATTAGGCCTCTTTGCTCATTCTTGTTACCGCTGGGTTAATTGTATTATTTATTAGTATTGGGTTCATTAATCCATTCATTCATTTAATTACTTATTCGTTTATTGAGTGTAAGGCTACTTAATAAATATACTTAGAAAACAACTCGTATGTCATCGATTTATTAATTACCAGGGATACCAGAAAAACGTTAAAAAAATCTTAAAAATATCACCTTCAAATTGTTAAACAAATGTATAAAATATTCCAAAATGGCTTATTGTAAAACCAAATATTTAACAATTTAAGAATATTTGCATTAAATTATAACCAATTAAACCGATACACCCTAGTATTCACAGACGAATTGTCGAAATTGTACTCTATTTGGAACCGATGGGCGGTCATGCTCTCACCAAAACAAATTTTTTCTATAAGGTTAAAATTCAAATACGAGTTATTAGTGCCGAATTTTATCAAGAGACCCCATCGCTAAATTTTATATTAATATTAACATTAATAGTAATCTATTAACACATGAGCGCTTTGATCAAATTTGGACCGATTTAAAAAAAAAATATAATTGCAGTAAAATATTGTTCGGACGAATTTAATCTAGATACGAACATAATTAGATCATTTTTGTAGACTTTGTCCTTAGTTCAATTAAAACGTTTTTACCAAGCTTTATTAAATTAACCATTAAATTGCAACAAGTACTTTCCGCACAAGGTTAACATGGACAGACAACCAGCCAGACGGACGGATGGACATCGTTGGATCATTTTAAAAACTGATTCTGATTCGATCGGTATACTTAAAGATGAGTAAGATTTCTGTGTATAACACACATTGGCACACACGTATATAATTGATTTTTTTAAAATTTTTGCTTATGTATGCTTAAAATAGTGCTTATCTTTAAGGACAACCTGCTTTGGCTTACAATTGTAGAGTAAAAATTAAGGCTGACTTCCAAAACGTCAATTGCATTGTATTAGAACAAAGTATAATGTTTCATAACGCCGCAGTACAATATATATACAATGCAAACCCTTCCAAAACGTCACTGCTAAGTATTAGTAACGCATCAAAAAAGCAATCAGAGAATCGGTTTTAAAGTTGATGCTTTGTTACATTTAACATTTAATTTGCAAGCAATACAGATTTATTTTAAAAGTAAAATGCATTGCTTCACTTACATTTCAAAACGTTTGAATAAACAAAACACATAGTTGCATTGTTTCGGTACTTTGTACATGTACATTGTTAAAATACAGTAATAAAATTGTGTACGAACTTTGTATTAGTACGTTTTGGAAGTCAGCCTAAATGTACCTAGATGGTAAAATTAAAGCAACACGTTGGGTACACCGATAGATATTTAAAACTGAAAAGCCATCTGTTAAACAGAATTTTAAAAAAAATGTTTTTGATTCTCTGCGAAATCACCCCCAAGATACAACATGTATCAAAATATTCTTTGAAAAAAGGCTTCAAAAATGTTATTTTAAGTAAAATATGCATAAAAAATGCTGCAAAGGCTAAAATTTGTATGGCGGAAAATTTTTGGGTCGGAGTCGCTAGTATTTGTGGGTACTTCAACTACATCTCCGACTCCGGTACAAAAACCTGAACTCCGACTCCACAGCCCTGTAGTGCGATTCTCTATTTAATTTTAACATAATTTAAATTGTTAAAAATAGTTAGCAGCAAAATTAGCGTAAATTTTATTCAGTAACTTTTTTAACAATAACTTTTACTGATATGTTCTATTTTAACGTCAGGTATTTAAGCTAACTTAACGGTAAAATATATTTCCTTGTTTATTTTTAAATTCGAATTTAATTTTTCAAAAAAAAAACAAACAAAAATTTTGGCAAATAAAAGCCACAACCATTCTAAAAATTCACATTATTTACATACATTTTGCAAAAATAATACATATTAAAAATTTGTTTTTTGGGAATTTATGTGGGTATTTATAAAAATCATTAAAAATATTGCCTTTTAGATGCAGCTTATGGAAATCAGTAAAAGTGTTTTCTATTCTACACAAAAAATAAGTGGTAGACTGTTAGCAAATTTTTTGCGAATTTCCGCTAATTTAGTAATTTTTACCGAATTTTTGCCATTCCTTATGGTTTAATGACTTTAAACCAATTTTATAGTCAGCTTGAAGTATTAAAAAATTTCGCGAATTTTCGCTATTTTTGCATATTTTTTTTTTAGTTATTTTTCGACATTTTGTTTTTGTAACCGATTAAGCGATTTCAAATAAATTTTAGTGCTTCTCTCGAAGTTTGCAAGTTTTTGCGAATCATAGCCACGTTCGCTATAGAAGTTATTTATTCATGTAAGTTTTCTGATTCTTTACAGCTTTAACGATTTTTAATAAATAGTAGACATCATGCCCCTGTTAACAAATTTTTGCGAATTTTCCCCAAATTTAGCAATTTGTACCGAATTCTTACAATTCCTTTTATTTTTAGTGACTTCAAATCCATTTTATGCTTTGTTCGAAATATTAAAAAATTCTCGCGAGTTTTCGCTATTTTTGCAAAAAAATTTTTTAAATATTCCGATTTCAAATAAATTTTACTGGGTTTTTCCAAGCTTGCAATTTTTTACGAATTTCCGCTAAATTAACCTCTTTTCCCGAATTTTTGCAATTCCTTTTAGTTTTAGCGGCTTTTATTGAATTTTATGGCTTGTTTGAAATATATATTAAAAATTTTGGCTATTTTTGCAAATTTTCTGAATTTTTGCAATTTTTGTTAGACCAGCAAAACCTAAATGGGGTTTGGTTTTTAAAAAAATTGAAATTTTTGATCAATTTCAATACAAAATACTAAAATAAAAAATTTACTTCTCTATTTGACTACTGTATTACTATTGTTTACTTTTGAATTATCTTCTTCAATGTAAATCAAATTAGCGATTTTGAGCTCACAAGTAATTTTGCAATCGGACTTTTTCAGCACATGGGTGAATACGTTTTAGGTAGTTATAAGTAATAGTAAGTTATAACCGAACTTGGAGAAACAAATTTTAGGGCGATATTAATATTCGTTGCGCCTAGTTCTTTGGCTTTTTGAAAGCGGACTTTTAACGAAACTTGTGGTAAATTGTAATCGGGATTTGATCTACTATGAAATTGTGATGACTTGAATTAATAAACTGTTGTGATTAATGTAATATTATAATAGCGAGTACATATGCTTTTGTGTAAATATTGTGTTTACATTTTTACATTTTTTTGTATTTTCATTGACTTAAAACAGAAAGCTTTACAGTTGTTTAATAATAATACAAATTTTATGTAGGTAACATTGTTTTAAGTGTCAACAATTTAGTAGTGTTTAGACAATTACAACCGTAAAAGAATTAATATTTTAATGTATGTTTATATGTTGCTGTTGACCTTATCTAGGAGTTAAATGCCTAACATTATTTTTTTTTGCCCTAAGTTGATCACCTTTCTTATAAACTGAAATACTTAATCAACTGCAAATGAGATTCTAATAAAAGGTTAATTTAAATGAAATGTTTACCTAAGCTTTAAATACTTAAAAAGCATTGTTGGAATAAGATAAAAGAAGCAGGCATAAATACATTTATAGTCCACACAGTATAACATTCATAAATTTTGCATTTTAAACACAAAGGAATCGATATAAATCACATCCCAGCAAAAAATTATGCTTCCTCGGAAGCAGTAATCTAAGGGAGAATTCGCAGTGTAGCGCTAACACTTCTATGAAATATTACATGATTTTTGTCTTCAATTGCTCTCAAAGAAGTTTTGCTTTAGAGATATATGCTTATTTCACCCTTGGCAAACTGACATGATTTAAGTGAATAAATTAAGTGAAAAAATTAAGTATTTGCAAAATTGTTATTTAAGCGATCAAAAAACTTTTTATTTTTTAATTTTTTATTTATTGAATCTTCATATAATAAATATGAACTAACAATAACACTGTGATAGAAATTGACACTTTTTTTATACAAGCTGGGCACTTGTCGTTTTAACCTTATTCGGGTACAATTGTGATTTTTAGTTGAACTGTTAATTTTAATTTTGATATTTTTTTAGTTAGGTTTGAGTTCATCAAATTTAATTTTCATTAAATTATTTTTACTGAAGGAAGGAATGCGCTGAATCCAGTGGTGCTAGCCGTTTTTTAGGTTAGCTCTGGTTTATTCGAGATATACCGTTATTTAGAAAATGAAGAAGGTTGCACAATATATGTGCGCGTAACTTAAAGACGCTTTCCTTTAAGAAAAGTTTAACTTTTTTCTAATATGCGCACTCGTTTTGGAAACAAAATTTTTTTACAAAATTTCGAAATTTTTGTCTGTTAAAAATTCATAAAAAACGAAGCTGGAAACAAAACAAGCCATAAATGATCTGTTAGCAACTTTTGATTTTATTCACAAAAGTCGGCATTTATGGAACTTTTCCTTAAATATATTTCTAGTCTGCACTGAATATTTTGTATGGGAGCCCCTTAAGGAATGGAGATAGCGGGTAGGTATGTTAGAAATAAATGATTGAGATAAAAAATAAAGTGGGGTTGGTCATACATTTGACCCATCTAGGGGCATCCTATGCGCTGCAGGGTCAAATTTAAGAATTTTATTAAACCGCCATATTTGTGTGGCTAAAATTCTTAAATTTGGCTGCTGCAGTGCCAAGCATGCCCCTAGATGCTAACAGATTTTAATCATTTATGGCTTGTTTTGTTTGCAGCTTTTTTATATGTCTGCAAAATATTAGAAGCGTAGCTGCATTTTCCAATTTTTTATGAATTTTTAAGAAACAAATATTTCGAAATTTTGTTAAAAATTTATTTTTTTTAAAGTTTTAGTTTTCTTAAAGGATAGCGTTTTTAAGTTGCGTGTACATATATTGTGCAAACTCCTCCATTTTCTAAATAACGGTATATCTCGAAAACCAGAGCTAACCTAAAGAAACGGTTAGCACCAATGGATTAAGCGTATGTTAAAACGCCATGTGCCCGGCTTGTCTGGTTTTTCAACTTGCACAGTGTACTTAATAAAATCTTATCCTAATACTTTATTTTATGTTCTGCCAGTGCCAGACAAAAATGTTCTTCATCATGGGTTCTGTTCACATATGCAGGTGTATATCGCTCTTCTGATTGGGTAAGTGCCTCGTCTCCTTAAGCGAATGTGGCCGTTATCCTTTAAAATATTTCGAGCTAGTGTGTTCGTATGCAATGCGAGCCTTCTTAAGTATTTAACTGCATATTTCGAATTCATAGTTTTAACTAACGGCACATTGCTATCCTTGTGAATATTTGAGTTTTTAACATACCAAGGGGCAGCTGTGATTATTCGAAGTAGTTTATTTTGGCGCCTTTGAATTTTTTCGATATTAGAGGCCGAGGCAGTGCCCCCATAACTGAATACCATAGCACCAGATTGGCTTTAAGATAGAGTTGTAAAGAAGAAGTTTGCAGTCGAGACTCAGGACAGAGTTTCTTCCAATAAGCCAATGAATTTGAATGGCTTTTAGTTTCATTTGAGTTAATTTTGTCTCTATATGGCTTTTCCGCGTTAAACGGCGATCTAGATGTATAACGAGATATTTTACGTGCGAATGTTGAGGTATTATTTGATTATTGATACCCGGCGCAGGTTAAAAGTTATATATACGCATTTTTGCTCATTGACCATTATCCTCCATTGTTTTAACCATATTTATAATTAAAACATATGATCCTGTAAGTAACGAGATGCTTCATGACGGTTTTCGTGCACGCTTAGAAAAGCTGTATCATCAGCAAATGTTGAAGTTTGGGAGTAGTTTTTTTATATAAATCTAAATTTTTTTTTGTAATAAGAGGTTTACGTTTTACGTACAATTATGTTTAACTAGCTTTTATCCGTGACTTCGTTCACGTGAAAATTAGAGCAAGATTTAAAAAAGGGTTTATTGTATAAAAAATTAAAATAAACAACGTTATAGGAAAAATCGTTTTTCGCCAACACAGATCTACATTAGGGCGATAACTTTTTCACACTTTTTGCGAATATCAAAAAAGGCATAGTACAGTAATGTAGAACATTAAAAGTTATTAATAAAAAAAATGATAATTTTTTCGGATTGTTAAACAATTAATCGCGGTTTAAAATTTCTGGGAAGGTTTTAGAAATTTGCTTCCCTGCGTGAGGTTTTTTTTCGCAAAACGATGGGAGACAGGTGTTTTCATTACTAAAACATTCTTGGCCAAAACGTGGTACTATGCCAAAAATTTGGTTATAACCCTTATCAACGTACATATAACATTCAACCGTCCATATGAAAAGCAAGGAAAAGTACTAGTTTTATCCCGTTTTTACCCTTTAAAAATTACCAATTTTTTCTAATTAAAAGTAACCTATATTTTAAACTGGACAATATGTATACCAAATTTGTCGATAAGAGAAAAAGTACCAAAGTACCAATTTTTCCCCGTTTTTACCAATTAAAAAGTATACTACATTTAAATATGGGCCACATTTTTATAAACAACATTATAGTAATTATCATATTTCTCCTTTACATTCACATAAGTTTTGAGCACACGATAATCTTCAGCAACCAATATTATACTGTTCACATGAACAGCAAGCGATGTCTTACTATGTTTATTTCGGTCACTGGATATATGTAATCTATATACCAATCTAAAAGGAAAAAAGTCCCAAAAGTACCATTTTTCCATTTTTACATCATAAAAAGTACCTTATATTTTAATCTGGGCTACATGCTATATCCATACCAAATTTTTCGGAAAAATAAAAAGTACCAAGGATTAAAGAGTACCAAGAGAACAACCAAGAGAAGTGCATTGCATATTAATGTAGGCTTTAAGAAAAAAGGTACCAATATTATCTAGTTTTTAGCACTTAAAAAAGTACCAATTTAATCGCTTGAAAGTTGCCCTATATTTTCATCCTGACCATATGCAATCTGCATACCAAATTTAGCAAAAAGAGAAAAACTACCAAAGCACCAAATTTCTTCCCGATTTCTCTCCTCAAAAGAACCCTACATATGCATCCGTTAGGCAGTTTTCGCATGACTTAGCCACAAACTAACAAATATCCAAACGTAAAAACTTTCACATTTATAAAATTATTAGTAAGTAGGATTGCTCTAAAACTTAATAAAAAGTATTTATACCCACACCACAATAGTGGAGAGGGTATTATGCATTTGTGCTGGTGTGTGTAACGCCTTAAAATATTGGTCCTAGACCTTAAAGTATACCGATCGACTCAGGATCACTTTCTGAGTCGAACTAGCGATGTCCGTCCGGCTGGCTGGCTGTCCATGTAACCTTGTGCGCAAAGTACAGGTCGCAGTTTTGGAAATAATTTGATAACTTGATTTGGAACATAGGTTCTTATTGGCACAAGGACCAAGCCTATGGAAAATGGGCCGAATCGTAGGACCACGAGGGAAGATAGGGGGAAATTTCTTCCTTTCAGAAACTATCAAACCGATTTTAATGAAATTTAAAACATAGATAGATCCATAACTATATGGACACATAAGCTATACAGTTTTAGGACCACAAGGGTAGAAAGGGGCAATTTTTGCCTCTCAAACCAATTTAAATGAAATTTAAAACAAAGATAGATCCATATCTATATGGACACATAAGCCTTACAGTTTTTCAAAAATAGGACCACAAGGGGAGGTAGGGGGCAATTTCTGCCTCTCACAAACTTTCAAACCGATTTTAATGAAGTTTATAAACATAGATATTTCCATATTTATATGGACACATAAGCATGATGTGTTATAGGGTATCATATGGTCGGGCTAAACCGACTATACTTTCTTATTTTTTTTTATTTTTTATTTTTTTTTTTTGATCAAAAGAATATATGATTTCACTGTCTCAGCAAAACAATAGAACTTGAAATCTTAAAACAACGAATAAACATTGATTCTTTTCTAGTATTTAGCACAGCATTCCAAAATTGTTCGATTGTATGCCTTAACTTACAACAATGGAGTAAGGCAGTTATTCTAAGAAGCCAATAAGAAAGCGGTTTCGATGCAGTTTAAGAATGTATTGCTTTCAAATCTTAAAAAACTTCTGCTGGGATATATAAAGATAGTTAGTTATGCATGTGTGTATAAAAACGAGTATAAAACAAAATGGCTTTCATCGTTCTAATTAATTTATGAATTCATATTTGGTTAACACACACATACAGTCACAAAAACACTTATTACTGGATTTGTTTTATTAGCAAATTAATTGTTACATATATGCTTTATTGCATTCATTCGTACACTCATTCGTTTATTAATTGTAATGCTACTTAATGAATGTTCTTAGAAATCAACTTGTTTGTACTTTATCGATAAAGTAATAATTTAATCGTGGTTAAAGCTTTATTTTGATCACTTCTCGTTTTAGGGGGTTTCACAAAGACTCGTTATTAAACATCGAGTATGAAGAAATGGAAGAAGTTGCACTAGAATTTCATTAAATTTCTTTAAGGCTAATTATTGTTACAATTTGATTGTGAATTAAAAACAATAAATTCCGGTAGTAAATTTTCTTTAGGAGCCCAGAAAAAAATATGGAGCGATCTGCCAAATATGTTTTACTATAATTTTAAGTACTATTAAGTTTTATAAATTCAGAATAATATAAGTGTTTGTTGCGCTTAGTCCTATAAAAAATTGTAATCGGAAGTTAATCTACAATAAAAGTTAGTGACTTTGAGTTAGTAAATTGCAAAGATTAAACCTCGTATTCATAAACGAATACTTAACTTAACAAACGTTTATTAAGGAAAGTTTTCACAGAAAACTTGTTATGTAAGCCCAAGGTATATTTACACAAGGTAGACTCATTTGGGAGTGTAGACATGCTGCTCTATAAAAAGAACCGAGTTGTCAAATTTGTCTTCATATAAAACAAAAACAATTTCAAGCACACATGTACAAATTTTGGCTCATGTACACGAAATTTGACGTTTGGGTTCCAACTCGAGGTAAACAGCTGACAAACATATGGGCCAACGAGTTTACCTTCTATAAATATACCTTGTGTAAGCCTTTATTAAATTTAAATTTTTTTATGTATTAAGTTTTATTTACGTTTATTTATTTACGCTTTTCACTTTTGTGTAACAATTTTATTTGGATTTTAAAATATTAACATAATTTAACAACATTTCGTTTCATTCTTTAAAAATTTGTAAACTTTTCATACATCGAATCAACTGCAGGATACTTGGAAAATAGTCCCTTAGAATACCTTAACCGCATTATGTGGGTAAATATTATAAATCTATGTATGTGTATATGTATTTGCCTTTTTGGTGTGAAATTGTGCTTGTGTAGTTGTACACAAATACCCAGTGTTTGTTTAACTTTAGAAAAATAGGGTCTTTAAAAAAGGCTTTTAATAGAAGAATTAATTTATGATAATTTATTTTAGTAGACACGACGTTTATAAATAAAATTTAATATGCGTATCGTTGTCGCCGATATTTTCTAATTAAAAACTATTTTCAGCAAAGCCTGTTTGATAAATGCCTTTAAATATTGTATTTTAATTTGACATCCGGTATATTTACGGGATCGGATGGCTTGAAATCAGGGCCGTGAAATCGTAATATAATAAAATAGTTCTAACTCCGACTCCAACCGCTGAAATTTTTAGGTCCGACTTTGACTCCGTCTCTAACTTCAACTCAGACTCCGACTCCTAATCTTACATTGATGCTAAATATACACGATACACTGGTCCTTATTTGACTTTAAACTTTTTAATGCAGTAGCTTTTGTTAAATATGATATCTACTTATTGACAGTGATCTGTAAAATATTGAATTTTTGATGAATATTTATTTTGAAAAATAATAGAAAAAATTTTTTTATTTTTTTGTGGATACTTCAACTCCGACTCCGACTCCGACTCCGACTCCAGTACAAAGACATCAACTTCGGCTTTTCAACTCCCTGCTTAGAAGAGACAAAGGATTTCAAGTCAACTCAATTCGTTTTAATTACACTTGGTTTAACGAATAAAAAAACTATGTTAATTAAGACATCCAAAATAACGTCGCGTTAGTGCAACATATTCTTAGCTCCGCAAAGAAGCGGTATTTCTAAGTTATTGTCCGTGAATTTTTTTTTTTCAATAGCGGATCTATCATTTTAACTTATATTCGAATATTTCTTTTTTATAAGGATGTGCTTTGTGGTTTATTGAAATATTATTTAGTATCGCGAGTGCATAAATCCGCGAATCTCGGCTGCTTTTCTAGGTTACATTTCGCAAGTGTTTTTTACGACAATCAAAAACATTTTAAGTTAAAGACTTCTTAAACCGCATCGTACCTTTTAAAGCACCCTGTGTATTTTAAAAGCACTTTAAGTATGTGGCATATTTTGGCCCACAATTGTGGTCTTCAAGACCTGAAGATAAATTAAATTTATACGAAATCGATATTGCTATTCAGGCAAAATTGCAAATTATTAATTTTATAAATAATAAACATTCTCTTTAAAAGTCATCAACTTTGTTTTTGATATCAATGGAATTTTTGGGGTAAATTTTATAATATTAAGTGTAAAATATATATAAAATGCAGTCCTAATTGAAACCAATCAAAAGGTCTTGTTTACAAAAGGAATTGCATCTTGTGTTAATAATGCAATTGCAAATAGTTGCAATAAGGAAAAAAATTCTTGATATTTTTCTAATTGTTGAATATTGATTATTCTTGTTTCTGAATATCAGACGAAATTGTAATGCATACAGTAGTCAAAAGTGCTTAATTAAGACAATTATTGTTTGTATTTGATGAGCAATTTGTTTTAATATTCCACAACCTTTATTTTGTGATTTTTAATTTATAGCAGGGCTGTGAAGTCGGAGTTGAGGTTTTTGTACCGGAGTCGGAATCAAAGTTCCCACAAAAACTCGCAACTCCGACTCCAAAATTTTTCGACAAAAAAAATAAAAAAAAAATTCTCTAATATTTTCCAAAAATAATAGTGTTAATTTGAAATTTTTTTGAAAATTTTTTAGTTAGGCTTGAGTTCATAAAATTTAATTTTCATTTAATTATTTTTACTGCAGGAAGGAATTTTTGCAACATGAAATTTTATTAAAATTTATTGATAATTTTCTTGACTGAGCTGGTTCTCGAACCCGGGTTGAATTCACATGTTTTAAGAATCGCCACATTCTTTCATCAGAACCCTTTGACTTTCTAACTTCTGCACCACTGCGGTGCCTGCCAGCCAACAGTCAAACATCAATATTTAACCAGTTGTACTGGTGGTTCGAAATTTACTGTAATTATCATTTGCAATTTTATTTACATGTTGCCTAGGGTGGCCGTTATTTTTTTTATTTTGATTTCTTATATTCTCCCCCCCTAAATCGGTTCAGTTTTATGTAAAAAAAATACAAAAAAATTTCGTAGCGATAAGTTGTGTTTTAGGGGGGGCGTCCGTCCCTCAAAGTTTGCCATCAAGCCATTTATTCAAATGTAATTTGTTTGCGTATGACTATCTTCTAAAAACAACATTTTACAAGAATATGATATATGGCAATATTTTAGCTCTTCTAGTCAACAACATAAGCCTTTAAGAAAGTTTTTTGCTAAAATCAATATTTTAGAAAATAATTAAGAAAATAAAAACAAAATACCAAACATTTTATATACGTTTTATATATATAAAAGGGGGATTTAATGTCAAGTGACCCAATTTTGAAAAAGATGTCTTTCGATTTAAATGAAATTTACACCAATTTTAGTACTGTTAGATAGTAGCTTCGACACAAATTTTCAACCAGATCGGTCAAAAAGTTTCTGAGTAAGAGGGGGTCAAATTTTGACATTTTGGCCATATAGGTGTTCTTTCTCATCCATGTAACTTATTACCTATTGGTGTAAGCAAAATTTGTCCCAAGTAGCTTAGATAGCTTTTTGATCAAACTTTTTAAAAAAAATTTTTTTGTTTTTTAAAAAAATTTTTTAAATTTTTTTTTTTAAATTTAACATTTGGCTAAAAAAAATAAAAAAAAAAGTTTTAAATTTAAAAAAAAAATTTAAAAATTTAAAGAAAAAAACAAAAAAATATTTTTAAAAAAGATTGATTAAATAGCTATCTAAGCTACTTGGGACAAATTTTGCTAACACCAATAGGTAATAAATTACATGGATGAGAAAGAACACCTGTATGGCAAACTTTGACCCCCTCTACCTCTGAAACATTTTGACCGATCTTGTTGAAAATTTGTGTGTAAACTACTATCTAATAGGACTAACCTTGGTGTAAATTTCATCCAAATCGGAAGACATCGATTTCAAAATTGTATCACTTGACATTAAATCGCCTTTTTATATATATAAAACGTATATAAAATGTTTGGTATTTTGTTTTTATTTTCTTAATTATTTTCTAAAATATTGATTTTAGCAAAAAACTTTCTTAGAGGCTTATGTTGCTGACTAGAAGAGCTAAAATATTGCCATATATCATATTCTTGTAAAATGTTGTTTTTAGAAGATAGTCATACGCAAACAAATTACATTTGAATAAATGGCTTGATGGCAAACTTTGAGGGGCGGACGCCCTCCATAAAACACAACTTATCGCTACGAAATTTTTTTGTATTTTTTTTTACATAAAACTGAACCGATTTGGAGGGGGAGAGTATAAGAAATCAAAAAAAAAAAGTTCTCCATACAACTAACGGCCACGCTAATGTTGCCTCCTTTTCTTCTGTTTTTTTATATTCTTTCTGTCACGACTTTGTCTTGAAAACCTGAATACATTTGTTTATTATGTTTCTTGTCCACTTTCGTCGACATGTTATTTGTACAACTTGAAGTACAAATGTAAACATTAGAGCTTGTGCCATAGCTGTTTTATGAACAATTGTGATTTTTAGTTGAACTGTTAATTTTTAAATCATCAGATTTAATTTTCATTAAATTATTTTTATTTTTAAAAAATAAAAATTCTTTTCACAAAATAGTGGATATAGAGCAAAATTAATGCTTATTATCTCAGAAACCATAAACAATTTGTTTAAACCATAAACAATTTTTTTTTTTTAAAATGGTCGGCAGGTCAAACCAATAATGAGCTGACGATTTTACAAAAAAAGTGTTTATTAATTTTTGTCAATAATTTAAAAGAAAGGATCACACAAAAGTTGAGTCATGTAGGCCTAGAAGTTTACTTTCTAATATATCAAAGCTGTTTGAGAAGTTGTTAGCGTCAAAATTAACCCCAATTTTAAATGATAATAGATGTATTCCTAAACACCAATTCGGCTTTAGAAGAGAACACAGCACAATTGAGCAAATCCATCGTATAGTAAACGCAATAACAAAAGCCATTGAAGAAAGAAAATATTGTTCCGCTCTCTTCATCGATGTTTCTCAAGCTTTTAATAAATTGTCGCATGAAGGCTTATTATACAAATTGAAGCTAAACTTACTAGTTAACACACACAAGCTATTAGAAAGCTTCTTAGTCGGTCGAAAGTTTATTATTAAAGAAGGTGATTATTTAAGCTCTCCTCAGCTAATTAACGCTGGATTCCCTCAGGGAAGCATCCTGGGCCCACTTTTATACTTAATATATACCTCGGATATGCCAACAAACAACTACACCCAAACTTCAACATTTGCTGATGATACAGCTTTTCTAAGCGTTCACGAAAACAGTCAAGAAGCATCTCAACACCTACAGGATCATATATTTCAACTCGAACAATGGTTAAAGCAATGGAGGATAAAGATCAATGAGCAAAAATGCGTACATATAACATTCACCTTGCGTCGGGAATCATGCCCCCCTATTACAATCAATAATCAAATAATTCCTCAACATTCGTATGTCAAATATCTCGGTATACATCTGGATCGGCGATGAACGTGGAAATGCCATATAGAGGCAAAATTAACTCAAATGAAACTAAAAGCCATTCAAATTCATTGGCTTATTGGAATAAACTCTGTCCTTAGTCTCGACTGCAAACTTCTTCTTTACAACTCCATCTTAAAGCCAATCTGGTGCTATGGTATTCAGCTATGGGACACTGCCTCGGCCTCTAATATAGAAAAAATTCAAAGGCGCCAAAATAAAATTCTTCGAATAATCACAGCTGCCCCTTGGTATGTAAAAAACTCAAATATTCACAAGGATCTCAATGTTCCATTAGTCAAAACTATGATTACGAAATATGCAGTAAACAACTTAAAAAGGCTCGAATCGCATCCGAACCCACTAGCACGAAATATTTTAAATGATAGCGGCCACACTCGCTTAAGAAGAAGAGACACTGCAACACTTATCCAATTAGATGAGCGATAAACACCTAGATAAGTGAACAGAACCCGTGATGAAGAAAATTTTTGCCTGGCTTTGGCAGTACATAAAATAACGTATTAGGTTAAGATTTGATTAATTATTGTTAGTTCATATTTAATATATGAAGATTAAATAATGAGAAAAAAAAATAATTTAAATTTGTATTTATGCAAAAAAATCTTTTTTAGCTAAATATTATTATATTAAATCTTACAAGTAAAAAGATTTTGTAGTGAAATCCCACAATTGCACTTTATGGGAAAAAATTAGTTTTTTTTGATATATAATGACTACCAAGCAAGGGTCTCAGGATTCCTATTACACAATTATTGTAAACGCATTGGGTCATACAAACTGTGCTTAAAATTTTGGATTCTTGCTTTGCGATTGGAGAAAATAAGTCATAAAGTGGAAATTTGTAAAACCATATGTCTATTTCGGAAGAGCCTTGGACCCACAGTGATGAAAATGTTTTGCATAGCGATATTATACATGAAGAAGCCGTTCAGAAAAGTATAAATAATGTATGTATATGTTGCTAAACAATTTTTTCTATAAATAAAAAAAAGAGATTCTTTCTTAGATAAAAATTGCAAAAAATCGACTTTTTCAAAATTTTAACTTCAAATTCATAAAATTCTTAATTTAAAAAAATTTTTTTTTCACAAAATGCAAAATGTCGATCATTAATTGACTAGCCGGTAATTCACAAAAAAATATTCAAAAAAATTATGATAAATTTGAGTATTATATTTGCAAAATAAAGGGTGGTTAAATTGTAAGGGCCGATGTTGAATGTGAACCACACCTAAACGCCAAGTTTTTTTCCGAATTTTATTTGACATTTCTCTATTTCAGACTTACTCAATTTGAACAATGGAGAGATACACACTCCAACAACGTGTTAAAGTTATCCAGACTTATTATGAAAATGGATGATAAATTTCGAAGAAAATCATCTTCAGTGATGAGGCACATTTTCACCTCAGTGGATTTGTCGATAAGCAGAATTTCCGCATTTGGGCGAATAATAATCCAAGAGTGATTGTCGAAAAACCAATGCACCCACAAAGAGTGACTGTTTGGTGCGGTTTATGGGCTGGCGGCATCATCGGGCCGTATTTTTTCCAAAATGAGGCCGGTCAGGCAGTTACTGTGAATGGTGTTCGCTATCGTGAGATGATAACAGACTTTTTATGGCCCGAATTGGAAGATATGGATGTGGACGATATGTGGTTTCAGCAGGACGGTGCCACTTGCCACACAGCTAACGAAACAATGGCTCTTTTGCGCAACAAATTCAATGGCCGTGTTATCTCACGTAATGGCGATGTCAATTGGCCGCCAAGATTATGTGATTTGACACCGTTGGACTTTTTTCTTTGGGGTTATTTGAAAGAAAAGGTGTACGTCGATAAGCCAGCAACAATTCAAGAGCTAAAGGATGAGATAATTCGGCACATTAACGGCATAGAACCTCCATTATGCCTCAGGGTCATCGAAAATTTGGACCATCGGATGGAGGTGTGCCGCCGTGGTCGCGGCGCCCATTTGGTCGATATTTTGTTTCATACATAATTGAGTAATACCAATATATCATAATAAAATAAAATTACAATAATTTCCTAAATAGTTTGTGTTTTATTCAACATCAACATCGGCCCTTGAAATTTAACCACCCTTTACTAGACTAAGGCCGAGGCCACGCAATGAGCGGCTAAGCGTCAAGCGGCTGAGCGATGAGCGTCAAAAAATTAAAACATATGAAATACTATTGAAGTGGCCACGAAATGAGCGGCATGCGAGCGAAATTTTTGAGCGGCTAAGCGGCGTCGCTCAGGAATAAAACTTGTTCTAATTTTTAGTTGTTTTCTGAGCGTCAAAGAATAAACATGGCAAAAGTGAATGTGGAGCTTACAATTTCATCTGTACAAAGCCGACCGCTATTATGGCAAGGCAGATTACCAAATTTTAAAAATATAACCGAAAATTTATTTTTTTGTTTTGTCAATCTAGTGTTAACTGCTTGCAACAGCAAATCAATGGATTTCACATTTGGGTAGATTTGTATATATATGGTTAATGATGAACACCAAGGCCTGTTCGTCGATTTCGATTAATATATATATATATATATATATTATATATATATATATTATAATTTGTTTTTGTTTTAAATGTAAGTTAAGCGAACGAAGTCTTCGCTCAAAATCGACGAACAGGCCGCAAATTGTTTTTTTTTTTCTTAATAAGCGCATTAAATTCATATGAATACGATTTTCGCGTAATAACATTAAACAATCCACTCTTTACAATAGCATTTTAACAACTAACCGCTCAGAAATGACGCTCAGTAATAAGCCACTTGCCGCTCAAACTTGACGCTTTGACGCTCATCGCTCAGACGCTTGACGCTTAGCCGCTCATTGCGTGGCCTCGGCCTAAGGTGGGTCAAAAAAGCAAGTTGTAATTTTCAAATTCGAATATTTCCTAAACTTTAAGAGATAGATTATGAAGAACTCAACAAGCGCATTTCACTTAAAGAAATATTTTTTAACATCGGGCTAAAATTAAGAATTTACGATCGTTTTTGGTTTTTGTAATACCCGAGGTGTCCTACTTTTGGAACATATGGCGCCTCTCTTGATAAGTTTATAGACCTCAAATCCAAAACTTAAACTCGACTACAACTCTTTAATTGTCACCTCAAAATCCAATGCGGCGCACTCTTTACAAAATATAGAATTATTTCCATATTTTTTTCTAAATTTCCCACAATGTTCAGCGGTCATATAAATAACAGCGAATCCCTTTTAATCTGGCCTTAGCCCTATTCAACTAAGCAAATGGAAACATTTCCAAAGCATTGAAGTCTGTTATTTTGCAAAAATATCATTTTTTTTATAATAATTTAAAATATGCGGAAAAAATAAGTTTTTTCACTTCCCCGTAAAATTGTGATTTTGCAGATAGCACCATTTGAATATAAACACTCGATATAAGTTCTACCTCTGAAATATTCTTACACTAGGTGGAGGGTATCAAAGATTCGACACATCCGATTATAAAACTTTTACTTGTTTTACAAAAAATTTTAATTTTATTTGTAAAGTAATAGCTAAAGCTTTTTTGCAACTTATTTGTTTGACCTTTGAATACCTTAAAGCTAATTTTATCTAACTGTCAATAACATTTCATAAAAGGAAGTTTCTTAGTTTTGTATCTTTTAAAACACAAAATTTATTAGTTTCTTATTGAAAGGGTAACATTTTGCAAATATTTTTTAGCATTTTATTATATCTATAAAAAATAAAAGAACATAAAAAACAAGCAACATAAAATCAAGAAAAAAGAGTCGTCTTGATAACAAAAGTAAACATTTAACACATAAAAAGGAATCCAATAAGAATACGGATAATAGTTGGCGATAGTGGTATTTAAATAACACATGTCAGCTTATTTTCAGCTTTGTATTACTACAGGTAAAATGATACGAACGATGCGATATGTTGTTAAAAGGGTTTATCGACTAAACCATTGGCAAAGAAAGTATATGGTTAAAGAAAAAGGGTGCAACCCTTCGGAGAAAAAAACCAACAGCAGCCGCAGCACCCGCAGCAGGGATTTTAAGAAAAACTTTCCATGATACAAAGTATAAAGTGAAGCTGAGTAATATTTTGGGTGAGTCAAAAAGTAAATTTCTTATGTGAATATTTTCGATTGTACGAAATCGTTGTAATAAAGGCGAAAAACTTTGTATGAGGTGAATATTTTTGTATCACTCGATGTTGCATGTAAAGTACAAGTTGGCTCGAGAGGAATTAAAGAGGCGTATAATTTCATTAAATATAATATAATTTTTCTTTTATTTCTTCGAATTGTTGTAGAGAAAACTGGAAAAATTATAAATGGAAAGGAAAATCAAAATATTTTTCACAATCTGATAATAACCCAGTTGGCCACGCCTTTAAGACATCCTCGAAGACGGATGCGTGACAATGTTAATTCCTGCACGACATGTAAGGGACAACGAGAACAAATCGTCAACGACATTTCGAACAAGTGTCGCAAAAATCGTGCACGACACAAAGAAAGACAATGTCGCTCTTCTTGTCTTTCATTCGATCGAAGGATTACGTAGACGACAATGTCGCCTACTTTGTCGTCACCGACTACGAGCATGACAATGTCGTCTATTTTGACGTCCACGACAAAATTAATCGTATGGTTTTCTAATTCTGACAGTTTATTCGCTAATTCTAAATTTTATTTAGGTGTTTAAACTAACAATTAAAAATAAAAAAATGTAAGAATTTTAAGAAAATCAAGCAAGTGATTGAAAAGCATTTAAGAAAACTTTGTCGTCAATTTCTTTTATACAAGACAACTTATAAGACAATATCGCTCATACTATCCTACATAGAGTTTAATTGAAGACAAGTTATAAGACAATGTAGCTCAAACTGTCTTGCACGACGATTTCCTGTAAATTGTCTTCTAGAAAACCTGAACGACAAGGGACAAATCGTGCGTACATTATAGACGACAATGTCGTCAACGGCAATCTGGCCAACTGGGAAATTGTAAATTGTAATTGTATAGGTTTAGTGTAGAATATTATCAAAAGATTGTTGAGCTATTTTTTTTTTTTGCAAAACTGTAGCATATTGAAAAATTATTCAAGGTCAGCTGTTAAGATCTACCCATTATCTTAAGGATGATTGACCTTTTGATGTTACATCTTCTGGGGAAAACAAGTGCATCCAATACCTGGTACTCAGCAGTAGTTCAAAATTGGCAGGTTTCTCGCGATCATACGATCTCTGGAAGCCGAGGCCGACCAGAGATCCTATTTGCTTCAACAGGAGTCAGTAGCGCCTGTTACTTCGATATCAGACCGACTAAAGTTTGAGGCCCCTAGGATCGTGTCCTCCTAAGAGCTTGTGTCTTTGTGCTTGATATACATAAGTTCTGTGTGAGGTACACTTTATGTGACATTCAGAATGGGTGATGATGAGATGGAAGTATTTACTAAAGTGAAGACTTGTTGGTGTCGGTTTAACAGTTCTAAACTCCAACGGAGATTAGTATCAGCATAAATCTTTAACCCTTACCTCAGGTGTCCACTAGCAATTTATAAAGTTTCTAATAGAGTATTTAAACTTCTGATTCAGGAAAGTTAAGTATATTTGAGTCGTTTTATTTGCCATTATGAAGTTAGCGGTGCCATAACTATACGCTTTCAAAGATGACACTTACACAAACACATAACCGAGATACCATTGTACCCAATAGTTTTTATATGAAAAAAAGAGGATTGTCCAAGGTTTTTTTTTATTAAATATATTACATTGTAGAGGATGAGTCTCTTTTGAAAGGGTCAAAGTCAGACAATAATGTCCTAACTGACCTCAGTTCTCTAGATTCTTTGTAATGTTAATTCTTGAGGCTTGAACAGACAAAAATGTCCTATTCGCCAGCAAGAATAAATTAGTTTTTGGAAAGACACAAAAAAAACAACTTTAATTTTTATATTTTTTAATGTTCTATATTCGGTAGTCAACAGCAAAAGAAGATCGATTACATTAATGTGATGCCTTTTATAGGTCAACTTACATATTGGAAATTAATAAAAGGAATAATTGGAATATTGGAAATGAGTGACAATTTATACATAGTGAGAGTTTTTATAACGGCATCATTAGAGATTTACTTAATTTTGCATGATTATGAAACTAACAACAATAAATAAACTAGATCACTCAATGTTAAAAATAAAAAGTAAATAATAAACAATTAAACTCAGTTACAAAACAAAGTACATATATATAACAATTAAGTAGTCAAATTTCAATTACAGTGTAACTAAAAATAAGGTTAACAAATTTAAAGAAATAATATAAAATTAAATGAAACAAAATTCTTTTAAAATAAAAAGGATAAATTAATAAAATTATGCTAATGACAAAAATATTCTATTAATTAACAATAATAAAGACAATGATAAAAATAACACTCTGTTACAGCCTCCCCCTCAGCATCAGAAATCGTCTCGATGATGTTGCTGGATTTTATTGCGCTGCCTTGCTATGTCTTGGCCTGAGAATCCTTTTGTTAGCGTTTTCGGCTGATGCATGTTTGCTAATAGGCTGGTTGGATTCTTCATTTCTTGCATTTGGGGATAGTGGGACAGCTTTTGGACGACCTCTTCTTCTAATAGGATATATTGGTTCATTTGAGGGTCCATTAAATGGCGTTAGGTCAGATACATGTTGCACTCCAAGTGGTATACCGGGGTTGTCTTCATTGGCAATTGTAAAACATGACCCTCTTTTGTTTGTTATTATGTATGGTCCATCTCGACGAGGTACAAACTTGGATGTGATATTGCTATCGGCCTTGCTTAAAACATGGGTTGCAACAAGAACTTTGTCTCCAATTTGAAAATCTTGCGGGTGTCTTCGTTTTAAGTTGATGTACTTTTTGTTTTTGTCTTGAACCTTCTCTTCTTCCTCTCTAGCTTTCTGTAAAGTATCTGCAAGATTTATTAAATGTGGTGTAATTTGTGGTATAAAATTTTCAGATATAATTATTGATTTAAGATCGTGATGTGCTTGTAAAGGGCTTCTTAACTCACGCCCAAATGTTAAATATGCAGCTGTATAACCCGTGCTTTCACATTTCGACGTATTCATTGCATATCGTATCATGGGAAGTTTTAAATCCCATGATGCGTGCTCTTTTTCAACGCATATAGACAATTGTGTTTTTAAGTCGCGATTTTTTCTTTCAACTGGATTCGCTTGAGGGTGATATACCGGAGTAAATGTTTGTTCAATACCTAAACAATATGTGAGCTTTTGCATAATAGCTGAAATAAACTGACAGCCATTATCTGTGTGAATTCTTCTTGGTACTCCATAACGCAGTATGATTTCTGTTAGTATCACAACTGAACAATTTTCTGCGGTAGCTTGTCTTAAAGGAAACAATTCAACCCATCTGCTACAGATATCTTCGGCAATTAAAATCCACTGATGACCTTGATTTGTTCGTGGTAGTGGTCCCACAAGATCAATTGCTACTACTTCAAATCTTTGATTACTTGATACTGTGCGATATCATCCAGCTGGTTTCAAATTAGTAATCTTATATTTTTGACATATTATGCAATTTTTAACATATTTTGTAATTTCGGTTTTCATACCTGGCCAATAATAGTGGGGAGTAATACGATTAATAGTTCTTTCGATGCCATAGTGACCTGCCATTGGATCATCATGAAATCTATTTAAAATTGTTTTCCTCATCGTCTTTGTAACTACTAGTTGGCCATTCTCAGAATCTTGATCGGCACAATATCTATATAGAATTCCATCAATTATAATATAACCTCTATTCGTATATAGGTTTACACTGTCATTATTTTCCTCAAATGCATGAATTATTGTTTTAATATATTCATCTTCCAGTTGAGCTTTTCTTATTTCTGCAGATCCCTGGCGAGGAAAATCTATTGAAATTAGAAAACATTCACAAGATATGTCAGGGTGATTGGTACACGTTGGTCTTGACAAAGTATCTGCAACAATGTTGGTTTTTCCTGGCGTATAGCCAAACTGTATGTTATAGGGTTGCAGTTGCAAAGCCCATCGAGCTAAACGTCCAGTTGGAGATTTAAGGCTAAAGAGCCATTTAAGAGGTTGATGATCTGTTAACACGGATAACTGTGAACCCTCAATGTAGCCACGAAACTTTTTAACTGCCCAAACGACGGCTAGTGCTTCTCGTTCTGTTGTTGAATAATTTCTTTCCGCCGGAAGTAAAAGTCTACTAGCATATTCAACCGGATGTTCTTCTTCTTTCTCCCCCTGAAGTAAAACAGCTCCGAGCGCATAATTGCTAGCATCTGTTTTTAGGAAAAATGGTTTTGTTTCATCCACTTGCTGCAATATTGGTGGAGACACTAAGAGACTTTTTAGTTTTTCAAAAGCAAAACTTTCTTCTTCACTCCATTTCCATTTTACATTTTTCTTTGTTAAACTTGATAAAGGTTTTGAAATTTGAGCAAAATTTTGTATAAACCGACGATACCAGGAGCACGTCTGCAAAAATGAGATTAACTGTTTTAGATTTTTGGGGTATTGCCTTTGCAATATGGCTGCTGTTTTTTCAGGATCTGGTTTTAAGCCGTTTATTGTCAATAAGTGACCGAGATATTTCACTTCCGGTCTACAAAAATGACATTTTTCCCTATTTAACTGAATTTTAAACGATTTTATTCTTTCGAATGTTTTTTCGAGATCATTGATATGATTTTTGAAACTATCAGAACAAATTATAATATCATCAAGATATGCTAAAATGGTTATTTGCGGCAGTCCAGAACGAAATCTATCTACCAATCTTTGAAAAGTTGCAGGCGCGTTTCTTAGGCCAAATGGCATTCTATTAAATACAAATATTCCAAAAGGTGTAGTAAACGCTGTTTTAATTTTATCTTTTTCAGCTACTTTTATCTGCCAATATCCAGATTTTAAATCAATCGTTGACATGAATGAAGTTCCTTTCGCTGCATGCAATAAATCGTCCATTCGAGGAAGTGGGTACTTGTCGCTAGTGGTGATGGCATTAAGGCGACGATAGTCGACACATACTCTTAAGTTTCCATTTTTCTTTGGGATTAATACAACTGGAAAAGCCCATGGAGATTCTTCTTCTTTAATTATTTCTTTTTTCAACATTTCATCTATTTCAACTTTTAATTTTTCTTTCATTACTGGAGATATACGATATGGTACACATGCAATGGGAGGGTGTGAACCAGTATTTATAAAATGTTCAATTTGTGGTATTGGCTCTGATCTATCCTCAAAAACGCTTTGAAACTTCTTTAGTAAGGTACTTAAAATTTCCTTTTCTGTATTTGATAAATTTGATCCTTCTGTATCTTTAAGTTTTATATCAAAAGTATTAATTTCTACAGAGGATTTTGCCATTTTTTTTGGACTTTCTTTTAATTTACTTCTCTTAAGCGGTGGAAAAAGGTCCCAGTCGTAAACATCAGTTTCTGTTCCCTCAGGAATGCTATCTTCGAAAATTTTATTAATAGCTGCTGGGGAAAAATGATATGTATACGACATTTCATCATTTTCCGGCGGAAGTTCGCCATCATTACGTACTGTGTTAGTGTTTTCAAACCAGTTGAAAAAATTATCAACAGAGGAGTTTTCTGTGATGTTTACTTGAGAAATCGGAAAAGGTTTTATTAATTTTGGCTTATCCATTTTAAATTCAAAAATTGTTTTTGGATCATCTTTAAAATGCCAATTTCTTTGGGCCAAATCGAGGACAATTCCGGCTTGTTCTAGGAAGTCAATTCCAATAAGGGTACGGTTTCCTTTAGCTTTTGGTAAGCAAATAAAACGAATACGTTTAAGACGTTTGCCAATTAATATTTGGACAATAGTTGAATAGACTATTTCTTCTCTTGGAATACCATCTGCTAAGATTATTTCAGCCGAAACTTTTTGAAAATCAATGTTTTTCTTCTTCAACTTTTGATAAAGGGAATAACCTGCAACACTTGTGCGTGCAGCTGTGTCAAAATAAGCTTCTCCATTTAAGCCATTTATATTAATATTAACTGTAGGGACATCTCGACCAACTATTGTTGTATGAATAGCATTAAAATCGAGTTTTTCCGGACTATTAGTTGTGTTTTTGTTATTGCAGTTTGGACAATTCGACCTATAGTAACCAGCTAATCCGCAACCATAGCAATTTAAAACGTTTTCCTGAATTTTTGGTTTGCCATGTCTATCTGCTTCAATTTTCTTAAAACACATTTCTGCGGTATGATTTTTCTTTCTACAAAATGAACAACGAACTAGTTTCTTTTCGGTTTGGGGTATGGATATAGCATTTGGTTCTGACGTTTCTTTTATTAACATTTCAACTTCTCTAGCCTTTTCTAATAAATCGTGGAAGTTAGCTATAGAATCTCTAGCAATCTTGTCTCTAATTGTTACCAAAAGTTGCGAATATATCATGTTAAGCATAGTATTTTCTGATAATTTTTCGGATAACTGGGCAAATAAGCGCCGTTTATTGCAAACGAAATTATCAGTTGATTCATATGTCTTTTGTTTTTCGAGACTTATTTCGGAAAATATACGCCAATCTGGTTTAGGGGGTGAAAAAGCGTTTCGCAATAATTCTATTGCTTTTTCAAAACTTGTGGCTTCAGTTTTAATTCCTTGCCACCATGAGGAAGCATAGCCTTCCAACAATAATGGTAAGCTTGTTAATGCAAGAAAGTCTGATATATTTTCTGCATCCTTATAAACAAGAATAGTGGCAATAAAATCACTTACTTTTGAAGCGTTTCTTCCGCCACTAAAACGAGCACTACAATTTGAAAACGTGTTTTTGGTTTCAGGTCTAATGTTTAAGCCTCCTAGCAACTCCATAAATTGTCCTTGAGTTAGAGTAATATTAACCGAATTGTTGGGACTTTGTGCGGGTGGAGGATTCTCGGCAGTATTAAACGTACTATCCCCGTCATTTTGTAATACTGTGCATGGACGTGACCCAGTTGGGTTGTCACTTGGGTTGGATGAATTTTGAGACATACTTCGTGTATTTGCGAGAGTATTTCGCGGACTTCTACGCATTTTGTTTAGGGTTATATTTAAGATTTCTCAAACTTGCACTAATCACTTTTTCTTTATTTAAAATTTGCTTTTTTTTTTTTTTAATACCACAAAACACACAATCAATAAAATAATGCAAATACTTTACCTTGAGAAGGTACAAATTACCATATGCAGGAACAGGCTTCTCAAGATCAGGATGCTTTTTGTGATTTTAATGAGTTTTTCGTTGGGCGCCAATGTAGAGGATGAGTCTCTTTTGAAAGGGTCAAAGTCAGACAATAATGTCCTAACTGACCTCAGTTCTCTAGATTCTTTGTAATGTTAATTCTTGAGGCTTGAACAGACAAAAATGTCCTATTCGCCAGCAAGAATAAATTAGTTTTTGGAAAGACACAAAAAAAACAACTTTAATTTTTATATTTTTTAATGTTCTATATTCGGTAGTCAACAGCAAAAGAAGATCGATTACATTAATGTGATGCCTTTTATAGGTCAACTTACATATTGGAAATTAATAAAAGGAATAATTGGAATATTGGAAATGAGTGACAATTTATACATAGTGAGAGTTTTTATAACGGCATCATTAGAGATTTACTTAATTTTGCATGATTATGAAACTAACAACAATAAATAAACTAGATCACTCAATGTTAAAAATAAAAAGTAAATAATAAACAATTAAACTCAGTTACAAAACAAAGTACATATATATAACAATTAAGTAGTCAAATTTCAATTACAGTGTAACTAAAAATAAGGTTAACAAATTTAAAGAAATAATATAAAATTAAATGAAACAAAATTCTTTTAAAATAAAAAGGATAAATTAATAAAATTATGCTAATGACAAAAATATTCTATTAATTAACAATAATAAAGACAATGATAAAAATAACACTCTGTTACAACATAAATTTTTCTAAATTTTTAATTCAAAGATTCTAAAATAAATATTTTTTAGTGAAGGTAAAAATTACAATGGGGTACAAATGTACCCCGATTATGTGTTTGCGTAGGTATTTCATAGCTATTTGCTTATTGTATGTATATTGATTTATAGTTTTGGCATAATTTTTTGTTTATTAATAATTATAAACAATTAAAAATTGTATCAAATATAAAAAAAATATTTAATTAATTTATTTATATTTTTATTAAACGGTGTTTAAATCAAATAGTTTTTGCTGTGAAGCTGAAAATAATAATAATTTATAAAGGGGTACAAATATTTCCGGTTATGTGTTTGCACGGTTTTTCTGGTTATGTCTTCTACGGTTAAAAACAAATACAAATCATTTAGCAAACGAAACCACTTTCTCCCCCGCCCAAGATAAATACGACATAAGAACTATTTACAAATTTGCTTAGGTTAACGTAAATAGGATTTTATATCTATTTTGTTTATTTACCTAACAAACGAATAGAATTAAATATTCAAAGAAAGCGGACACGGTCAAATACACAAGTAGGAAAAAATGTCCAATAAAAATTGCAAAATGTTTTAGTTCGCTTCAACTACTTGTGCTGGCCAAAAACGGTAAAGTAATAAAATTTTTACAATATTTGCTATTTTCGTTCACCTTTTTCAATGCATTTAAATGAAATCATTAAAGAAATAGTAACGATTTTTTATGATGCTCCTACTCAAAATAATTTTTCTGCATATTTTCACCATTTTCTGGTTAATTTTTCGAAAAAGAAAAACTTTTTCGCGCAGAAAGCAAATGTATACTTAAAAGTTTTAACCTCTTCAAACTAACGTTTATCATATCAATTATTTTTCCCTTTTTTCGGCATTTTTTAAATGCTGCAAATATTAGCACAGCGATCGTCAGCAGGGTGTGAGTTGCACATGATGATGATGATGATGAAGTACAAATTTTGTAAAAGTTTTCTTACAAAAATTACTTAAGTAAACCTGCATTAATGCATTGGAATGTTAAAAACTATGAAATGAAAAAAGGAAAAAAAGCCTGAAAACTCAACGTGGAAAAAGGAAATAATGTAAAAATATTTTATGATTTAACCCAACATTCTTTGGCAAATTAAAATGTTGTAGGCAAAGTTTTTAACGTTGAAATTTAAAAAGTTGTTGCAAGTGTTGGTAAGAAAGTGCTGGTGAAAATAGAGATGCCAGAGTAAAAATTTTCGTGATGATTTATTTAAATAACAAAAAATTTTATAAAAAGTGTGCGTTTGTATAAAAACGAAACTTTCCGAGGAAAATATATAGATAAAAAATTTAATTAAAAATAAATTTTTAAGCGAAAAAAGTGGAGTAGGTTTATATGTAAAATTAGTTAACAAAAAATATTAAAGTTGAACTTCCCTTTAAAGACCTACACTATAACGAAGTTTTCTTCATAACAAATTATTTTTAAGAACACTGTATTTTTGAAGGTTTTACTTATTTTTTATCTTGCTATAACAAATTTCTCTATAACGTTAACTTTTAGTTAACAATTTGTTTTTGACAGTTATAACCAGGGAAACCATAAATACTAGTAGGGTTTCCGATTAGTAACCAGAAACCGTATTAAGTACTCGTAGTATTCTAAAAATGTATTTTATGTTCTTAATTAACAAAATATAAGTAAAAATTAAGGAAAAATCAATTATATACGTTTTTGGCGATGTTTGTGATACATAGAAATCGGGACCAACCTTTAAGTATAAGTATTAAGAATCACTTTTTAAAGTGATCAAACGATGTCCATCCGTCCACCTGGCATGTTGTCTGTCCATGTTAACATTGTCTGCAAAGTACAAGTTGCAATCTTGTAGATAATTTGATTAAAATTGGTACAAACATTTTAATTGTTTTAAGGACGAAGTCTATATAAAAAGTGATAATCGGTCTATAATTTTACATATTCTCCATAAAAACTTCTCTCCAAATTAGAAGCTTTGTGTCCGTAAACAATCTAATTCTATGAGTATTAAGATTAAATTATCCTCAAAACTATTTTACTGCAATTTAAATTTTTTTCGAATCGGTTCACATTTACCCAAAGCTCCCATCTTTAAATAGCTTTAACTTCCTTTTAAATGTTAACATTAATAAAACATATAGTGACCGTCCCTAAAATCTATTTAAGACAAAAAATCTTATATGGACGTTAATATATAGTTTATATTCGTTTCCAAAAAGGGTAAACAAATTCGTCTGTAAATATTATAGTGCTTGTGTTTTACCGATTATAACTTTGGGATTGATTTTAGCAATTGGAACTGTTAACAAATGGTTGAATATTTTGTTTTCAAATTAGCAATTTTTGAATTTTTTTGTGGCATATTTTTAACCATTTTTAGGATATATTTTCAAGTTTTAACTGCATATCTAATGCGCATAAACGCGTTTTTAGGGCATACTTCTGGTTTCCCTGGTTATAACTAATAGTTATAATTAACTGAACTTGGTAAAGTTGACAGTTAAACACACAAAACTAACGACTTTTTTGAAATGTGTCTTTAATACATAAATTTAGGTATTCTCGTAAATTAGTTTAGATTAAGGCAACCCTGAAATGAAATAAAAAGCAAACTTTCACATGAAAAAAATTGTATATATTTGTAGATGACAACTTCACTATAACGAATTTTCTCTTTAACATAGAAGTTCGTCGGTTCAAATATTTTAAAATATTCTTGAAACATTATCAAAAGTAATTTCTTGGGAATACAAAATTTTAATTTAAAAGATTTGTTATTCGTGCTTAATTCCCAGTTTTTATTCTTGATAAAACACTGAAATTTATTGTTGATAGTGGGGAGATAAACTCACTGTTTATTGTTGATGTTTTTGTTTAAACTTTGATATTGTTACAAGTAGAGCTGTTGCTTATGATTCTTATACGCTTAACAGTTTTATTTGGTTTAATATCTTTAGTTTTTCCAAAATGTTTATGGATGAAGTTTCCTGATGATCTGGCCTAAGCAACCAGTGAAATGCGCATGGGAATAGCTTATCCCATCAACAATAAATTTCAGTGTTTTATCAAGAATAAAAACTGGGAATTAAGCACGAATAACAAATCTTTTAAATTAAAATTTTGTATTCCCAAGAAATTACTTTTGATAATAAACTGGCGAGTGCACGGCCTTAAAAAAACTACCTGGCAACATGCTTTTGCAAGTTGTTTTTTGCATTTTGTTTTTTTTTAACCTACTTACAACTACAATTAATGTTGGAAGAATTCCAATCAATTGTAGTGGGGAATGTAAGAAGAGATAAACTCACTGTTTATTGTTGATGTTTTTGTTTAAACTTTGATATTGTTACAAGTAGAGCTGTTGCTTATGATTCTTATACGCTTAACAGTTTTATTTGGTTTAATATCTTTAGTTTTTCCAAAATGTTTATGGATGAAGTTTCCTGATGATCTGGCCTTAGCAACCAGTGAAATGCGCATGGGAATAGCTTATCCCATCAACAATAAATTTCAGTGTTTTATCAAGAATAAAAACTGGGAATTAAGCACGAATAACAAATCTTTTAAATTCTTGAAACATATTTTATACAAATACCAACATCAAAAAATAGCTTATGGGTACAGATGCATTTGTTTTTATCAAAACCGCTGGTCTGGCAACACTTTACGCTGTTATATATCTATTATCTGAAGTATCATTTATATAGTGAAAGGATTGCCATTTACGATTATGGACCGTTAAAACTTACTACACAAGTGTTGGTTTAAACGTGGTCACTTTTCGAGCAAGGAATTCGCAAGAGACTGGAAGCGTTAAAGATGGGGTCAGGCATGTGCATCATCGCAATGTGTATATAACGTATAATAACCATAATATACCATTGGCCCTTACGATGTGATTACGGTCGTCATATAAGACCCACTATGCTAGGAATTGGCGGTACAGTGAAATAACTCCCAAATGAAATAAGTCCCAATGGGAAAATGAAATAAATCCCAAAAAATGTTCCATACAAATTGGGACTTATTTCATTATGAAATAACTCCCAATGCATTGGGACTTATTTCATAATTTTTGTTGGGAGTTATTTCATTATGAAATAACTCCCAAATGAAATAAGTCCCAACAGGTTTTTTGTTGGGAGTTATTTCATTTGGGAGTTATCATTGGCACTTATTTCATCGCAGTTGGGACTTATTTCATTTTAATTGCAAACACTATTTTAATGAATGAATGTTTAATTTTTTTTTAATAATTTTTGTTATCAAATTATGTATAATATATATAAATTTATACCTATAATTATTATTACTATTATGTATATGCTTACATATAATTGTGAAATAAAAAGCGTTCTGTAAAAGGAAACCAAAAAAATGGGAGTTAATTCATTTTTGTTGGGACTTATTTCATTGGAAGTTAATTCATTTTTATTGGGATTTATTTTTACATTTCATTCATTTCATTTTTGCCTTTGGAAGTTATTTCATTTTTTTCAGTTGGGCGTTATTTCATTTTTCATGGGACTTATTTCATAAGGAGTTATTTCATTGGGACTTATTTCATTTGGGAGTTATTTCACTGTACCGGAATTGGCAAGATGGTAAAAAAATTGGAAGAGACGTGATGCGTTACAGATTTGGTCAGGTGCGCACTGCCGAAAATAGCGCTTCTGTTACTGAAAGTGTGGCGGATAATCAGAATTTGTCGTTTTTACGACGTTGTTAACAATTGGGACTATCTTTCAGCTCAACTACGGCCTGCAATGGATTATTATGAGCTAGACGACATGTGGTTTGAACAAGACGGTACCACGAGCCGCACAACGCGACCGATATTGGCTTTCCAGAATGCGTAATTTTACATTTCGACAACATCAATTGTCCAACAAGATCATGTTATTTAACGCCGTTAGACTTTTTTTGAAGGGGTTACGTTGAAACGCACTTGAAAACCAACATTCCTCAAGTTATCGCCGAGGTACCGCCCAATAAGTGCAAAGAAGTGGTAGAAAACTACCCCAAAATTATCGACTGCTGCAACTAATCTAGAGGCGGTAATTTCATTGTTCTTCGTAAGCAATGGCAAGGATCAAGCATTATAATGCAATGAAGGCTTATTCGAAATCTTAGCTTTATGTTTGTTTTATTTGACTTTATTTTTGAAACTGAAAAATGGATGGACCCGATACTACTCCGGAAATAAGTATGTATGGTGGCCATCTGAATTTTTGTATCGATTCTCACCAATAGGCTTCATACTTATAACAGTTTAAGGCCCGTTTTCACGACTTAACGACAGCTAAATGTAGGAAGTTATCGAACAGATAATGAGTTTTTAATTATCACAAGTTCTCTTTAACCTTAAAGTGAAGGATAAGCTAAAGAGAGGAACGTTCTACCTTTAACTTTTGTCGTAAGGTTTAGATTTGAGATTGCCGTATTATATTCACATATTTTTTATATATGGCAACTCCAATTATTCGTATATTTTGTAAATGTAAAAAAAGTACGTAGTTGCCAGTTTGTATTTTTATTTTGGCAAAAATAGTCGGTATTTTCTTTAGTATTGCCACATTTTTAAAAATGTTAAGTTTATTTTATACAGAAGTTGTGAAAACGAAAAATAGTTGAAGGTAACTTTATTCCTCACTAGTGCTAAAGGTACCGTTTACTATTTCGAACTTTATAGGTAAGTCGTGAAAACGGGCCTGAGCGTATTTACAAAATTTTCATCTAGCTATCATCAAAATTACGACCTGAACTTCAACAAGGCTGCCAGCACGCCATACAGAAACATATCATCACAAACGCATAATACCCTCTACACTATTGTGATGTAAAACATGTCAATTCAAGGCGAAAATTTAAATCAATTGGAAGAATAAATTTTTTTAGACCAACTTACTTTTACTTTTTACAGAAAAAGCACTCTTTACAGAAAACTTAACTTTTCAGAGAAAACGTTATATTTTACAATAAAAAAATATTATTTTTACAGAAAAAGCCACTTTTAATAAAAGGACAATGGAAAAACCCACACAAAATAATCACTTTTTGAAGAAAAAGTCACTTTTTATTGAAAAAGCCACATTTTACATATTACAAACACGGCTTTCACTAACTAAAACTTCTAAGCATAGCCGAGCCTCGGCCGGGGCAAGGATTTTCGCCTCTATATTATAACCAACAACGGCTGCGCTAAATAAAGCTTGCAATATTAGTAAATGACAAAGAGGCTCAAAGTAAAAATTGCGATTTTATTTGGGTTCTTCTAATTTCACTTTAAATGAAAAAACACCCTAACGAAAGAATGCAAAAAACCACCCATAAAAACCCCCATACAAAGTTCAGGAGCCATTCTTCATTTAGCACTTTGGGGCCATATTTCCTAGGGTCCTATTCGCAGCGCCACATTTGTTTTCATAGTCATCTTTTCCTACTGAAACGATTCTGTAAGTTTTTAATACCAAATTGCCTAGGAGAAAATAAGAGAGAATTTGGTACGAATATTGTTGTTTCAGCATACGGACACGGCCAAAGCGAAATTAACTTTTGACACTTCGAACCTGTTTGTTTTGCTAAGAATGGTCCTTTAACACTAACAATGCAGTGCAAAAAACCCTATGTTGTTTCTGTTGTTGTTCTAGTTCCGACAACACCTGTAGTTGAATTCGCCTTGGACATGGCTAAATCGACTTAGAACTATTCAAGAACCCAGAATATATACTTTATGGGGTTTTGGATCAATAATAAGAAAGTTTCACACGGAATGACGAACTTAGTACACGCTTATTCGCCACCAGTGGTGAATACATAATTTCATATAAAACATGTTAATATTGGCCTATATATTGAAAATATAAGCTTCGTTTTAATCTACCACTTCACATTTATCAGATAACGCTACATTTGTGTTTTTCGATTCATACTTCTCATTCAGCCGCTAGCCAGAGTCAAATGATGCCTCAATTAAAATGAGTCACATCTTGTTTGAAAGGCTAGTAAAAGGCGGCTGAAAGAGAAATATTCGTCGAAAACACAAATTTACCGTTATCTGATAAATATGATACAAACCTCGACTATGTCTTATAGTGGTCCGGACGGAACGTATCGGCACAGTGTGGACTGTAGGGGTGGATTTATGCTACAGCTCCAGAATACCTGCCAAGGATCCAAACACCTTGTTGGTATTCCCAGAGAGAACGCCAATTGCGTTTCTGTGCTATGGAGTGTATAGGATGGCTTCGGGGTTCAGCGCTAAAATATCAACCAAGTATCCAAACAACTTGGTGATATTATAAAGGCTGGAAAGAGAACTAGAAAAAGACACAAAGATTTAAACCAAAAATAAAGCACTTTTAACCATATAAAAAACATGTTCCTGTTGGTTATCAAACGTTATAAATTTCCATTTATTTAATCCAAAAAAACAATACAATTTCTAACAATTTAATAAATAACTAATTTTTCAGAATAAAATTTCAAAACAATTTAAATGATATAAGTTATAACGCGAATAAAAAAAAAACAGCCGTCGAATATGGATTTCAAAACAAGGATTCGACTCAAAAATTTGTAAGTTACATGAATAAAAAAATAACGAAAATGCATAAAAATTAAAGAAAATTTTAAAATAAAATACATGACGAGAGGCGCCTCACGATGTCAATTCCACGTAGGGCATATCATCATTCAAAACAGAATCTAGGGATGGGAAATCCGCTGAGCAATGACGTTACATTTACGACAATTAGCACAACTAAAAAAAGTTTGAGAAAAAAAAACGTAATAATGTTAGGGCAAAAAAATTAGTATTGTGGTTATTTTGTTGAACTATTTATGGTTTTTAATCCAAATTTTTAATATTTTTAATTGGGCTTAAGTTCATTAAATTTAATTTTCATTAAATTATTTTTATGAAGAAAGGAATTTTACAACATGAAAATTAACTAAAACTGTAATTGATAATCTTTCATTATTAACCGTGGCTGGGGCTCGAATCCTGACCGGCAGGTTGCCATGACATGTTTCGACCGCAACTACTCGATCTCCTCAGATGGATTTGCCGTCTTACACACGCAGCCATCGACGACTGCTGACGTCAATAGTCAAACATCAATCCTTAAACCAAATTGTATTTTACCCTTTGGTAGATCGAAATTTGCTTTTTTTGAATGATTATCCATTTTTAATTGATTTTACATGTTTTTTCTTACTTCTGTTTTTTCGTACTTTTGTAGGGGAAAACGTAATAATGTTAGGGGAAGAAAACTGTTGCTTTCATTGTGAGCACCAGGTGAAAATCTTGCTATCATTGGAATTCTCACTTTAAGTCCAAAACAAATATTTATTAAGTTGTTAGTTGAAAGTCAAAGTTTATCACAAAATGAATTTTTATATTCAAAACGTTATTTTCCGTAAAAACAATCTGGCCACTCTCAAAGGAAATCGTATATACCGCCAATGTTGTAATGCAAAATGCCTTTTTATAAACAGGATAAAAAAAAATCGAAAAGTGCATTCACATACTATCTACATATTTTATCTCCCGTTGGTTTGATTAAAATCACTTTTGCGTAAATGCAAACAATTTCAGAAAAAAGGGTGAGCAAAAAAATTTTAAACTTCAAAATAGAAACAAGCAAGAAAGGGCGCAAAAAGTTAAGAAAACCTCATAAAAACACCTTTTACGAAAGAAAAGTTTTGTTCGTACGAAAACTACTATCGTGATTTGAATATTTAACATTTTGCAAAACTAAAAGTAAAGAAATAAAATACCAAATATAATAAAAACCTAAAAACAAACTAAAGTTTGTTTAACAATTCAAACGAAATTAAATTAATTTGGGTTTGCTACTGTACCACAAATCAAATAAAAATGTAAAAGCCCAAAAAAAAGCATCTTAAAATTTTTAATAATATTTTGAGAAGAGAAAGCACTAAAATTTGCACAGGCGACTTAATGCTGCAACAAACTAACCGGCCGGTCCAAATACATCAAAGTCTATCAACTAAATAAATATTTTTTTTTAGAATTTTGTAAAATTTAATTTAGAATGTTTTAGAAATAAATCAACAAAAGAGAGAAACAACAAGTTACAGTGCAATATTCGGCTGTGGTGAATCTTTGATACTCTCTACCGACTGTGAGAATATTTCAGGAGTTGGCTTTGTATGAGAACTATGGTTAATTATGGACCGACCTTCATGACCTTTGACAGTGTGATTTATGGTCATATGAAACAATGTATACGCGAACTACAGTGTTTTCCGAGAATGGACTTTTAATGGACCCTGGATTAAATTTTGAACCGATCTTCCCGAAATTTTGTGAGCAAAATATTATATAAATATTAAATGTTTTAGGGTGATGGTTTCACACTTAGATTCATAGCTCTTATTCTACTGAACTGATTCTGCTGGCTTTCAATCCTAACGTTTTTCTTTTCTTTTCAGTTTTTCGAAAGTTAGCGTGTTTTCAACAGACGGACAGATGGACATGCCTAAATCGACTCAAACGAATCACTCAAGAACACAAAATATATTTTCTTTATGGTGTTTTAGATGAATATATAAAAAGTTTCATACGGTACGACAAATTTATTTTACCCTCTTCACAACTAGTTGTTGAGGATATAAAAACAGTAATAAAATGTTGGCTAAAAATATCATGTTTACCTTACAAGCTGAATAAATGTAGATAGATACTTTGTATATTTTTGATTTGAAAAAATATTTTGTTTGATATTTTGTCGGTTGTTTTACGCCAAAAATCATTAAACAAATGTTGATAAATGTTTATTTGAGTGAATGCGATTTGTTTTATTCAATTTGTTTTTACTCTGTCTGGGTATTTGTTTAAGTCATGATTAAATTGCAATTAAAATGCAGAATATTTGCTTAATAAAATAGAAAAAATTCAATTTAAAAATTTTCACTAAATACACTAATGCTACAAAATTAATTTCAGATAAACATTTAGGAGTTTTAGGTTGCAATGAACAAATCTATTTTTTAATATGTTCATTATTGGATAATTTTTTTTTATTTGTTTTATAAAGACTTTCAAAATGTTTTGGGATTAAATCTGTCCGTTCATAAACTACACTTTTTAGTTATACTAATAAAAAAATCTGAAATACATGAGTATATTAAAATAAAAAATATGAATTTTTTTATCAGAAATTTCTAAAAATCATACGTTTTGATAAATAACTCCCGACTTAGATCATGAATATCATCACCTTAACCCTCAAGTCATTCTTTTGTGAAAAACAACACAAAATGAATCATTTTTACACGATAAACAAAAAAATTGTTGAGGTACACTAAATAAACTTCTTGACTTTGTTAGCAATATCAATTAAGTACTGAAAACACATTTTTTGATTAAAAACAATTTTTTTGGTAACGAAATAATTCAGAACTTACGTAAGCTACCCCTCGTGTGTGGTTTTCCACACATATGTAGTTTCAATGTAATTTGATATTATTGCAAACTGCATGTAATGTTTGTTTCATAAAGTGAGTGCTTATATAAGCTTTGTATGGTTCGTTGTTGATCACCAACGGGATATATACATCATTAATATTACGTAAATCATGACTTTGATAACAAACGAATTATGGCGCCACAAAAAAGTGGACAGACATTGCATATGTGTGAAAAACAACACACGAGGGTAAATAACGTAAGTTTTTTTGAGGGTGATTTAAGGGTTAGAGACGAAATAACCTATCTGCAGTTTTCAAAAGTTTACAGGAGAGGTGTTAAAACTGGAACTATTTACAATATTGAAACAAAAATTACACATTTTGTTTAAAATGAGAAAATTTTAGATTGTTTGGAATTGTAAAAATCTGAAACCAAATAACCTATCTACAGTACTAATAAGTATGAATAAATAACAATTTTTTTTTACATTTGAATATTGTATACATTAAAAAATAACAGTTATAGTTTCTTTTACTGGTTTAAACAAAAATAAAGTACTAAATGTTTGTTTAAATTCCACTATGCAACAGAATTTAACTTTTATCGTGATATTTGATGATATTACTAAATTTTCGAGCTTAAGGTCTTTTTGTTATAAAAAACTTTTAATGTTTATTTTAAACCCTGAAGAAGGCACTCAAGGAAGTGCCGAAATATTGGTTTTAAAATAAACATTAAAAGTTTTTTATAACAAAAAGACCTTAAGCTCGAAAATTTAGTAATATTTGAAATATTAAAGGTCGAACAAAATACATATTATGTGATATTTGATGATTTATTTTTCTCTTTTTTTAGTGCGTAACTATCATCTAGGTACAAAAACTTTGTCATTTGTAATACTACATGTTCAAAATTTTGCACACATATGCGTTATGATATGGGGAATAAAAACTCAATTTTGAAATTTTTGCAGAAAGGTTATTAGCTCATTAAGATGACGATATACATCTACACAAAATTTAGTTTTTTATTATACAAAATGTCACTTTTTATACAGAAAGCCACTTTTTGATCAAAAATGCACATCTTACTCAATATGTTGGTTTTGACTAGTGTTTTTTATAAAGGATATCCGGAAACCCCGGCTTCACTCCTTTTTTCGGAAAGAAAAATTTGGGGAAATTCGTGCTGGCATCCCCTAGAATTTTTTTATTTTAGTATGGCAATATTACACATGAATTAATTAAAATTAATTTCAATTAAAAAATTTGTGACATTAATTAAAAAATTTAAGTTTAAGTTTAGTATTAATAAAATTTTTTTGATATTAAAAACATTTTGTAAAGTAATGTTGTTTATATTATAAGTAAACGTTAAATTAATTAAAACTGATTTTTTTTTTTTTTTTTTGATTAATAATTTAATTAAAAACAAAATTGGCGAGAATTTTGCTGTGTACTGCTGATATAAAATTAAATAAGCTATGTTAGGAATTAGATGTATATTTAATTCCGATAACCCAGTCAATAATTAATATTTGATGCTCTAAAACTTCGAAGCAGCAAAAGAAGAAGAGTAAAAATGTACACAATTTAAGACCCAGATTTATTTTATAAAAACGAAAAAGTTTACCACATTGTAGAAAAAAATACATACAGATGCTTATTTTGGTATGTTTTAAGTGTAATAAATTAAAAAAAAAATATAAAAATTTAAAAGTTTTTCACTTTTGGCCAAAAAAAGTCAAAAATTTCCATAGTGCATTTCTTATATAAAAACTCATATATCCAAAACAATTTCGGCTTTTTTCAAAAGAAACTAAAATCGCACAAGTTTGAGTCGACAAAATCAGCTTATAATAGGTAATTTTAGTATCAAGGTGTGCAGATTTTGTGAGGTTGATGACGAAATGTCAGAACGTCTGTTCTGCTGCTGCTCCGCCTTGGGGCCTACTATGCGGAACTTGTTCTGAAGCAGCTGATGGGACCAACTAAAATCTACGATCTTTCAGTGGGAGATACATAGGCAGCAACCAGGATTCCCTGGATCGTGGTCCTTATTGCATTCTACACATTTATCTATTGGACAAAAAGTCGGTTTTAACTCACTTGTTACGCAAAAAACTTACTTATTTCACAAAAGTCCCTTTTTATTCAAAAATCGGTACTTTCTCTTTTAACACAAAAAGTAAAATCTATCACAGAAAGCTAATTTTCGCATAACTTTTTTTACATACATTTAAGTAAGACACAAAAAGTAGCTTTTAACGCATAAAACCGACAATTTATATAAAAATAAAACTTTATACAATCAAAACGCACTAAACTGTTTTCTTGTATTGATTTTTTGCAAGACTCAATAGAACTTATCCACAATGGAAACCACATATTTAAGTCTCCAATTTTTGTATACATGTATGTTTTTTATAGGAGAAGCAAAAAACGTTACGAAATTAATAATAATACACTTCCTTAAGATGTAGCTGGCTAAAATTAACCATAATTAATCAAAAACTCGATTTTGAACTTTTGTATATTTCGCATTTTAGGTGCGATATGTATGTAATTCTCCTTCCTTTGTTAAAAAAAATTTTACTTCTTGAATTAATATCTCTTGTTGTGTGTATGACAAAATTGCTTTTAAGTACTCGATCAAAAGTCATTCCTCTCTCATTTGTATTCGATGGTCAATACTACTGGATTTGAATTGAATATTAAGAAGTAATATTTGTAGTCCAGTTCGCAAATCAGAAGCCAAACTATTTAAATTCTTACCATCATACGTGTGTATGAAGTTGTATGTGAATGCAAGTAGTAGTATGTGAATAAAAACATAAGTAAAATGTCTAACCAGATTTCTACTTAAGAAATTGTAGTTTCTAAACTTGAGTTTTTGAAATGCATACAATAGTCCTTGGAAATTTGAATATCATTTCAAGGATTTACTTTTATAAGTGTATTTGAGTGTGTAAGTGACTGCTCTTTTAGCTGATGATATTTGTATGCAGATTTCATATCTGTTGTACCATTTTTTGATTGGTATTTGCATGTTTCTTGGGAAAGAGTTTTTAGAGTTTGATAACTTTTGGTCAGGATTTTACTGTTAATGTTAAGAAGGGCAATTTAAAGACAAGTTAAAGTGCTATATCCGGCTTTGTCTATTATTTTTAACAATTCACCGTAATAATAATAATTATAAATTTTTTTACACAGAAAAAATTATTAGGAGTTTTTTTTATCAATTAAAAAAATTATTTAAAAAGTGCTTAAATTAAATTAATGTAATAATTGAAACAATTATTTTTTTGTTGAAAGAGAATTAAAATAATCTTTTTATTTAATTACCATTTTAGTTGTTTTGAAATAAATTTTGAATTAAAATAATAATTAAATAACAAAAATTTTTTTCCTTTTTAAATAAAATAATTTAAACTTGTGAAATTGTTGTTGGAAATTTTCAAAATCAATCAACACATTGTTTATAACGGCAAAGTTTTTTGATCATATATTTTAATAAAAATTAAAAATATCATTTATTGAAAAAAAAATATTCAAAAATAAAAAATTTTTACAACTTTTAGTAATCAATATAATCATTTTGGTAAGAGGTGCAAAATCAACAAATGGGTTGCTTGATTCTATGAATTTAGTATAAATTTGGTGACTAGAGAAAAATTTAAATTTTTTCTGTGTACTATTTTGGGTTCAAAAAAATGTGTTTCTTAAAATTAAAATTTTTTTTTGTTTAAATCGGTCCGTAAAATTTTAGGCAAGAATGTTTAATAAAAACTTTTGTGTTTGTTGCTTAAAATGAACTGATTTTATTTTTTAAGGAACACTTTCCATCTAATCAAATAAAAAAATAAGTAAGGGAATTGTGATATGGATGGATGAGTGGGAGAGCAAACTTACCGGAACAATTCTTCAATAATAATTGAAACACAGAAGTCCTTAATTTAGTGTAATATTATTATAAGTAAAGTGTTTATATGAAAGTATTGGGAGTTAAGGTAGATGTACGTAATACGCGTTAATTCTTCGACGAGTGTCGTGTCGAAAAATTGCAAGTTACACAACGCGCGTTACAAAAGCCATTTCTGTCAGCTGTTTTTTATTTGTTTATACTACATTTACATTAGGCCGAAATCTTGTAGATTTGATTTAAAATCTTCTTCCAAATCTGGTGCGTTTACATTATACTTTTTTGACATTAGCGAGATTTGGTTTTTATAACAAAACAGCTGACTAAAAGTTTTTTCGTAACACATACAAACACAAAAAGAAATATACATTAAACAATTTGCATTACCTTTTATTAATAATCAACGATATTTATTTTATCAATATTATTCTTCTTTTTAATTTTTTTACAATTTTTATAAAACTTTTTAATTTTTTTGTAGCAACTTTTGTTTTGGTTTTTTTTTAAATGTCATTTTTTCTTGTGCAGGGAAGTATTTTTTAGTGCTATATTGAAAAAACCATAGTTGCATCATTAAGTACTACTAGATTTTGAGTAGATTTCGTCGAAATCTAGTAACGAAGTAGATTTTGTTTTGTATGGGAAATCTAGTCAAAAACAACTAGATTTGGCTCGAAATCTCGTAAGTACTGGATTTTGCGTAGGTGTAAATGTAGTATTACTTATTTGTTCATTGAAAACCGATTCGAAAGTATATAAAGATTTTTTATTTTATTAAATTTATTCTTTTAATATAAATATTGTATGCTATTTAAGCTATTCAATAAGTTTTTCTTTCATGACTCATAAATTTGTTAAATTATTCTTTTTATTGTCAGCTGATTACTTGTCAAAAATACACAACGCGTTAAAAAGTTCAAAGTTAACCAACTTTCTGGGGCAAACGCGTGAAAATATTTTGCATGTAGCTTGTTCTATGAAAATACACTAGTTTAACTTTTTTTGACAGAAGTCTACAGAGCGCGCGCGCACTAACGCGTGTTATGTACTTCTACCTTTATGCATTTGCTTCTGCCCTATTCTAGCGTCAATCGTTTACTATCCAATGTTCTGTCGTCGTCTATACAAAAGAAAAATACAAAAGGGATTTTACAAAAGTACCCTACACGAAGACTACCGGTCGTTTTACTAGTTATATGACTGGTAGTTGTGACCGATATATTGGTTAAAGTGCCTATTAGTTTATGAAGAGCAAAATGAAAAAAACTAACCGAAACTCTTGTGTACATGTGATTTTGCCTTTCGCTCTAACTAATTAGTTTCACTCGCCTACGGAACATATATCTATACTAAATCTAACACACATGTTAGAGTAGAAACACTAATGTAAAATTGTTGCAAGTGTGTTAGTAAAATTTTTTTTTTAGTTTTGGTTATGCATTTCTTGTACGGTTGACAACCAGAAGGGTTGCCATCATTGAAATAATAAAATGAGAAAAATGAATTATATAAGGTGACAGAATTTAGCCGGTCAAGGCCGACCATTTGCTACCCTACACCACCTAATATAAAATCTAATTTTCGAGAATGTAATACCCTATCTGGGATCCATAGGCAATCATAGACCTAGCAAGCGAAAATTATGTTATAAGGTAAGGATTAATATAAGAGTACCGAATATTATTTTGATTTAGTCGTCTTAAAGCGATTTTAGCCCCCACTCAATTTAGACGATTTTTGTTGCAATAAAATATTTTTGTGCGAAATTAAATCTTAATACCTTAATACAACATAAAAGGATAGTTTTGGGACACAAAGACTATTCCGGAGAGAAGGTGGTGTTGAGGCCAACTTATGAACCGATTATCACTATTTCCAATTGGCTTTGCACTCATGAGAATTAAGATGTATGTACCAAATTTCATAAAATTGTATTCACAATTGCGACCTGTACTTGGCCACAAGGTTTCATGGACAGTAGAGTTTTTTCCCGGGATTTCCCGTCCCGGCAATTCCCGGGAATTTCAATTATTTTATTTCCCGTTTTCCCGGGATTTTTCTTGCGGGATCCCGGGAAATAAAAAATTCCTCATAATTTCAGAAAATAGCTATTTATACTTTGAAATTTAGTTTTCTATTCTCTAAAAATTAGCATCTGTGGGTGGGTTGTGGATTAGATTAATTGCAAGAAGTGAGTACATGTATTTAAATCAATGACTCCTGATGCAATAAATCTACTCAAAGCAGAATGGGCAGTGCAACAGTTAATAATTATTACATTTAGTGAAGTGAAGAGTTAATAAAGTACATTAATTCAAAATAAGATGCAGGCAGTAAAGTTTCATTGTTCATGAACAAGTCTTAAAAATAGGAGATACTTAAACATATCGCTCCTTTATTGCAATCTACATATTGCATATCTACAAAAACAAACGATCTTGGCAAAATGCGATTAAAGTTTTCAAAATGTACCGATTTAAATATATATTTTGCTGTAACTTCGGTTCAGTTTGAGATATAATGCTAGAAGGTATGAAGGAAAACTTTGCTAAAGTTACTTCAAATTTTGAGATATCACTATGATGCAATGAAGGAGCGATATGTTTATTAGGTGATAAACACAACTTTTCAATTTCAATTTGTGTTGGTTCATATACCCGTGAAGTGCGGGCAAACCGAAATAAAATAACATTTTGGAAACTCGTGTAAGATACTACAACATACAACTTGAAAAACACATTGTCCTAAAGATTACAAATGGACCTATTGAAATGAAAAGGTTTGTAAGAAGCAGTCCGGTTGATGCTTTTTTGCATAAACATTGACACACATTTGACTGATATAGACGTTGTTTATAAACAAGAAAAAATTGCTTCTGATTGTGAATCCGAAGCATGTTACAACGGTGCACTTTTAACTATTTGTCCAACCTCGGTAAAAAATGAACGGAATTTTTCGGAAACATGATACTTAGTAAATAAAATCAGGAATATACTTTTTGACGACTTACTAAGCGCTTTGGGTGTGTCAGAAAGTTATTTCCTAAGCCGTTAAAAATGTTATATGTTTAAAAGTTTTTTTCATTAATTAATAACAAAGTTTACTTTGTATTATTTATTTGGAGCGGGATCCCGGAATCCCGGGAAATTTAAAAAAATTTCCCGCTTTCCCAGGAATCGAAAAAGTCCGGGAAAAAAACTCTAATGGACAGACAACCAGCCAGTCGGATGGATGGATGCATGGACAGATGGATGGATGGACGGACATCGTTATGTCGACTCAGAAAATGATTCTGAGTCGATCACGAACACACATCATAATAAATTTCAATTTTGGTGTGGTTTTAAAAATGAAGTTAGTTAGTAATTCGATTAGTTATAAAGAAAGTCCACCTCCTGTAAAGGGTAAAATCACGATGTATATTGATTGTGTTTTATTTATTCAATTTCTTCTTTCGTTTGGTTTAAGTTTTTAATTTATTTAACAAATTTTAAAACCTTAATCTTGCCAAATTTTTCCCAGCTGATTTCTTTTATTTCACTTTGATTGGATAAATATAAATACGTAAAAAGAAAATAGTTGACATTTTAATTTTTGCACGTCGCCACCAGTTTTCCTTCTTAAAGCCTTATTTATGGTAAGTCTTGTGTTTTTTTTTTTATATTCTTGTCCCATATTATAAAGGAGCTGAAAAATTATAAATATCGTTATTATGTTGTTGTTGCTGTCTTTGCTGTTATTGTTGTTTTTTTTTTTAATTTTAACATGTATCTTACACGTTTTTATCGCGAGTATAAAATGTCACGAATATTTAACATTAAAAATCCTGGCACACAAGAAGAAAATACTTTTAGATGGTATTTACCGTAATTTATTACAACTACGACGATACACAACGGATCATTATTATTGTTGCGGCTGATTGTGTTTCTTGATAACAACTACACATGTAAAGGTAGTTTTAATCAAATGGCAGTACCCTGCAGTTTTAGAAAGTTTAGTGTGGAAAATTGTACGTAAGTTGTTGTTAAAAATGGGTTGTAACCAGGTTTTAAAAAACTGCAGTCGAAACCAAAAACTGTCGAACAAAAAAGGAAAATTTGTGTACAACTTTTCGCTTTTTGAGTTGGGTTGACAGCGATTGTTTACATTTAATGAAGTCAAATTAAAAGCAACAGTTTCTTTTTTGCCATTGACACATGAAGAAGTGGAAGAAATGGATGTTTTTCTACTTTGACTGAAACTGTAACTTAAAAACTTATAAACAAAAATAAATTGCTAGCACGGAAAGAATCGCTTTATAATTTCACATACGCCTCATACACTTCTTTTCGGAATAGAATCTTTGTTCCCATAAAGCATGATATTGCTGGTATTTAGATTAAGTTTGGCCAAAAGACATTATTTTGGAATTTAAATAATCTAACTAAATTTAATCGGATTCAGTACATATTTCCATTTCTTAAAATTGTTTTAAAAATAACTTAAAATTTTTCCGGAATTAGTTAATGGTTTTTGATGGTTGGTGTTGGTGTTGGCCATCTAGAGAATATATACAATTAAGGTTTGAGAAGTCATGTCAAGTTTTACTACGATTCAATAATTTCTAAGCGATTTATGCTGGCAAACCATTATAAAGGGAGTCATTTGTATGGCGGGAAGTTGAATCTTATATCGATTTCATCAACTTCTATAAAATCTTATGTACCAATTTTATCCTTGAGTCAAAAAAGCTTATGTTCCATGTTTTTTTTTTTAATTTTTATAAAAATTGTGACTTTTATCATGGTTACAATCTTACAAAGGGACAAAATAAGATCTAATAAACTTAGAACTACTTTAGTTTACTAAAACGTAAATATACAAATGTTATACTAAACTTTACAAACGCATAAAAGGGTGAAATCAAAACGTCATTTGCAATGCAACGTAAATAATTGAATAAATAAAAACCGATTAATAAATAGTTGTTGCCATATTTTTTAAGTAAACAAAACAACACGTTACCTTGTATCGAAACTGTATCAAACCGCATCACTGCCATGTGTTTTGGTATTTTGGAACTCACCCATACTCTCACCAAATAATATTGATACCCTTCACCGAAGGTAAAAGGGTATATATAGGCATGCCATTCCGTTCGTAATTATCAGTAGTTTTTTATCAATGGAAAAAATTGTTTGAAAAGTATTTCAATTTAATGAATGTGATAATTAAATTTTTTTTTTTTTTTTTGTTAAAAGAAAATTAAAAATATAATTTTAATTAATTTAACATTTTAGTTGTTTTAAAAAAATCTTAATTGTTTTTTTCGTTAAAAATAAAATAATTTAAACTTATTGAATTGTTGTTGGAATTTTCAAAACCTGAGCGATATTAATTTAAATCAATTAACACATTGCTTGAAACGGCAAAGTTTTTTGATAATATTTTTAATTTAAATTAAAAATATCATTTTTTTAAAAAAAAACATTCACAATTTTAAATTTTTACGGCATTTCAACTTCCAGTTAACAATATGTTTTTGACAGTTATAACAGGTATTTAATTATAACTGAACTTTGGTAAAAGGTGCAAGGTCAACAAATTGTTAACTTGATTCAATGAAGTTGGTATGAATATGGTGATTAAAGACAATTAAAAAGTCTTTCTGTGTATAAGGTATATGTATTCTTGGTCCTTATGATTACCGAAGTTGAGGAGGTCCATAATAAAACGCAATAATTGCATTTTTCAAGTTTTTTTGATTTTTTGATTGAATCCTATTCTACACATTGAAATCTATATTACCTTTATTATAAAGCATTCCAAAACTCAATAACTACATTGCAATTCAATATCAAATATAATGGTTCAGAGCAAAATGCAATAATTACACATAAAAAAGTGTTTTCATTTTTCTACAAGTGGTTGCAATTTAAATCAAATGGATATAATACAAATCTATTCAAAGCAAAAAGCAGAAATTCCGGCCCTAGTTCAGATCAAAACGCTATATTTTCATACAGTTCAAAGCAAAATGAAATAACTTTAAAACAAACTGTCAAAAAAAATAATTAATTTGTGATTAATTATTTAAAAAAAAAAATTATGTGCTACTTACTTAAATAACATTTTTTTGTTTATCCAAAAAAATGTTTTGGTGTAATTATTGCGTTTTGTTATGGACATCCTCAGTTAATTTAACGTTGCCCGACTGCCCGTTTGTCTGTTAAAATGGATTTTCCGAAGACCCCAGATATTATGACTACTTGGTTGACACACTATATTTCTGTCACATATGCTGATCGGTCCACAAATGGCTGAGATATGATCCAAAACCCACGACTTGTTCTAATTTTACCCATAAATCCCTTATTGTTGTCCTTCATGTTTCGTTTTACGTATATCTGGAGAACGGCAAGATCCAAAGTTTCTAAAAAAGGTACCAGCTTCTTGGTTATCAATACGCAACATCCGACACATTGTGGACTTGATTGGAGAAGTTGCCGTGGCACTTCCCATACAAAAACATTATAGATCTCTATATATCTAAAAAACGGCAAGAGCTAAATATACCAAATTAGGTACAATCATTTTGATTTACAATACACAACATCCGTTAAAATTAAAACACGCCCACTTCGTGTAACAAAATGGTTTTTTTATATCTAAAGAACGGTAATAGCAAAATGGTCCAAATTGAATAAGAAACAGTTGTGATTGGAGAAGTAAGCGTGGCACTTCTCGCAGGAGGACATTAAAGATTTCTGTTTATCTTGATAACGGCAGGAGCCAAAGTTTCAAAGGTAGTCAAAAGCATTTGGGTTATCACTACACATCATCTGAAAAAATTTTAGCGGGATTGGAGAAGTTGGCGTGGCACAAAATAGTTTTTTTTATATATATAAAGAACGGTATTTATATAAGTTTCTGTTCTTAACGCGCCATATGAAGGATATGCAGTCTTACTTGTATTTTTACAGAATCCGATACTGTGATCAAATTGCCTAAGACATTTAATGGTTAAATAGCACAGGAAAAGTTATGTCGCCAGTGTGAAAATTAATTGTAATTAACAAAAAATTACAAAAACATATAATTTTATTTTTCGCTATCCATAATTTTTCGCTTAGCAACAGTTTACAATGAAACTCCATAATACATTTCAGGAGAGAAACTTTCATGTTACTCGCGGACAACACAGAGATACTGATATCTTAATAAATGCCCTGTAAATGAATTGAGATATAGAACTTTTTTCAAATGAACTATCGGGTGTAAATCTCAAATATAAATAAAAATGCTAATATTTTTTTATTACTGTTGTGCGTTAACTTTCTACAATGTGTGTATGAAGTCAAGTTTAGTAAGAAAAAGTTTTCAATTTAAATTACACTGCTATACAAATTTAAATTTTTTAGAAAGTCCTCCTCTTACAATATTTTTTTTTGTTTTTTTTACACAAGTCTGTGATCAGCCACAAATTTGTTAAAAGTATTGTAGTTTATATTCACTCTTTTTTTTTGGGAGGGGGGGGGGGGTTTTCATAACTCTTCAGTAGACACCTAATTTTTGTGGCACAAACTGCCACCTGGGCTTGGCTGAACCACTTGTATTTTGTCTGGAACTTTTTGTGGCTCTCGCAAATACTCACACTAACGAACCCCTGGGCCTGGCTAGGACTACTTTTATTTGTATGGAGTTTTATGGGCATAGCATAAAACAGTTTGTTGTCAACTAGAATAATTCTGCGAAATAAAAGTAAAGAAAGAATTCTTATGTGTTGCAAGTGCTTTTTGATACGTTTCGTTTTTATTTAAATTTACTATAGTACATATATTATAGGGCAGGTCCTGGCCAGGACCAGGTGGATACAATATGCACAAAATTTTCATTTGGCCAATTGCCATGCCCACGGTATTTAAATTTACACTTTTTTCTCGTTTTCTTGTAAAAAAATTTTTGTTGAGGAATAAATAAAGTTTCTTTCTAATATGTTTAGTAATGATATGAAAAAAAACTGAAAAAAAAAAATCAAAAAATGCCTGGCCAGGCACAGGTATACACTTAAAGGTTAATTGCCCAAAACCAAACAACAAATACAGAATCAATTTTATATTTTTGAAATCGCTGAAATTTTATTATAATTTTATTATAATAAGTATATTACAAGAACAATGTTGATAACTCCCAATATTTGTACAATTTTAAAGTTTGGGATTCATAATAGATGGCGTATCATTTACACCTGGGTTGTGTCTTGATTAACTTAATGGCTTAACCTGGTGCGCCTCGATATGGTCATGGAAATAATGTTAGCAAAACAGATTTCGTCCACTGCTACTCCAGATATTTAGACATTAATATTGTATTTGTATGGCAGGTTCCACGTTCACTTTTCCAATTCAGCTTGCTTTTTGACAGATGGCAAACTTTTTTCCACATTTGTAAAATTTTACTGCAACAGCTCTCCAATTAAAATTTAAAAAAAAATATAAATTTAGAATTTAAAATTTACAAATATTTGTAGCCTATGTTAGGCGCCTGGGTAATCAAAAAATTACTGTTAAAATTTCAGATAAATCAGTTCAGTAGTTTTGGAGTCTACTGGAAACAAACAAACAGACAAACGAATTTTCATTTATACTGACATATGGATATTTCCACAAGAAAGTCTACTTCTTTTTTTACGAAACGCCACCAAGTATTTTAAATTGTGTCTCAAAGAATAACGAATGGCCACGCTTTTTTTTTTATTTTGGTTCAAAGCGCAAATTAGTGAAAGAGAGAAAAAATTTGAACACCATGCTTGGAAGCGTAACGTGACACTTCTGTGGAAGTGTCGAATTTTGCGGAAAGTATACTTCAAAACTATTTAAGCCATTTTGTTTTTTGTGTTACGAATAATTTAGTTTAAACTCCAAAAACACTGAATGTTAGTTTAAAATATGAATGCCAGATACCTCAAAAACTATTCGCACTATTTTAATTTGTTGGGGATCAGAAAGAATGTTTTGCTTGATAAGGTATTTTCAACTGTTTATTAGTGTTATTAGCCAGAAAAAAAAAATTTTAATAAAATTGGTTTTTGTCTTATCATATTTGCGTGTTATTGGTAGAATTATTTATATCCAATACTAGATAAGTTTAATTTTTCACTTTAAATATTACTTGTGGTTGATTGGTGATGAAAAAAATTCCTATAAATCAAAAAATGATTTACGAAAAAGAATAAATGACAAATTATAAAAAAACGACAGTTCAATGGATAAAAAATGATGGAATACCTAAAAAAGAAAATAAAGAGAATTATTTAAAATCATGTTTTTTAAGCCAAATCAATGTCATTTTAAGACTTTCGATTGGAAGTCTTTACAGTTTTCACTGTAGATATGGTAATTGAATGTTGTTTAATCATTGACTTACATTTTTTTTTTATATTTCTCGTATGTAACAAAATTCAGCTGGATTGTTTATCTGTCCATGTTTACCCTGTACGCAAAGTGCAGGCTCGAATTTTGGAGATAATTTAATACACAGAAAAAATTATTAGAAGTTTTTTATCAATTTTTTATCGAGCCCCGGCCACGGTCAAGAATGAAAGATTATCAATAACAATTTTAATTGATTTTCATGTTGTAAAATTCCTTTCTTCATAAAAATAATTTAATGAAAATTAAATTTAATGAACTTAAGCCTAATTAGAATTATTAAAAATTTGGATTAAAAACCATAAATAGTTCAACAAAATAACCACAATACTAATTATTGTTAAAGCTAAGGCACGAGCTCTATGTATTCATTTGTCCTTCAAGTTGTGCTGAAAAAGGTCAACAGGAAAGGGAAAGACAAAAAAATGAAAAAACGAAAAATGTACTTTGGACTTCAAGAAAAATTCTTGCCAAAGTACGAAAAAACAGAGGTAAGGAAGAACATGTAAAATCAATTAAAATGGATCATCATTCGAAAAAGCAAACTTCGATCTACCAAAGGTTAAAATACAATTTGGTTTAAGGATTGATGTTTGACTATTGACGTCAGCAGTCGTCGATGGCTGCGAGTGTAAAACGGCAAATCCATCTGAGGAGATCGAGTGGTTGCGATCGAAACATGTCATGGTAACCTGCCGGCCCGGGTTCGAGCCCCGGCCACGGTCAATAATGAAAGATTATCAATAACAATTTTAATTGATTTTCATGTTGTAAATTCCTTTCTTCATAAAAATAATTTAATGAAAATTAAATTTAATGAACTTAAGCCTAATTAAAAATATTAAAAATTTGGATTAAAAACCATAAATAGTTCAACAAAATAACCACAATACTAATTATTGTTAAAAGCTAAGGCACGAGCTCTATGTGTTCATTTGTCCTTCAAGTTGTGCTGAAAAAGGTCAACAAGAAAAAGAAAGACAAAAATGAAAAAACAAAAAATGTACTTTGGACTTCAAGAAAAATTCTTGACAAAAGTACGAAAAAACAGAAGTAAGGAAGAACATGTAAAATCAATTAAAATAGATAATCATTCAAAAAAGCAAACTTCGATCTACCAAAGGTTAAAATACAATTTGGTTTAAGGATTGATGTTTGACTATTGACGTCAGCAGCCTTCGATGGCTGCGAGTGTAAAACGGCAAATCCATTTGAGAAGATCGAGTGGTTGCGATCGAAACATGTCATGGTAACCTGCCGGCCGCGGTTCGAATCCCGGCCACGGTCAAAAAATGAAAGATTATCAATAACAATTTTAATTGATTTTCATGTTGTAAAACACCTTTCTTCATAAAAATAATTTAATGAAAATTAAATTTAATGAACTTAAGCCTAATTAAAATTATTAAAAATTTGGATTAAAAACCATAAAATAGTTCAACAAAATAACCACAATACTAATATTAAATTTTTTTAATTTCTAGTAATCAATATAATCATTTTGGTAAAAGGTGCAAAGTCAACAAATGGGTTGCTTGATTCTATGAATTTGGTATAAATTTGGTGATTAGAGCCAATTTTTAATTTTTTCAGGGTTAATAGGTTTGTTCTAATTATACACTATTGTTGAACAAGTGCGATAAATGATTCATAATCATCATGATCGTGCAACAAAACGGGCTTAATGTAATACTCAGACCTTTTATAAGTTTGATGTGAATTAATTTTTAGACTGAATTTAATAAGCAATAATGAAATAGCTAAGCTTAAAGTATTTCGATTTCTAAAAAAGGGGTTTCGGAAAAAATCAAAGGGTAACGACACAAAAGCATCAAAATGGTAGTACTACGTGCCAATCAGCTTAAAATATCCAGAACTTCACTGCAGGAAATAATTAAAGAAAATTTATTCCTGTTTTTGTACAAGATACAATGGTACATGAAATTTCGGAGCAAGACTATTCAACCCGCTTTAGATTAAGATAAATTGATTATACCAAAAATACAATGTTTATAGAACTATAGTCCACTCTGTATAAGAGATATCTTTTATATTTTAGGGAGGGAGTTTATAAGCTAATTGAGCCGAATATTTTAAGGATAAATAGGTAGTATTCGGCTCAAAAAACGTTTATGTAATTTTTTACCTTATAACATAGCTTTGTTTTAGCGAGTCCATGATTGTCGATTGGTCCCATATTGGGTGCGCCCACTTGAAAACTTGCCTTCTAAAGCTGTAGTATAGATTACAATATGATCGAGTTTGACCGACTATACTTTTATATTTGTAACGTTTTGGATTACCACAAGTTTCAGCAAGTTGGAGGGGCCAAAAAATAGTTACAAAAACATACATTCCTATTATTTATTATTTTTTTTAAAATTTTAATTTTAGAAATTCCCATTTTTGTATTATTTGTAAAATTATCACATTAATAAAATTGATATACTTTTTAAAACATTTTTTTAATTAATTAAAAACTACTGATAATTTTTTCACTAGATTTAATTTTTAGTTAATAGATAAAAAAAATTGCCGTGAATTTGTTTCTGTATACACAGAAAAAAATAAAAATTGGTTTCAATTAAAACATTTGTGATATTAATTAAAAAATTAATTAATTTTGCACAAGTAAACAAATTAATATCATCAATTAAACTTTTAATTCACTTGATTAAACGTTTATTTCACTTGATTAAATTTTTAATTAAAACTGATTTTACTTTTGATTAATGCATAAATTGGTGAAAAAAGAATGCAATCTTTAAAATTATTTTATATTATTAAATTTGTTGCTTGCTTGCCAACATCCTCAACATCATTAAATTATAGAAGTAATAACGTTATGAGGTTCTGGTTTTTATAATAAATATACAACTGTATAATATACAAATAAATTTGTGTAAATATTAACACATACACATTCTTTTCAACAGTATTTGTAGTTTTATTTAACACCTCTTAACTAATACAAATATTTGCGCAGCTAACCCTCGACTAACAGGAATATTGGCAAAATTATTTGAGTTTAAATTTTAATGTAATGATTTGTTTTCGTATAAATTATAAGTGACGAATACAATGACTCAGTAAAAAGCCAAAAAAAAGTTGAGCTGGGTTCGGGAATTTTAATTAATTTCATGTTGTAAAATTCCTTTCTTCATAAAAATAATTTAATGAAAATTTAATTTGATGAACTTTAGCCTTATTAAAGTATCACAATTTGGATTAAAAAATCATGAACAGTTCAACATCCACAATACTATTGTTAAAAAAAAAATGAACATAAAAGAATTTTATATTCGGTTTTGCGCAATGTTTGTTATTTTCCACTTAACATGTGAATATTTTTTAGATAGAATGTGCAAACTTCGCTTATTATGCCCAATTATTATCGTCAGCTCATTATTGGTTCGACGCATGTGCGAAAATGCCGTTGTGGAGAAAAATTAATGATAACGTGAAGTTTTTGAAAATATTCCCGATAGATTTTTTTGTATTTTCACCACTGTTTACGGTAATAATGTAAATTGTTGTAAACTTTCATGAAAGAAATAAGAAGTTAATAGTATTTTATTGAAAGTGATAATTATTGTTTTGTGCCGCATGTGCCACTTTTCTAATTTTATTTTTAAAAAGTAGCTTTTAGTGCTGCATACGTATACTTAACGATGTGTATTAAGGTGTTGTTATTTTAGTTTGCTTTCCCTTTGACTATTTTTTCTTACGGCAATGAAGAAAAGCAAAAGTGAAATTTTATTTTAAACGTATTTGTATAAGGAATTTACTGCAATAGCCAAAAAGTAGCGTGTATGGCAAAACAATACTGGATAAACTTTGAAATAGTTAAAACAAAGTAAACTTGATACTTAATATCTCACAAATCATCAACAATGGATTCAGAAAAAAGGTATTCAAAATATATTTACCACATACCGAACTCAATTTTATTTTAAATGGTCGGTAGGAACAAAATTATACCGGTCAATACACAAAAAGTTTCCTGACTTATGTCCATTGTTATACCCTCCACCACAATTAGTTGTGAAGAGGGTATACTAAGTTTGTCATTCCGTGTGAAACTTTTTTAATATTCATCTCAGACCCCATAAAGTGTATATATTCTGGGTCCTTGAGTAATTCTAAGTCGATTTAGCCATGTCCGTCTGTCTGTCTGTCCATCTCTTGAAAACACGCTCACTTTCGAAAAACTCAAAAGAAATAAACAAACGCCTTAAACCGTAATTAATACTGCTATCGTAACAAAATTTGGCACGTCACAGTTTTTTAAGACTAGAAATGACACTGAAAAATTTTATAAAGATCGGTCCATAATTTACCCTAGACCCCACATAAACACTATTCCCGGAATACAGTTTAGTACGCATAAAACCATAATTAATAATGCCATCATAACAAATTTTGGCACGTCACAGTTTCATAGGACTAGAAATGACACGGTAAGATTTCGCGATAATTTACCATAGGCCCCATATAAAGCCCACTCTGATAAATGTATTAAATACGCAGATATAGATATTGCGGTAAAATTTCTTCCAACTAGCTTTATATGGCCAGAAAAAATGTCATGCAATTTTATGATATGGGTGTTTCTACGTTAAGAGGTACTATCTACGGCTACATTTAAAAATCATATATAATTAAAAAATTTGTGGAAATATCAAACGTGTTTAATAACAAATAAAGTAAACTTTTTTGACAATAAATTGCAATACCTAAATTACCTTAGTTTAGTCATAACTTCGTGTTTACCTAGAAAAAAGTAAAAAAGTCCCTTTACTATTCTGTAACAAAATCTTTGAAATTTAACACATTACTAATTCATTAAACAACTAATCGTTATTTATTACATAAAGTAGTATAAATAACAATAAAAGTCGTTTAAATAAACATTCAAATTACGTTCATATTCTATTAAAAAAAATTACATAGTTTTTGTCCCTCGTATTTTTAGTCTCCTCCCCTGCACATTTTTCGACCGTTTAAAAATGCCGCTAAAATGCGTTTACGCTGCAAATTTAAATTGCAGAACATTTGTTTCGAAGTGAATTTAACAATAAAAATCGAGCGAGCCATTAGCGTACTCTTATTGGGCCGATAATTCGACCACACCACTCGGATCGCTCGCACGTGACAGTGATTGATGTATCTCCCCTGGTGAGTTTTATTCGCTTGTTATTTGTAGCTTAAGTTTGTTTGTAATATTTATTTATTTTAATTTCAGTATAATTTACTGTGCTAGTTTGTTTTTTCGTTACGATACATATTTTTCTGATTGTGCTAGTTTTTTAATGAAAAAATCTCTCCCCTGCCGTATTTCCCCTGCTTCATCTGATGCCAGGGTAGAGATTTTGCGTCCAGGGTAGATAAGGAAGTGAGATATTTCTTCTTTCTAAGTATTTCATGTATATTATTTTACGTTAAGCCAACACATATCCACTATATACGTTATAAGTGTTTTAACGCTTTAAAAATGTATGTATGCCTTATTTAATATAAAAAATTATAAAAAATCATGCTAACCAACTTTTTACTATCATCAATCGTTATATTTTTTAATGTTTGTTTTTATAAGTAAAAGTTCTTATTTAAGTTTAAAGTTTTTATTGGAGCATAGATGCTCTATATGTTTTTGTTAGCATATATTTCAAAATATATGCAATTAAATAATTTACTTTTTTTCGACTACGTTTATGTAAGCAGATACTAAGTATTTTGGTTTTCTATGTTACATAAAAGAAGACTGTATGGAAACTTTAGTCTAATTTTGAATAAATAAAGTTGTTTCTTACGAAAATAAGGTTTGTTTTCAATTTATATTTTCCTTGTAAAGTAAGGTCTGTCCTGGCGTTCATGTCTTTACCCTGTGTAGAGTATCTCCCCTGGTCTCTTAAAATACCGGTAAAAGTAGATTACTTGACTGGCCATTATTAAACATGCATTAAAACAACCTGATTAAATACGATTATATTAAAAAAAGTTATTATTTTAAACATTTTTATCACGCCGCCATTCCTAATATCAGATAACCTCTTTACGTAAAATATACGGTCCATAAATACCTAAGATCATATTTTTAGCAGCCTTTTGAAATATAAACTATACACTTAAAACGCTAAATCTAATGTCACCGCTGTATTGAAATGTATGTTTTTTAATACCAGAAATCACTCTGCGGAATTTTGGGATGATTGGTCCACAACATACGTTGGCTCCAATATCAATCCCACTCCTAAAAATTATTTAAGTTTGGCTTAAACTGTTACGAATCATGATATTTTACTCAAGCTAGTTAAAATTGCTAAAAAAAAGCATACAACATTCTGATTGTCGGTCAATAATTTAATATATGTATCTCTAAACCGCAACCAATTTTAATGCTGATGTCTGTTTTTATTAAGATAAATTAATAATAAATAGATATCATGTAGATATCACACCTGAAATAATTGAATTGTCGGTGGAGGGTATAAATGATTCGGCACTGCCGAATATAGCACCCAAACTTGTTTTAAGTTAAATTTAGTTAAATTGAGTATTGTATCCGTTACGATGGAATTTTTAGTTGTTTTCTAGCAGCTTTAGTTTTAAAGATATAGTGGCATTTAATACTTGCATTATTTACAATATTATTTATTATTCGCATAATATTTCTTGAATGAACATACAAACTTTAAAATATTTTCTGGATTTCTTCTTATTTTTAATTCAAGCTCAAGGTCAGGTTATGCAAAAAAATATATTTATTTAACGTTTATCCAATATTTCGCTGCCACAATGGACAGCTTCTTCAGGGATCTTTGGTTTATAAATTTTAAACAAATTTTTTAAAAAACAAACAAAATTTAAATTAAATAACAATAATTGTCAACATGAAAAAATAATACACAGGAAACAAAATTATTCTATTACATTTTTGAAACTTATTCAATTTCCTATCTTATTCTTATAAATTAAATGTCTGTAATTTTGAGCTAAATTGTCTGTATCGGTTTTAAAATTAATTCTTCGTTCTATTGGTGTGTTGATTATTTGTAGCATTTCTAGCATAAAGCGTCGTTTGTAGTTTGTTTCTGTATTTAAAACTGTTGTATTTTCAAAATCTGGTGTATGATTAAAATTGGCACAATGTGTAGACAATGCAGTTTTTTGAGAAGATGTATTTTTGTATTTTTGATCAGATCTATGTCCTGCTAGTCTAGTTTTTAATTTGTTTTTCGTAGTACCTATATATACCTTACTACATATTTCATTATCCTTACCCTTGCAAGGAATTTTGTAAATAATATTAAATCTATCTAATTTCTCTGTTCTATCTTTCATTTTACTAAATAATCTATCTAATGTATTATATGTCTTATGAGCCATCCTATAATTATTGATGTCATAAATATTAGAGTTTTCCAGTCGTTCAGAAATTACCGGTACATATGTTAAAGACTTATAAATCTTAGGTTCAGTAACCGTACTCCTACCACCTTCCCTATGTCCTTTGTACTGTCCAATCAATTTACAGATCAATTCTCCTGGGAAATTATTATCTTCTAAAATATTTTTAATTTTTATTTTGTTTCTTCTATGAAAAACTATATCGCTAATATTTAAAACTTTATCTATAAGATTTTGTTCAGACTATTAGGGGAAGAGAAGAACAGGAAATAGCAAGGACTAGGCTTACTACTATGATTGATGATCATATAAATAAAATGAAATAAATAAAAATTTGTGACCCAGTGTAATAACATATATATGAATTTACAGGTTCAAAAAATTCTAGAATCAAGGGAACTTCATACGTTCAAAAATATGTATGTAGTAGCGTGGCCGTTAGTTGTATGGAGTATTTTTTTTTTTATTTCTTATATTCTCTCCCCCCAAATCGGTTCAGTTTTATGTATTTTGTTGGTTATTTTCTTCGTTATTTTCTAAAATACTTTCTTTGAAGCTAATGTTGTTGACTTAAAGAGCTAAAATATTGCCATTAATTTAATTCTTGTAAAATGTTTTCAAAACAGATAGTCATATGCAAACAAATTAAATTTGAATAAATGGTCTTGAAGGCCAACTTTGAGGGGCGGACACACCCCATAAAAACAGCTTATCGCTATAAATTTATTTTTTTGGTATTTTTTTTTACATAAAACTAAACCGATTTGGGGGGAGAGAATATAAAATATAAAAGAAAATAACGGCCAAGCTAATGTAAAGGGTGGTTAAATTTTAACGGCCGATTTGATTTTAAATAAAACACAAGTTGTTTAGGAAATTGTTGTCATTGCTTTTTATTATGATATTATTGGTATGGTTCAATTATGTATAGAACAAAATATCGCCAAATGGCCGCCGCGATGGTCCAAATTTTCGATCACGCCAAGGCATAATTGAGGTTCTATGCCGTTAATGTGCCGAATTATCTCATCCTTTAGCTCTTGAATTGGCTTACACCTTTTCTTTCAAATAACCCCAAAGAAAAAAGTCCAACGTTGTCAAATCACATGATCTTGGCGGCCAATTGACATCGCCACCATTTGAGATAACACGGCCGTTGAATCTGTCGCGCAAAAGAGGAGCCATTGTTTCGTTAGCTGTGTGGCAACCACATATCGTCCACATCCATATCTTCCAATTCGGGCCATAAAAAATTCATTATCATCTCAAGATAGCGAGCACCATTCACAGTAACTGCCTGACCGGCCTCATTTTGGAAAAAATACGGCCCGATGATGCCGCTAGCCCATAAACCGCACCAAACAGTCACTCTTTGTGAGTGCATTGGTTTTTCGACAATCACTCTTGGATTATCATTTGCCCAAATGCGGCAATTTTGCTTGTTAACGAATCCAGTGAGGTAAAAGTGTGCCACGGAATGCATTTTAATTTGAACGCCTTTTTTCATAATTAGCCTGAATAACTGTAACGCGTTGCTCGATTGAGTATCTTTCCATGGTTCAAATTGAGTTAGTCTGAAATTGGAAAATGTCAAATGAAATACAGAAAAAAAGTTGACGTTTTGGTGTGGTTCACATTCAACATCGGCCTTTAAAATTTAACCACCTTTTACATCGACCTCCATACAGAAAAAAAACAAATGTTTTGCCAGTCACCCCCTTGAATGATAGGTATGTCAATGTAGTTTCTAAAACAGAAAAAAACATTTGCCAATACCCCAAATACAGCTCTTTCTGTTTTTTATATATAGCGCCGCTATTTAACGTCCGCAAAGATAAAACATGGCTGTGGTAAACATATTGTAAGAGCAACATATTATGGTACGATTCATGTTTGCAGTCAACATATTATATTCGTAATACTGCATCAGAATATTTTTCCCTTAATCCTTAATTCTAATGATATTCTTATCATGTTAATTAAAATTAGTTAAGAAGTAATCATATTATTGTCATGTTAATTATAATAAATTTAGAAGTAATCATATTATGATACAGCACTACTTTCACAACAATAAAAAAAATTCAAATTCGTTTGCATCGTTTTTATTTTGCGGCAATTTTTAAATTTTTTTTTTTTTAATGTAAATACAATTTCTTTATTTTTATAATTTCTTCAAAGTTGTTTGTTTTTAATGGGTATTTTTTTCAATTGTTTAACCATTCACTAACAAATAGTTCGATAGGCTTATTTTAAACAAACGACACAACTGATGCAAAATTATTTAACAAATCATCAGCTCATTATTGGTTTGACCCACCGACCATTTTTTTAGAAAAATGAGCTAGGTATGGGGAATATAATTTTTTAATAGCCCCTTTCTATATCCAAAACCTGTTTCGCGAAATTTTTTGCGGTTTCTGAGATATTAAGCATTCATTTTGCTTATATCCACTATTTTAAAGTTTTTTAAGTATTGTTTTGCTCTACATGCCATTATTTGGCGATTGCACAAAATACTTCATATAAAAACGTACAAAATAAATTTAATTCTTGTTTTGCTTCATTGGCGTAAGAAAAAAAGTAGCTTAATCAAAAGCATCGTCGAATCAGTAGGTCTACGCAAAACGACTGCTGATTTTTTGTAGAGTTGTATTTTTTTCATGCAATGGTTTTTGTAGCAATTGTTTTCGATATCTCTTCATCATGTTATACACAAGCAAAGTGCGCGTTGTTTTTTTAATTATTATATTTCTGCATAGACCTAATAATTGGGGACCATTAGCAAAAGCAAAACAAAATGACAACATGAAAAAAAGTTGTTTTAAAAAATAATAAACACGTGTTAATAATAGGGGACGGGGTCTTTCACAGAGGTTGAAAGCTCTCTGTCTGCTATCCACTTGGGGATAGCAAGAAGCGATTCCTTTGTCTGAAATTCCCAAGCATCTCACAACTTCCGGTCTTAGACCAAGTGTTCCCTGGAAATGTTATTCAGGCACCCGTCTGATGACAGCTAAAGTGAGAAGGCGTACAGAACTGAGTATCCTGAGTGCAGGCTTACGCCGACGCGTCTCAGGAAAATAGGTGACAACTGATAACATTTAGTCACTGAAACTCACCTGTATTAAACCGGCCTAGCGGTGTTGGCAGCCCCAACTCTAGGATCGGAGGCTTTGGCCTAATCAGTCAATCTTCCTAAACTCGTATGATTACAGAAACGTCAACAAATGTTGACGCCCTATGTTCTTCGTGAACAATTTATTTAAGTATTTTATGTTACATCGCTGTATCTATATTGTATTTAAAATAATAAAGGACATATATATATAATAAATAGTAAAAATTTCTAAAATATATAAAAACAAGTAAAAAAGTATAGTCGGACATGCCCGACCATAGGATACCCTACGCCACAGTATTCAAAAACACATCATGGTTATGTGTACATATTAATATGGTTTTTTCTATATATATCAACTTCATCAAAATCGGTTTGAAAGTTTGTGAGAGGTAGAAATTTCCCCCTACCTCCCCTTGTGGTCCTATTTTTAAAAAACTGTATAGCTTATGTGTCCATATAGATATGGATGTATCTTTGTTTTAAATTTCATTAAAATCGGTTTGATAGTTTTTAAGAGGAAGAAATTTCCCCCTATCTTCCCTCGTGGTCCTACGATTCGGCCCATTTTCAAAAGGCTTGGTCCTTGTGCCAATAAAAACCTATGTCCCAAATTTTATCAAATTATATCCAAAATTGCGAACAGTACTTTGCGCACAAGGTTACTACATGGACAGCCAGCCAGCCGGACGGACATCGTAAATTCGACTCAGAAAGTGATTCTGATGCATAATCCATTTTCACTATTGTGGTGTGGGTATAAATATAAAAAGGGTTTTTGAAAAATAAAGCCAAATTAAAGAAAAAAATCACCAATGTTGACTTTTTATTATTTTATTTATTGTATATAGAAACTTTTATTTCAGCAAGTAACTTAATGCATAGCAATAAGAGTATACGTATGCAGCACAAAAAGCTTCAACATAATATTTTTCAATTTCAAAAAAATACTATTTACTTCTAACTTTATTCATGAAAGTTGATAAAAACTTTACGTTTTTCTTCAAAAAATATATGCCGAAAGCAGCGGAGAAAATATAAAAATATTCTATCGTATACATTTTGAGAAATTTTCATGTTAACCCTTCTTTGTCGTTTTTCTCCACTCCGACTGTTTGGCAAATGCGTGATACCAATAATGAGCTGACGTAATGGCGAAAACAAAATATTATTAGAGAAAATATATATTGCTTGCATCTTAAACATATTATGAGTACACGTATAGAAAGTTATCATATAGAAAGTTATCAAGTTATCATTATTTAGTTGTTAGAAAAATGATTATTTTTCGGTCAACAATACAAACATTTTTAATTGTGATAAACATTGAAATGTTTACAGTAACAATAATATTGATGATATTAAATAAAAATAACAATTTTTTATTTACGAAAACAATATATTGTGTCACTAAATATAGTGTAGTTGGCGTTACCATGCCCAACTATATGTTTTCTCTGCGTGCGTTTTCATCATATCGCATATCGTTGTTCACGGCTTGACAGTGGCTTAATTTTTATGCGATATGATGAGATCGGACTTTAAATGGCAGCGCTTGATATCAAAGGCAAAAAAGAGAAAAATATATTTGATAATGTAAAGAACGGTATCCCAAATTAAATTTCCAAAAAGTTGGAATTAAAATCTTTTCGAGAATCCCCAGGAAAGGAAAACCAAAAACTAATTAATACTCAAGATTTGAGCATAATCGTTTTTCGCATCTTTAGTGTAATAGAATATCCTTCATTATATACTCATGAAGGTATGTGTTCATGTTAACTATATTTCACTAAAAGTAATTTAATTTTCTTCTTATATTGCTTCATTTTCATTCTCCGACCTTTAAAACGTACAACTCTTCCCAATAGTACTTCTCTGTTGGCTTGAATAACTTGCGAAAATGTGTATAACGAAGTTTGTTTGTGCATTTGCGAATCTGTATGTATGGATGTGTTTGTGTGCGGTTACAAAGTTGTTAAATTTGTGGTTTATTACAGTTATTTCAACTAACTTTACCTGAACATGTTGGGCTTTTAGTTAAAGCATTCTTCAAATACATGTGTGTAAAGACAAACATTACTGACTGCATAACATCACATGAAAGAGGTTAAAACTACTCGTTCAAAAAATAATCTGCCTTTTCTCTTATTTTCTTTGAGTAATTAAAAAAAATATATATTTTTAAATATGTAAAAATAATAAAAAATATAGACTTTTATGTATTTGTGTCACTTTCTTTTTTTTTTTATTAATGTAACATTTTATTGCGGAATAATTTTTTTTTAATTTAATTTTCTTCTGAGTTTACTCAGTCTTTTTAACATTTATTGTATTTTAATTTAATAGAAAAAAGTCGTAAAGTATTTTTGTGTATTTTTTTATGTTCAAAAATAAACTTGTTTAAATACAGTAATTGCTATTATCTTGTTGTAATTAAAGCTAATGAAGCTTATAAAAGATATATTTTTTTGTATTCTTTGTTACAAGTATAAACAACAAAAGTAAAAGAAAAAGGCTTCATTCTGCAGAACAACAATCTGAGAAAAAAAAGGCTTGTAACGGAGCTTTAATGTTTTAACATCCCTTTTACACTTTAACATTTTAACTAAGTGTGAGTGTTCAGTTATTTTTCTGGTCACCATTTTTTCACAGCTACTTGTGCCTGTATGTGTTTAATGTAACAGCTATTATACATTTACAGATTTTATTTCGTTGTTTTTATTTATTTTTTTTTTTTTTTTGTATTCATGAAGCTTTTAAATGGTTTGATGTAAACAAAGAAAAAAAAAACAGAACAAGTAAGCCCGACAATATGGTACCCTAGACCGCAATATTTAAAAACAGAGAGAGGACCCTATTTGGGCAATCACACTGTGCATGAAATTGACACTTTTTTTTCGTGACAGTCCGGGCACATGGCGTTTTAACATAATTCGGGGACGCTGAATCCAGTGGTGCCCGCGGTTTTTTATTGAAATTACTAAAAAAACCGAAATTCCGCAATAAAATTTCATTTTAGAAAAGTAAAACTCTTTTGCTAATATGAGTAGTCGTTATTGAAACATAATTTTTTTTTGAAAAAAAAATTAATTTTTTTATCAAAATTTCGAAATTTTTGTTTTTTAAAAATTCATAAAAAATTTAAAAATGCAGCTAGGCTTCTAATTTTTTGCAGACTTATAAAAAACGAAGCTACAAACAACATAAGCCATAAATGACTAAAATCTGTTCGCAACTTTTGATTTTATTCACAAAAATCGACAAATTTTTCATTAGTTTAAGAATTTCCCTTAGGGGGTTCCCATACAAATATTGCGTTTTATGAAATTCTTAAATTAATTAAAATTTGTCGACTTTTGTGAATAAAATCAAAAGTTGCAAACAGATTTTAATCATTTATAGCTGGTTTTGTTTGTAGCTTCGTTTTTTATAAGTCTGCAAAAAATTAGAAGCCTAGCTGAATTTTTTAATTTTGTATGAGTTTTTAAAAAACAAAAATTTCGAAATTTTGATAAAAAAATTAATTTTTTTTTCAAAAAAAAATTATGTTTCAATAACGACTACTCATATTAAAAAAAGAATTTTACTTTTCTGAAATGAAATTTTATTGCGGAATTTCGGTTTTTTTAGTAATTTCTTTAAACTAAACCCTTCTTGAGTTACGCGAATATATGTTGTGCAACCTCCTCCATTTTCGAAATAACGGTATATCTCGAAAACCAGAGCCAATCTGAAAAAACCGCGGGCACCACTGGATTCAGCGTCCCCGAATTATGTTAAAACGCCATGTGCCCGGCTTGTCAGTTTTTTCAACTAGCATAGTGTCATTAACCCGCCAGAACAAAATTAAGATATGAGGTTAATATTCGTTGAAAATATCTTTGTGGCAATTATTTTTTAAATATCTACATCTATATAAGATTTGTTTACTTTAATTGATTTTATGAAGGGGGCATTTATCAATACAAACATTTGTAAGAAAGTTATGGCATTTAAAGTTTTTTTCAGGAAAAGTATTTATATGGGAGCAACTATGGACCGATTCCAATAAAATTTGCGGAAATGATTTGGATTGCAACAAAATTTAAATCAAATTTCATCTAAATAGCAACATAATAGGATGCTTGTGTGAGCATAAAGACTATTTTCACAAAGGAAGCTTTTATATGGGGCTCTGTGAAATCATGCACCGATTCTCATCATTTTCCTTTTCTTTCCTGGAAACGTTTCGACTATTGTGGTGAGGGTATACAAACTCAGAATGACAGAAAAATCAAAAAAGAAAATATGACCTTTCGCCAGAATCTATAAAAGCCTTTCAAAGTTTGCAATTCAAAAATTATTATATAAATGTTGAAGGGAAAACCATTTTTATCTGTGATAAGAATTATATATTTTGCATGAAAAACTAGCTAAGTCTCTAGTCACTCTTCTTTTCGGATACAATTTGTTTTTTTTTTTTTTTTTTTTTTTTTTTTTTTTTTTTTTATGAAAAACTTTAATTATTTACAGTAGATTTAATTCAGCTAGCTAAAAATATCTTTATTGAAAATTATTATTTCTTTTAATAATTATATTTCAGTTAGTTAAATCAAATTTTAAAGCATTATTTAACAGTACATATTTTGATAATTTTATATAACATTTGATTTGATCTATTCAACTGTTAAAAATAATTTAGATTCTAATTCAGCTAGCTGAATACTCTTATTTACTTAACCGAAATAGTTTAATATTCTTTAATTGTGATATCTTTATAATTCAGCTAGTTGAATTATAAAAATAGATTAAATTCATCTAGCTGAAAATATTTTTATTGAAAATGTTCCTTTCCTTAAATAATTATATTTCATTTAGCTAAATCAAATTTTAAGGCATTATTTAATTGTCCTTTTTTGATAAATTTTTATAACATTCGACTTTATTTATTCAGCTGGTAAAAAATAATTTAGATTTCAATTCTGCTAGCTGAATACTCTTATTTACTAAGCCCAAGTAGTTTAATACTTTAATTGTGATATCTTAATAATTCAGCCAGCTGAATAAATTTTTTTTTTATTTTTTTTTTTATTTTTTTTTTTTAATTCCCTAAGCTAATCCCGCGAAGCTCTACGCTTGTCTGCAGGAAACCAGAGTCTCTGGCGGGAATCGAACCCGCAACCCCGGCGCTGATAGACTAGCTCACTACCAGCTAGCCTACCGGGTAACTCATTGAAATAGCACAAGTTATAAATAAAATTTCACATTCTTGAATCAATTTGATGTAATTTAAAATTATTTTAGTTATTCGGCTAACAAATTATAATATTTAGTTACATTTTTACTTCTTTAATACGATTGTGCTTCTATAATTGTCAAGAAATAAACTTTATACCAATTAATCTAGAATAATCCTTATATTAAAAATTTACATATTTAAAATTTATCAATCCTTAGATGATTTATAGCTGATTAGAATAAGCAGTTTGTTAGAAACTTCAGTACACGAAATTTTTAATTCGATAACGATGAGGCCTCTTGAGACAACTTCTTTTTAAGTATTTAAGTTACTAACTTACTTCATGTCGCAAAACCTTTAACAAACATAAAATATCCCCTTTAACCCCATTAGGACTTAAGAACAATAACACCAACAAAGACCAACAACATACAAAATGTAAAAATATTACATCAACTATGCATTAACAAAGATATTTGCATTTTATTTATTTTATTATCTTCATCTTTTTTTATTCCTCTTTTACTCTTTACAGTTGGCTGGCACTTTTTGTTTGTCATTAACGTGAAAAGAGTTTTATGTTGAATTCTGGAATTAGCTCCTTCACACACACACACACACACACACAAACATTAACAGCATTACAGTGTTGGCTAGTCCCATCATTATAATCTTCTTCAGCAACATGTTTCGGTAAGTTGTTTCTTTTGTCACTTTATTTTTAACATAAAACCACTTTTGTTTTAATTAATAGAAAAAAACAACAAATTTATTTAAAAAGTATTTTGAAATAATTAATGCATTTTCTGTTGAAATTGATTAATGCAAACTATAATTACAATCCTCAATCATCTAATTAATTACATTAAAGCGAGAGAGAAAGGGCTGATATAAAGATAATTATTTTTATTTCATTTCAGATGATTAGATGATTAAACACCTCACAAATGATTAATTCCAGCTAAAAATAATAATTAAATTCTTCTTTAGGCGTAAGAAAAAAAAAATTAATTAAGTAATTAGTGCAGAGAGAATATAAAACTTATTTATATTATTATTAACTAATTGATCGTTGTTTCTCAATTAAATACATTTTTTTTACAAAGAAAAAATTTTGAGATGAGCCGGGACAATAAAAAAATTAAAAATGTAAAAAAAATTAAATAAATTGTCAAATCACGAATGAAACGTTGTCAAATAGGTATTTCCTTGTTATTAAAAAAGGAACAATATGTTGACGAATTATGAACTTTTGTTGTTGCTCCGTTGCTTAATTGTTGGTACTGTTCAAAGTTTAGAATATTGGAATATTTATAGAATATTTGCTGCCCTTTAAGCAGTTTAACGGCTTAATGCATATCGCTCCTTTAGTGAAACATAGGCACATCTAAAAACAAAACAAACTTGGCAAAATGCGATTAAAGTTTTCAGAGTGTTCCTTTATAATCAGATTTAATAAATTAGATTTTGCTATAATTTTTTTTATATAACGATTTTTTACATATAAAGAAGGTATGAAGGAACACTTTTTCTCTAGTAAGTTAACATTTTTGATTTTTTGAGATATGACTATGTTGCCATATCATCTTGTGCAATTATAGTTTGTTATTATAAATAGCCGAAACTGTTTTGTTCATCAGAATTTGCTTACACCCAGCGTTGCCAGAAGATTTTGAAGGAAAATCTTCATTTAACGGAAAAAACTCCTATTTTTAACAGAAAAATCTTCAAATTTTTTTGTAAAAAAAGTAAAAATTATTATTCTTATTATGGAAAAAAAAATAGATTGCAGGTTTGAATTGTGTTTTAAGTTATATTTTTCATAAATTTTTTTTAAAGGCCTTTTAAATCCAATTAATTTCTAATTAGTAAGAACGTAAAAAGACCATCTAAATAAAGTTTCATTGCAAGTAATTACATGCTAAAATTAGAGATACATATATCAATTTTGGCCAAGAAGATTTTAGTTTGGGAGCTATGAAGCTCATACATTATATCAAATCTTAAGGGCTCTCAATTAGTTATATTAATTTGTTGATACCGTTGTTACATAAAAGGCATTTTGTGAAAAATGCGTTAGAAAAAAGTCATTGAAAATATATGGATTTTGCTAAATATAGTTCTAATTGAATAGTTATAAAAATAATGTTGGTACACCCTTTAAAAGATATTCTTAAGCACGTATGCATATATACTTTGTTTAAAAATTATCATAAACATGGAATGTGGAATTTTTAAGCTAAAAGCTTCCGTTTTTTTCACAAATAATTATTTTTCATCAATATTCTCAAAATTAACAATCGCTTCTGCATTTTTTAATATTTTGTATGACCAGATAGAATGATGCATTTTTTGTGGGTGCAAAATTGTGCAAAACCAATGGAAAACAAGCAGATACAAAACCTCATTGTTTTAAAAATTGCTTTTTCAAAAAACTTTAAAAAGAATTATGTGTGTTGTACAAACTTAAAGTTAAAAATCTTTATTTCTAAAAATAAAAAAATCTTCATTTGAGAAAAATAATCTTCAAAAAATCTTCAAAAATAAGATAAAATCTTCATTCTGGCAACGCTGCTTACACCCGCTGCTTAAAATATTGCGTCAGCGTTGTTTATTACTGACAAATTTCATCCGCTTATTTCTTCATGTTTATATTCTCTTTTAGTTTATACTTTGCAATACACACAGTGTGGAGCATAACACAGTGCAACAAAACTCGGGTAATCGCCGCCAGCCTCAATACTTGCAACGCGAAATGAAGCTAGACTATTGGTAAATCTGCCAATGCATTTTGAAAAGTTAGCTCGGGTTCCCGAAATATCGGCCCCTAAAGTTTTTGAATTTCTTGAAAAGGTGTTAATGTACTTCTGAGCTAAAATACTATTTCAGATGCCTTCAGTAGAATTGTATGGCGTTTCTGTTCTTAGAATATATAAACCCTCTAACACTCATTTTAAGGGGTCATTTTTTTCCTTTTTTTAACTTCCTCACAAAAGTATACTAAAACGGCACTTTAAAGGATTGAAATGTTCTAACAAAATTTCCTGCATAAAATTTCACTAGGGGTCTTCTAAGTCCAAAAAAATTCAAAAAATTCAAGGCTCGGAATGACGAAAATCCGTTTTACATACATTGCACGAACTTTTGGTCTAAGAAGACCCCCGGTAAAATTTGATGCAGAAAATATTCGGGGAACATATTAAATCTCTAAAGTGCCGTTTCAGTATACTTTTGTGTGAAAGTTTAAATAAGGACAAAAATGTCCCCTTAAAACGAGGGTTAGAGGGTTAATACATTCTAAGAAAAGAATCGCCATACAATTCCACTGAAGACATCTGAAACTGTCTTTTAAATCAGAAGTACATTTAGTTAATTTTTTTTTTTTTTGACTTGTAGCAAACACCTTTTCAAAAAATTCAAAAACTTAGGGGCCGATATTTCGGGAACGCGAGCTAACTTTTCAAAACTCTTTGGCAGATTTGCTCTACCAATAGTCTAGTTTCATTTCACGTTGCAGGTATTGAGGCTGGTTTTTTTTGTTGCACAGTGTAATTAGTGTTATGATTTATATAATGAATACATTTTTTCTTTACTTTATTTTTGGGTTTTCTTTTCAGAATTTACTTTGAAAAACTTGGGAAAAAACTTGGATGGCAAGACCCAGCACAGAACTAAGAACCAAAGTTATTAAATTTTATTTGGAAAGTCAGCATTCGATTATTCAAACACAAAGATCATACTTAATAATGAGCGATGAGCAGTGTTACCAATTTAGCCATTTAGTGGCTAGATTTAGCCACTTTTCACCTTGTTTAGCCATTAGCCATTTTTTTTAGTCATTTTTCAACTTGTTTAGCCATACAAATTTGTTTGCCGTTTTTCTAGTAAAATAATAATTTTTATGTTCTTCTAAAAATGTATAATAATGCTAAAAGTAAAATAAGCATTTATAACAATTAAAACGCATTTTATTTAAATCACAACTGTTGAAAAACGCTGTAAACGATGTTGATGAAACATCTTTAAAAATAAAGGAACAATATGTATAAGTAAAAACTTCGCCTACAAAATAATGTGTTAAGTAATCAGGAAAAAGTAAAAATACTACTTTCAATTCTACTGAAAGAACCAATAAATTTTACAAGGGATGTCCTAAAATCACCACACGTGGAAAAGGGTATATATAAGTTTGTCATTCCGTTTGTAATTTCTATAATATTGACCTTAGACCCTATAAAGTATATATATTCTGGGTCCTTATTAGGAGTGAAGTTGATTTAACGATGTCCGTCTGCCCGTCTTACGTTTGATATGTGTTTTCCGGAGACTCCAGACATTATAGCGGCTAGGTTGTTTTACATTTATGTCACATATAGTCCACCATATCTTGCTATTGAAATTCAGCAAGATCGGTCCATGGCTGAGATCGCAGAAAAGGCTGAGATAAGACCAAAAAACCACGACTGCCTCTAATTTTTTCAAAAATACCTTGTTGTTGTTGTATTATTATTACTTTTTTCTGTATGTCTGGAGAGCGGCAAGAGCCAAAGTTTCCAAATTAGGTACAAACATTTAGGTTATAAATACACACCATCCCACAAAATGTGGGCGGGATTGGAGAAGTCGGCGTGGTACCTCCCATACAAAAAATATAAAAAATTTTATAAAAACCTGAATTTTTTGACAAAAGATCGGAAATTTTTAGTAGAAAATGTTTTCTGAAAAACTCGGGAAAATCGGTTCAGATACGAAAAAATATGACCAAAATATTATTTTTTTTTTTTGAAAAATACCCATTTTCGGGAACCAAAGATCTTCCCGAGTCCAAGTTTTATAACCAAAATAACTGGCAAATTTCTTCTTTAACACGTCGGTATGTAAATCTGTCAAATCGGTTAAGAAATAGTAGAGTTATGACCAAAATACTGAAATCCCAAAAATTACTCTTTTTTATAATTAAGTTTGTTTTTTATACCCTTCACCGAAGGTCCTACACCCTATAAAGTATATATATTCTGGGTCCTTATGAAAAGCCAAGTTCAAATCCAGTTGTCGTCTCTTCTTCCCCTTCCCCCCTTCGCAGTTGTTTACATGTACTAGCATAATGCCCAATATGATTTTCGTTATCACCCTTCTTTATTATTTCATCTATTTAACGAAATAATTTTAACAAATAGAAACTAGGAATTTTTGTGTTTTTTTGCTACTTAAAAACTCGCCAAAAGAGATAAATCTATGGTATGACAATAGTGCCTTTACAAAAAGAAAACAAACAAACACACAAACATGGTACAAACTATTTTGGTGATTATAGGCCACCTATTATGGTTCACAACTCAAATATGTAGTTGATTTATAATTTTGGTATTATCGTTTACAACTTTGCTTTATTGTGGTGAACTAAAACATCAAAAATAATTACAACTGTGTTGAGTTGTGAACTGTAAACTGATCATATTTACTTTTAATGATATTCATAAAACGTTCCTTCATGGTCCAGTTGCCTAGGGGGTTTGCTTAGGTTAGAAACTGTGAGTCCCTGGTTCGAATCTTGTTTTTTCAAAAGGAAAATTTTTTTTTAATTTTTTTATGTTCTGAAACGATTTAAAAAAATATTTACCAGTTTTAACTTTTTCAATTTAATTTATAATAAAGTTTTATGTATTGTATATATGTATGTTTATGTAGAAATTATTTAGGTTTTGTCTAGTTGGTCTGTATTCTGCTCGCACAATCGTGAAGGGTATATAAGATTCGGCACAGCCGAATATACCACTCTTACTTGTTTTTTACCTACATACATCTGAAAAATAAGTATTTATAGACTACTTAATAATGAGTGCAAGAAGCTATTAATTTTAAAAAAGTAGGCGAAGTTTTTATTGGGTATAGAGATGCAGGTGGCAACAAAAAACTTTTAGAAATTGTAGAATTTACATTTATTTAAATTTGCTCTCACTTCCATGGTATTTAGCCAAGTTAACATCGTTAAAAGTAATTTGAGAAATAGATTACATTTAGCAACCGTTAATTCGATTTTATCAATTAGGTATATATTTATAAAATATTTCTTTTTTTTTATTTTTTACTGTAGATTTTTTTTTATTTATTTATTATTGTAGATTTAAAACTAACAGGCATAAGTGATTATTATGAGATGAAAAATAAACACATCACATTTATTAATAATTAATTTTTTAAATGCAAAAATATTTAATTTACGTTTATTCTTATGTAACAAACTGATCTGAATTTACAATTTCTTTTTTAAAAACTTTTAATGAATTATGTTTGTTATTGAATTTTAATGTTTTTTATTTAAAAAAGTTTTTTGCCATGTTTTCCGTAAATTTAGCCATTTTTGATCACCACGTTTTGGCAACACTGGCGATGAGGCCCATTTCACCTCAATGATCTTCCCAATAGGAATATGGGGCACCCAAAATCCAAGAACAATTTTTGAACTCTCAAATGCCCCCATTTAGATGCACAGTTTGGTGTGAAACAACTTCAGAAAAGGTCATTGGACCATTTTTTTCGAAAACAACGAACAAGTTGCTGTTTACGTAATTGGCAAAAAGGTAAGTGATTGAGTTCTTACAAAATTTTATTAAGTCTGGTTATCTAAAAAACTAGAAGCGCTAGAGCAAAAAGAAACAATATCTGTGATCACTTATACATCTTGGGAATATTAAAGAATAAATGTAGCAACTTACAAAAGTGTGTTAACCTGATTGTTACTCTCAACGTTACATATGCGTTAAATAAAGCGCTTTTCGTGTCAAAAATTTATTGCTTCAAAGTGGGATCTGCCAGAAAAATATGCATGTCCTTCGAAAGAGAGATGGCTAGCGAAAATTTTACCACGTGCTACGTTTAAAACTCAATTTTTTAATTGGATGGTAGTGATAGATATGAAAGGTAGTGATTCAATCATAATATCATTGTGGGATAAAATGGAATGGTTAAATGGACCATAATATTTCTGAGTTTTTAGAAACAACACTGAATAAGTTGTTCATTTCCCTGGGTATAGAAATAAACACACTTACCAGAGCCACATATCGTATCCGCCAAAAACACTATATTACTTGGAAAAAAATTTTTCGATTTTCATTTAATTGGTGTTTTAATTTTAACAAATACATACATTCATAAATTAATTGAATTTCGCAATTTTCAGAACAAGAGCAATGCGTTGTCGAAATAAAAAAAACTCGACGCGTAAAACCTAAACGGCATGTTTAGAAATAAAAACAGTACCTTGTCAAAATGAGAAGAATGTATCGATACACAGATAAAAATAAAAATTGATTTCAATTAAACAATTCGTGATATTAATTAAATTTGCACCAGTAAACTAATTATGCGTTTAATTCACATAATTAAACTTTTAATTCACTTGATGAAATTTTTAATTAAAACTGATTTTATTTTTGATAAATGCTTTATTTGGTGCACAATTTTTGGAGAATTTTTTCTGTGTAATTTAATAATGTGTTGTCAAATGAAGAACAACTAGCAGTTCTTTAGACTTTCACACCTTCTATTGTCAAATTGAGCCAGTTTAGTATTTTTCTTCCAGTTTTTTCTTATGTGTGAACAAATTTTCTTGCTTAACAGAGCTTATTGCACAATATTGACTGCATGCGTAGAGCTAAATCAACAAAATTTGTTCTGAATACATACTCGTTTTTTAAGAAAAATGCTTTCAACCGGCCAAATTGGGCCAAATTGGGCATATATCCCCTATACAAATGTATGCCAAGATTAGGGGCTTATGAACTTTAGCTACGGCGACCATCTGTTCTGTATTGTACAGCACCGTTCTGTATTTTAGAGCTTTGTATGTTTCATAAACAATTTTATTATTTATTATTATTATTCAATTTAACAAAGAATTTAACATGAATTTGCCAGCTTGAACTGCATTCAAGTGTGACGTAAATTGTAAACAATTTTTTTTTTCATAATGTCGTTTGTATATATCAGACTTTAAAGTCCTTTTATATAAAACAAATATTTTTGAGCTATGACGATGCTGCAGCAATTTAGCGATATTTGCAAAGATCAAATTTTTATCAAAGTTATTTTTGGGAATACAAAATTTATTATTGTTAAGACGTGGTGAGTTCCCTATTTTTTTTTTATAAATACACTGAAAGCGAGTTCTTATGCGCATTTCACTGGTTGCTTAGGCCAAATCATCAGGAAACCTTATTCCAAAAACTTTGAAAAAGCTAAAGATTTTATACAAATAAACGAATTTCAAGTCTTACTTGAAAACCATATCAAAGCTTAGACAAAACACCAAAAATAAACAGTGAGTTTATCTTTCACCGTAACTTTAGCGGTCCCACGCCATCAAAATTTGGTATGCTTCTGAAATGAAATCTTTAGATAGAATTTCACACCACGCGTAATTCGATTTTCGCACTCTACGCAAAAAAATGGAATCTGTGGTATTTACTAAACTTATATACTAAAGCGTAGAATGCCTTGACGCGTTAAATGCGGGAATTAGGTTTCCTTTCTACTTTTGCGAGCGTCTAAAAAATTTTTTTTTTCCTTGTGATGATGCCGCGTTGCATGTAGAATGAGGCGTGAATCGCAAGTAAGATTTGAAAAGCATGCATTGCTTTGCCGCAAAAAGCGTGGTTGAAACCTCCAGCTTTAGCACTCATATACGTTGTAGTTATATTGGTGTACAGTTCACATTCTGCATATGTGGCTATTGCTCTCAAAAAACAATTTTCACAATTTACTACCCGTCTCATACATTCAGAGTTTTTAATGAAACTTTCTGAATGAATATTTTTAAAATGTTACCATTCTTGAGCATTTTTCGCCGCAACACTCCCTTATTGTTTAACAATAACCTGAATGTTAGTTCACACTACACATGAGTGGTAGTTACGTTGTTTCCCAACAAGGTAAAACTCTCATGTTATTTAAAAAATTTTCGAAAAGTATTTTCAAATGCCTTTTACTCATTATTTAAATGTATGCATAGTTTTCTACATATGAACTCATATTACCGTATAGCTCAAACATATTTTCGCATATATTTTTACATTGCTATTAGCATACACGAATACACATATACCCAGCGGGAAAACTCAGAAGACCTTCTTACTTGAGGCCTTTTTAAAGGCCTGCTTAAAAGATTTTTTGATTCAATTACTATTCTTATCTAACTGCTCAAGAAGGCTTCATAGAAGGCCTCGGCTCTTTCGTATAAAAGATAAGATACACCTTCCACACTCGCTTCTATGAGAAGGGAGTAGAGAAGAAGTAACATTTTTTGTATTGTTTTTTTGCACAAGCAAAAGCAAAATCAATTTTTTTGGTCCCGTTACCCTTCTTATGTACCTGCTGAAGAAGCGAGAGCGGAAGGCCTTCTCCGCAATGACAACGTGTGTAAAAAAGATATGAGATATGGAATGGAGCAAGAAGGCCTTGTACATCCAAAAGAAGGGGTACAGAGGCCTTCTAGAAGGCCTTCCTACTCCTTCTTTTTCCCGCTGGGTATTTTTACATTGCTATTAGCATACACGAATACACATATACATTCGTTGCATACATTTGCGAATTCTACATGTGATAGTCAAAGTTGTGTCAACTAAAAGTTTTTCATTAATTAAGCTGGGGTGGAAAGTTTTCCATACATTTTTTTGTTTGGTATCTTTTATTTTAATATTTATTTAATTTTTTGCATTATTATTCCTTTTCAAACGAGAAACCGAAAAACAAACTTTTCTTAGTTTATTTACTTTATGGTTGAAATTATTATGCCAATTCTTGACTACATTTGTATATCAGCATATAAGCGTACATGTGTGTGTGTTTGATTTTTTGCCATTTATTTTTCCACAAAAGTTTTTTTAAGTGTAAGGAAATTTGATTATATTCTTTAGTATGAAAATTACTTTTAATTGTAACAATTGTTATAAATTTGTACGAATTGTTGGGAAATTGTAAAGAGATATTGGGTGTATGGCTTAAAAATGCTAGACTTATTTAAAACGTAGTATCTCGTATGGCCCAACTATAATATGCAAAAGCTAGCTTAAGCTTCTGTCTAAAATTAACAAAAAGTCTCTCAAATGCACTAAAAAAAACCGAAATCAAAAAACATTTGATTCCATACGGAAAGTCACATCAGTTTCGCACTTTTCTTAAGCAAATGACAGTGTCATAAAACTTTACAAAAAATTTACTAAAGTTTAACATGGTTTGACACATTGGATTTACATGTATTCTTAAAGTTGATTAAGCCAAATTTAGCATACTATAGTTGGGCCTTTACACATGGTTTGAGGCTTTACTAATTTATTTTGTATTTGGATTGTACTCTCAATTCGTCAAAATATTTAATATATTATTTTGAAATTGCCGAAGTTGGAAGTTTTGCCGAAGGGCGTCAATGCATAGATATTTTAGTTAGCGGTTCGGGATTTTATTTCGAGATTATTAGGGGTGTGCTGGAAATCGAAAAACTTAAACCCAAGACTTTTAAAAGTGGTTATTTAATAAGATTTCTGTAATAAAAGAATTTTATGACAAATATTATACAAATATTTCTCTATTAAACAGAATTTTATATAAAAACAAAATTTAAAAATAAGATTAAAGTGTATTAAAAACAACTTCCAAATTCTTGCGTTTTACGTTTTCGATTTCCAGTTTTGGGCATATTTGCATATATCAATATTTAAAATATTAAATTCAATTTGAATGATACATAATATAAGTCCCTAAAAATATTAACTGGGCTTTATTAAATATACAAAATTCAAGTATAAAATTATGGTCTTGTTTCACTTGCACAATTCCTCATCACAAAATTAAAAATTATTTAAAAAAAAATAAAAAAAAATAACAAATCCTAAAAGTCGTTGTTGAGTTAGTTGATTTTTATCTTCGGGACAAAGTTCATTGGAGACTTTGTTCGTAGCGCCGATTGCTACATTCGAAAAATGGCCTATATGGCTTTAAATTGGTTGTTATTATACGGTAAACAAAAACCACTTAGGTAAGCAAACACAGTAAATAATCGAAATTGCAGGTATTCTTCTTGTTACCAAACTTAAAGAGAACTTGCAGAGTCATCGAAACCCACTCTATCTGCCTGGCCCACAATGTCGACAAGAATATTTCTTTCGTATTTTTATATTGAAAACAATGATGAAAACCTGAAATTTGTTTTTGTCTTCAATATAAATATTCGAAAGAAAAGTTCTTGTCGACATTTTTGGCCAGGCAGTTAGTGAAATTTGAAAATTGCTTGCAGAAACAAAAGGATTTAAATAGCAGCATAAAAATTACGCCATATGAGTTGAAGCCTATATACGTTGAACGGCAATTTTAAATATACTAAATGCTGCCCGAGTTATCACTGGCGAAAAAAATGGACCCAATACTATAACCTGAAGGGAAATAAATCGTATATGAAACTCAGCATCATCCAGAGCGGAAGATCAATGGCACCAAAATAGTGATCTGGGTTCCATTTTTATAAGCTCCCAAAATTGTAACCAACAATTTTAGCTAATATGTGCTTGACACAGTCAATTTGCTTGCACTGAGCATTGGCCGAGCAACGCACAGTGGGGTGAGACATATGCAAAACGAGGCTTAATTCAGGGGAGCCTCTAATTTATGACAGATTTTTTTTGTATTCTGTGTATATTGATTACAAAAAAAAACTTTTGTTGTAAAATGTTTGTGGAATTTTAATTTTGTTATATTTTATAAACTAAAAACTTAAAAAAAAATCTATGTAATTTTTTCGAACAATATATTTTTTTGAAACAAGGCACAGTGCTAAAATTTGGAATTTAAAATCATCTTCGTAATTATCTTCAACCTCAGCAAAATCTTAATCTTAATGTTCTCATCATCGTCATCCGAAATATTTAGCAGAATAAACAAATCAAGTGCTGTTAGTGGTAAATTTAAATTATGTAGTTTTTTTTATCATAATGATTGTTTTTGCTTGAAATTAAAGGATCTGAAGTTAAAGAAACCGATTTAAAATGTCTTGATTCTATTTTATGCGAATGCATTAACAAGCATATCGTTCTCTAAAATTTTTTAAGTCTTTATAAAGAGATTCTTGAGCCTCTTCAAAAAGATGGCGTATTGGCAATAGAGCATAAGATACTATTTCGGGTACGTGAATTAAGAACTTGTGTAAAGTGGGAGACATATAAAACCATGGGTGAAGTTTTACGAAAAGATTTGCGGTTTTATGGCTAAAGCCGCGAAATTTCTGAAAAGAGTCTCGTGACCACAGAAAACAACAATAAGTATTATACTCAATGTTTCTATCAATTTTACGTCAATTTTTGTTATTTTAGCAGAAACTTCTGTATTTCAGAAAAATAAAAAAACTAAAATAATCATTAAAACGAAACAAAACAGAAAAAACAAGTTATGTGTTTCACAAAATCTCAAATATTTTCAAATGGGGCAAAAACGGGCAAGCTGATACCATATTTTAAGAATATATAAAAAGTTTAGCCCAGGTATTCTCACAAACATTTTAAAAATCAACTGTTTTTTAAAAAAAAAAAATAATTATTTGACCTATTATAAAAAAAACAGCGTTAAACAAAAGTAAACAACATAGATCCATAACGTTTACAGTTATTCGTGTAGAATTGTATCTTCTTTTACATGGTTTCAAATATTTATACGAAAAACTAACTTAATTTTTTAATTAGTCCTCGTTTTGGTACTAAATATGCGAAGAAACACGAAGCCGTTATTCTATCATGACAACGCTCAAGCACATTTAACAAGAACAGTTAAAATCTGTTGATAAGTTTTTCCTATATATTCTCGTAGGTGTACGAGCCAAACGGACCTCAGATTTGGAATTTATAGCGTCGCAATACACATAGGTAGTTGTGGGTCTGATCAGATTTACAGACCACTATTTTAAAAATGTATAAGGGCTAACAGTGAAAGTGTGCGTGCAACGCCCATTTTTCTGGAAAATTTTATTTTGATATCTGCTCCAGAACGGCAGTTATTTATTTTGGCCACCTTATATTGCATAAAGTCACACTGTGCCACAGGAATGTATCGCTCTACTCCAATATTTTACTGAATGCTGAAAAAATTGCTAAAAAAAATTCCAGCATTTTAAACTTAGACACCCAATAGCTAATCAAATTTAAGTGAAGAAAATTGTTTCTAACCATGAAAAAATAAACTTCATGAAAAGAATAAGGCTTCATTCACAATGATAGCAACACTTTGGTTTTTCTACTGTCTTATTTTAACCAGTTCTTACCAACAATTTCCTTGAAATTATAAAAGACGTTTTCAGTAATTTTAAAAGTTTTGTTGAAGAAAAGTTTTAACAATATGTTTTGAAAATAATAAATACTACATCCGCAAAATTCTTCGGGGAAAAAAATTGTTGCTTGTGAAAAAAATTGTTGCTTTCATTGTGAACATGCAATAAAAAGGTTGCTTTCGTTGTGATTCTGGCTTAAATATTTTGTGTATTTTCAGATAGGTTCCATATTTGATAATTAGTTTAGGGAAATAACATTTTTCAAAAAAAAAAATCAGTTCCTATGGCGCTTCATCCGCTTATTAATAACCAATGTACATTCATACTGAGGAAAACAACATCACAGGAGACAACGCTTCCTCTGCAACCACTACAACAATTAATACCTCATTATCGGATAACTCACTAGATATCGAAGATATTTCCAATACTATTTTAAAACTGAAACTTAATAAGAACCTGGAGAGGATGGCGTTCTCCCAGAACTCCTCCAGATAAACCTCTCTACATCCGCTGCAATATTAAGCCCCTACATTTACAACACTTGGATAAATAAAGAGATTCCAAACACATAGATAAAAGGCGTCATTATAAAACTTTCCAAGAAAAACGATTTGACTGTATGCAACAATTGGAAGAGTATTACCCTTCCCAACACATTCTACAAAATTTTTGCAATAATTATAAACACTAGGATGGCACGTGTTGAAGCAGGGTGGAGCAGCAGTGTTCCGTCCACATCGCAACTGTGTTGATCAGACTAATACCTTGCGCGTCTAAATAGTATTATCAGTTAAATGGCGTATACTTTTTTGTCTAGTTTTCATCGAATTTAAGAAAGCTTTCAACTCAATAAGGCGTAGCGCAATATGAGAAGCACTTAGAGGTAAAGGAGTGCCTACAAAAATAATAAAAAAAAAACAAAATCTTGAAATTAAAAATTTTGTATTCCCAAAAAATTTCTTTGATAATAAACTGGCAAGTGCACGGCTACAAAACAAAACTGGCAACATGCTTTTTTTTGCGAAAAAAATAAAGCAAGTTGTTTTTGTTTTCGTTTGGTTTTTTCTTAACCTACTTACAACTGTTAAATCTGTGAAACCTGGAATATTTCAAGTCGTAAAATGAGTTGCATGCAAGTTTTGTAAACCGCTGCCTTAGGCGTATTGAAGGGATATGTTGGCCTGCCACGATATCAAATATGGATGGTTAATGCAATCACAATCGCAAACTATCATTAATGTTTGTGGTTATGATTGTGTCAAACACGTCTTTAGTAACAATATATGTTCAGACATAATGTTTTTAACTTATTATTGTCTCAAACATATTATATTATTATATTCAGAGGTAAAACGCAAACGACCTTTCCAACCATATTTCTATGTTTCCCAAAACCATGTAACATGACTATTTCAACATGTTATATGGTTCTCACAATAAAAACAATAACAAATTTATTCTCAAACTATTTTTTATTAAAAATAAAAATGTATGTACATTATATTAAAAAAATAAAATTAAATACATACATTTAATGGCCGTTTTCTTATTACGCATTTATCTTTTTCCCCAACGAAAAACTGCACATTAAGGAAATTTGATTTCTCAATGTCTCATTTGTTTCTATTCTGTCGCAAAGCTAACCAGCACTCATCTGCCAATTATTTATTTTCCTTTTACTTGCCGTTCAGATAAATTCAATCAGCTGACTCCCAACTTTTTTCAATGTTGTAGGTGTTTTTGGCTGCAAGAAAGACAACGTTTGTGTGTATATATTTTTATAATTATATTTAAATTACTTACCTGTTTTAATAAACTTATAGCAAGGCAGCATGGCCTTTTTCTCCCTGAAAAAAGTTTTTATTATTTTGTAAAATCCAAGTTGTCCGATTAACTGATGCTCGCAGACGTAAATGACGTGAAGAAAATTTTATTATTTTTATAAATAAACATTGTTTGTTTTGACAATAAATGTTTGCTCAATTAGAGAATGTGTTTTAGGGCAAACAAAAATTATGGTACTAAGCATACCTTTTGTGTTCAACTTTTATTATGATTTTAATTGTATAGTTGAAAATAAATATATTTTAGTAGCAAACATTTCAAATTATTAAATATGTTTAGCTAGATCAGAGTAACTTTTTAGGTGTAAAACACCATATAATATTATTGTAGTGAATTTAAAAATGTTAAGGACAAAAAATATTTTTTCAAGTTATATTAGGACTATAATAAATTTATTGGGGTAAACATATTAGGCAAATATGAATAAAAATGTTCGTAGTAAACACTTTGTAATCATGTTTTTTCTCTGCGTGCACAATAAGAAAACCAGCACATAATTTAACTCGATAGTCAGTGAAATATAACCCCCAAGGATCAAGGAGACCTGGTAGACCTGCGAATACTTGGAGATGCCAAATTGAGAACGAGTTGAATGAGCTTAGCGTGTCCTGGAATGAGATGAAAACAATGTCCACTGATAAAACACAATGGGAAACATTTGTTGCGGCCCTATGTTGCACAGGGAATAAAAGGATTACATATATATACTAACAACTACAATTAATGTTGAAGAATTCCAACCAATTGTAGTGGGGAATGTAAAATAAGATAAACTCACTGTTTATTGTTGTTAATTTTGTTTAAACTTTGATATTGTTACAAGTAAAACTGTTGTTTATAATTCTTATTCGCTTCACAGTTTTATTTGTTAATTATCTCTAGTTTTTCGAAAATCTTAGGATGAAGTTTCCTGACGATCTGGACTAAGCAACCAGTGAAATGCTCATAGGAATAGCTTATCCCTTCAACAATAAATTTCAGTGTTTTTATCAATAATAAAACTTGGAAATTAAGCACGACTAACAAAATTTTGTAAAAAAAAAATTAAATAAATTAAAGACAATGTAAAACAATACTACAAGTCAGACACAATGAAAGATCTATTGAACCCTTTGCGACAAATGCTGCTGTGAAACAATGGTGTCCTCTTTCGTCGTTGATTTTTACAGTTATTCTAGACGATATAATGAAAAAACTTACCACAAAAAGAAGTGGAATTGTACGAACCTTCAATAAACATCTCGAAGATCTAGATTTTGCGGATGCCATATGTCTCATTTTACACACCATTAATGACATGCAAAGCAAAGTTAATGAACTAGTTGAACTAGCAGGCCGCCCAGGCTTCGAAACTAATAATATTGCGAAGACAAGTGAGTGCAATGCAAATAAACAATAAATAAACAATACTTCCAACAACCACATCAAGATACAAAATCAGACAATTGAATATTTGAATTCTCTTTATTATTGGGATAAATGATATCTATCGATGGGGGTGTCGCTAGAGCTGCCTTTCGACGTCTTAGCAAAACGTTGCTGTCTCCGCAAATCTCAGAAAATACTAAACTAAAGATATGTAATGTAGAGACAAAAAACTGTTTTCTTTTTATTGTATGTACTCTTATACAATATTTTTTAATTTTTTTTTTTTTTTTTTTGCAAAACACTAGAGAAATTGATATAAGATATTTATAGTGTAACCACTGTACATCTTATAAAAAGTGAAAATTGAAAAATTTTGAGTTGACTTTCTTTAGAGGAACTAGTGCTTGCGTATTATACTTAGAATCTTTTGGCCTAACACAATTACAAATTTTGAACTATGGTAAATATCGAAAGAGGAGCCAATAGTCACCCAAAAAGCTATAAAGGAGTGGTGCGCAGCCCAAGGATCATTTTAACAATATTACAGGGACAGCGCTAGAATGAAATCCTCAAAATATCCGACGTCGCGGATGCCCTATAAATACTTGGCGAAGAACGGTATTAAGTGAACTACGCGAGCACAACAAAACCTTTGATAATAAATAAAGGAAAAAATATATTCATAAGGTATATATTAGAGTTGCCAACCGATTAAGAATTATTCGATTAATCGATCAAAAAAAAACCAAACCCTTGTTCGAATAATTTTAAAATGGCGATTTTCGAATAACGAATAAATCGATTAATTAATGTCGATTAATCGAACAATTTTTTTATTCAAAAATAAATTAAATAAAAGCGTAGAATTTGATTTAGTCTTATACGTTTTTAGTGATTTAATAAAGGGTGGTCCAACCAAAACGCACGATGTTAATTGTTAATAAAACTAAAATTTTTCTGAGAATTTTATCAATATTTTTTATTATTCTATAAAAATCTGTGACAAATATGTGTGAAGCAAAATATTGGCCAAATGATCGCCACGGCTTCGGTGGCACACCTCTTTTCGATGGTCATATTTTCGATGACTAAGAAATAATTAGGGTTTAATATCGTGAATGTGTAAAATAATCTCATCCTTTAGCTCTTGAATTGTTCTTGGCTTATTGACGTACACTTTTTTTTAGCACGGCCATTGAATTTCTCGCGCAAGTGCCATTGTTTCGTTAACTATGTGGTAAGTGGCACCATTCTGCTGGAATCACATATCTTCCATGTCCATACTCCCAATTTCTGGCTACAAGAAGTCCGGGTATGTTCGTAAATGTATCACTGCGCTGCATCAGTTTTATCAAATGTTTATCAGTGAAGTAGATTTGGATCAACAAATTATCAAATACTCCACAAAAGTAATAGCCACACAATAAAAAAAAAAATTATAATTATTGTTTTATAGGAACGTTCCCTCCGTTATAATCCCGTGTTAACCAACGCCATTCACGGTAAATGCTTGGCCTACTTCGATTTTGAAAATATACGGCCCGAGGACACCGCCAGCCCAAAAACCCCACCCAACGGCCACTCTTTGTGGAAACTTTTCAACAATCACTGGTGGATTCTTATATGCCCAAATGCGGCAATTCTGCAAGTTTACGAATATACTGAAGTACAAGTGTGTGTCACGAAGTGCACGTTTGAAGACCCATTTTCGTAAAAGACTTCAACAATCTTAAAGCCCTTATGACACTACATTTTTAATGCATTGTTCAAGTTTTGGTGAACAGTACAAATATAATGTAATACAAAAATTTACCAAGTGCAAAGAGTTATACTGTATTAAGATAAATGGCAAACTGTCAAAAATTTTACCAAAGTTATCGATAAAAAATGAAGTTATGTCAAAAAAAATGTAAAATTGTTTAACTTAAATTTGACATTTCAAGCTTGAAATATGAAAAGTGTTACTGAATCAGCGGTTTATGGGCAAATTCAGCGATTTACCGCTTTTTGTTTTTAGGTTTCTCATAAACAAAAAGTTGGCATCATTTAATAAAATAAACAAAACAGGGATGGCTAAGTGGTTTCAATTGTACTTTTTTGTTGATACTTTTTAAACAAAGATTTATAATACCTTTTTGTGGTGTTTTTTATGAACATAAATAAAATTAATTTCAACTAAAAAAATCTTTTAGTACAATTAGGGTAAAAAAGTACAATTTTTAAAGGTTGTTGGTACAATTTTAAAAATTCTCAACGCCATCCCTGAAACAAAACCATAACAAGAGAAAAAAAAAACTAAAAAACTTTGCTTACATTTTTTATAGTTTGCTCTTTCTAACATTTACTGTTTCTTTCTATCAATTCTATATCAATTAATGAATAAAAAATGTAGTGTCATAAGGGCTTAACGCGCTATTCAATTGTGTACATCTCCATGATTGAATTTGTCTAACACTTAAACAAAGACATCTCAAATTAAGTTGGACAAAAAACTTGCCGCATTATGGTTGGATCTCCCTTTACAAAATGTAGTAAATCTGCAAAATATTGTAGCCATAGCCCTAATTGTAATTAATCTCAATGTTTATTAAGCAAAACCCGTTAAGTACTCATAGTATTTCAAAAATGTTTTTTATGTTTTCCAAAGACATCAAAAATTGCCGAACTTGGTCCAGTGGAAAAAAACATAAAGAGAGACAGCGGTTGTTCTATAGAAGAAGATATGCAGAAGTTTGAAGATGGAAGGTCTGCAAAGGCTTCTCGAAAATCCAAAATAATATCGGATTATTTTAAAATTAAGGGTTTTAAGATGTATTTAAGTAATACAACGATATGGAGTTAAGATTTTTCATCTTAACTCTTTTACGCATCAAAAAAGAAGAAGTCAAAGCGGATTTGGGAAAAAATAAAGAAGAAAATGGAAGATTTTCCATAGTTGTAGATGAATGGACGGGTGTATCTATTTAAAATACGGAATTTTTTGTAAAAATAATAGTTTTTATTCGTTATTCTCATTGATTAATTGAATAAGTTTTTAGATTTAATTGTTTGATCGAACGAACAAAAACAAATTTTTGAATTATTCGAACAAAGTTAATATGCATCAAAGAAATCAAAACGCATTCATAATGCCAAATTATGATAAAATTATTTTTATTTTGTGTGTATGAGCCAACAAATTTGCATGTGAGCTTTGAATTTTCTTTATTTTAAATGGAGACAATTTTGACAATTTAGAATTTTCTGTAAACACAAATAATAAAGAGAGGAACGAGTTCACCTTATTCATGTGTTTTGTTTATAACAATCATACGCCCTAGTGGCATCATAAATTTTTATTTATGTATTTTTGAAATTTTTTACTTTCTGTATTTTTATTTATCATAATTACTTTTTAGCCTACAGACTATCTCTCGGCCATATTTTCATTGATATTATCTACTGCCATAAAATAAGACTCGTTTAACTCAAAACATTTTATTTTTATAGACGAATTTCTTGCAAAATTATTTTGCTCGAATGCTTGTATCATAATTTTATTATGAAATATTATTCTTTTTAAAATGTTATTTGTTTGCATAATTTTGCAATTTGAAAGAAAAATATTTAATTTTCGTGTTTTATTGCAGGGTGTGTTAATGTAAGTCTTATAACTTTTCTAAAGAATGGTTTTGTTTAGCAACAAATTGCGGTCTATTAAAATATTTATTTGAAATAATAAATCTAATGGTCTAAGACAAAAGCAAAAAGTTAAAAGTGGTTAAAATATTTAGAAATAAAAAAAGATATGAAAAAACTTTTTGCTTTCTTTAAGCTGTTTTTTTTTTTTGTTTTAAGTGCACAATAATAATTAAAATTTTAACAATAAAGTTAAGATGGAAATCGTAAAATATCTCAATTTGCTTTTTAAGTTTTTTTTTTTTTGAAAATATTAGCTTAAGCCACCATCATTCCAAAACCGTCCAATGCATTCCGAAAAAGTTACATTTGTTGTTGATTTTTCGCTCACCGTGTCATTCATTGGCTGACAAAGGTGATGGCCAGGTCGATGATTACAAATTTCCTTTGACCTTAATTTGATGATATGAACCTTTGTAATGTTACGAGTATTCGTATACGTATCGCCGAGTATTCGACTATTTAATGGCATTTGTATTCCTTTTCGCCAAATTCAAGCGAATATTTCGTAAATATTTTGCAAATACGTTAAAAAAAAAAAAAAATAAAAAAAAAAGAACGATAAATTTTTTCGAATGTTCCTCTATGAGTTAAATTTAATTTATAAACCAAAGAAATTTTTGGGAATACCAAATTTTACAAGATTTGTTAGTCGTGCTTAATTCCCAATTTTTATTCTTGATAAAAACACTGAAATTTATTGTTGAAGGGATAAGCTATTCCTATGCGCATTTCACTGGTTGTTTAGGCCAGATCGTCAGGAGACTTCATACAAAGATTTTAGAAAAACTAAGATATTAAACAAGGAAAACTGTTAACCGAATAAGAATTACATATAAGCAAAAGTCTTACTTGTAACCAGTGTTTCAAAATTGAAATTTTAAAATGGTACTTAACTTTAACTTAAAGAGTATTTTTCTACCAAATGGTACTTTTTGTATTAAAATAAAACAATCATTTTTTTTTTTAAATAAAAGGAACAAAAAAATATTTCATTGGAATTAATTCATTATTATCTAGACAGTTCAGTTTTAAGCACAGAAAATAATAATTAAAGTAGATTTATGTTAGAAATGTTACAAATTATAAAGGTACCGACAATGTCGAGAATTAATTATAAGTCAGACACTGAAAATGTAGCAAAAAATTATAGACATTTAATTTATAATAATGGAAACGGAAGCTAAAAACTTATTTAAAATTAAAGAAAAATTTCATTTATAATACAAAGTTTTAAAAACGTAAACAAAAATGTTTGTTGAATGAAAATTCGTATTATTAACAACATGTTTTCAACTTTTTAAATTTGACTTAAGATGTTTTGTCAAAATGCCACAGATTTGATTTTAATAAATCTTTAGTTTGTTGCGACCTTTATTAAATTATTGACCGACAATCAAAAATTTTTATGTTTTTCTTTTTAGATATTTGAACTAGATTTTCAGGAGTATCATTTATATTTAACATTTGGCAAATTATGGACCAATCATCCCAAAATTCTGTAGAGTGATTTCTGGTATTAAAAAACATAAGTTTCAATACAGCAGTTAAATAAGTTTTAGCGTTTATAGTGAATTTCAGATGGCTGCTAACCGTGGGAAGTTCTAAGGTAAATTATGGACTGTAAATAAAAAAATTGCATGACATTTTTGCTGGCCATATGAAACTAAGATGTAACAAATTTTACCGCAATATCTATATTTGGCGTATACAATTAATTACCGAGAGTAGGCCTAAAGAAAATTATGAACTGATCTTCACGAAGTTTCACAGTGTAATTTTAAATTCTATAAAACAGTGATAAACCAAATTGAGACAACAAACTGAGAGAGATAATGAAAGACCAACAAATAATATTGGCGCATAAATCAAACAAGACAACACATAATATATTAACACAAACAAAAACAAAGATTGAATGTAGGGATCAAAGTGATGTTGTTTATCAAATTGAATGTGATAGCGGTGATAATGAGGAGCGTGGAAAATTCTACATTGGTACAATTAGCTTGAGAATAGACGAACATAAAGCTGATATAAAAAGAGGAAAACAATCAACTGCACTTGCACAACACTTCATTGAAAACGGACACAAGCCAAACATTGAAAAAGTAAGAATTTTAGATAAAGAGAAAAGGGAAAATAAGAGATCCACGTTGGAGAGCTTAAGAATACAACAACAATCGACAAGTGCAATAAATACAAAAGAAGACAAAGACAATACAATTGCAAACTACACCATTGCAATACTTTAGTAATAATAACAACTGTGATCAAAAAGGACTAATCTTATGTGATAATTTTTAAATTTGCATACATTTATTTTTTTAATATTTTAAGTTTTGTGTTGTGCTGTCCACCTTTACAAAATACTGTGATATAATTTATAAATGATGTAAACTGACGAAAAGATTGTAAGTTAATTTGTCGAAAATGAAGGTTATAATTATTGTTATTACTGACTACTTTTTTACTTTGTATTTTTACAATGTTGCCAGATTTGAATAAAAACTCAATCCCTGAAGAAGTTGGAAAGAATACCAACGAAACGTCGGATATTATTGATTGAGAATGAAATAAATAATCTTTATTTACATTAAATTAATGACCTTGAAAGCCTGCATATAGAAGAAGTTGGAAAGAATACCAACGAAACGTCGGATATTATTGATTGAGAATGAAATAAATAATCTTTATTTACATTAAATTAATGACCTTGAAAGCCTGCATATAGGAAACTATATAAACTATTTAGAGTAATCAAAAAAAGGTCGATCAACACTTATAATTATAAAATTTGTTTATGATAGCATTATTAATTACGGTTTTAAGCCTACTAAATTATTTTCCGGTAATGGGGCTTATATGGGGTCGTATATGGGGTCTTGGATAATTTATTTAATTTATCGACCGATCTCCACGAAATTTAAAAATATGATTTGCAGTTGTATATGGCGAATTTCTGCAAATTCATTCCGTGCATTATTCCATCATTTATGTTAGTTTTTGTAACAAAATTATCAATTTTTTAGGGTTTTGGTTCCACATTTTGATTCATAGCTCTGATCCTGCTAAGCCGATTTTTTTGGATTTCAATTCCAAACTGCTTAGGATAACTACAAGCAATTTGAGGCCAAGTTTGTTGTTTTCTGTTGAGTTTTTCGAAAGTGAAAGTGTTAACAACGAGAAGGACGGATGGACTAGTTTTATAAACGCTACTAATATTGCAACCGCAATTAGGCCGTTGTACTAAAGCATTTTTTCTGAAATTTCCCTTATGTATAAAATTGGTTTGGCTTAGCATATGTTTAGTAAAAATAATCTAATATACTCTAATATCAAAAAAAAATGATCTTTTGACTAAATTATGTTGCAACGGGTAAAATATGCAAATTTATGCACTAACAAATCGATGCCAAAGTTTATAATAGGCTCTAAATCTGATGAATATATTGCCTCTGCCTTCATTGATGGTACAATAGAAAGTTTTTTTTTTCGATCGACAAAACAGAACATTTTTTTCAAATAATTTTGAATTATCGAGTAACACAAAATTTGAGATTGGATATTCATATTCACATTCGCGAGTATTAAATATTGATATTCTTTACATCACTAATGGGCACCAATGACATGTGATTCCAATAGGCCGGCAGTAAGTGCCACACAGCTCATTCCACATTGGAAATTATTCACGAGCAATTTGACAGCCGACAATTCACACGGCATATTTATATATATATATATATATATATATATATATATATATATATATATATATATATATATATATGTATATGAATATTATAAAAATATCACATGAAATGACAAACAATGTATACCACCACTAGTGGTGGAGGGTATACCATTAGGGTGAAGAAAGAAAAACTTTATTTAAGACTTTTTAGATGCACTGAAAGAAAAATGCTTCATATATTTAATGAAATATTTTCATAAAAAAATTTTCATGGGTTAAATGAAAATTTTCACTGTCTAAATGGAATTTTATAGTTGTAATGAAGTCTTTATGTTAAAATCGCTTCATTGGATTTCGTAATTAAGTTAAAAATTTTCATTGCATATATGAAAACTTAAGTTTGTCCAATTAAACAAAAAATTTTAATTGGGAACATAAAAAACAATATACAAACATATATTATTAATACAAAGTTATAGTTTCCTTAAAAAATGTTTAATTGTCAATTAAAAAATGTAAGATTTAATTATTTCATACATCTAATGTAATATGCCATTAAATTTATGAAATCAAACATTTTTTTATAAAAGCAACATATTTCAATAATTGCCTTCATAAATTTAAATTTTCATTATGACAACAAAAATTTCATTATAGCAATGAAACAAAAACCTTCAATCCAATTTCAATCAACTTTTTTATTGTTCTTATGGACAATTTAATCTCATATTTACGCTCTTAATTGAGTTAAAAACGTAGTTTTTTTATCCAAAAACTACACTGCCCCGGGAGGCTAGCTGGTAGTGAGCTAGTCTATCTACACCGAGCTTGCGCGATCGATTCCTGCCAGAGACAGAAAAAAATAAAATAAAAAAAAATAAATAAAAAAACAAAAATAAATAATAAAAAAAATATATAAAAAAAAAATAATATAAGAAAAAAAATTTTTACTTTATTGAAAGTATTCATCCAATGAATAATATTCATAGATCTAATGTAATGTTTCATTAAATACATTTTAATGAAACAGGTTTCATTGATCCAACGAAGCGATGCATAGGTTCCTTTTTAATGCACTTTTTCATGGGATTAATGTCAAAATTCATTGGTATTGCGAAGAAAATTCTTTCAGTGTGAGAACATTATTTTGACTAATTACACAAGGAAACAAGGTTCTTGTTGATAAAAAAAAACTGTATGCTCCTTTAAAGTGATTTGGGACGGTTAATCCAAATCTTTACTTAGTTTTTTCTATCAGCTCGACTTTTTGCGACATACCATTATGTCCAAAATAAAGGCACTTCCGCTACGTATATTAGAATAAATGGAAAACGGTTTTCCATATTCAGTTAAAAAAAATTAAAATTCTTCAACCATATTATCATTAAGCCGTGCTTACATTGTTTTAAAATATGACCAGTAGTTTCAGAGATATAGCTAAAGTTTTGAAAAAGTAGAACAATTTAAAAAAAAAATATATTCTTTTGTTTGTTCTTGTTCACAGTTTTGGTCTAAAAACATTTAATTAAATATATTTCGAATAAAATAATCTTTTTTTTCATTTTAATCGGTGCACAACTTTTGATTTTAGTCACAATGTACTAAAAGACTAAATTCAAAAAAAACCAAGATTTCCAAACAAAAATAAAAATTTTTAATATACATATGTATGTTTGTTGATGTTCCTAAAATGAGGAAAGTTCACTTAATTGCGAATAAAAGCGAAACGCGTTTATCGATTTTATGATCTATGTCCCATTTTGTTCATAGGTTATGTGACTCTGTGAAAGTAATAAGACTTTTTTCCGTTTTGGATTTTTCATGGTTTTTAACAATACAAACCATTTTTTTGGTGATCGTTTTTCAAAGCTAACAATAAGATTTGAAATCCACGACCTCAAATTAGTTAAAAATTGCATTAAACTTTCAATCAACACAAAAAATTCCAACGTTGTTCCCTTATGTTATCCATTAAATAAACTTTAGCCTGATACTTCTTGTACAACATGGCGTATGAGTAATACAAAAATTATTAATTCAACACGTATATGCAATATGAATACAAATTCTAGTCTAGGAACTGCTTATTTACACAGTGCAACACGAAAAAATAACCATATACGGACACAACTACGTGATAAAAGGCCAAAAAATGCCCAAAGTCATGCACTTTTTTTATGGGCCCCCAAAGATTTAGGGCCTTGTTGTCATTTTTGCAAAAAAGTGATAATTTTCTCAGGCTCATATCTTGCAAACCGTTCAGAATTTTGATTTACCCTCTGAGACAAAGTTGTAGCTCTTGATATAAAAAAAAATTGTGAACGTACAAATCAAATAAACTTCATCTTCAAGATCAAAATCGAAAGAAACTTTAAAAAATACGATTTTCTTTTGCCTTTTTCCGCCTGTTCAGGTCTATAGGTTGCAAACCGTTCAAAATTCAACGAAACAATCCACTACAAGATTGTACATAAGATCTCAGTAAACAACTTTATAGAACACATAAACTTCCTAGGCATGATTCTTTGCGCCGTTTAGGTAGCGCTTATGTAGCCGCAAAAGTGAATTTCGAGAAATATTTCATTGACTTAAAAAATTACACACAGTGTTATTTAACCATATTTAAAGTGATTTTTTAAGATTTTATTTTTTCATTGGCAGGGTTAGATTTTGACAAAATTTTCAGAATATACTAGTCTTTGTTGTTTTTTTTCATAGAATTCAGAAAAGCTTTAATTGTCACTTAATAAGAATAGATACAATTATTCAAAAGTTTGAGCAGTCTTGTTAGTACGCAAGCAATTACTTACTTTAGAACATTATTAAGTTGATCAAACTGACCAGATTCTGAAAATATAGCTTAAAAAAATATACGTATCTCTCAGTTTTTCTAGATCAATTCAATTTTTAATGTGAATCCAGCTGTCTATCCATTGGGAAAGTTTCGATTCCACTTACACCAGTTGATCGAAATGCCAGATTTTTTGATTAAATACTTCTCACTGTTCTCAGATGTAAAGTGTTAAAAATGAGCAAAATCGGTTCACGGGTTCAACGATTTTGATCACATTTCTTAAATTTTAATACAATTTCAGATATTGTTGCGCTATGGGTGAAAAATCGTGTCGTACAATGTAATAGGTGCAATTTAATAAAAAAAAAATTAAAATTATGCGATTATGGGCGTCTTGCAATGTACTATTTAGCGGTGAAGGTAAAAGAATCTGACTTTACTGGACAGAGGTGCTCAGACAATTATATTTCAATTAACCCAGACTTTTTGGTTGCAGCCACAACCATTTCGTGTGGTTGATTATGGTCATTTTCTGGTTGTTACACTCATTTCTATATTTACAACAAGCAAATGGTAAGTTGCTAGGACTACAAAAATACCCTTCTTATAAAATATGGTAACCCGGGGTCTCCACCTAACATAAAATGACTAACTTTAACACTAACTGCAAGTTAGTGTTAAGTGGAGACTGCTCCAGTTAAAGTTTTAACTTGATTGTTATAACATTTCTTTTGAAAGTTCTTTTATAACATAAATTGACGTTTAAGTTTGACAGTACGCTATTTTGTAGTTGTTTTTCGACATCTTTAATTAATTTGTTAAAAGCGTTGTAAACTACACATAATAAACTTTGCTTTTTGTGAAAAATATAATACAAACAAACATTTAAGTATAAAATAACTTTAATTATTTTCCACAAACACACTGTAGCTACATACTTTACGCGTCAACGAACTGAAAATAATGAAAAGTTTTAACTCTAACTTCACTACGTGTACGCCACCATAAACATATAACCATTTTAACAGCAAGTCTTAACTTCATGTTTTAACTGCATTTCATGTTAGGTGGAGACTGGGTGTAAAGGAGGAAAAATGTACATGCTTATGGGCAACCTTTTTATGATGGTTTTGGACATGTAAGAATAAAATGACTACAAAGTTTATGAATTATATGCAATAGTTAATACTAATTGCATTGTATTTGCTGTAAGTATTTAGACGATTTGAGCAAAAGGTATCATCTGGCCACACTATTTTTTCTTTTTTATTTCTTGTTATTTAAAAAAACAAACAAAAATGCTTTTCTCCATACACTTTAAAACTGCTATTTCCACCAATTTCCAACTTGTTCTAGCCACAGAAATATAATTTTTCAATGAAAATATAAAAAAGAAATACTTATGCCATTTAAATAAACAAATTTAATATGATAATTACTTTAGCAACATATTTAAATTCTTGTATCTCTACATCCATGTATAAAACTATTGACTTAAGCTAATTGAAAAAAATTTCCCAGTTCTTATAAATCTTGATAAATTAAGAATATTTTTCTTCTTTTCTTTTTCATTGAGCATATGATAAACAGTTCAAACATTTCATTATTAATTCCAATTAGTGGACCTTTAAAGATGAGAAACAGGCAAAAATACCAGCCAAAGGACTTCATTGAATGTGTAAACGTAAGCATGTATTTATTATATTCGTGGATTTGTGTGAATGTATCAGGCAAACATGAAAATGATTATTATTTTGTTAAAGAGATTTTCAATATATAAACAAGCAAACAAAGATTAGATAAACACAAACATCAATTAGATGAACATCATTATCCAAAGAGTCGATTTCTTTAACACACACAAACTCTGAAAAGGATTTTCACATACAGCTACTAGCACAAATACTAACACACACACATACACATAAGACTTTGAGTGGCAATTAAAATTATTGAACTGTGAAATCGTCAAATAAATTGTTGTGTTAAATGAAAATGGCTTTTAGACAAATACGAAAATATAATCTAAAGCTTTGAATTATTAAAACAAACCATCAGAGACTTAATCAGTAGATTGTCTACTTTTGAAAAGAAAAAATATAAGAATTTACATAAATTATTAGTGTTTTTTTTGGTTTAACTATCATATATTATAATTTTTCAATTCAAATTGAATTTAATATTTTCTTTTAAGTATAATTTTTTTTTTTGTGATAACTTCTTGCTACTTTCATTTAATATTTTCTTTATTTTTCAATATAGTTTTTAATTAAAACTTTGTAAATTTTTGTTGCTATATTAAACATTTTCCTTATCAGTAGTAGGAGCAGCAGCAACCGCAAAATAAAAGACACACAATACAAATTAGAGTTTATGCTACATTGCACACATTACAGACATAAAACAACGTATAAGAGAGGACAAACTTGGAATGATGTTTTATACAGGGACAATTTAAACCAGTGATGTTATACACATTTTTGAAAAGTCCTTACACAGCCCCATTAAAATACCTATTTTTCCCTACGCATTAAAAAAATTGTCTCTACAAAAATCCCTACAACATTTAAATGATAAAATATCAATACAAATAAAACCATTTGTAATGCTGTACATACATATATTTCATTTCAAGTTGTTTCCAGCTAGCGTGTAGCTGATAATCTTTTCAGATCACTTTTGATGATTTATCGCTTAAGCGACTGAAAAAGGGTTCATTTATGATTCATTACCGAACAAACACAAAGATTGGCTAAAAAGAACCACAAAAATCAATGAAAGAAAAAATCCTTTTTCTGTCTGTGTTGGCATGTGGCAGTGATAAATCAAAACAAGCTAATTTTAACTAAAGGGGGAAAATGAAATTTTCATTAAAGTGATGACTTTTCTCCAAAACTTTTATTGATCTAAAAAATTAAATTCAAAGCATTTCCGTTCTTGTAAAAGACAGTTTAACAAATTTACCTTTAAATAAAAGTTGAAATGGCGGCAAGCGATCACTCAAAGAAATTTTATAATTTTTAATGTTGCCCTACCAACAATTTTATTAGTGCTTTGTCACAAATCGAAAAAAGTTGCCAAATATATACGGTTTTGCTACATTTTTGCAAAGCCACTTCATTTTAATGATTTTAAAAAATCTGTCCTTTTTCCCCCATGTCCAATTTTTCCCCTATTCGTAGGGATTTTTCCCTACTTATAACCTCATTGATTCAAACAGTCTCTTAGGAAAAATTTGATTTGGAAAATAGTTTTTAAGCTATTTGGTTTATTAATAATCCAAGCTTAAAACATAGCGGGGTTTCTAAGGGAGAAATGAAAAAGGTTTGCGTGCCATCTTGCTTACGTAAGGCACGGATTTTACATCGCGAGTTTCCACTTTGCGGCATTACAATATTGACATAAAAAGCGCTTTATTTTACTTATATGAGAAGTAGTGAATGTAACGATCAGCTTTGTGCATGTCATATTGCGTAGCTAATAGATCGGGGTTTGATGTACTATTAGTGCTACGTATGCTTAAATGTACCATTAATACTACGCAGAAAGAAAAATATATTTTTGGAAACAAAAAAGATTAAAGTTCATATTATTAGCGTATACATGCTTGATTAAATATTTATTAATCATACGCCACCATTATCAATTTGTTCTTTAGAAATTTATTTTTTTCATTTAAACTGGCAAATGGTTGTAAGATAGGGTGGGGCGATTTGAACATCTTAATGGGCACTTCGCGTTTCTGATTCTTGGGATTGTACTGAGCAAAAAAGTCCACTAGACCATACGTCTACGTTGAAAATCGAGCATCCAGATATTGACTTGCAGTTTTTTCTCACACTTTTCTCACGTTTTTTTGGATATTTTGGCCTATAACAGCCAAACCAAGACAATATTTAAGAACTCTCTAGTACATCGCAAAAGCATTGGAACGCTCCTTCAGGGAGTTTTGGCCTTGTCCTTTTCGTGAAAATATTGATAAATTACCATTTTCAGTTGTTCATAGCACAAAATCATAAAAATGTTATATTTCTTATTTTTTCAACTGTTTTATTTTATTATATTTATTTTATTTCTTATTTTTTATTCTTCTATTGTTTTCAGTTCATTTGACGCATTTTTGTTAGTTTATTGTAAACGATCACAAAATCAAATACACATAAAATTAAATACGCATTTTAAAATATCTGCTGCAAATGTAAGATTTAGAAACAATTGTTTTGTGTATAAACTGTACAGTGCCAATAAAAAACATTTTTTTATTTAAGATATAAAAAATATGGATAATCCAGTAGATTCTGATAATACAGAGAATGTGGAGATGGAGACGCAGCCAGCACCATCAGCGTCATCATCAAATCTACAACATATGCCTTCGCAAAACGTATTGGCATTCGGCTTAGAGGCTGAATTAGACGATATTTCGCTTCCAACTACGAGCGACATTTTGAAACATTATTTTTTCTTGGCCGCTCGTTGCAAAAACGCAAATAAAATGTTTTTATACGACACATTCACCCTACACGTTTGCGACAAATTTGGAACAAATTAAATATTGAGGTTATTGGAAAAAAATTTTTTTTAAGAATTTGGGCAGAGTATTGAAAAATGACCGTGAAGCTTGTAAGAGACAAACAAAAAATGATGCTAAATTCAGAGAATTTGTTGACAGCACAACGAAAATATTTTACATCGGAAAATGTAAATGCCAGCTCAAAACAGCTCGATGTAATTGTGGCAAAATTCAGCATAACGGACGCAGACTTACAATACCTGAATATTTGCCAGTCGAAACAGAAACTGCTAAGCGCTCAATTGACAAAAACCGTGAAGGTATAATGGCATCTGTATCTGAAGGCCGAAAGAAAGCGCCTCGTATGGAATCTCGAAAAAATTTGGAAGGCAATCTTTGAATGAAAAATACACTGAATTGGAATTTTTGATGTGAAATCGTTTAAAACAAGAATTACTTTCTTCTTATTCATACCTTGTCTCTACCAATGCAATTAATTTGTACTTTAAATGAATTTCTCATAACTTTCAAAATAAATATTGAACAATTCAAAAAAAAACATTATATTTTTGGATAAAAAAATTTTAAAAAAATAAGAAAAAGAACAATTTTATGATTTTGCGCTATGAATCATATTTTCACGAAAAGGACAAGGCCAAAACTCTCTAAAGGAGCGTTCCAATGCTTTTGCGATGAAATAGAGAGTTCTTAACTATTGTCTTGGCTACAATTTTTGTCTTAGTATTAGACCGAAAATCTCCATAGTTTGGCTGCTATAAGCTAAAATATTCAAAAAAACGTGACAAAAGTTTGAGAAAAAACTGCAATCTAAATCTGGAAGCTCGAATCTGGAATCAGAAACGCGAACGCCCATTAAGATTTTTTTCCTTCTATACTAATCGCCCCACCCTATTGTCTGATCTTCCAACTTTTTTATTATTATTATTTTTCCTCAGATTGATTTCTAACTTACATATTGCAAAATAATTCTAAAATAAGTGGTGCTTAGTCTGGCAATGCTAACCCAATATTTAGTTGCAATATTCTGTTTATTATACTTTTTAGTTAATGAGCGTATCAATAGGAACATTAGCAACATTTCGGGTGAGGCAATTCCACTGCTCAAGAGCTTACAATCAAAATTTCAAAAAAAGTGCCAGTAGAATCTTAAGACATGTCAATCAAATTTATTTCATTAAGAGAAAATTAAAATTAATTGTTCTCAATTGTGTAAGCCATTCCCTGTTACAGCATTTCTAGCCAAATTTATAAATACCAAAAATACAGTAACACCTTTAACATAAAAACACTTTGCAATAATTTCTCCTACATGTATATTTTCAAAGGCTGAACAGCAGCTATTTTGCTTGTGACGTGCATATTCAGACAAATAAAAGTGGGATTCCATTGAAAAATTTTGTTTCAGAATTGAGGTATTGACAAACTCTGATCTTCTTTAACACGATGGCTTACAGCTGCGATGTTTTCGCTTGAACGACCCGTTCAAACACGAGTTAGTGCTTGCCCATTTTATGACGTATCGGTCTCAAAAGATCTATTATGTTGACTGAAAATATTACATACATCCTGTTTTTGAAAATAAAATAAAAATTTTCGCTTGTGAATTTATATTTAAACAACAATAAAAAAAATAAAATTTGTTTTTTCTTTCAATATAAATTTTTTAAAATAAAATTTTTATTTTGAAAAACAGAAAAATAGTTAATGAAAATAGTTTTTACAGATTTATTCATTTCGGCGTTTAGCTAGCATATCTCTGTCTCTTTCCGAAAGGTCACCTGTATAAACTCGCCTTTGGCTAATCAAATATGTTTTTATTAACCCTTCTGCACTCCTTGGGTCAATTTGACCCAATTTTGGTTTCCAAACGCAAAATTTGTCCCTTTAAATAGAAGATATGGAGGTGAAACTTTAATTTATCCATTACAGGGACGAAAATTATAAATTTAAATAAAAATAAGAATAATAAAATTAAAAGTTTTTCCATTTAAAAACACGATTTATAGACATTTAATATCCTTTGGGTTAATATGACCCAACAAGCGATATTGCAAGTTAATTCCACTTTAAAATTCTTTTCCTATTGAATATAATTGAATTGAGTTCATCTTCATTCAGAATCATCGACAAATAATTTTTTCAGTCAAATAATCCATAAAATCGCTTTTATTTTTTATTTTACTTAAATATGAAATGTTGTTTACATTTTATTGTTGGGTCATATTGACCCAAAGGATCATAGGAAGGGCACATATCCAAGGGATGCAGAAGGGTTAAAGAAATGTCTTCTTTTACTAAAATGTGTATCGAAAATTTTGACTAGATATTTTTTTTATTAATACGAAATATATTTTATTTAGAATAAAAGTATACATGAGATTATTTTCAGTAAAATACGATTTTTTCAAAGACAGAAGATGAAAAAATTTTTCCAGGTTTTAAAGGTTGATAGACCTAACAAAATTGTTAGCTGTGCAATTAATTCTCAAGTTTTGACTAAAAAAAAGTTTTCCATTTTTTTATAAAGGATATTTTTCAAGACCGATAGAAATTGTTAGCTGGGAAATTAATTCTCATACTGCCCTCATTTTTTAAAATTTTTGATCAGTTTACTCTGGAAAATCATCATAAGTAAGTTCACGTTTAAACGCTACAAATTTACTTAAAAAATCAGTCATCTACTCACGCAGCTTACAGACATCTTTGTGAGTTTTCGCCGCACATTGTTATAAGGCTTATTTCTGGCTTAACAGACTTGATAATTAACAAAATAACCGCATATTTATTACGTTCAGTTTACACGCTAGTGAAAATTGGATAAAACAGCGTGCCTATATGACCGAAATCATTTATTAATGCTTTGTATTACGATTACACTGCGGAACAGACAATTTGCGGTCTGGAATTTGATTGCAAATTTTTACTTATTTGAGGTCGCTGTTTCAAATCTAATCTCCATTTTTCTTTTTCAGCTCTTCTTTTCGATATATACCGTTATGTCCAAAATTAAGGCACGTTCACTTCATATATTGGAATAACTTGAAAACGGTTGACCATATTCAGTAAAACAAAAATCCGAAACTGGCAACAGTATTATCTTTAAGCCGTGCTTACATTGTTTTTAAATTTGCCCTGTTTTAATTTTCAATTTATAATATCACCTTCATTTTATTTTGTTGTAGTACATATATACATATTTACATATTTAACATTACAACAAATGAGATTAGTAACGTATTTATGACTTCTTTAAGTATTTTTAATAATTTCAAAGCAAAAAATATGAAAACCTTTCTCTGATCTAACTACTTCAAAAATTTGGCCTTCAGTTGCAAAGACATCGTTGAATTTTTGAAAAAAAGGAAAAATTTTTTTTTTCTTTAAAAATTCATAAAAAATAAAAATGCGACGAAATCACAGTTTTGGTCTAAAAACATTTAGCTTTACATAATATCAAATGAAATGAGGTTTACAAGGTTTCGTTTAAACGTGCTAAATTCCCATTTCATACTAGTGATAAACTGAAATTTATTGTTGAAGGGATAAGCTTATCCTAAATATATTTGTTTTGTTGAAATCGGTGCACAAGTTTTGATTTCATTCACAATTTACTGAGAAAACTGAATATCCATTTCCATGCAAAAAGGAAAAAACGTTATTTTTGTATGGAAATCGATATTGAGTTGTCTCAGTAAATTGTGTAAATTGTTTCTTCAAACATTCTACGATATCTCTGAAACTACCGGGCAAATTTAAAAACAATGTAAGCATGGCTTAAAGATAATATTGTTGCCAAGTTTCGGATTTTTTTTTAACTGAAGCTATATGCTTTAAAAAAAACACCATTTATAACATCTTTGAAATTTTCTTTTGCCAATAATTGCTTTTGTAAAACAGGATCTTAATTATAGCAAATGCAACAGCACTAACACTCATAAACCATAATCAAATTCTTTTGTCATCTATTTGAACTTTTGGAATGGCAAAGTATGAAAGCGTTTCAGTCTAAAATAAGAGCACAGGTTGCTAGTCTTTCTTTAGCCTTTTTACACTTTCCTACATTTAAATTCTTTGTTACAGTTTTTATATGTATACCCTTCACTACAGTTAAAAAGAGAATAAATACATAAGTTAATTTTTTATATAAGCTTGCCACTCAGTTTGTAATTTTTACAGTTCTGATCTTAGATGCTATTAAGTATAAACGTTCTGTATCTTTAGGAGTAATGGAGTAAATTTAAGAGGATGTTTGTCCATCTGCCCGTCCATCGGCTTTTTATTTTTTTATCCAAAAACCCTACACAGAAGAATTTCTCTTAAATTTTTTTTCCAACTAAACCATTATTTAAAAAAAATCAGTTTTAATTAAAGATTTAATCAAGTGAATTAAACGTTTACTTATATTGACAATGTTGTCGATATGCACCAATTTTTTTTTTTTTTAACTCATAATAAAGACAAAAGTAATGTTTTTCTCACTTTTCATTGCAAAAGAAACATAGGCTGGTATATATATGGACGACATATTAATATAATAAGTTGAAAAAAAAAAACAAATGGAAATGTATTATGAAATATGTAAGAGTGTTCGATTATGGACCAGTGTGTAGAGTTAAAATATTGCACTATATGTTTATTTGTAGTTGACAACAATATTAATTAATTAATTAATATAATAAATAAACATTTAAAAAAAAAAAATTTTGTCGATATGCTTGCTACATGTTGTTAATAAAAAGAAACATTCAATTCATACTATTAATTTGTTTAAGCCCTTATGACACTACATTTTTAACGCATTGTTCAAGTTTTGGTGAACAGTACAAATATAATGTAATACAAAAATTTACCAAGTGCAAAGAGTTAAGCTGTATTAAGGTAAATGGCAAACTGTCAAAAATTTTACTGAAGTTATCGATAAAAAATCAAGTTATGTCAAAAAAAATGTAAAATTGTGTAACTTAAAATTGACATTTCAAGCTTGAAATATTAAAAGTGTTGCTGAATCAGCGGTTTATGGGCAAATTCAGCGATTTACCGCTTTTTGTTTTTAGGTTTCTCATAAACAAAAAGTTGGCATCATTTAATAAAATAAACAAAACAGGGATGGCTAAGTTGTTTCAATTGTACTTTTTTGTTGATACTTTTTTAACTAAGATTTATAATACCTTTTTGTGGTGTTTTTTATGAACTAAAAATTAAATTTTAACTTACAATTAGGGTAAACAATACAATTTTTAAAGGTTGTTGGTACAATTTTAAAAATTCTCAACGCCATCCCTGAAACAAAACCATAACAAGAGAAAAAAAAAATAAAAAACGTTGTTTACATTTTTTATAGTTTGCTCTTTCTTACATTTACTGTTTCTTTCTATCAATTCTATATCAATTAATGAATAAAAAATGTAGTGTCATAAGGGCTTTACTGGTGCAAATTTAATTATTTTTTTATATATAATCACAATTTTTTTAATTGAAATCTATTTTTATTTTTTCTTTTTTAAATTTGGTAAAATACTAGCAGCTTCATACATGACTTAGGTAGGTTTTTGAGATCTTAGGTCAGCTTGGTTTAGTTCATTTGAAAATTACCAAGTTTGCATACAAAATTTTGACGGAATTGCTTAGTTTTGCTTAAAATTTAAAATGTTAGCATTTACTGAAATAATAAAAAAAATTAAATTTCGCCGGAAATATCCAAGTTTCAGACTACGTTAAACTAGCTTTAAACCTAATCCACATCTCAAAAACCCGGCCTGAGCTATTAACAAATAACTACATTTTTGTTTCCAAAAGAATTGTTTTGCTACAATGCCGCCTATACCATATAAGACAAGAAAGCCAAATTTGGCTCAATTATTCCTTTGGTATAAATACTGCCCTCCTAAGAAAGGAAGTCACGTCCCCATTTTAGTAGTTTGATATATTTAGCTTTTACGTTTATTATCTTTCGCGCCTTAAAATTTAATATTTTTTCAAAAATATCAAAAATGATTTAAAAGTACATTGTATGATCCAATTTTATTATCCTTACAGACAGGCGAAATTTTGGTGAAAAAGTAGAGAAAATGGACTTATGACTTTTTGCCTAGTAAAGGCACGCAAAAAAATCTTACGAAAACCAAATTGTACAAATAAGTTCAAAATTTGGAGATGTTGTGTATAATTTTCTTTTTCTAGGTAAGCCATTTTTTGTCAATTGAGAATTTGAAGTTTCTGATAAAAGTGGCGAGAAAAGTTCTACAGCTACAATTATATATTCCTTAATATTAGGAAATGTTGAAGGTATGTTTCGAACAGGATATGAAAGCGATGGTAGATCAAGATTTTTTTGGGATGTACAATGACGGCTCAGAATCGCAATTTTCTTAGTTGTTTTTTCTTATTCTTTTTTGGTGCTTCCTTTTTAAGCGAGGTCGGAGTTTTTCTTTGCTTTTTTGTTCGATCCATTTTCTGTTTTCATTATCATAAACAAATGAAATATAAGTACGCAAATCGAAATTAATGAATCTAACTTAACAGAAATTCCCAATTTCTACACCCATTTACTTAAAAAATAAACAAAAACCACTCGAAATGAGCGATCAGACTTATTGATTTTTTCATTTTTTGATTACAATTTTGGCCATTGTGACTTTTGACCATAGTAAGTGGCAGATAAAACTTGTTTAACTTTTTTCAGTCATTTATATTTCGAAATGGGTATTTAAAGCTTAACACAAAAATCAGAAACATATTTACGGTTCTGAATCTGCCCTTACCTCAATTTTGGCTTTTCAATATTATGGTGAAGGGAATATAAGATTCGGCAAAGACGAATATAGCACGTTTACTTGTCTTTTGTTTATCAGTCAAAGTGATATAGGTCACGAATGCACATGTAAAAAATGTAATTTTATATTGTTAAAAGCAAGAGGCTCGAATAAAAAACTTTTAAGAATCTGCATCACACTTCTAATGAAGATGCTCGGATTTAAATCTTTAGAATATTAAGTAGTTACAAACTCAAATACTGACAACAGAGTCTATTTCTTAAAATGCAAATATTTGGCTTTAGGTAAATATTTAAAAACAAAATTTGTTTTCATAGTAATAGATTTCAACAATTAAGCCAACGACATGTTGTAAAAATACTGCAAAAGAAAGCAAAGTTACACAGGGACAAAAAGATGTGAAAACAAAAAAAAACCCCTTTCACTTAGAAATGACGGAATTTAATGAATGCGAATGTTTTCATTATTACTTTTTCTCTCTTTAGAAAGCAACTCTTTTCTGGTTCATCTTCGTTTTTTTTTTTTTTTGCTATTTCCTTATACTCACTCGTATTTATACAATTAAAACACTTTTAGAAAAAAATTCTACAACACCAACACAAAAAAACCACTAACAATAACAGTTAAGTCAACAAAATATTACAAAAATACTTAAAAGCATACCAAAGAGAAGAGCTGGGGTAAAGAGCAAAATTATGGAGAACCTTGGAAGAATACAAACAAGTAAATATAAAAACAACGGAAAAACAAAAGCTTCAACCGAAAGGCAAGAGCAACAGCATCATCAACAAGAAAATCATATTTGTTTTAATTTTTTATTTGTCAAGTAAATAAACGTCTGAAATTAATACAAGGAAGATGTTGACTCTGAGTGTTGTTGTTTGTTTCATTAAATGAGAGTAAAAACAACAACATAAAAAACCATGATGTTTTGTGGTTTTTCTTTTTAAATAAATGTTAAACAAGTATGATGAAAAATAAATAAGTTTATATCGTTACCTAAAACGCAAGACGCCCTATCTAACATTTTGAAAATTTTACAGGAGAAGCAAATTACTATTCAAAATGTTAATTGATAAATTGCCTAAAACTGCTTATAATTTATTTTCCTTCTATTTTTCTTGTAAAACCTACCAGTTGTTTTGACAATTGACAATGTTGCATATTATGCAAACTGTTAGTAAGGTCTTTTAGCGTGTATCCATATAATCTTTTGTAGATAGGGCCGTTGGTTTTTTGTTAATAAAAGCGCTAATTTTGGTTGAAAGACTCCAAAATTTATTGTGGACATTAGCGTTGATGCAATTCATCAGATTTCATGAAAAAGTCGATTTTTTATTTTTTGTTAGTTAGGGCTTATTGCGTTTTAGGTAACGATATGTAGATGTTTACGTACATACATGCAAGTATCTATGCCCAACAAACACGGATGTTTATTTGGTAAGCACAGTTTACAAATAATTTTTATTTTGTGAGGAACAAATAAAAATCAAGAAATAACTTTTACTAATAAGAAATAAAAAACACGCAGAAAATAACTTTAATTTTCTAATGGTGTTTTCTTTTCTAAAAAATAATAATGTATTATATTTATCAGGTAACACGTATCCTTACAAAGTAATACTTTTTTCTAAATTACCATGGAACAAAATAATTGCTACGTTTTGCACTCCACACTAATGTGTATTTAGTGCAAAGTGTGTACTAATAAGCGATATTCACCACTGTTGTAGCAATTTTTAACATTAAATTTTTCTTGAATTCCAATAAGCGTTAACAACACTGACTCTCAAAAACTTAAGTCTGCTTAAGTTAAAAATTTTGGAAAAAAAAAATTATTATTAAATTATTAATAATTATTATTCCAAAAAGGAAAGCAAACGAAAAACAAAAAGTTTTTATATCCATCACAATATAACCAAAAATCACAATACAACACAAATTGTACGCAAACACAAAAAAAGTAAATAAGAAAAATACTTGCTTGGATAAAAAGTGCTTAACACTCCAACACTCAATTATAACTGGGGGTAAGAAATTAAACAAATTTGCCATTTATTTTTGCATCATATTTAGAAAGGAAAATGACAAGTTTTCACATTTTTACATATATTTTTAAAATAGAACAAAAACCCGCGCCAATGCACATTGGTCTGGCGAGCCACATTTTTTGGCCAAAACTAAAATAATCACTTATATACATGAATTCAAATAAGAGAAACAGTTGATAACAAAAAAAAAAAATTTTATTAAGTTTTCAATAATTTAGATCTTTTTTTAGCCCATCTATAGCCAAAGGAACGTTTTATTTACTTCACTTTTTTAATTTTTTAACTATTATTTGTACTTTGTTGTTGATTATAATAATTTTTTTAAATAAATTCTTCTAGTTATGTTATTTAAGAATTATTGTTCAAGTGTAATTCAAGTAAAAATCAAGCAGGGACTGGAAATGGGGAATTGATTTATTTTTGATTTGTACTTGATTTTCAATAAACGTTTACGTGGTTTATAAGGTAAGAAGTATTTTGATAACACATATGTAAATTACTCAGTTAATTCGATTTCCAAAATTAAGTTATCCTCTTCATTTTGTTCTTTAGGTTCATCGTCTGTATCTTCTTCACTATCTATATTTTTTCATGAGCTGAAATATCGGGAAGATCCTCGCAGCTTAATATAGCAAAAACTTCTGGTGGAAATGTTAAGCACTTTCGTTGATATATGCGCGATGTTTTAATACAAAGTCTTTAATACATTAAATTGGTCAATTGATCCTGAACATTTCTGTCTCCCGGAGTAAACCCGATTTTTTTTTAAAAAGATATTTCTTATATTCATTAGAAATATTTGTTTCTCAGATTTTTTCCAAAATATAACTAAAAACACGTTCGTTTTTTTTTTTTTTTTTTGTTTTTTACTTCAACTTTGCCAAACTCTGAGTAGATCACAATTTTTGAAGAAAAAGTTTCCTGAAACAAAAATTGATATCTTAAAAATAAGCTAAAACTAGCAGAAAATTACGGATGATTTGTAAGCACTAAATATCACTGTAACTTTGTGTATTTTTAGTTCGTTGAAATCACATGAAATTTTTAAGTTTTATAATAAATTCTTTTTTTATTAAAAACTAAAATCACTGATTTTGAGGTTATAAAAGTTTTTTATGTTTTTTCTTATTTCCATAATTTTTATTTCATATTTCACTATTAAAAATTTAAATACTTACCATCGTCATTAATATCCATAACTAATATATTTTAAAAGTTTTTTTTATTTTCGTGTAACCAGTGACTCAAATAAAACAAAAAACTACACCACGTGTTTCACTTTATCACTGCACTTAAAGCATTGTACTTCCTTACTTTATAGAATAACGGTTAATTGAAGTTTAAAAAACCAAATTATTTTACTTGTTTATCTGAAGTGTTTGCTACAATATTCCAACAACAAATATAGGAAAAAAAGTTTTGAGTTTTGGCCAAAAAAATGGGTCTTGGAGACCATTGTGCAATGCCTTTATAAATTCTTTACTTCAACGTTTTTTTTTCCTTATTCGCATTCATACCATAGCATTCCAATTTTATACTCTCCACCACTTGTGGTGAATAAGGGCATACTAAGTTTGTCATGCCGTGTCCATCTGTCTTTCCGCCTGTTGAAAACTCACTAACTTTCAAACAACTTAAAAAAGAAGAACAGTATTGGTGTCAAATTGCTTCTACACCTTTTCCAGTTGTAATTCAGAAATCGTCAATTGTAACTCAGATTTGTCAGTTGTAATTCGGAAGGCGTAAATTGTAATTTAGATTAGTCAATTGTAATTCAGAAATCGTCAATTGTAAATCAGAAATTTTCAATCAGATAATAAATTCTAAAAAAGACTAATAATCGTATTTTAATTTGATTTGCCATCGAACATTTATAAGAATTGTAAAGTGCCACATAATAATATATCGATGGAAAAAAATTTAATTGTTTTTTTTTATTGTTGCGAAAGTGGTGCAAAATATGTGAAATATTGTGTTATTTAAAGAAAAAAAAAGAGTGTCAATTCTATAAAATAATTTAAAAATAATTGCGACCTACGACAAACGATATTAGATAACCTACGATTAAAATATGATTACAGTATTCATATTTTGTATCATAATATGATTCTTTCAAATATGTTATGATTACTTTTACCCATTAGATAATCATTTTGTACCATAATATGATTACTTTTTAACTTATTATGATTAATTTTTATGAAAAAGACTAATAATCGTATTTTAATATGATTTGCCATCGAACGAGAGGCCGATCAAGAGCTGGGGATATAGCAGCACAACACCTTTTCCTTACATACATTTAGTTCATTTACTGCACAGTTAGCAAATGATTTGGTGATTATTTTAATGCAAAAGTTTCAAGATATGGGTAGTCTGCTGGATAATTTGGTGATTGTTGTGGAAAACGCACCTAATCTTTCAAACCTCGAAAATGTAGTCAATAGTACGCAGCCTCTGTTTTACGGTTCGGACCTTTTATATGCGATGCTAAATCCCATAGAAATTTGGTACAAATATTGAATTTATTTTACTTCTAATACATGCATTTTTAAGCTTAAATACTAAAACTGGTAAGTATTTGTTGAATTTTTTAAATTAAAAAATTTTATAAGAAAAATAAAAAAAAATATTTTTTTGCCACTTCGGCCTCAATAACTCCAAAAATAATGGCTAAACTAAGAAATAAAATTAGAGAAACTTAAATCTGGGATAATTAAAAATGTTTTAACGGATTGCATAACAAAATCGGGTAGGTCGTTCCAAAGTTACGATAAGATGTATGGAGCAGCCTCTTCAAAAATTTAAAAAAAAACCTTACCATAGAATTTTAAAAAATGTGACTATAGCGGATCAAAAAAACATAGTGATTATTCAAGCCTTTAAAATTTTTTCGATTTTGTTGCCCTTTGTAATATTTCTGAAACATATCATGATATTTTATTTGGTGAGTTGAGGTTTTATAAAGATTGGCTTTTAATGCATAGATCATATATAAAGCCCAATCCTGAAATATTTTAAGCACTCTAAATTGTTTACTGACAAATAATTTTATTTTTTTCACAAGTCATTTGTTTGTACGTTTAATACATCTGACTATATTGCCATGTTCAAATGATTACATTTATTTTTCGTATTAAAAGCCTTGTAGACGGTCATACTTGGTATGTTGAGAGAGAGTACTAATACCAAAATCTTTTGATTTTCAACATACAAAACTGACATACATACGAGAATGATAACCATTTAATAGGCTCTTAAGTATTGCCAAGTTTATTTTTAATTTGAGAATAACACTTGATAACAAATTAAGCTTCGTACAGAAGATGGTCAGATCTTACAATATTGTAAGCAGGCGTTGCCAACAGCAATATTTTTCTGACAATGGTGCGATTGTCAGATGCATTAATTTTGCACTTCTGCAAATGCCAATGAGCCTATAATGTTCATACAGTTGTAAGACATTTAAGCCAATTTTAATGCAATTTAAACAACGCTGCTTACCAATATTGTAAGATCTGACCATCGTCTGTACGAAGCTTTAGTATCAAAAAGTTTGAGATTTATGCTTGATATCAAATAATAAGGACATTTTGTATTAAAGGTTTGCCTTTGTGTTTGCTGGGTTGATAATGTAAACAAATGCATGTAGGTAAATATTTTTCGAATTTTAAATGAACGTTGTATAATCTATGTATGAAAGTATATGAGTATTTATGTTAATTTTTTTTTCTTGCTGGTAAATTTATGATGACTTTTATAACTAAATTGTTCTTTTCTTTAGATCTGTTTGTTTTTTAAAAAAACATACTCTTGTGCATTATTGCTTATATTTCTTTAATTAATTACTTTTTTCATAAGACAATCGAAATTATTTTTATACCCTACACCACAGGTGGGAAAGGTACAGCTACTCCCATTTTAAATGGGACACCTTACAAACATACTTTCTACATATGTATGTAAATTTTTTTGTGTAGGAATGAATTAAATTGGGATTATTTATATTATATTAATTACAAATTCTTTAATTAAGTTAAGGCTTTTTTGTTGAGTTCCAAACATAACAACATAAGACTTTTTCTATGTTGCGCAATGGAAGTGTTACTTACTCACACTATGTGGATATAAGTTTTTTAATCAGTTTGTAATTTCTACAATATAGATTATTTATATGTATGTCGGGCCCTTATAAATAGTTAACTTAACGATTTTTCTCCGTTCGTGTGTACGTTTAAATGGATTTTTAGATATGATTGTTATATACCTTTTACACAAAATTGCTAAACCCGGTGCGCTTTGCTGCACCCATCGAAATAAAATTAGTAATATTTTTTTAAAACAGATCTCGTGTATTGATAACAAAGCATCTTGTACGAAATGAAAATTCTTTTACAGTAACCGTTCTAAAGATATACAGAAATTTCAAGTGTATTTTTATGGCAGGTGCCATGCCTAATTTTCCCATTGAAAATATTTGTTGAAAGATGTTGTGTATTATACCTAAGATACCTACCTAAGATATATGTACAAAGTTGGAATAATATTCACTTTCTATGGGGGGTACAGCGCCATACCTTGCCCATTTTTACTTTAAAATTTATAGATTACCATAACAGTGGCGTTAACAACGTTCACGCAGAGAAAAAATATGGTTGGGCATGGTTCCGTCAACTACACCATGCTTATTGTAACAATATATTGTTGTCGTACACAACAAATTGTTATTTTTATTTAAAATTAGTAATATTATAGTTACTGTTTACATTTTAATGTTTATCGCAATTATAAGTTTGAGTATAGTTCACTGAAAAATATGCATTTTAATTTTGCATAATAAATAATTAATTTTGCATCACTTGTGTCGTTTGTGTTACTTATATGCCTATCGAATTATTTATTAGGGAGTGGTTAAACAATTAAAAAAAGCACTCTTAAAAAACAAGTTTAAAGATATTAGAAAAATAAAGAAATTTTATTTACATTAAAAAAATTGTAAAGTGCCACATAATAATATATCGATGCAAAAAAAATTAAATTGTTTTTTTTTTATTGTTGCGAAAGTGGTGCAAAATATGTGAAATATTGTGTTATTTAAAGAAAAAAAAAGAGTGTCAATTCTATAAAATAATTTAGAAATAATTGCGACCTACGACAAACGATATAAGATAACCAACGATTATAATATGATTACAGTAATCATATTTTGTATCATAATATGATTCTTTCAAATATGTTATGATTACTTTTTACCATTAGATAATTATTTTGTAGCATAATGTGATTACTTTTTAACTTATTATGATTAACATGATAACAATATGATTAACAGGATAATAATATGATAAAGGGAAAAATATTATGACGTAATATTAGGAATATATATATTTATATATATTATATATATATATATTATATATTTCGGTAATAATCGTAATATGTTGACTACAGCCATGAATCTTATCATAAAATGTTGCTCTTAGAATATGTTTACCACAGCCTTTTTTCTTTCTTTGCGTATTTGAATACATCCGTGTTTTTATGCATCCTACGAGCAGTATTGCTTCCCCTGCGCCTACCCCGTTAAATTGTATTTTCAAAGGTGCAGCATTCTTACTATATCAGTTCTTAAGATATGCGATATTTAACATTGCCGTCATTGGTGCTGATAACTTATTTAAATTTCGGGACTTAGAAGATCCTTCTGTAAAAAGTAAAAGAAAATGGGTGCAGCGCCTTTGAATATATACATCTGATGGTACTGTAAAAATTTTAGAAAAATCGGTTCGGTAGTTTTAGAGTTTATAAGCCAACAAACAAACAGACAAACATTTTTAATTTGTATAAATAGTCCAGAGGAGTTTGCTAAATAAATTTAACTTGATTGGTCCACAAGCCACGGATGTATGTGCAAAAAACAACAACTGCCTCTTATTTTTACCCATAAATCTATAATTTTCCCATTTACCTTAATTTTTTTAAGTCTTCTTATATTCTATGAACTTTGATTTTTCTTTTTCATCTTAAATAAACTAGTATATAGGAAACTAGTAATGAAAATCAACCAAATCAGTTCGTACAGAATTAAGTTACATGCAAATAACAACTTTTTACTTCCCAAAACAATCACCCTAATCTTAGTTGGCGTTTTTGTGGCGAAAGTAAGGCGTTTTTAAAAAATAGTATCATGGTAAGCGAAAACGACGTCAAATATGACACTGTTTACAAATGTGTTCCAAAAAAAGTGGTGTTCGAATTTGCTGCAACCACTGTCGTTAAGATTTCTAATCACTGCAGCATATATGTACAAATTTTTGTCTTAATACGCCTTTGCCAAAAACGATATTGATGAATATGGGTTTGGCAGAAATATTGGACTGCGATATTTTTTAAATACAAGGACTATTAAATATTGAAACTAAGCCAAATCGGCTCATTATTTTACCTGGCATCTATACACAGAAAAATATTTAACACCATATCCCTCAATACAATTAACTTTTTAATTGAAAAAGCATCAACAACCGAATTTGTAAATATAAACAACATTTTTTTTTTAACTAAAATTGATAAAACGTAACAAATAATTTTAACAATGAGTTTGTTATATTGAATTAAATATTTGTTAACAATTATATAAATTTTTTTATTAATTTAAACAAGTTAGAGTGTTAAACTCGGCTGTGCCGAATCTTTGATACCCTCCACCGACAATTTGAATATTTCAGGAGTGATATCTATATGATGTCTATTTATTATTAATTTATCTTTATAAAAACAGACATCAGCATTAAAATTGGTTGCGGCTTAGACCTATATTAAAATATTGACCGACAAATGCTATTATGATAGCATTATTTATTACGGTTTTAGGCGTACTAAACTGTTTTCCGGGAGAAGGATTTATTTGGGGTCAAGGGTTAATTATGGGCCGATCTTCATGAAATTTTACAGTGTTAGTTCCAGTCGTAAAAAACTGTGGCGTGCCAAATTATTACGATAGCATTAATAATTACGCTTTTAGGCGTACTAAACTGTTTTCCGGGAGAAGGATTAATATGGGGCCTAGAGTAAATTATGAACCGATCTCTTTAAAATTTCACAGTGTGATTTCCAGTCAAATAAAACGAACACTTGCAAAATTTCATATCATTTTGTGCATTGTTCAATCATTTATGTTAGTTTTTGTATTATCAATTTTTTAAAGTGGTGGTTCCACATTTCGATTCATAGCTCTGATTCTGCTGAACCGATTTGGCTGCATTTCAATCCCAAACTGCTTAGGATAACTACAAGCAATATGACATCCAGTTTTTTTATTTCTTTTGAATTTTTCGAAAGTGAGCGTGTTTTCAACAGACGGACAGACAGACGGACATGGCTAAATCGACTTAGAATTACTCAAGGAGCCAAAATATATAGACTTTATGGGGTCTAAGGTGAATAAAAAAAAGTTTCACACGGAATGACAAACTTAGTATGTATACCCTCTTCATAACTTATTGTAATGGGGGGTTTTTATACCCTAGAAATTCCATTTGACATTTGTTTTTATTAACTTGTCAGTAAAATTTATTAAAATTCATATCACAAATAATATTTGTCTAATTCATAAGCTCGTAATATCGTCATATTCGTTGTACAATCGGCTAATTATACAATATTGTATATTTGCTGGTAATTTTTATACAAATTATGCCATTGATTTTTTAAGTGTTTTGAAAAATCGTCAGACTGTTATTAGTTTGGCGGATATGCCAAAACGTCGTAGTGGAGAAACACGACACTGATGGTTTACATGAAGTTTTCTAAAAATATAACCGATAAAGTTTTTTTTGTATTTTCACCACTGCTTTCAGCATATTGTCAGCTTAGAATTGTTTTGGCGCATATCATGCTTAAATTACCATAATATGCGCCAAACCAATTCTGAGCTGACGATGTGTTTTGACGACGAATGTAAAATTTTGAATGAAGTTAGAAGTTAATAGTAATTTCTTGAAAGTGAAAATTATTCTTTTGTTCCGCATACGCCACTTTTCTAAATTTATTTTTAAAAGTAGATTTTTATGCTGCAAACGGATACTTACTGCTGCGTATTGATTGTTGACATTTTGCTTTGCTTTTGCTGTAACAACTTTTTCTTCTTGCGGCAATGAAGTAGAGCACATAATAACCTTTTTTTAGGAAATTCGATATGTAAAGATATATGTATATACAAGCATTATTAATCCAAAAAATTAATTTCATATTATTTTATAGACTTGCTATGTGTCACTTTATTTGTTTTTTTGATTTACTTGTATTCGCACATTTGCTTAAGCACATTATGGTTTAGCCATTAATAATTTTTGTTATTTTTTTATGATTATTAATTTTCTTCATGTTTTTCCTTAAGACAAATTCAAGTTATTATTTGAAGTAGCATTTCAAAATTAATCGAACAAAAAATGTAATAAAACGATTTTTTTAAACACAGAACTTAATTTTTTTTTTAATACACTCATGCATTTCTGGGTCAATAACATACCTCTTCTCTTAATAAAATAATTTTTTTTTTTTTTTTTTTTTTTTTTTTTTTTTTTTTTTTGTTCCATTAAATGAAAAAGTATTTATTTCTCTGTATTTTCAAATGCATTCAAGTGCTTTACAAGGAATATATTTTAACTTTAAAAGGAATACCGATAAAAAAAAAATAGTAGTAGAGAAAAAAGAGCAGAAAAAACACTCAACTCATTTCTTTTCCTGTAAGTGAGTGCATGATAATAAAACAATAGAATTCTCAAGTACCAAAATTGTTAAAATGAAATAAACTATTGTTTCCTAAGCCACAGAAATCAAAGCGGATATTGAAGCAAATTGCCAACCCAAACAACCAACACGTATGAATAATAAAAAAAAAAAACGTAAATCGAAAAGAAACAGAAAAGCTAAACAACAAAAGAACAGGGAAAAATCTGTTGAAACTTACCAGAATAGCTGAGAAAAGATGAAAAGTATGGAAGAAGAAAAAAATTCAAACATATTTGCTTATTCTATGGATCAATGGAGTTTAGTTTGTAGATTGTAATAATATTTCTTTGTCAATAAATAAAGTGAATTGAACAAAGGATGCATTCGTTTTTCTCTCCCTTCTCTGCATTTATCTCCTTAAGCAAATGTATTAAAAAATAAAAAAAAATTCCTAAAAATTTAGTTAAAAAAAGCTTTAAATTTAACTTGCAAAAGAAAAAAACAGTGGGAAAAGTAAACAAAAACAAAAAGAGCAAATATAAAAACAAACTTAATAAGAAAAACTTTGTTTGCATGCAACAGACCATGTAAGGATAAATGAACACATTCATTCATAAGGATGTACATTCTTTACAAAACAAAGCAAAAATAAAAACAAATCTCTTTGTCCTTGTTGCTTTTCTTGCTTGTATGTATTTGTACAGTTATACTTATGTTTTGAGTATGTGCAATATGTTTTCTATTTTATTTAACCATGTGTGTGTGTGTGTGTGTGTGTGTCTGTTTATACTGTACATATGAGTGCATCTAATATGTGGCTGTTTTACACCATTAATTTAGTTTGCATAACATCAACATGCAACTAAAAAGGGAGCAACAATAATGTCACTATTTCAAAAACGTTAAAATATTTATAGGACATTCTACATAAATGCTAAAAACAAACTGCGATTATTAAACTCTCCTCTACCACAAGTCGTGAATTTAGGGCATATTTCTAAAATTAATATCCCATATCCAATACCCCATGAAGTGTGATTTTTTTGTTGTGGAGGAAATATTTTTAGTATATTTGTATCAAAGTAAATTCTATAATTTATAAGAAATCTAACATGATTGTTATGTCCGTTGTTTCTAGTTCTCCAAAGCGAGTTGCGACTAAAATCCAGCATAACCCTTAAATCACAATTGTGTGAAAAACCACATAAAATACATCATTTTTACACAATAAACAACAAAATTATTGAGGTACACTAAAGAAACTTCTTGACTTTGTTATCGCTATCAATTAAGTACTGAACACACATTTTTTGATTAAAAAATATTTTGTAGTAACGAAATATTTCAGAACTTACGTAAGTTACCCTCGTGTGTTGTTTTCCACACATATGAAGTTCCTATGTAATTTGCAATACAGACAACATTTTTTGTCGGCAATTGTGAATTTGTTTTTAATTGTTGCGAACTCATATGTGCTTATATGATGAAGTTAATTTGTGCTCTAGTACAACTGAAGGGATCACACATATGAAAAACGTATGAAGCATGTTTGTACGACAATCAAAAATATTTGATGTTCACAAAAACATCTTCTTGTTTTCAAGCCGTTTGTGTAGTTAATTTGGCCTAAACTGGTGTATTTTCTAAATCCTGCTGTTTCTTTAATATGTTTTCTTCCAAATGAAATGCTTTCCAAGTTTGTAGAAAAAACTTTAATATTTAAATATACAATATGTATCAGTTTGCACATAAAATTGATGGACTGTCAAACTGTTCCCCTCAGAACAAAGCAGAAGAAAAATTTAAACAACAATGTTGTAAAAGCTGATGATGCTAACGTACCCTCAATGTATATCCTCTAGGAACTGAAATAAAATAATATGAAAAAAGTCAAATGCAATTTAAACAAACAGCTGTAGAACATGAATAAATGTATAAAGTCTAATGGACGTTAGAAGGCTACAAATAACTACATACATGCACACAAATACACATATGTGAATTCATGCATATGAATGTATTTGTGAGCCACAAAGAAAACATGCACCTCATGTGGTCATAAACTTCAGGTCATATTTTGCTTACACATTTAACTCACTACACTCTCATGCAAGGACATGCAGTTGGTTCTTAAACATTTTTATTTCATGTTGCACCAAAAGGCAACCAGCATAATTTATCAAAATGTTTAAAAAAATAATAATAATGTTTGTCCTTTATGAACTCTTTTAAAAACAAAAATTATTTATAAATTGAAACTCTTTAAAAAAAATTGTACATTTTAAATTGTATTTATCAATGGCCAATTTCACCAATTCTATTTAAATATTAATTCATATTTACATATAGTTTTTGATATAATTTTATTTTTATTTGATATGAAAATCGAATTTGATTTTGAAATAAATTGGGTGAAATTGGCCATAAGTTTTCTTAAAATCGGCTCAAATTAAAAGTTGAAATGCATTAAAGTATTTGTTTAATTTGCTTGGAAAATATACGCAAAGTTCATTTACGAATATTTTTCTTTAAATATAAATATCGTTAGAACCATTAGGCAGTTAACAATCTGTCGCATATAAATACATCGAACTCTCTTATAAAGAATCAGTATGAGACCAGAAAAACACTTCAATGTGTAGAAACTTTATTAAACAGAATTAATATTGTTCCACCTTTTTATTTATTTACTTAATTCGCCAATGAAACTACAATTTCTGAGTGGTTAGTTTATATATAATAATATATATAAATATATAATTAAATTTCAAGTATCTAGTAATGCGTATTACTTTAGCTGCATAAGAGCTATCGATATCGATAATTATGGTTTACCAACTAAGAAAGTCAAACTGTGTTGACATTTCTGTTCAGTAGTTTTTTATCAGTTAAGAAAATTGTTTGATAAGTATATCAATTTAATTAATGTGATAATTAAATCAATTATTTTGTTTTTTTTTTTTGGTTAAAAACAATTAAAAATATAATTTTGATTTAATTAGGCTAATTTTCATCAAATTTAATTTTCATTTAATTATTTTTATGAAGAAAGGAATTTAAAAACATGAAATTAATTAAAATTTATTGATAATTTTTCATTATTGACTGCCGCGGGAATCGAACCTAGGCTTTCACGGACAGGTTACTCTACATGTTTCAATTGCAACCACTCAATGGGCCGCGTGAATAAAAAGGTAGCTATAGCTAATACTTGAAATTTTGAAGTTTAAACTAGCTTTGAGGTGAATAAAATTTTAAGTTAAAGTTAGTACTTTATACTGACTAGTAGAAACTAGTTCTTCAAGTGTTGACTTAAAAAATGTGTGAATAAAAACGAGTGAATGCTTAAAAAGACAAGTTTTTGCTTAATTTTTTTTAAGCTTATGATTGGGGAGCTTGAAGTTTGTGTTTTGCTACAATATTTAAACAAAAATAAATTTTTTTTTAAATATTTATTAGTATGTATGTTTAATTTTATGAACATCCTGAAGATAATTTCAAATTGTTGTTGTTTTTTGTTTGGCTTAAGGTCATATAAAAATTATAAATAAAAAATCCACAAATTTTTGTATTTTGTTATGATATAAAATTTAAATGTTAAATATATGTGTATTTTGTAGCCCCTGAAGATGACCATCGATGTATGGTCGAAATATCGGACGAAAAATAAAAAACAAAGTTAAAAACAACAACATAGATAATCGACACAGGTTAACAATAAATATTGAACATTATTTCAAATTGTATATTTTTCGGAAAAATACTTTAAATAGTAAAATCTCTGTAAATGTAACAAATACATTTAAATATGTACATATGTTACAGTTTACCAAAGCAATTTTACTTAATTTTTAAAATATTTTATAAATTTTGTAAAACAAGCTAAACAATAATCAATAATAATCATTGACGTTGCCACTAAGTTTTTTTTTATGATATACCTCATGAAGGTCGGTACAGGCTATTGCCATAGAAAGTCTGTGTTGCATTTTTTAAATAAAATAAAAAAAAAAAAATTTAAAAGAAAAATGTATAAAAAACAGATAAATATACAAAAATATATTTATTTATGTTCGCATACAAACTAAAACATTTACAGGGATTTTTTTTTATATCAATACACAGAACTGGTTAACCGATTAAAGACATAAAAAAGGAAATAAACATTCTTTCTTAAATTCTGTTTTAACATTTATATTTTTTAAAATAAGTTTAAAAAAATTTTAATTTTTGAAATTTTTGCACTTTGTTATTAATTTAATTTAATAGTCGCATTTTCCAGCATTTGCTTCCTCTTTTAAGCATTAGCTATCTAGCACTAGCAAAGAATTATTCACACTTTTTGTAGTTTAAACTTTTCAGCATAGCTAGTACTGGAAAGTAAAAGCTAGTGCTAGTACTTAGTACTATGTAGCATAAGCTACCTTTTTATTCACTCGACCCAATCTCTTCAGAGGGTTTTGCCGTTCAACACTCACAGCGATCGACGACTGCAACAAGAAAAAGAAAGACAAAAAAATGTAAAACAGAAAAATGTACTTCGGACTTCAAGAATTCTTCTTGACAAAAAGTACGAAAAAACAGAAATAAGAAAGAACATGTAAAATTAATTAATCTAAAGGGTGGTTAAATTTCAAGGGCCGATGTTGATTTTGAATAAAACACAAACTATTTAGGAAATTATTGTAATTTTATTTTATTATGATATATTGGTATTACTCAATTATGTTTGGAACAAAATATCGGCCAAATGGGCGCCGCGACCACGGCGGCACACCTCCATCCGATGGTCCAAATTTTCGATGACCCTGAGGCATAATGGAGGTTCTATGCCGTTAATGTGCCGAATTATCTCATCCTTTAGCTCTTGAATTGTTGCTGGCTTATCGACGTACACCTTTTCTTTCAAATAACCCCAAAGAAAAAAGTCCAACGGTGTCAAATCACATGATCTTGGCGGCCAATTGACATCGCCATTACGTGAGATAACACGGCCATTGAATTTGTTGCGCAAAAGAGCCATTGTTTCGTTAGCTGTGTGGCAAGTGGCACCGTCCTGCTGAAACCACATATCGTCCACATCCATATCTTCCAATTCGGGCCATAAAAAGTTCGTTATCATCTCACGATAGCGAACACCATTCACAGTAACTGCCTGACCGGCCTCATTTTGGAAAAAATACGGCCCGATGATGCCGCCAGCCCATAAACCGCACCAAACAGTCACTCTTTGTGGGTGCATTGGTTTTCAGTCAAGAATGAAAAGTTATCAATTAAATTTTAATTAATTTCATGTTGTAAAATTCCTTTCTTCATAAAAATAATTTAATTAAAATAAAATTTGATGAACTTTAAACTAATTAAAATATCAAAATTTCGATTTAAAACAAAAAACAGTTCAACAAAATAACCACAATACTAATTATAATTTTGATTTAATTAATATTTTAGTTGTAAAATAAGTTTTTAATTAAAATGTTAATTGAATAACAAAAAATCTTAATCGATTTCTTCGTTTAAAATACAATAATTTAAAATTTTGTAGAATTGTTGTTGGGAGTTGTCAAAACCGTTGCTTGAAATGGAAAATTTTTTTTTAACATTTTTTTAAAATAAAATTAAAAATATGATTTATTGAAATAAAATATTCACAATTTTCAATTTTAACAATTTTTAGTAATCGATATTATCATTTTGGTAATAGGTGCAAATTCAACAAATTGTTTGCTTGATTCTATGAATTTGGTGATTAGAGACAATTTTATTTTTATGCTTAGCGATTGTATATTTCACCTGAAGTCATTCAGATAACTCCAAGGATTTAAGAAACAACTTAAACCACAGAACGAGAAGAAAAACATACATTACATATTTTCATGTTTAAAAAATAAAATCCACAGCAAAATTCTTATTTAGTTTATATTTTTTTAATTAAATATGCACATAAAATTTTAAAGTAGAAAACATAATATTCTCCTTCTGTCTCTGGAATAAATGTTTTAGGCTAGAATAAATCTAATTTCACTTTCAGATTGTTTTAAGTACGAATTCGGGATTAATTCAACTAAATTAAGCGCATTTTGAGATTGATTCATGCTAGAAACACAATTGGGCCGAACGACTTATTATTCGCAACAAATAAACGTCATCAGAAATAGAAAAAATTGGTATGGTAATTGGTAATATGGTAATTGGTAAAATACACACAACCATTGCGTAGACCGAAATTCGTCGTGCGTAACGAGCTCTGCGATATATTTCTTACGCAGACGAACGACGAATGAATTGGGACAGGGACAGCTAAAAAATTTAATTAATTATAATTATTAAAAATCGTGAAAGTTGTAAAGAATCTCAGGGAAAAATCGCTTCTATTGCGAACTTGGCCAAAATTCGCGAAAAATTGCAAACTTTTAAACAAACACAAAAATGTATTTGAAATCGCTAAATGCGTTAAAAAATGTCGGAAAATAACAGAAGAAAAGTATTTTTGCAAAATTCACGCACTTATTGTGTCTCATTTGACGAATTTACGCATCGAATTCTTGCCGACGAATTCGTCGTACTATGCGAAGTTCTTCGTTCGTCCCAGTTGTGTTTATACCATCAATCTTAGTTTTACTTAAATCAATTTCATTTTCGAATCATTTCAAGTACGAATTTGGGATTGAATATGGATAAGTTAAATATTTTGCACCTGAATAATTCATACTTGAATCAATCTTTCTGTACTTAATTTAAGAAAATCAATACTTACCGTACTATTGGTACCGCTTTGGATATTTGAGTATATATGAATTGATTTTTCTTTTCATTGTAATGTTTGTTTTGTTTTTTTAACTTTACTAAAATAAGATTTTATTATTCGTTAAAAAGAAAAGTTTTTCAATAAAAATTACAAAAATTAATATATTAATATTTTTTGTATTTTTTTTGCTTTTGTATTTTGTATTTTATTTTTTGTTTTTTTTTTTAACATATTCGCAAAATATTCACTTGAATTTGGCAAATACGAATGTCACAAAATTACCGAATGCTCGGCATTTCGAATATGAATATTCTTAACATCACTTGGATAAACATTTTTTCTTCCGTGATTTTTCTAAAGATAATATTTGTTTACGGAGTGCATTTAAACTTTTATATTTTTCTTTAGACAAATTGCATAATTGCGCCATATTGAAAATATTTTGTTCTTGTTCCTCATTGATCGTCAGGCGATGATTGAAAGAATATTCTAACTCACAAGATTCGAAAAAACAAAGAAATAGAGATTTAACATAAAAAAAAATTTAATTGATCGTAAGCAGGAAATTAGTATTAAACCGTGTATATAATTTTTTTTTTTGGTATTTTCCAATTTGGTGAGTTAATATAATATTGTCCTTAACGCTTTATATTAACAAATATTTTCGAGTGACTAGAAACGTTGCTTTGTTGTTTAATATTTGCACCAACAAAAATATTTATATTTAAAAGTTTTACAATTAAGTTTATTGTGCAATTCTTTTAATGACAACAATTTATTAAAATTGCTTACGAAATTTTAATTGAATATTTGGTTTAAATATTTTTATAACTTTCAAAGAGATTGTATTGACTTGTTTAACAATTCCGTTTGCAAATGAATGCACATCACAGAATACTACAGAACTGTCACGAGACCTTTTTAAGAAAGCTGCCCTTTTTGCATTTCTCTTTGCATCATCTTTTATGCCGCAATACAATGAACACAAATTTATTTAGTTGAGATTTATTTGCAAAGCTTTTGTAAAAATTAACTTTTAAGTTTACCACAACACAAGTAAATAACATTTAAGTAAATAAATAACATTATAAAACAAAAAAATATTAATAAATACATCTTTTTTGCACAAAACGCAACGTTTGTTGAACTAATGCATTTTTTTAACGTGGTCTGTGTTTTGTTATTTTTGTTTTGATCATGCCATTTGTGTTGATTGTTGCTGCCTGTTTTTACACATTGCCAATTCACTACCAAAAAAAGCTTTCTGTCTTTTTTTTCGAAAGCTGCCCTCGCAACTGATTTGGGCCTTTTTCACACGTCACTTTTTACAGTTCTGTGGTATTCTGTGAAGCACATGCTCAATAGCAATGATAATATTTTGTATTCCTATTACGGATGTAGAAAATATTTACATGAACAACTTTATTAAGTCTAATCTTATGGTGGATCTTAACCACTGGGTGACAGACTATGCGGTTATCAAACGCTCCTGTGCATAAGAACCATACCATACCATACCAGAACTATAACATACAGCTAGTAATGGCGTTGGTAAAAGCATTGTCCTTTACACGGTGCTAAGACCACCATGAGATTGCGCCGTTAAGGCGGTTGGGTATCAAAGACATATTTGTGATTCTTAAAGCTAGTTTCATTAGTTTTCGAGTTTTTATATAATAATTATATAATAACTATAATATTTTATAAAGATAAATATTGCATCTACATATACAGGGTGTCCGCCGGTAAGGTAAACTACTTTGTTTTGCCGCCATTTTGGTAAACATTAGTTTACCAAAATTTATTTGGAAAAATATTCGATAAACCAACGTTTTTTAATCGTTAAAACATTTTATCAAATCGATTACTGTGACGATGAGAAAGTTCCGTGAAATTTTTGGGAGAAACAACGTGCCACCAAAACGCACTATTTATCGTGAAGTGAATGATTTCGAAGAAAGAGGTTCTGTAGCTGATAGGCCCAAGCATGGACCACAACGTACAGCAAGATCGGCTGAAAACATTACTGCTGCTCAAGAAAGTGTTCAAAACAATCCATCAACCTAAATTCGACGCCGTGCTTAGGAGCAGGTTAATGCAAACAAACCAGAAACGCTTGAGCAACTCAAACAAAATATTAATGATGAAATTAATGAAATACCGCGAGAAATGTGTGAGAATTTAATGAAAAATGTGCTCAAAAGGGCTCGAATTTGTGAGGCAAATAGCCTTTTTACACTTGTCAACATTTAACATCAATTTGCGAAGATGTTTGAATTTGCCCAGAAATACATAGGGCTAACAATCAAAATTTTTCAACATCTTTATACCCTTTTTACACTGATCAACATCTAACATCTACCATCTACCATCAATTTTCCACAATTTGCGAAGATGTTAACATCTTTCAATAAGAAATACGTAGGGCTAAAAACCAATATCTTTAAAAGATGTTCCTATCTCAGTGTATTCCATTCAACATCTTTCGATTATTTAAGTGTCATCACTAGAAAAGTGGCAATAAGTTCTATTATTATTGTGGCATCACTGGCAAAAAAAAAAAATTTTTTAAAAGCAGCGTTACAATTTTCAACTTTTCTCTTTTATTGCAATGTTTTTTTGTTAGGTATTTTTTTGTGTTTTCTTTTTAAATTCTGGCACTTTTGTTTTCAAAACATTTTTTTTTTTTAAATGGCGACATTTTGTTTGATGGTAGTTGTTAGATGTGAGCAATGTAAACAACTGTTTCACATTTTCTACATCTTTGATGGTAGATGTTAGATGTTGATCAGTGTAAAAAATCCTATTATTACAGAATGTTACTATCTCATTTTGTTCCCTTTTACATTTTTCGATTCTTTTAGTGTCATCACTAGAAAAGTGGAAAAACATTCTATTATTATTGTGGCACCACTGACAAAATGGAAGTTGCTTTGAAAGCGTTACCAATTCTCAAACTTTTTTGCAAGCCTTATTTTTCCTAATTTTGCTAAAATTATTAAACAAAATGAATTAAAAATACATTTTGGTGTTATCTTTTAAAATGTTGGCACTTTTGTAGAAAAAAGTATTTAAAAAAAAAAAGTTTTCTTTTCAGAAATGGTGACATTTTTTTATTGATAGTAGATGTTAGATATTTCAAGTGTGAACGTGTATTTCACATTTTCAACATCTTCCATGCGTTCCTCTGAAACGTATGCAAGTGTCCAAAGGGTATAAGAGTGGCGAACATTTATCTGATATTGTATTCCATACATAATTGTCGACATTAAATAAAACATTTATTAATATAAGATCCATTTTATACCATTAAATCTAAAATTATAAACAAACAAAGTAGTATAACTTCCCGGCGGACACCCTTTATTTAAAGGAATTTTCTAAAATTTCTTATTATACTACAAAAACAGAATCTGTCTCAAACATCAACCGTTGGCCCAAAAAAATATTGTACATGATTTTTTGAATCTTGTTAATCAAAACTATCCTTTACTAAAAAAAAAAAATCTCCAAAACAAAGACCAATAACCATGAAAAATATTATTTTTGCCTAAAGACAGTAATTGTAGTTTAATGCATGAAAAAAGAACAAAATTTTCGATACAAAAATCAAATCTTTAGCACAAATGAAACTGTAAAATGTACACGAAACCAAGTCTATCAAAGAAAAAAAATATGATTAACAAAATCCTTGGGCAATCTATTTATGATTGCATGCAACTGAATATTCCAACATATTTCCAAAAAAAAAACTCCAGACAACAAGAAGTATAAAACCCAAAACGAATCAAGTCGCATCAAAACAAGAAAGACGAAAAAATTTCATTTTCATTAATGTTTTGTATCATGTTTATGACTACTACTGGCCTCAAGTTATAATATTTGGAAATAAAAGAGATTATTAGATAAGGGCAACAATTTTATTATAGAAAATTGGCTTTCTTTGCTTGAGACTTAAAGCATTTAAATAAAAGAGACCTTTAAGCCTATTTCCGATGTGCGAAAAATTCTATCTTTTGAACAATAACATCTAAAACCAAAACAAATTCTTAATACTTTGTTTTTGTTTTAAATGTAGTTGTACAAAAGAAAATATTCATGGAAAATAGGCAGTAAGAATAGATCATATTTTAGGCCAACAAAGCTGTAATAGGTTACTGAAACAAATGTTAACCACAAAGCGATCTTTTCACTATCTAGAATTCTATTGAGTACAGAAAAAGATCACTAAAAACTATTAAATTAAATCAATTTCTTAAAGTCCTGGTATCTCTATTTTGAAAGTAGTAAGCCGGTTAAGAGTGTTAAAAAGTTTTTCTGTGACTCAATCTAGCGATTAAAGTGATTTAACCCTTTCGACCCGGCTTTCGAATAGCAATAGTAAAACCAAATTTTTGATTGGAACCGATTATTTAAGCAATATATAACTTATCGGTGAAAGAAAATCGGAAAAACAATAATTTGGGGCTGTCGGGGTTGTGGTACATCGGTCTGCCATTCGGGATGTTATGTTGTACAAATAAGTACCAACCGTCCGGGTTGTGAGGGTTGTGGTACATTGGTGTACCATTCGAAATGTTATGTGGTACAAATAAGTACCAACCGTCCGGTAAAATTAACTTTCGCGCATAATATCATGCAAAAACCATGCTAGGCACTTCACTTTGGTAGCGTTGGAACTTACAAAAAACGGTCAGGAGACTTTAAAGACTATAAGTTTCATTTCGCAACCCAGCAACATTAAATTTGAAGCTGTTAGGGGTATTTAAGCTTACAGTGGTACACATATGTACCGTCCGGGTCGAAAGGGTTAAGACCAACAAAATTAAAACTGTGCCAAACTAGTTGACTTTATTTCGCTCTAAAACCTATTTTTGGTCCTGGACTGCTTAGTAAATGATCTCCAAGCACTTCGGTATTATACGTGCTGCCTCCAACGGAGTCTCGGTCTTCTCTGCCTGCGCTTTACGTAGTAGTTGTCATCAAATGCCATTCTGTCCGGAGCGTTCGTTTCCATTCGACTGACATGTTCTTCCCAGCGCAATCGTTGTATTCTTATGCGCTTAACTACACTAATGTCGGGATACAGATCGTACGGCTTACGGTACGTTCGACATCTACAAGGATCTTCTCTCGAATACACTCAATACTGATTCATCTGACATTAACATCAGGTAATATAAGTGTGTTGTAAAGTGTCTTTTGAGAGATTATTCTGTTCTCAAGCTGTTCGCCAAGCCCGAAGTAGCGTCTATTTGCAGGCATGGTTCTTATTTTATATTATGCTGACATCATTATTTTGGTTTGGGGCTCATCCGAGATATAAAAATCTGTCTACTTCCCCTACGTTGCAATTGCCTTTCAGCATGAAACAAGAAAGTCATCCAAAAAACTTCAAGTATCTACATAGAAAAAAATATTAGTAGTTTTTTTTTGCAATTAAAAAAATATTTGAAAAGTATTTCAATTTTAATAATGTGATAATTGAATAAATTTTTTTTTTTTTTTTTTTTTTTTTTTGAAAGAAATTTAAAAATGTAATTTTGATTTAATTAACATTTTAGTTGTTTTGAAATAAATTTTTGATAAAAATATTAATTTAACAACAAAAAATCTTTATGATTTTTCGTTTAAAAAAAATAAATAAGAATTGTTGTTGGAAACTGGCATATTTAATAACATAAATTAACACATTGTGTGAAACGGCAAAGTTTATTAATATACACAATTTAAAATTTGTACAATTTTTAGTAATCTATACAATCATTTTGTTAATAGGTGCAAAATAAATCTATATATAAATCTATAGTAATTCAAAAAATGAGAACGGCTGGGCCGATATCCGTAAAATTTTTTGTCAGTTATTCATATTTTCGAGGAGAAGGAAGAAAATGTTGGAAAATCCCTCCGGAAAAGTCGGAAAATTAGAAAAATCGAAAATCGAGTTTTTGTATGAAACTTTGTGTGAAATTATTCCTTAATGGCTTTCGAAATGAAAAAATTAAAATTGGGGCGAGGCGAAGTTCACCTGGTCCGCTAGTTTGATATGAATTTGGTGATGAGATACAATTTTTAATTTATCTGTGTACCTAAATTATATACAAAAATTTTTTTTTTTTTTTTTTGATAAATTGCCAAATTCTGTGTTACGGCTCTTTGAGGTATAACTAAATTTATCTTAATGAGATTTTTTCGTTAAAATTTTTTTCGAGAGGGAATCTATATGGACCTACGAGCAACAACCTATTATGAAAAGTAGAAGCTGTTACTAAAGTTATCGTCGCTAAATTTTATATCAATGCCACTATTTATAAGAAAGGTAAGGCATTAAAAGCTTTTTTCGGGAATTGTATTTGTATGAAGGCGATGAATCAATATGGACCAATTTCGATAAAATTTGTAAAAATTGTACTAAGGTTTCATTGGAATGTTTTTGGGCCAAACTTTATCTAAATACTAAGATAATAAAATTTTATATGCCAACTTTTCCTGAAAGAAGTTTGTATGGGATCTATGTGAAATTAAAGAACGATTTTCACCATTTTCAATAGGCTTATAAAAATTTAAACGTCTCTACCGAATTTTATCCAATTATCAGCCAGTCGAGCGGTCATCATTCGATAGACTCGGAAAATGATTCTAAGTCGATCGTTATAAAGAAATTTAGGTCTAAGACTAATAGTTTGAGGTGTTACAGACAGCAGCAGCAATGCATCATATCCCTCTACTATGATAATATGGGCACTATAATGAAAAACACTAAGAACGTTAAACTACCGAAATTACTTTTCTATCTAACTTATAAAAACTGTAATAATAAAATCATAATCTTCAGAATACTTCTTTTAAATTTAAAGCAAAATCTTATTAAATACTTAATGTGCAGTAAATTGTTGGTAACCCTCCAAAAAAAAAAAAAATCAGTTTTCAGATTAATGTTAGTAACATAACTAGTATACCGACTGTTTGACAGGTGCATAACCCACATGCCATAGGTATCTTGCTGATATATTGGTAACTATGATTTTTTTTCCTCAAACTAAACATAGTTGCATAAAACTGTATATACACTTAGACAAAAATCAAATTAAAAACGTAGAAAACAAGGTTGATTTAAAATTTTACGGTGGTGATTTTGCTTTATACGTTTTTCATGTTAATTCAACCTGATTTTACAATAACTGCGAACAACATTTTTTTCTTTTAAAATAACTTTAATTCATGTTAATTTAACATTGCAGTAAAGTTAGGGCAAAATGTAATTTATATTGAAATAACAATCCGAATCACGTTGAATGAAAGTTATTTCAAGTTGAAACAACGTGAATTTCATGTAGAATCAAATTGGTTTGAGTGTGTTATAACAGTGTGAAGAAGCTTCAGAGACAACATATGCATTTATTTAAGAATAATTCAAAACACTTACCCCTGTAACACATGTTTCACTTATTTTGTACTCTCCTTTGATAACAAAAGCATCAGCAGAATCACCCAATATGGTTTTCGTCATCATTCTACTTTGAAAACTTGATGTACTATTTAACTAAATAATTTTAATTAAAAGAATACGGGAATTGTCTTCTTTTAATAACATATTTTAAAAATGAAAAAAAACAAGTTAGAGTGCTATAATCGGCTGTGCCGAATCTTTGATACCCTCCACCGACAGTTCGAATGTTTAAGGAGTAATATCTGTATGATGTCTTTTTATTATTATTATCTTAAACTGTGACGATTTGTTATTAATTGTGGTTTTAGGAGACTAAACTTTTTTCCGGGAGTAGGGCATATATGGGGCCTAGGGTAAATTATGTACCGATCTTCGCGAAATTTTACAGTGTCATTTCTAGTCGAATAAAACGGACTTGTGCAAAATCTTATGTCATTCCGTGCATTTTTGCATTATTTATGTTAGTTTTTGTAACAAAATTATCAAGTTTTTGAAGGTGGTGGTTCCACATTTTGATTCATAGCTCTGGTCCTACTGAACCGATTTTGCTGAAATTCAATCCCAAACTGCTTAGGATAACTACAAGCAATTTGACACCTAGTTTGTTTATTTCTTTTGAGTTTTTCGAAAGTGAGCGTGTTTTCAACAGACGGACAGACAGACGGACATGGCTAAATCGACTTAGAATTACTCAAGCAGCCAGAATATATATACTTTATGGGGTCTGAGATGAATAATAAAAAAGTTTCACACGGAATGACAAACTTAGTATACCCTCTTCATAACTAATTGTGGTGGAGGGTATAAAAATGTACATACTTAAGTTTGTATGCATGTTAATTTAACAAGATAAACTTTTGATTTTAATATAAAACAGGTTTTTATGGATTCAATATTGAATCCATATTTATTTATATTTTAATATATTTTTTTTTTATTTTAACAGTGAATAATAATTAATAAACGTGATTTAAGGTTATTTTATTTAAAATTAATATGAAATAATGATAAATTTAAATAAAGGGCATACTTTTGCAGAAAATTACTATGATTCTCAAACAACATTTTTCCATGTTAATTTTACATTGGTATTTTTTTTCTGTGTGTAATGTATATAATGGTTACCTTAACCATATTATTATCACGGCAACCATACTATTGTTAAATTCATCCATTTAAAAGCTGCAACCATATTATGGTTGCCTCCAAACATATTATGGTTAATATTTAATAACAATAATATATTCGATATTAAAATATTTTAAAACATTGTATGTTTAATTTTAAATTTAAAATAAAATGTTTAACAAGCAACAACATTCTGGTCGTTTGTATTTTACGATAGTTGATTGGTTTGCTTAAAATTCTCATTTATTTTAGTTTAATTATTAATTAAAATACATAAATTTACGTAGAATAAACTATGAAGTAGAACAGAAAAAGTTGTAATGAAGGTCATCACAGGCTGGAATATAAATTTTTTATAAAAGTGGAATAAAACACCTATCAGAAATAAAAAATTAAATAAAATTTAGTTTGACACTTAACAAACAAAAAAATGGATGAAATAAATCGACCCCTTTGCGCGAAATTATCGTATATGCCAATTTTTTGAAATTGAGTTTTTGATGCAATCTTGTTCTACATTCAAAGAGACGTCACCTGACAAAATATTGTTGCTCCCAAAAGCACATGTATATTTTCATTTTGCTATTGCAAGCGAAAGCAGAGAAAGGTAGAAAAATGGCTGTCCTGTAAAATTTTGTTTTTGTAACATACGATAATTTCGCGCAAAGGGGTCGATATGGTTAACATTGACCACATTGTTTTTAATTCTGACCATAATATGGTTATTGCAATAACGCGATAATTGCAATAATGTGAACGTATATCTGGAGACCGTTGCAATTATGTTTAGGCCTACACAAACCACACAAATTGCTTGGCAAACATGTTAAAATTATATGTTTGTACAAAAAGTTTGTGCTGTTTATTGCGGTGTTTGCTGTTTTGACAAACATTTGAGTTCGTAGTGTCTAGTGCCAAATGTAATATTCAGCGAAAATTTTTCAGAATGAAGATGTTGAAGAAAAAGCATTCAATTATTTTCCGTCGTAAATTCAAATTTGTTTTAAGCCACATTGTTTGCCACCAAACAGCTTGTTGTTTAAACCACTATTTACTCAATTTTTTTTTTTTTTTGTTTATATTTCGTCTCCGTTTTAAGCAAATAGCGAGCAAAATTGGCGCAGCACTATCGTCGTCTGCATTCATAAAATACTTATTTATATTAGTGGCTTTTCTCGAATACGCGCCGAATTGTAAAAGTAACAAGAACATTTGTATCCTTAAAGGATACTATAATATTGTTGTATTTTAGAAAACCTATTTGTTCGGTATAGTCTGAAATTGTTTGCTATTGAAACTAAGCCTAATCGGTCAACAAAAGAAAAAAAACAGGACTGCCTTTTATTTTACCGAAAAATCCCTTGTTTTGTTTTTTGTAAACACTTAGAACGGCAGAGCCAAAAATTCAAAATTAGGAAAAAGCATCTTGGTTGTCAATATACGAAATCCGACATTACAGATTTATGTATATCTGGAGAACGGCAAAAGTCGAAATTTCCAAATTAGCAAAAATAATCCTAGTTGTTAATACACAACATACGACAAAATGTGAGTGGAATTTGTGAAGAAGGCGTGGCACAAAAAAAGATATTTATTAAAAAGGGTATTTATCGCACCATGATGAAGGGTATATAAGATTCGTCATAGTCTAATTTAACACTCTTACTAGTTTTTAAATACATTAAAAAAAAACTTCTATCCCGAGCTTACAAGAAACGTAATATTTATATCTCGCATACTTTCATTTTTTACATTTAAAAGCTCATAATTCATAGTTGTGTCCTTATGGTTTTCCATGTAAACTAATAAAGTTCACTTGGAGCAAATAAGTTTGAAAAAAAAACTAAAGTTTTCCGTATGTGGGAATAAGTTCAGTTTACTACTTATGACATTTTAAAGGGGGAGTTTTATATACAAAGAAAAATGCCATTGATTATATTAAATATTTTCCTTTAAACAATTATTTTTATAAATATTGTATAAAGTAAAGATTTTTCATAATTTATTTTCTATAGTTTCTAACAGTGACCTACAAAACTTATGATTCACTGTCGTGTTGAATTCATAAATTTTTTTTTTAATATTTTTTCTATAATTTATATTTTATAAAAACATTTAACCTTGATATAAAATTTCTCATACTTGTGAATTACAATAATGATTATATTATGCAAGTGTGTGTGTGTGTGTTTGTGTTTGGATATGTATGGGTTTTAGTAAAAAAATGTATTAGAATAAAAACAGCATATATTTGCATATACTTAACAACATGCACAACTATATGCTTAAATTTATGTAGCGGTTGCATATGAGTTTATGTGTGTGTGCGTGGGCAAATGTTTAAGTTTATATGCAATGCTTTATATGAATTATGTGTATGAGTAAATATCTACATAATATATAAGTTTGTAAAAGAGTTTTGTGAATGTGTATGTGTGTATTTATGTTTAAGAGCATTCTGTTTAAATTGATAGCAAAAGAGTTTGTGCAGGAAAAAAATTATGGAAAACTACGAATGCCAGTTTATAACCAGTGCACAGTGGGGGCTATCAGAAAAAGATAGAAAAAAGTCTGATGTTTCTAAACAGATCGCTATGGTCCCAATAACATATTCAGTGGGTGGTACAAAAGTGGATTATTTGGTTGATTTTTTATGACAAGTACCCGTCGTGCACAACGGTAAACCTTTTTTTTCTATGTAAATTTGCAATACTATAACTGCAGTATTGTTTCTAACACAAGTTATTTCTAAATTTTGTTTTAAATCAGAGACCATTCAATAACTGTATTATAATTCTGCATTATTTGTTTAGGTTTTATTAATAAAATAGAGGTATGTATTTTTTTTAATTCTAAATGTTCCGTTGATTAAAATTCCCGTTTAAAAAATTATGAATGAAAATTTAAATGTATTCCTTAATTGTATAATTTTATCTCTATCTTTTTTTGTGTAAGACTTTTAAATGTGAAGTTGATCAAATTTTGTTATTATTTTTCTGTCATTTTGAAATGCTAAAAAAAAAATCAACTGCTGATTTTTGGCTTAACTCTTTACATGGAATCTGTAGGTGAGAATGTCTATCTCCAAAAGGGATTTGTTCTATATTTGGTACGCGGAAAAAATCAAAAGTAAGAAAGTAATGCTGCTATATTTTATAATTTCATTAAAAGTGCTATGCAAAATGATGAAAATGACGACTATAAAAATAAAGTAAACACTGATAAAAAAAGGCGTCATAACGCTGATGTATTTTGACATCAGGGGGCAAATTACGGCATTCGATATTGATCGAAATTTCTATTTAAATTCTATTGTAATTTCATTCGATATCGAATAGCGTAATTTGGCCCCGATGACCCCATTTTTAACCCCATGACACTTTTCATCATTGTAATGTCAGCCTTAATATCATGACATCTCCGACGACGGAGTCAGTTTAATAAACAATTTCATCAGTGCGATGATTCAGTAACATTGAAGAAAGGACTCATAAGGCTCAATTTAATGACAAACTGCTATCAAATTGAGTCATTGAGATTGACTTTTAGTCCAAGTGAGAAAATGTTGTTATTAACTTCCTCGTTACACATGTTTGTTTCACCTTTGTTGTATTCCGCCCTTTTTTACAGAATAACTTTTAATTATAAGACACCAGCAGCATGCCCAATATGGTTTTAGTAATCATTCTACTTCGAAAATTTCATGTATTTAACTAACTAATTTAAACAAATAGAATATGGGCATTTCCGTCTAAAGGTCACCGTGACCGAAAATTTAACAGTTATTAAAAGCTGATTATTGTACGATATTGTTATAGAGAAATATTTAGATTTTACTAATTTTATAAATTTACCCATAAATTTGTTCACTTAGATGAACAATCAGACTGAAAAGTTGTGCAAACGTAATTTCTTATTTGTGAGAATGTTTTATTGTGAGTTTTGTTCCTTAAAAGAGGTAAAATTTGATGAAAATTATTCCAAAAAAATTTTCTTACATGGTCTGTAATCCAAGGAAGAGTTCGAAGATAAATATGTTATTCGGATTAACGGTAAATTTTTATTTTTTTTAATCATTATTCAGTTAAATTATTATAAAAAAATGTCACGTTCGAAATGTCACGTATCGAACCAGATTTTGGCTTAAACAAAAAAATATAGAAGATTTTGAAATCAAACCAAAGCCATTTAAATGTTACATTGCTACGTAAAGTTCTGAAAGTAGTTTGACTAAAAAATTGTACCTGGTTTCGCTGAATTACGCCCTTTTATACATGGCCACAAAAACTACTTCTATTTTTTTCACGTTCGAACCGCTACTTGTCTTTGACCTAGAATCTCGCCCCCCATAAACTTAAGCTTAGATAAAAGTGTTTTCTTAGTGCTATAATTGAAGGGTTAAAAGAACGTAAAAATATTTGTTGTTTAAAATGTCATTGCATTTTTGATGCGTACGACTGTCACGTTCAACACTTTGGAATTACCCATATGGGAATTTTTGCTTCTTATTTTACTATTTAAACATGAAATAATGTTAATAATAGACAAAATGTGGTATCGAATTGATGTCACCGCAGTCATAGCATAGATGACGCATAAAATATGACAAAATTTTAAGATGACGTTTACAAATTTATCTCATTTGTTGCCTCTTTGATGCCGTTTGTAAAAGCATTGATGCCACAATTCTTAGGACTTCATTAATATGAAGATGCATTTTTTCTATGAGTGAAGCAAGCAGCTCAAAATTTCGTAAGCAAATTGTCTAAGAAGTGGATGCAGGCACAGCGAGTCTACCTATAAATGTTAGTTGAATGTTTTTGAAAGAAGGCTGAGGACGGACCGTCATCATCGAAGCATGGACGACCATCCAAGTCGTTTTAAGAAGGAGGAAACTGAAATCTCTGGTGCCCACGATTAACATTTGTTGCTCCAAGTAATAATTGATGAACTAAACTTAAATTTAGGAGAGTCACAGACCAGGGTTGTTATTTCAACCTTACAACTACACAGCAAAAATCATTTAATTAAAAAAGATGTTTTCGATATCTAGACACAATATTGTGCAAAATGTTATAACTTCCATTCTATTAAAATTAATGACCTTTTAGAGTGAATTTTATTGACTGAATTTAGAATTCCTTTTACGAATGCCTGAGAATTCTTCTTCCATTATTATTTCAATTCCAAACATTTCTTTGAAAAAAATGGTAATTTAAATAATCTTTAAATAATAATAATAATAAATAAATAAATGGTTATTTAATTAATAATTTTTCCCAGAATAATAAAAATACGAAAAAAACAGAAGAAAGGAAGCAACATGTAATATAGAATTGAAAATGATAATTACAGCCAACTTCGAACTACCAGTACCACTGGTTAAAGATTGATGTTTGACTGTTGGCTGGCAGGCACCGCAGTGGTGCAGAGGTTAGAACTCAAAGAATTCTGATGAAAGAATGGGTGATTCTTGAAACATGTAAATTCAACCCAGGTTCGAGCCCCAGCTCAGCCAATAAATTTTAATAAAAAATTTTAAAATATTTTAATGAAAATTAAATTTAATGAACTCAAGCCTAACTAAAAATATCAAAAATTAACAGTTCAACTAAAAATCACAATTGTTCTTAAAAATAATTTCCTAAGAATACTAAATACATATTTAAATAAATTTACGAAAGTACAGCAACTTTGATAAAATTTTTAAAAATCTTTCGTGAAATACATATATTTGTATTCTTTTATATTTAAAAGTTATTTTTTGTACTTGTACTTGTGTACATTATACGCAAGAACTTCGTTGGGGCTTGTAAAACTGCAGTCGAAACCAAAAACTGTCGAACAAAATACGAAAATTTGTGTAAAACTCTTCGCTTTTTGAATTGGTTTGACAGCGACTGTTTACATTTGATGAATCAGAAGTAAAAGCAACAGTTTTGTTTTTTTTTTTTTTTTTTTTTGCTAATGAAAAATGAAGCTGTGGAAGATATGGCAGTTTTTCTTCTTTGACTGCAATTTTTTAAACGCTGTAAGAGACGACAGTTTTCGTACATAAAAAGCATGTATCTAATGCTGACATATTTAAATAATTTTACTAAACAAAACACAAAAATTAATTGGAATATCAGTGATTATAAAATGATTTTTCACATCTATGTCAATTCATTTTATATGGAAAATGCCACACCTACTCAATAAAATACTCCCATTTTTGGCGTGAGATCGTGCCATACCAAGTCATTTGTTCGTACAAATTTGAATGTTTATAGGTACTTATAAAAAAAGGGAAATGACCTTTTCGCGCTAAATTTTCCATTGGGACCACTGTGCAGGTGGTCCATTGTTTAATGAAATTTAAAATATCTGTAGTAGACATCTGATCTAATGAGAATTAAAAGGTTTTTCTTCCCGTACTTTTATACTTGCCGATATAAATTTTTATTTTTAATTACACTACTAATTAAAAGCAATGTAAAATTAACTTAACCACCAAATATAACGTATTAAAACTTAAGCATTAGTTTACAATATCTGAAAACTCTTTCATACGGTTTTCTTAATTATCCTTTATTACACTTATATTACTATTCTCTTTTCCCACTGTTTACTTCCTTTCATATTTTAATGCATGATTTGTGTTTTGTACGTGTCAAATGCAAAAAACGAGAATCATATATATTTATTTAAAATTTCTTTCTATTTATTATTATTATATTCTTTTTTTTTTTTTTCTTATATTTCCAGCATTTTTTTATTATAATTTATGCAAACTATTTTATTTATATTTAATCAAAATGTATGTGCATGCATCGAGTAATTTTGCCTCTGGTACTTTAATTTGAAATAAATTATTAATAAATGTGCAAACAAAAAATAAAATAAATCTATAAAATGAAAAAAAATTATGAATGCAAATGTTAATAATCAATTAACGGATATAAAAGAATTTAGTACGCGCACTAACGCACATATGAACTTCCTTTGCCTCACACGATTTTTATGCAAAAAAGGATTCAAGGATTATTAGCAACTAGTGAATTATGGCAGGCTTTGCATGGCGGCATGTGTTAGTTGAATATGAACATAATTCCTTTTTCTAAAAATGAAATTGAAATGGAACATTTAAATTTGTATTTAAATTTTTATCCTTTTCAATTAAGAATAAAGTTTTGAAAAAAATCAGCTATTATTATATTAGTTTTTTTAATTTTGATATTTTTATCAGGCTAAAGTTCATCAAATTAAATTTTCATTAAATTATTTTTTTATGAAGAAAGGAATTTTACAACATGAAATTAATTAAAATTAATTGATAGTTTTTCATTCTTGACTGTCGCGGGGCACGAATCCAGGCTTTCACGGCAGGTTACCCTTACATGTTTCAATTGTAACCACTCAATATCTTCAGAGAGTTTTGCCGTTCAACACTTACAGCCATTGAGGGCTGCTGGCAGTCCATAGTCAAACATCAATCTTTAAACCAAATTATATTTAACCCTTAGTAGATAGAAATTTGCTTTGAATGATTATACCCCGGGGCAGTCAAGAATGAAAAATTATCAATGAATTTTAATTAATTTCATAATGTAAAATTCCTTTCTTCATAAAAAAAAAATAATTTAATGAAAATTAAATTTGATGAACTTTAGCCAAATAAAAAATATCAAAAATTTGGAAAAACCATGAACAGTTCAACAAAATAACCACAATACTAATTAGTAGAGATGCGATTTTCATTCAAATGCATGTTTTTTGCCGATAGTCTAAGAACGATGTCGACCAATTATCTTTCCAAATCATTTAATTTGCGTTGAAATGGCATCTATTTGTTTTTGCATATTGTTGCATATTTTTGGTGAAAATGCATATTTTGGTTTTTAATGCATATTTTTGCATATTTTAAAAAATATCAAAATATAGTATCCAAAACTGTTACAAGTTACTTGCTTGGCACATGGGTAATACCGCGTTGCAGAGGAAATTAGAAGCCTATTCGATAACATTGCAATTTTTATTGAAATGTATCCCTTGATTCCTCTTTCACCGCAGCAGTAGTAACATGATTGAGGCCTGGCTAGATGCTTCAGAATTCTATTCAAAAAACTTTGAGTAATTTAAGAATGCTAGTTAAGCTTGTAGAAAACGATGATTATGCAATTAAAAAAGTAAAAAAAATATTAAATTAAAATAATATCAGAAGTCAAAGTGGAAGCAAGAATAGACGACAAATTAAAAAAAAAAACAAGTTAGAGTGCTATATTCGGCTGTGCCGAATCTTAGATACCCTCCACCGACAGTTCGAATGTTTAAGGAGTAATATCTGTATGATGTCTTTTTATTATTATTATCTTAAACTGTGACGATTTGTTATTAATTATGGTTTTAGGAGACTAAACTGTTTTCCGAGAGTAGGGCATATATGGGGCCTAGGGTAAATTATGTACCGATCTTCACGAAATTTCACAGTATCATTTATAGTCCTATAAAATTGTGACGAGCCAAAATTTGTTATGATTGCATTATTTTTTACGGTTTTAGGCGTACTAAACTGTTTTCCGGGAGTAGTGTTTATATGGGGCTTAGGGTAAATTATGGACCGACCTTCGCGAAATTTTACAGTGTCATTTCTAGTCGAATAAAACGGACTTGTGCAAAATCTTATGTCATTCCGTGCATTTTTGCATCATTTATGTTAGTTTTTGTAACAAAATTATCAAGTTTTTGAAGGTGGTGGTTCCACATTTTGATTCATAGCTCTGGTCCTACTGAACCGATTTTGCTGAAATTCAATCCCAAACTGCTTAGGATAACTACAACACCTAGTTTGTTTATTTCTTTTGAGTTTTTCGAAAGTGAGCGTGTTTTCAACAGACGGACAGACAGACGGACATGGCTAAATCGACTTAGAATTACTCAAGCAGCCAGAATATATATACTTTATGGGGTCTGAGATGAATAATAAAAAAGTTTCACACGGAATGACAAACTTAGTATACCCTCTTCACAACTAATTGTGGTGGAGGGTATAAAAAAATTCAAAACGTTTTGCAAAAAAAAAAAAATAAGATTTAAAACTATAAAATAAATTTCAAATATTTTAAATCCGATCTGGAATCAAAGTGGAATCTGAAAATAAATTTTTTTCAAAATGCATTGGCATTATTCAAGTACAAGACAAAGTTTTACTTTTTATAAAACAGTACTTATTTATTTAAACAAACAAAAATTAAATTAGTTATTTAAGTTTTTTAAACATATTTAGGCTTGCCATTTCTATTTTGAGAAAAAGAGGACGCCAGCATAAAAAAATTTAGGACATTTGTTCGAAAAAAGAGGACACTTTCTAAACAACTTAATATTAATAAAATTAACGACGGCACACAAAAACTTAATTTGGGTAATTCCATGTCAAGTCGACCAAGAGTGGGACTCGACCCCTTTCGATTTGAATGCAATTTGGCGAGAGGGTTTATTTGATCCCATAAAGAACACATATCAACGAAAAACAATTTTTTAATTTTTTTTTTCAAAAGTTATGTCATATTCAAATTGTCATAATATCGCCGAATAAGCCGAATGTGTTGAGTTTATTCTTTTAATATCTCGAAAACTACTTTACATACGAAGATGATTTTTGTCAGTTTAAAGAGAATACTTGAGGCTACAATAAATATATTGAAAAAAATGTATATGCAAAATATCAAATTTTAAAAATGGACTAAGTCAAAACCATATTTTTTTGCTGATTTTTTTTTTATAAAATACTTCAAATTGTTTTTTAAAAATCCTAAAACTTTGAGGGATGTGCTTTTTTTAGGATATGATTTTTTTTTCTTTCCAAAAAGAATCTTAAAATAAAATTTTAATATAATCATTTGTATTTATTTGAACAAAAGTAACGACAATGATAAGGTTGCTTTTGCTTATTTGTTCCATTTTTTTTGGAAGCTCCATTTTGGACACATTCAAAGAAAAGTACTCTTTTTGTCACATTAAGTCCCCAAAAATTAAATCATACCTATCTTAAAAAAAACACGAGCACCTAAATCTTTTTAATGAATTTTGTGAACTGTGATTTAAATCCAGGAACAAATTTACAATGAAGGTGTAAAAAGCCGAACAACCCCGGACACTTGATTAAAAAGAAGTAGGACTGCCCCGGATACCCAAAAAAAGAGGACGGTGTCCGGGGAAAAAAGGACGGATGGCAACCCTAAACATATTCAATAGCCTGAAATTTTTATATTTTTGTTTTACTTATAAACGATTTTTAATGGAAATTTTTTAAGTTTTTAGTGCATATTTTTTATTTTTTTAGTGCATATTTTAAGCGAATATTTTCAATTTTCTAATTAGTTTTATTAAGAATTACTTCTGTTCTAGTTAAGCTCTCGTTTAGATCTAGTTCAGTTCGAGTTCAGTTATATTTCGGTTTTAGTTCAGTTCTAGTTCAGTTAAAGTTTTTTTTTATTCTTTTTTTAATTTGTTTATTTTTATTCACTTTTAGTTTGGCTTTTAGTCATTTCAAGTTTACTTGTAATTTCGATTTTAGTTTATGGGTAATTCCATGTCAAATCGACCAAGAGTGGGACCCGATTATTTTCGATTTTAATGAAATTTTTTGAGAAGGTTTCTTTCATCCTACAAGGAATATATACGAACGAAAAAAAATTTTTTAATTTTTTTTTCAAAAGTTATGTCATATTCAAAATGTCATCATTTCGCCGAATTAGCCGAATAGGTTGAACTTTTTTCTACTATACTACTTTACATACGAAGATGATTTTTTTGTCATTTTTAAGAGAATACTTGGGGCTACAAACAATATATTGAGAAAAAAACTTTTTTTTGGAAAAATGTAATATCTGCAAAATATTAAATTTAAAAAACGGACTAAGTCAAAAATCTATTTTTTTATTTGGCTGATTTTTTTTATAGAATACTGTTCTTTAAAAATCCTGAAACTTTGAAGGAGCTGTTTTTTGGTTTTTTAAGATATAAAAAATAATCTTAAAAAAGAATTTAAATATTGTAATTTTGAGCAATAAGTACACTGTGCGAGATGAAAAAAACAGAGAAGTGTTTTAACCTAATTTGGGCACGCTGACTCCAGTAGTGCTAACCGTTTTTAAGTAGCTCTTGTTTTCAAGAAATACCGTTATTTCTTAAATGTAGGAAGTTGCACAGCATACACGCAAAGAAAAAACATGGTTGATACAATCACAAACGCAAACTATCATTAATGTTTGTGGTTATGATTGTGTCAAACACGTCTTATGTAACAATATATGTTTAAAAAAATTGTTTTTAGCTAATAATTGTTTCAAACATATTAATATGTTTAGAAAAAAACGCCAACGATTCAAACCATGTTTTTTTATTTCCCAACACCATGCAACATGTCTATTTCAACATGTTATATGGTTTTCAGAATAAAACCTAAAACAAATTTAATTCCAAAAATTTATTTTTTATTAAAAATACAGTGTAGCATATATTAACAAATAAAATATAGCATATGTATATTAAAAAATAAAATTAAATACATACATTTAAGAGACATATAAGAAAAGTAATAATAAAGTCCAATACAAAAATATACCTTTTATAGTAACTGTATCAATATACTGTTGAAAAGAAATTTCGGGGCTAATGACAAAATTTTGTATCAAAATTTCTATGCCGGTTTCAATGTTTGGTTTTTTTTGGCTGCAAGAAAGACAATCCAATTTCTTATTTATACATTTTTATAATTGTGTATATACAAAAAACTTACCTGTTTCAATAAACGTATAATAAATATTGTATTTCCTTAGTTTTGCTGGATTAACATCACAGAAAATGACGTGGAATAAAAATTAGTTTTTTTTTAAATACACACTGTTTGCGACAATGTTTGCTCATTTAGAGAATGTGTTTTTTAGCAAACAAAAATTATTGTAATAAACATACCTTTTGTGGGCAACTAATATTATTTGAATTGTATAGTTGAAAATACATATATATATTATAGTAGCAAACATTTCACATAATTTAATATGTTTAGCTAGATCAGAGTAAGTTTTGAGGTATAAAACACCATAAAATATTATTATAGTGAATTAAAAAATGCTTAGGAAAAAAAATATTTTTTCATGTTAAATTAGGACTATAATAAATTTATTATGGTAAACATATTAGGCAAATGTGAATAAAAATGGTCGTGGTGACCATTCATCTATCATGTTTTTTCTCTGCGTGTATACGGTTTAGTTTTTTGAGATTACTAAAAAACCGAAATTCAGCACTAAAATTACCTTTAAGTGAAGTTAAACCTTTTTCTAATATTCGTAGTCATTTTAGAAACATAATTTTTTTTTTTTTGCCAAATTTTTTGTAAAATTATTTTAGACGTGAGATATTGAAGAAATAAGTTCAATTATTTAACTAATTCGGCAAAATTATGACATTTAAAATATGGCATAACTTTTGATAAAAAAATTTTTTTCGTTTATATGTATATTGTCCTTACAGGATAAAAGGAACCTTCTCACCAAATTTTTTTAAAATCGAAAGGAATCGGGTCCCACTCTTGGTCGATTTGACATGGAACTACCCTTACATTCTAGCTTGGATTCAAGTTCGGTCCTATTTCTGTGTGCAAAAGAATTTTTAATATTTTAAATATTTTTAACAATAAATTATTTAAAAATGTTCACAAGTGCATCTCTAACCACAAGATTATTTTTTCACTTGATTTCTTCTCTTTCTTTTTTTTGGTTACATGTAGTTTTATTGTGTGATGTGACGTTGTCAGGGCAACATGAAATATCAAATAACAAACATTTATCTAAATTAGAAAACATAAACAAAGCTTCGAACTCACACATACGTAGGTTCCATATGAAATAAGCCCTGTAATTCTGGGTATGATTAAGGACCAAACACATGACAAAGGACTAGCTAAAAGTAGACGGTTACTTGACTATAATATAATTAGTATATTTTTTATTTTAGCTATTACACTCATAAAATTATTACCGTAATTGATTGTGGGTTATTAAATTCGTTTTACGTACTTGAACATAATTGAACATAAATATAGTTGTCTTATGAATAATTTTATTTTTCAACATTTATGTTTGTTATTCAATTTAGCTAACTCAATTTATATTACAAATTCATAAAACATTCAACGTAAACAAAAATGTACATGTATAAGCAAAATGTAAACAATTTTTGACATCGTTAAGGAATAAACATCTGGCTCTTGCGCAGCTCTAATGGATACCCCTTTGTTTTGTTTTAATTTCATTTGCCAAATGTCAAATTACTTTTTTAAGTAAGTTGTGTTTTGCTCATAAAACAAACTAACTTGCAATTTTATATGGATAATTGAGCTCAACAATGTCATTTATTGCGTAAAACTTAATTAAGGTGCATATCTGAACACATATCTGAATCACTTGTTTTAAATGAAATGTAAATGATCCGTTTTTTAAATGAATTTTAAGTTCTTTCTAAAGAATTTTCGTTTGAATTTAACTACATAATATTTTGAGTGTAAAAGCAGTAAATGAGTTCGCCGGTCCCTAATAAAAAAAAAAAAATTCTCTTTTTTATAATTCAACCTACATTGGGTTAATTATCGTCAGTCCAGTGACTAGTATTATGAATTGCCTGAAAACGATTGTGTTGGCAATTGAACTACCGGGTAACTTTTCATTTACAAGAAACCGAATATGCATTCTGTTTTGTATTTGTTTTTGGAATAAACAATTTTTCAACTAGAACAACAAAAAGTTGATGTCAGCTTGCTTAATGGTTGACTGGTTCCAACAGCAACAACAACGAAGACAGAAATTATTCTAACACTATATCATTTTACGTTGTAACAACAACGTTTGTTATTATAATAAAAATAAATAAAACAAATAAGAAAACATCTTGTTGCAGCCTCACTCTAACACTAGTGAATGCAACAAAATATCAAGCAGCACCACCTCATCATCGTGTCAACTGATGTTGATGATGATGACGATGCTGATGCTGATGGCGTATGAGCAATATTCAGTGGTGTGTTCATAATTATTTTAAAACTACAACAAAACACAACTTAACTTTATAACAAAAAAAAATATTTTTATTTAAAATAAACAACTCAAATACATTGTTAACATGTTGTTGTTCACTGGACTGCTGTTGCTGGTAGATGAATTGAATAAAAAAAAGTTAACTAAAAAATAAAAAAAAGTTTATTTATTAAAGTTTGTTAAGCGAGATGTTGTTTTCCAGACGACCAGCAGGTGTTTAATAAAATTGTGCTTAAATAAATAATTCGAAGCTGGGGAAAAAGTTTTTTTATCATTTTGCAAAGATATTAAACAATTTTGGGGTAACTTTTGTATAAACTCAAATAAATGTCATTTCGGCTTAATACAGATACTATTTTTAGTTTTGACATTCAATGCTTTTTGCAAACAATTTCGAAACTTTGCTATTAAGCCCATCGTAAGAATTAAACTACTTCAGTACTTTCATTTGTAGTGATTTATTGTATTTAGCGTATGGATTTAGAATATAGAGAAAATATATATATTTATATGTATACATTTTTTTTTTTTGATGTTAAATAGATAATAAATTTATTTTACAAGCTTAAAAGAATTTAGCCATAATATGACTTCGGGTGTTAGGTTCTTGATTTCTTCAGTATTTCTTGGAAATGACAAGAGTGGGCAATTATGAATTATGTCATTATGGCGTCATTAGCAAGTCCCCACTTGGTTAGGGATAATCCATAGTTCTGGCAGTAGATGTGCGTAAGCGGCTTAAATTACACCAGGTTTTGCGTGGAAGATCAAAATCGGTGGTCCTATCATCTGGGTTGAATAAGGCACTGCTTCGTCCCGAGTCGTTCCACTGCGATGAACATGTGGAGTGTAAATCATAATTCTCGTCACGTAGTTTTTTAGCCAAGAGCAGTGGTGGATTTTAAGATATTAATCTTGCGTCGTATTGAGTGGAAAGGTCAGAGTTGAGTGGGATGTGCGGGTTTGTGCTGATCTTAATGTACTCCAGAAGGAGTGCTTGCCTTCGTCTTTTGTCAGAAGGCCAGAGTTTGCTAACATTGGCAGCCATTAGACAGGTGTAACTTTTAATGATTGGAATAATTTTTTTTTTTTTTTTTTTTTTTTTGGATTCAGTTTCAAAACTAAAAAAGTAAAAGTGAATTTAGATTTAAAAATTGACAATTATCTTTAAATAAAAATCTTAGAGCTGTATATCTTTTAACATAACATGTTACAAATACAGTAGAATCGCGAAAAAGTTAACCGAAATGTCCCAAGGGTTTTAACTTTTTCTAACTATTAACTTTTCTAAGAGGTTTTAATTTTGAAAAAAGTAAATAAAAAAAATTGATATAAAACTCGGTTTTTCACTTAACACTTAAAGAGAAATTTATTTACTAATCTAGTACATTTAAAATTAATTTAACTGCTTATTTTATTAAATGCGAAAGAACTCTTTTTATCGTTCAACTACATTTACAACTAAAACAAATTGTAAAAACACTGTTTTTGTTTCAAATGTGTTTGTGGCGAAAGAAAGCGTTATTTCGATATCCTGAAATTGACAGAAAATTTTCACTGTGTAAAAAGCTACGCAAATACTTGGCGAAAAAATCGTGACCAGCCTAAAAACTAAAATATACAGGGTGGCGCAGAATGAGCTATATGGTTTATAACTTTTATATTTATGCGATTATTATAATTTTTTTTTTTTTTATAAATACAGTGTATTATTGGGGAATTTTTTGCAATTAGCTTTGAAAAATTATATCCTGTAAGTGATGAATATTTTCTGCTTCGCACAAACGTGTTCTTTTTAAAATATTTTCCATTCATTTTCGCAAAAATTTCGTGTTCAATTATTTTTGTTCGAGTTTACAGTTATTTATAAGTAAATCTCTAAGTCTTCTTCACAAAATGCTGGAAAAAAAAACAAAGAAAAAAATTAATTAAAAAAGTTATATTCAACATTATTTTATTTTTCGAATTTATTCTATGAGTTACATTTCAGTTATGTATTTTATAAAGCTTTTTTTGTTATAGTTCAATTCCTTTAAATTTTAGGAATGACTTTTATACACTACCAGACTATTATATTGTATTTTCTTGTTACATTTTACCTTAGCTATCCTTTGGATAGCAATGAAGTATATTGTATGTACAGAAAAATTTACAATTATTAGACACCAGCAGAATGTAATAGTCTGGTAGTGTATAAAAGTCATTCCTAAAATTTAAAGGAATTGAACTATTACAAAAAAAGCTTTATAAAATACATAACTGAAATGTAACTCATAGAAAAAATTCAAAAAATAAAAAAATTTTGAATATAATATAAAGTAACCTACGAAAGGAGATAATTCCCAGTTTCTATTTGTTAAAAAAGTTATGAAGAATTTAAACCAAATAGCTCATCTTGCGCCACTCTGTATTGCTCACGCCCCAGTTAATTATTTTGATCATATTTATTAATCGGGCTTAATCATCATTTTCGTTGTTCGATTGTATAGTTACTCATGGTTGATTTCACAAATATTCTTCGCAAAATGCTTAAAAAAAAGACAAAAAAAAACTAAAAGGTAAAAAAATTATAAGTGATTAAAACCATATAGCTCATTCTGCGCCACCCTATATAATTCCAATATTTATTTTAATTGCGATACCATATTTTACAAAAAGAAATATTTAAATATATTTTTGCTTTATTTAGCAGTACAACCAGCTTTATTTTGTGATACTAAGACCATGTTAAATCACAATAATTAATTACAAAAATAGTGATTGCGCTTATATGGTCAAATATTCAACAAGTGTGACCATAGCTTAATTCAGCAGTGTGGTCTCAATATCCCATCAAAACAAAAGCAAAAGGCTAACCAAAAACTGTTTGTTTGAGAAGGCAGTACTTAATTAACAACATTTTGTTATGATATTTATTTTTTTTAAATTTAGTATTGCTACCATACTTTTATCTTAATTAAATAAGACTATTTAAATAACACAGAAAAAATATAATTGTATATAAATACAATTTTATTTTAAATAAAAACTAAACTAAAACTCTCATTATTTTTTTAATTATTTTATTTTGTTAAGGTCAAAGAAAGTGATCATGAGCCTAAAGTGCTCCTAAGAATAAATTACAGTAAGATTTATTTTCACATTTAACAACTTTCACTAAAATGTTTCCAAAAAGAAAAATTGTCCAATTTCTAGTTAGAAGAAATAAAGCTGCTAAAAAGACTACTGTTCCGTATAATATAGACAGATTGTCTGTCATGAGTGTCATGGGATTTTTGGTTAACTAGCCTACAATGGCCTTCTTTGGAGACGCTGAACGACTAGAAACACACTAGTTTGGCTGCTGTTTGGTTCTTGTGGTGGATTCACGTTTCTTCGACGGTTATAAAACGCCTCAAAATCGCGTCCGCATTGCGGTCGAGCAATTCCAAATACTCCTGCACGATTGCGTTTGTAAGCAAATCTTTCTCATACCTCATCCTCATTCTCATTATCCATTCAAAAAAAATCTCTGAGCCAAGTGAGATGCCTGTTACGTTTTCTACATAACTGCCATTACTTACTCCGGTTTCGGTGGAAACTTATCTCAAAGATATTTTCTCAAACTTCAATAATATTTTCGTTAATTTCAGCATTATTACCATTTCTAATTCGTTTTAAGATATAAATCTCAGTGCAATTTATTTGTCTTTTCGCAACAAAGTTCTCACTAGAATGATTTCTTCTTCCACGATATTTAAATCACTCAATTTAATTGGTACCATTATACTGAGAATTTTATACTCATTTAAAATTTTTGCATCGTACCAGCGTGAAGCAAGTAGGCTTTGTTCAATACATTTTTTCTGATTACCGTAGACGGTCTTAGGTGTTGAAGGGTAATAGTCATTTTATTTTGTTCTATTTTTACGCATAATTTTTCACACGTAAAAACTTTCGAAGAAAATTTTATCCACGATAGAGTTAAATAAAATTTATTTTAAAATAACTTTTTTTTCTCTCCTAACAATAATGTCCAATTTTCAGGATAATATTTAAATCTATATTAAGTTAATTTTCATATAAACTTGAATCGTATTTAAATACAGATTGATTTTTTGAGTTTTGTTTAAAATGTCTTATTTAATTAAGATAAAAGTATGGTAGCACTACTAAATACAAAGAAATATCATAACAAATTGTATTTATTTACAAGGTAGCCTCAAAAAACAGTTGTCTGCTATTGCTTTGCCTGTTGTTGTTGTATTGGTTTAATAATTCACCTCGGTGAATTAAGTTACATTTAAGTGTTTAGTGAAGAAAAGAATTTTGTATTTAAAACCATTTTAAACATAAATGTGTTTTAATATCAATCCTAAAAATTGGGCATAATACTTATAGAAGACATTAAAAAAACATCCTATAGACAATATGGGCGAGAATATCGTTTACGACCGTTTGGTCAATTGTGTCTTAACCAATTATTTCCCATACATGCACTGCATGATGCCGGAAGCCTACAGTCATTAACCTCTACCAAATTAACATTTTTATTTACCACAAATTTGTAGAACTACCTCTTGTATTCTCTTCATTAAAAAAAATGTATAAATAGCGTATACAAAAACGTTGTTAAATAAAACAGAATTCTAAGAACTTTATTAATTTGGTTTGAATTTTTTTTTCTTTTTTTTTTTTTTTGTTGTACATGTTTTTGTTAAATATTTGGTTGGTATTTGTTGGTCATTAATGGTCAGTTGTTGTACGTATGAGTAAAAAGAAAAATTAACAAACACATAGACACTAACAAGAAAATTCTTAATAAATACACTTGTTAGTCGCTGGTAAAATAGGAAAAAAACGGAACGCATACACACAGGCAAGATAAATATTCCGAAAAAAATAAATAACTAAAGCAACAACTTTAACATGTGTTGATAAAGCAACAACAGCAAATGATATTATATAAAAATAAAAAAAAACAGAAATAATTAACATTTATTTATAAATAGAGTTAAAGAAAAAATTTCAGACAATTTAAATCAGAAAACTAAAAATCAGCTTTAAAGTTTTTTACTACCAATCAGTGTTGCCAAAACTTGGTGACCAAAAATGGCTAAATTTACGGAAAAAAATGGCTAAAAAATGGCTAAAAATGGGCTAAAAAATGGCTAAAAGCTTTTTTAAATAAAACACATTAAAATTCAATAACAAAACAGAAATAGTTCATTTAAAGTTGTTTACGATGAAATTGTAAGTTAAGATCAACTTGATAAATAAGAATAAACGTAAATTAATATTTTGATAGATATTTAAAAAATTAAATCATCGATAAATTCGTTATTGTTCATCTCATAGGAATTAAATAATTTAAACGTAAATCATAATCACGACAATATTTACCCTACCTTTTGAGTCCAGATCTACAATAAAATACAAGTAAGAAAGTATAGTCGGTCAACCCCAACTATAAGTAGGGTATCATATTCAAATTAAAATCTTTGTACCAAATTTTATCAAATAATCTCCAAAATTGCGACCTGTACTTTTTGCACAAGGTTTGGATGGACAGCCAGCCAGCCGGACAAACATCGTTAATTCGACTCAGAAAGTGATTCTGAGTCAATCGGTATACGAAAAGGTGGGCTTAGGACCAATATATTAAGGTGTTGCAAACATCAACACATGCGCATAGTACCATCTCTACTATTGTGGTGTTGCTATAAATATTTTATTGTTATGGTAAACATATTTACCTAATTGATAAAATCGAATTAACGGTTGCTAAATGTAACCTATTTCTCAAATTACTTTTAGCGATGTTTACTTGACTAAATACCCTCTCTACTTCTGCATTGAAGTGCGAGCAACTTTATTAATTTTTTGTTGCCGTCTGCATCTCTTAATTGAAATACTTGCAACCAGAAAGAAAGACCGACGTTTGTGTTGATCCATTTTATAAATTTAATATTGGAATTGTTTTCCTTTTTTTTGAAAGATTTTTCATAATTATAGTTTATAGCGATTTTCAACATTGTAAAAGTTGTGATTTAATTTAAAGGCGTTTTAATTATTAAAAATGTTTATTTTACTTTTATAAATTTTTATAATAAAATAAAAATTATTCTTTTAAAAGAAAAACGGCAAAAAATAATTTTATGGCTAAACAAGTTGAAAAATGGCTAAAAAAATGGCTAATGGCTAAACTCCTTTTTTAATGGCTAAACAGGGTGAAAAATGGCTAAATCTAGCCACTAAATGGCTAAATTGGCAACACTGCTACCAATTACGTTGGTCTTAACTACTCTTTAAATGATCGCTAAAATTATCCTGTTTAACCTTTAAGTGTATACCTGGGCCTGGCCAGGCATTTTTTTTACTTTTTTCCAGTTTTTTTTTTAATAAATTATAACGAAACTTTATGTATTCCTTAATCATAGTGTTAGTTACAAGAAAATTAGTGTAAATTAAAACACCGTGGGCGTATCAATGGGACAAACGGACCAAGGTCCCTGCCCTATTATATATGTAATGTAGTAAATAAAATCAATGCGAAATGTATCAAAAAGGATACGCAATACATAAGAATCCTTTCTATACTTTTTTTTGGAAAAATTATTCTATTTGACAACAAAATGTTCCTGCTATAGTCCTAAAACTCCACACATATAAAAGTAGTCCCAGCCAGGTTTAGGGTTTCGTTAGTGTGAGTTTTTTCTATAGCCACAAAAAACTCCACACAAAATACATATTGCACAAACCAGGCCCAGGTGCCAGTTTGTGCAGAACAAACTAGGTGTGTACTTAATGCTATGTTCACATTTGAGTTCTTAAACGCGTTTAAGCAGCTCGAACGTGATTAAACTCTAATCACTTCAAAATCGATATGATTACCCATACATTGAAGTGATCTGTTAATCACTTCAAATTGACATGATTACAACTAAATCACTTCATAAACCACATAGAAAAGAGCGGATCATTTTGCGTAGTCCCCCGATTACAATTTGAGAATTTTTCAATTTCTTTTTCAACTAGTCGTCTTAAATGACGCTTTGAAACTAAATTTTGACATATTCAGCCCAATTATAAATAAATATTCCCCGGGAGTTTTTTCCTATTTCACATTTGTACAATAGAATTAACATAGGAAAAATGGGAGAAGGGAGAAAACTCCCGGGGAATTTTTATTTATAATTGGGCTGATTGTTAACAACTTGTTACTATACCCGTACCTTTTTGCTTTTTTTAATAACACGTCTTTCACTTTTTAAAACTAAACTGACTTAATAGAATAAACAAAACGAAAACATCAACAATTAACAGTTATGTCAAAGAAAAAAAAACCAAAAACGAACTTATACATCCCTCATTGATCCAAAACAAAACAAAAAAAAGTTTCGATAGCTCGCTTATTACTCCAAATGGGTGAACATTACTCTTTTATTGCTCGATTATGGATTAATCCATATATTTTTTACTGGGATACCTCAAACTGAGTATAATGTAGAATCGCCAACATGATCGTGTACAACCGGCCACGATTTCTGCTTAATGCTTATATTTTTCCTTAAACAATTCATAAATTTTTACAAATTCATCATTAAAATGATTAAAATAATCTTCTGATAACCTTATAAAAGCATTTTTATCCATTTTTAATACTTTAAATAAATATAATTTTGTTTGTTGTAATTTTTTTTTTCTTAATCATCTCAAATGTAATGTGAACGGCTTTGGTTAACTTAATCGACATTTTGCTTAAACGCGTTTAAAAACCCAAGTGTGAACATATCATAAGAGTTAACTATGTAAATCATCGACAAGATCCATTTAGATTATCATCTAACGTAAATATGTTTCAACTATTTCTCTTCCTCCTGTCTATAAAGTTAATTATTAAATTGTGGTTATTTGAATGCATGAAAAATAGCAGTTAACAACACAACTACAGCAAAATGGATACAACAACAAAAACAAAATTATTAACAATAATTCATTAACAAACGAGTAGTTTTGTTATCTCTGTAAATACATTAAACAAAGAAACAACAAAAAATAATATTAAACTTTAATGTGCAACAACACAAAATACTGTATTAATTTATATATTTTATGAGTAAACACAGCGTTCCCAGTTTCGGGGATTTCTCCCCAAATTTTTTGTAATTGGGGATACAAATTTCGTGAAAATCCTCAACGCATTTTTTGGAGAAAAAACCGCGTTGAAAAACGCAAATGAAAATACACCCAATCATTGCGAAGATCGAAATTCGTCGTGCGTAACGAACGCTGCGATAGGTATATTTCTATTTCTTACGCAGACGAACGACGAATAAGTTGGGACAGGGACAGCTTACCGCAGCATGATAGGAAATTCTTATACATATTTATAAAAAAAAACGTGAAAGCTGTAAAGAATCACAGAGAAAAATCGCTTCTTTTGCGAACATGGCTAAAATACGCAAAAAATTGCAAGCTTTTAAACAAACGCTAAAATTTATTGAAAATCGCTTAATGCGTAAAAAAACAAAATGTCGGAAAATAACAAGAAACAAAATTTGCAAAAATGGCAAAAATTCGCGAAAATTTTTAATATTTCAAACAAGCCATAAAATTGCTTAAAAGTCCCTAAAACTATAAGGAATGGCAAAAATTCGGTAAAATTGCTTAATTAGCGGAAATTCGCAAACATTTGCTAAAAGCGACATGATAGCAAAGTCTACTATTTATTATAAATCGTCAAAGCTGTAAAGAATCAGAAGAATTACAGGAACAAATCGCTTTTATCGCAAACATGGCTGAAATTCGCGAAACATTGCAAAGTTTTAAACAAACCCAAAAACTATTTGAGATCGCTAAATCGAATTGCAGAACACCAAAAATGCTGAAGTAATCTGCTTTCGAGTGGATTCAGATTCTAGAACACCAGATTAATAGTTTTTTATGTTTTTTTTTTTTAAATATGGTCAACCTATGATTTGATAACTGTAAGCAAACAAATAAATTACAAAAAATAAAATTTATAGCTAGTTAAAAAAGATTAAAATGGATACAGTAAAATAATTAAAGAAGCTAAGAATAATAAATGTTTATATAATCTAGCGTTCAAGGTATTTTTTTTTTTTTTTTAAATTAAAAAAATGTTAAGTCACATTAATACCTGGAGTTCACGCACTTATTGTGTCTCATTTGTCGGATTTACGCAACGAATTCTTGCCGACGAATTCGTCGTACTATGCAAAGTTCGTCGTTCGTCCCAGTTGTGTTTGTACTATAGCTATGTATGTAGTATATGTGTGTTTTAGAGTTCCTTCTTTTGCCATTCCTGGAAGCGCTTTAAGAGTTTATCGTTCATTTCTAGGAATTTGCAGAAAATATATTTTAATTATTGACATTCAATGGTAATTTTTATACCCACACCACAATAGTGGAGAGGGTATTATGCATTTGTGCTGATGTGTGTAACGCCTTAAAATACTGGTCCTAGACCCACCTTAAAGTATACCGATCTACTCAGAATCACTTTCTGAGTCGAACTAACGATGTCCGTCCGGCTGGCTGGCAGGCTGGCTGGCTGGCTGTCCATGTAACCTTGTGCGCAAAGTACAGGTCGCAAGATAACTGGATAAAATTTGGGTCATAGATTCTTATTGGCACAAGGACCAAGCCTATTGAAAATGGGCCAAATCGTAGGACCACGAGGGAAGATAGGGGGAAATTTCTTCCTCTCAGAAACTATTAAACCGATTTTAATGAAATTTAAAACATGGATAGATCCATATCTACATGGACACATAAGCTATACAGTTTTTCAAAAATAGGACCACAAGGGGATGTAGGGGGCAATTTCTGCCTCTCACAAACTTTCAAACCGATTTTATTGAAGTTTTTAAACATAGAGAAATCCATATTTATATGGATACATAAGCATGATGTGTTTTTAAGTAATGTGGTGCTGGGTATCATATGGTCGGGCTTGACCGACTATACTTTCTTACTTGTTTTTTCTTCAAATTTTATAAATTTGTATTTGTAAATACTATTTTTTTTAGAGAGTTGTTATAATGCCAAGTACTTGTTTAACAAAACGTTTAAAATCATAAATTCTGTATCTATTGTTCAAATTGTTTTATTTATTGATTTTCAAAAGTGCTTGACATTATCTTCAATTAAGAAATATTCAAGGTGATTTTTTCCGTCGTTTGCTTAAAAGCAAAAGATTTGAAAGATTTGGGATAGCCCAATTCGTTGTTTTAAACATTTTCTAAAGATTCTGTCGAACAATTAATAAGTGGATTATGTCTTTGCCCTTAAATTCTTAATCTAATTTTTGAATTTTATCCAAAACCATAATGTTTAAGACAACACTATGTCATGTTATAAAGAATGAATTAATTGGTCTTGTTAAAGCCGGTACTAATGAACACATCTTTGTTTGCTTCTTTAAAGAAATGCTAGTATATGTTAATATAGGCCAGAAAGAAAAAGGCAACCCTTACATTTTATGAGCCTTTAAAATAAAATTTGCTTTCGCTCTATAAGTTAAAATTTTTATTCTTTAAGAAGACCTGCCTTCAAAATTTTTATATATTTTATTAGTCCGTATAAATTCTTCTCACATAATCTTCCAAGTTATTCTGTAAGCTTATTAAAGCATTTAATAGGTAGACCATGAATTAATTGAAACACTCACTAGAAAGAGAATTTTAAAAGCAAGTTCGTTTCAATTTTTAAAAGTATGAGTGTATTGCTAAAAAAGTGTGAGTGCATTAAAACTGGATAGGCAAAACTTGATCGTGTAACCCTCAGGTAAAATAAAATTAAGTTTAGGTCGCGCCAAGGGAAAAATAAGGCACTTGAATGTAAAGGAGTACCAGGGAAATTGATTCAGCTAATAAAGAGTCTATACGCGGGGTCAAGCTGCCGCATTTTACATGATGGTACACTCTCCCGAAAAATCGAGATTGGTACAGGAGTCCGCCAAGGGTGCGTTATGTCACCATTACTCTTCAATATCATGCTAGATATTGTCATGAGTCACGCCATGGTGGAAAATCGCGGAATTTTATGGGGACTCCAAGAACGATTGGAGGACCTCGAGTATGCAGATGACATATGCCTTCTATCCCACAGTTACACCGACATGTCTATTAAGTTACAAAAGTCATCAGAAATATCAGCGAAAGCCGGACTAAAAATTAACATCAATAAAACAAAGGTCATGAGAATTCGTTCTGAAAACACAAATCCCTTTTTGATAAATAATGAAGTTCTGCAGGAGGTAGATTCATTCTATCTTGGTGCCTACTTAACCAATACCGGCGGCTCCAGTGCAGACATCTCTAGCCGAATAAAAAAAGCTACCCAATCATTTGGACAGCTCAGCAGAGTATGGAAATCGTCTGCGATTTCCCGACGTGTTAAAATAAACATTTTCAATTCCAACGTGAAATCTACACTGCTGTATGGCTGTGAGTCCTGGAATGCAAGTGTTAAGGACTTCCAGTCACTTCAAGTGTTCGTAAATAGGTGTCTTCGCAGAATTCTAAGAATTTTTTGCCCACAGACCATTTCAAATCAAAACCTGTGGAACGAAACACACCAAACACCAATATCTACAGAGATTCGAAAAAGAAAGTGGAATTGGATTGGACACACCATCCGCAAAGAACCATCAAACATCGCTAGAAATGCTATTGAATGGAACCCGCAGGGAAGCCGCAGACAGGGTCGACCAGCTCACACATGGCGGAGGCAAATCCATAACGAAGCCAAAAAAATGCAAAGAACGTGGAATGAAGTGAAAGCTATTGCGATGGATAGATCCGAATGGAGAACATTTGTTGAGGCCCTATGCTCCTTATAGGAACGACGGGAATATATATATATATATAAGGGAAAAATAGCAGTCCTAAGGCCAATTAAACTTTGCAACAATTTAATAAAATAAACTGGCTTCAAAACAACGATAATCACAATTTTCAATGGAAATCGCAATTTTAACGGAAAACCAAAATTTTCAATGAAAATCACAATTTTCACTGAAAATCGCAATTTTTACTGAAAATCACAGTTTTCACTGAAAATCTGACATTTTTCTCTGAAAACACATTTTTTATTTAAAGTTACAATTTCCACTAAAAATAAAAATTTTCACTGTAAAAAACAATATTCATTGTAAACGTGCACTTTTTACGAAAATCACAATTTTCACTGAAAATCAAAAGGTTTTACTGAAAATCACTACATTCTTTTAAAAAAATTATTCACTAAAAATCAAAATTTTTATTGCAAATCACAATTACTACTGAAAATTACAATTCAAGCCAAAACCACACTATTCACTAAAAATCAAAATTTTAACTGAAAATTAAAATGGTTTTTTTAAAAAAAATCAAAATTTTCACTTAAAAATAAAATGTTTATTGAAAAACACAATTTTCACTTAAAACAATTTTCACTGAAAATCACAATTTCACTAATAAATGCACACAATTTTGAATAGAAATCAAAATTTTTACTTAAAATCAAATTAAAAAAAAACACAATTTTTACAAAAATTAAAATTTCTACAAAAAATTTAAATTTTTACTTAAAATCAAACTTTTCTCAGAAAAGCGCAGTTTTCATTAAAAGTAAAATTTTCCCATAAAATCCAAATTTTCACTAAAAACCATATGCCATAAAAATTAAATAAATTCCTATAAATAAAGGGTGTTTTTTTAAGCCCGATAGAACTTGAAATTGTAAAAAATAACACAAAAAATTAAATTGTAATCAAAATGATTTCGGGCATATGGGCACCGCGGCTGTTCTTAACGAAGCGCATTTTGGACGTCCAATTTTGGGCCACTTTTTCGAGCACTGCTGGCCGTATGTCACGAATAACACGAACAATGCTGGCCTCCAAGGCGTCAATTGTTGCTGGTTTATCAGCATAAACCAGTGACTTCACGTAGCCCCACAGGAAATAATCGAGAGGTGTCAAATCGCACGACCTTGGAGGCCAATTGACAGGTCCATTTCTCGAAATCAACTTATCGCCAAATTTTGATTTCAATAAGTCGATGGTTGCGTTCGCCGTATGGCACGTAGCGCCATCCTGTTGAAACCACATCTCCTCCGGATCAATGTCATCCATATTTTCAAACAAAAAATCATTGATCATGGTGCGGTAACGATCTCCATTGACCGTAACGCGAGCTCCGGCCTCATTTTTGAAGAAATAAGGTCCGATGATGCCACCAGCGTGAAAACCGCACCAAACGGTGCATTTTTCTAAATGTAATGGAGTCTGTAGGGTCTCTTGTGGATTGGTCTCGCTCCATATGCGGCAATTTTGCTTATTAACAAACCCGTTAAGCCAAAAATGCGCCTCATCGCTGAACACAATTTTGCGATAAATTGTCGTCTATAAGTTGCGCGAATCGACGACTGATTTTCAAAGTAAATTTGGATAATTTCGTAGCGTTGTTCAAGCGTGAGTCTATTCACGATGATTTGTCAGAGTATACTGAAACGATAAAAAAAAATATTTCATCAAAATTTAATTTTTTGTGTTACTTTTTACAATTTAAAGTTCTATCTAGCTTAAAAAAACACCCTTTACATGTGTATTAAACAAAAGGGTTAACGTATTAAGCTCTCAAACTAGTGTGATAAAATGTGTAAATATATTTAAATTTAAATACATAAATCAACAATTTAATAAACATGCAAATAAATACAACAATATCCATTATCAAATTATTAATACATTACTTCATGTTTTTTATATTTTTACCATGGCCTCAGCTCATCATCACGCAAAGAGTTTACAGTAACCAGTCATATAAATAGATAAAGTACATTTAATTAAGCTTAAAATCTAAGTTTAAATTAATATTCATAAAAACAAAACTTTAGTCTTATAATTTTTTCTAAAATTAATGATGATTATCTTTTATTAATTTTGATTGATCTATGACAGTGAAGGGCAAACCAATACTATCACATTTATGCTTATGTGGGAAGAAGGTTATAGTGTACATGTGTCGACGTAACACAAGCAGCATTTTTATTCCTATGCACGCGTAAATGGGATTTGCAAAAGTGCCCTTCACTGATCTATGTTTACCATTTTCCACTTTTCGCTGTCCGCTTAAATACTTTTACACAAGTTTTCGATACAATCGAAACTGGCATTTATATTAATGTTAATTTTATTTTAAATTTGTTTTTGCATTAAATAAAAAAAAATAATATATATTTTGTTGTTATTTACTGGGATTCCGTAGGTATAATTTTATTTATTTTTGTGTGCGTTTAAAACCATTAAAATAGCAATCAACTTATCTCCAATAAAATAATTAAATATTATACAAATATTTTTATTACTTTAATGCACTTTTATGCCACTAGAATGAATATTGTTATTACTACTCATTAATGTGCTATTTATTCTTTAAAATCAATTAAGACCACACAAGTTAAATATAATAAAAATGAACAGCCTCCAGAAACATAATTGAATATTTAGTATTATATTTATTTTCGAAAATGTCACAAAGAATCCATTGGAAATTGATGTGAGCCAATTAAAATTGCCAACACGAAAATGACGTTGAATAAAATCGATTTTATGGTAATATACTAAAAGCATCATATTGTATTAAAATTTACTATAAACAATTAATTTTGTGAAAATAAACTAAGAAAAGAAAATTTTAAGAAAACTTACTGTAAATAGCAACTAAATAAAAAATTATCTCTCTAGACTAAATATATGTACTAGAAAACCACAACTCCTAATAAAACAACTTTTAATTACAACTACATACAAATTTAAGCTAGATTTACTTTCGTAACAATATTTTTTTTAATGTTGTTTATAAAAACCAAATATATGTTAATTTTTTTTTTCTTTTATCTATTTATTAAAAAACCACTTATAAATACTTTACAACTAGGCTTTCTGCCTTAACACTTTTATTAAACTGCAAGATGAAGTGAAAAAGTTTGTTATTAATTTTTGGGTCGATGTTGGCATACAATAATGATACTGCAATGCAGCACAACATTTACTTCAACTAAGACTAACAAAAGTACTACTCATCATTTAATGTACTAAATAACAACTTCATGTTTGACACATAGACTACCATCGCCATTTGCAACAGCACTCTACCAACAATCATAATCGTCATCGATGTTGCCCGTCAACTTTATCAGCATCAACTTATGATGTCAATGTTTCCAACGTTGTTGTCGTCAATATCATCATCATGGCAACTCATCAAACACTCACAGACAACAAAATACTCGATGGTGCTTTCATAGCTTTAGACGAGATAGCACCATAATCATGCGACAATATCAGCTGCAACAAAATAAAAAATAATCGCATTGATTAGAAATTGAGGCAGCAAAGAAATTAATAAAATTTATACAAATTGACTTTCAAAAATAAGTTTTTGAAGCTTTACTATGCAAATAAAAATCTACTATACTAATAGCAAATTCACTATATTTAAAGCAAATATTATGAAAATGTACAATAATAATTGCAAATATTAGGAAAATTTTCTATAATAATTGCAAATATTATGAAATTTTGCTATAATAATTGCAAGTATTAAAAAAATTTACTATAAAAATAACAAATCTTATAAATATTTACTATAATAAGAGCAAATTTTATGAAAATTAACTATAATAATAGCAAATTTTACTAAAATATACCATAAATAGTCAACTTACTATAAATAGTAAATTTTATACTATTTATGCTCTTTATAGGAAATTTTCATAAAATTTAGAATTTAAATACTAAGCCAATTTTATAAAAATTTATAGTTTATAAATTTTATAAAAATTTACTATAATAAGAGCAAGTTTTATGAAAATTTACGATACGAATAGCAAATTTTTTGAAAATTTACGATACTTAAGCTTCGTACAGACGGTGGCCAGATCTTACAATGTTGTCATTAAAATTGACTAAAAATGTCTTGCAACTGTTTGAACATTGTACGCTATTTTCATTTGGCAGATGTGCAAAATTTATGCAAAAAATGACAACATTGTAAGATCTGACCATCGTCTGTACTGTTTAATATAATAATAACAAATTTTATGAAAATTTACTATAATAATAGCAAATATAATGAAAATTTACCATAAATATTTTACTTACTATAAATAGTAAATTTTATACTATTTATAGGAAATTTTCATAAAATTTACTATTTTTATGAAAATTTACTATGTAAATTCTAAGCCAATTTTATAAAAATTTACTTAAATTATAGGAAATTTTATAAAAATTCACTATAATAATAGCAAATATTAAGAAAATTTACTATAATATTACTACAGTAAGAACAAATTTTATGAAAATTTACTATAATAAATGCAAATTTTATTAAAATTTACTATAAATAGTCAACTTACTATAAATAGGACATTTATTTATAGGAAATTTTCAAAATATTTACTATTTTTATGAAAATTTACTATGTAAATTCTAAGCGAATTTTATAAAAATTTACTTAAATTATAGCAAATTTTATGAAAATTTACTATAATAATAGCAAATATTAAGAAAATTTACTATAATAATAACAAATTTTATGAAAATTTACTATAATAACCCTGCGGGAAATTTGTGCCAATTGGTCCAACAGATTAGTCCTGGGATTTGTGTAAATAGAACAAGTACAAAAAGAAAGGGCTCATGACCCTTAACTGGTTTATGAAGAACAAAAAAGTAGAAAAAGTAATGAATTTCAGTACAGTCTTCACCGGTGCTGTCACACATTGTTTGGTACTTTCTAAAATTTGGTTCTTGAATTTAATTCTAGGACTTGTTTTATTGAAATAATACTACATTGTATTGAAATAATACTACATTTTAGTAACTGACACTAAGTACGTTCATGGAGAATAGACATGTGACTGGTCAAATGGTGTCAATTGACCCCCTCCAATGACAACCGCATGTAAAAGTGAAAGGTCTTATTCATATAAAGTGTTAGAACTAGAAACCGTCTCTACCACCAAAGACCTATCACGGGACTACTTCGGTGTCAGTTTCCTTCCCTCTAGGGAAGAGCAAATTTTATGAAAATTTACCATAAATAGTCAACTTACTATTAATAGTAAATTTTATACTATTTATGCTATTTATGGGAAATTTTTTAATAAAATTTACTATTTTTATGAAAATTTGCTATGTAAATTCTAAGCCAATTTTATAAAAATCTACTATAAAAAGTAAGTTTTAATTTATTATATATGAAGAGCCGCAGAACAAAACGTACTTTTTCGCATTTTTTGACAAATTGGTTTTTTGATATTTTTATAATATTTGGGTTAAAATCTTTAAGAAAACATCTTGTTGGCATATTTTTTTTCTTTTTTTTACCAAGAAAATGGGTTCTAAAAAAATTGGTGCATAACAAAACGTACCTTTTTCATTTTTTTTTAGCAAAACGTACTTTTTTCGATATAAAATTGGTTTGATATTAAATATCCTTGACATTTAATGTGTTGACTTGCGGCAGTTTGATTCATCTTTTGGTAAGCAAAAAACTTGTTTCCATTTCCAGGTTCATACAGTTTTTTAAGGGGTCGAAAAAAATAAAACTCAATTTCCCAAAAATTTTAAATATGTGAAAAAGTACGTTTTGTTCTGCGGCTCCTCATATAAGATATACTACAAATAGTAAATTTTATGTAAACTTAGTTCCGGTAGTAAATTTTAAGCTTTTATCAAGGTGTACAATTAATAGCAAATAAACTATGTATTAATGGCTTTTATAAGAAAATATTTTAACAATTAAGGTCTGCTTTGCATCAGTGTTCCTTATTAATTCAAAGAATTTGTTTTATTTTATTCTCTTCACATTAAATTTACTATGGTGGAAAAATGCTTGTATATTTCTTGCATGTTTAGAGTGCTTATTTTCAATGCAGTTAGTACAGTCACAGTTTTTCAAGCTTGTTGCATATGGGTAATTCCAAAGTGTTGAACGCGACATTCGTACGCATCAAAAATGCAATAACATTTTAAAAATCAAATATTTTTACGTTCTTTTAACCCTTAAATTATAGCACTAAGAGAGCACATTTATTTATACTAAAGTTTATATGGGGCGCGATTCTAGGTCAAAGATAATGGCAAAAGAAGTAGCGGTTCGAACGTGAAAAAAATAGAAGTAGTTTTTGTGGCCTTGTATAAAAAGGCGTACTACAGCGATACGTGACATTTCGAACTTGAAATTTTTTCCATAATAATTACCCTTAAAAATTATTAAAAAAAAAATAAAAATTTACAGACCATGTATGTTAATTTTTTTGGAATAATTTTCATCAAATATCACCTCTTTTAAGGAAGATACTATTAAAGAAAACATACAATAAAACATTCTCACAAATAAGAAATTAAGTTTGCACAACTTTGCAGTCTGATTGTTCATCTAAGTGAACAATTTATGGGTAAATTTAAAAAATTAGTAAAATCTAAATATTTCTCTATAACAATATCGTAAAATAATCAGCTTTTAATAACTTTTAAATTTTCGGTCACGGTGGAACTTTTGACGGAAATGCCCATATAGCAAGATGCTCTGGTTTGCTTACTCGCTATTCTAATTGTTCCTGGAATGCTGCACTTTTCAATCCCTTTTTTCAGCAAAATTTTGCTTTCTTTTTTGTTGTATGTTCTTTGATATTTCATTTTCTTTTTCCTGAATATATGTACATTAGGGTCCTAACTTTTTTTGGGCAAAATTTCTTCATCCCACCTAGGCTATTTTGGCCAAAATATTTTCCGCACCAAATGCAATTTCTAAAGGTCCTCAAAAAAAATTTTTTTTATATATTATTAAATATGTCAATAAGTAACTGTTTAACAAAAATGTAAAGCTATTTTTTTTTGGTATAATAAAATAAATTTTAAGTTTTAAGTGCAAGTTGATTTACGTAATGGAAAAATATCTTGTGCAACTTTTACCTGCAAAGGTATATTTTCTGAAAATGATCTCTGTTTCCTTTAATATCCGCCAAACAACCCATTTAGTATTTGACATTAAAATTTAGTTAATTTAAAAAAAAAACCTCGAAAATGAGTCATAATTGCGTGATGCTTTGTATGTTCATTACGGTACAACCATAACTCTTATTTTAAAGTTTTCAACTGGACGTGTACTTAAGATTTCGAAGAAGAAGATTGTAGCGTGACAGTCATTTGCATAACGGTAGGGAAGGTTTTAAAAAAGAACGCCTTTTCAACCAGAGTAGGCCGAAAAAAAACACTGCATATAATGCAACAAATAGAAAGACAATTGTCTTTTACTATTAAAGCATTTTCACACTTGTCAACATTTAACATCAATTTGCGAAGATGATGAAATTTTCCCATAAGAAATACATGGCGCTAAAAATCAAAATTGTTCAACATCTTCACAGAATGTTATACCATGTGCACACGGACAGCAATATTCGTGTTTCAATCTCTTATTCCTGTTTCGCGCCCCAAACATGACGGAAACGACTTGTTTCCCCATTTTGAGAGCGAAACAGGTCGTTTCATTTTGAAACAGGCTGCGAAACGTACTATCATCTCCAATTTTGATAACATTTATCGTTAGTTTATCTGAACTAGCTCTCAAAAAAAATCAAAACAAAATAAAAATTTATGTTTAATAAAATAAAGTGATAATTATAACATAATAATATTAATAAAAGTATTAAATAATATATTTTTAAGTTTTATTTACTTTTTTATCTATTTAAAAAAAATCACACTAACAACATTAAAAAAAAATGTCAAAATGAAACAAGAATGAGTCGTATGAACATCATGTTTGGCCAACTAGTTTCAGAGAGCGAAACGAGTGGTTTATATCGTCGTATGAACATAGCATTACTATTTCATTTTGTTCCCTTTTACATTTTTCGATTCTTTTAGTGTCATCACTAGAAAAATGGCAATAAATTCTGTAATTATTGTGGCATCACTGACAACATGGAGGTTGCTTTGAAAGCAGCGTTACCATTTCTCAAGATTTTCCTTTTTTGCAAGCCTTATTTTGCTTAATTTTGCTAAAATTATTATGCAAAATGATTAAGAAATAAATTTTGGTGTTATTATTTAAAATGTTGGCATTTTGTAGAAAAAAGGTATTTTAAAAAAATAAAAGTTTTTTTTTCAGAAATGATGAAAGTTTTCATTAATAGTAGATGTTAGATGTTTCAAGTGTGAACGCGTATTTCACATTTTCAACATCTTCCATGCGTTGCTCCGAAATGTATGCAAGTGTACAAAGGGTATTAGAAAATGTTCCTATCTCATTGTATTTTATTCTACAACTTCCAATTATTTTAGTGTCATCACTAAATTCTATTGTTAATGTGGCACCACTGACAAAATGGCATTTTATTTGAAGGCAGCGTTACCATTTCTCAATTTTTTCTTTTTTTCAAGCCTTATCCTAGGTCTACACTAAAGATAAATATCTCAGCAAGTTGGCAATAACGTCAGCAGAATAACAGAGCAATATTTTTTATTGCTCGGCTTATGTTAAAAGCATGGGAAAACGTATTTATGTTAACTCATAATTTGAAAAAAATCAAGGAAGAAGGTGCAGTGTAAAAACTGACGCTATCTTGCAAAAATTATTTTATTAGTATAAATTCTTTCTTATTCGACTCTATTATTTAAATGTATATTAATTTGTTTAAGCTTGAGGTCTTTTTTTTATATAATAATATTAATTTTATTAAATTTTTTTTTGTTACAGTAAAATTAATATTTTTACATAAAAAAGTACTCAAACTTAAACAAATTAATATAAATTTAAATAATAAAGATCGAATAAGAAAAAAATTATGTTAATAAAAATAATATTTGTTATTTTATTTTAGTGTTTATTAAATATTTTAACTTAATTCTTTTACTACAATTATAATTTGCTACCATTTCACAAATTTAATTTATCTCTTACACAATTTGCTTCTATTTTTTTCTTTTTTGCTTTTTTTTCTCATTTGACAGCTCATTTGACGTTTTATGTAAGCAATAATTGTCAACGAAAATGGACTAACAATTATTGCAACATAAATTGCCGGCAATAAAAATGTACAAAAAATTGCTGTCTACATTAAAGATAACATATTTTTGACGTTTACTGCAATATATGTTGCAATAATTATCTCTGGTATAGACCGGCAGTTATGCTACACGCAAAGAAAAAACATGGTTGTGGTAAACATATTCTAAGAGCAACATATTATGATAAGAATTATGATTGTAGTCACCATATTAAGATTATTATTGAAACATATTATGACTCAATATACTCGTAATATGTCATCATAATATTTTTCCCTTAATCATATTATTATTCTGTTAATCATACTAAGTTAAGAAGTAATCAAATTATTGTCATGTTAATCATAATAAGCTAAGAAGTAATCATATTATCATCATGATAATCATAATAAATTTAGAAGCAATCATATTATGATACAGCACCTTTCTTAGCTGTCATAAAAATACAAAATAAATTTAAATATTTTTGAATCGATTTTTTATTTTGCGGCTTTTTACAATTTTTCTTAATGTTAATCAAATAGCGGAGTTCAATATAAGGCTTGCAAAAGAGCAAATTTAAAATCTGTGGTTTTCATGCGTATGTCCATTTTTCCGATTTTGAGATGTTGATGCCATATTGCCTAATCTTAACGCTCTTTACATGTTTCAAAAAATTTTTAAAAACAGATGGATAAATTCCGATTTTTTAACGTAATGACAAAGTTTAAAAAGCTCAATACCTAGCCCATAGTTTGATCTATAATGGTTTTTCGGCTTTCCTGAAAAATTTGTTTTAAGACATACGCGGTTGCCCATGAAAACCACAGAAATATCGTAGCACTTTTATAAAATATAACGAAATCTCTGTGTGTTTTGTTGTTGGATTTTACAAAAAACTATGATATTTTGCATTTGCACTATTACATCACTAATACTTGAATGAACTCCGCTAATATTTTAATTTTTTAATTTCTTTAAACCTATTTTTTTTATGGAATTTTATCTTTTAATTGTTTAACCGCTCACAAATAAAAAAAACGACACAACTTCTTCAAAATTATTTTACAAATGGCGCTAACATAATATGATTAGAGTAAAAATAGTTTGATTGCATCTCTAACATAATATGATAAATGTATAGAAAGTTATCATGTTATGGCTATTAAATATCATGATATGGTTGTGAGAAATATAATATGTTTAGAAAGCTATCATTATTAAGTTGTTAGAAAAATAATTTTTTTTCGGTCAACAATACTCAAATTCATAATTGCGATAAACATTGATATGTTTACAATAACTATAATATTGTTGATATTAAATAAAAATAACAATTATTTGTGTACGACAACAATATATTGTTACATTAAACATAGTGTTGTTGCCGTAACCATGCCCAACCATATTTTTTCTCTGCGTGTATGTTCACATTTGGGTTTTTAACGCGTTTAAGCAAAATGTTGTTTAAGTTAATCAAAGCCGTTCACATTACATTTGAGATGATTAAAATGACAGATTAAGGTGACATATTAAAGTATTAAAAATGGATAAATATTTTTATAAAGCTAGCAGAATATTATTTTAATAATTTTAATGATGAAATTGTGAAATTGTGAAAATTAATGAATAATTAAAGGAAAAAAATAAAAACATTAAGCAGAAATCGTGGCTGGTTGTACACGATCATGTTGGCGATTCTACATTGTATTCAACTTGAGGTATGTTCAGTGGATTCTATGTGGTTTATGAAGTGATTTAGTTGTAATCATGTCAATTTGATTTTGAAGTGATTTGAGCTTAATCACGTTCGAGCTGCTTACAAGCGTTTAAGAACCCAAATTTGAACATAGCATTATTTTGCTTTTATTTTTTATATTATTTAATAACATAAATTCTAAATACATTTTGGTGTTATCTTTTAAAATTATGGCACTTTGGTAGAAAAAAAAGTATTTAAAAAAAAAAAATAAAAGGGGTTTTTTCCAAAGGTTGTGACATTTTTATTGAAAGTAAATGTTAGATTTTTTAAGTGTAAGCACGTATTTCACATTTTCAACAGGTGTACAAAGGGTATAACGCATATTTTCAAATCAGACGACTTCTGGGATAACTTAATTTTATTAGCATGTTAAAATAATTTCTTGAGAACAAAATTCTGGAGTGTCTTGTCTTTTATAATCTTATTTCTTAATCTTAATATTTTGAAATTGTAAAAAATATTAATATATTAACAGATGTTGGTTTTTTATGATGAAAAGCAAAGGAAACCAATTTTTACTATTTAAAAAAAATTTTTAACATTCTGTATGTCCTGAACATTTTCTATTTGCATACAAATACAAATTTAAAACTTCATCGCCGTGAATTGGCCTATTCGACTCTACTATGCCAAATTTGAAACATGTAAAAAATGTTAATAAGTTATAGCCCTAATATAGATATCGTCACCTTAAACTTAAACGAACGTAACTACATTTTTATTTTTTTAAAGGAGAAGCAAGAAACTTTACAAGATTAGTAACAACAAGTATTCGCAGGGATCTAAAAATATGCGTGAACATGTTGTTTAATAAAACTAACAAAAATCAATCAAAAACTCTATTTTGAATTTTTGTTTAGCTACGTCCGTTTGCATTTAAGGTGACGATATTTACATATGTATGTAAGCTTGCATTAGCAACATAAAGAAATAAAATATTAATATCAATAAAATAAAGTAAAATAAATTTGTTTTTGCAGTTTTAAGAAATTGTTAGTGTTTTTCTCAGTTTAACCTCTGCTGCTGCAGTTCCTTGTGTTCTGCTGTCGGTGACTTGTAGCTGGTTGTTGACAAAGATGTCACCCAGTGCACAAAAAAAGTCCTGGCAATTCAAACTAAAAGAAGAATGTATAAAAAAATTATTGTAAAATTTCATTTATTTTATTGAATCAATAAAAGGAAATAGTAACAATGCAGAAACATCTGTACATATCGCTACCTTAATATTGAAAGGCTTTAACTAACGATTTCCTTACTTTACATAAGAAGGAAAAAACTTACCAACTATTTCACGAAAGCGAAAGTTCTTTCGCAGAGTATAAATATACGAAAGAACTCTTTCGAAAGAAACTGTTTCGACATCGTGAAATCGGAATATCCATACAAAACACTGTACATAAAACGCACTTTTTAAATCAATGCGGATTTCTTCTCTTAGTTACTATATTTATTCTCTATGCAGTTAATAGACTTCGAGAGATATTTGGAGATATGACGATCATTGTGTTCTGGTAACCTAAAATTATTTACAGTTTAATCCTTTTCCAGATTAAGCAAGGTCAAAAATGCTGAAAATTATTTTAAAAAGTGCTTAAAATTTATTGATTGTGAAACTTTCAAAATGCAACTGATAAATCGCTCGATCTTAATTATGTAAAATAAGAAATGTTTTCAAGATTTTTGTTAAAACTTTAATAGAAGCAAAATTCAAACAATTTTATTTGTATTCTAAAATGAATTTTTAGACCAGTTTGTTTCTTATAGTCTCAGGAAATCTGTAGTTAAGCCAATTTTTATCATGGGATCTAAATTATAATTTTTTTAAACGCAAATACATATGTGTACACATTTAATTTTACATCAGAATGTGAAATTTTCTTGTACTTTAATATCGTAATACCAAATAAAACATGTTATCATTTTGCGAAGCACTTATGGTTAATTTAAAAAAAATAATGCGCTACGTAGGCTAGCTGTTAGTCAGTTAGTCTATTTGCGCCGGGGTTGCGAGTTCGATTCCCGCCAGAGACTCTGGTTTCATTCGTGCAGACAAGCGTAGAGCTTCGCGGGATTAGCTTAGAAAATTAAAAAAAAAAAAAAAAAAAAAAAAAAAAACATAAAGTAAAGTAAGTGAAGGAACTCTAAACAAGTTTTATAAAAGAAAAAATATAATTTCAAGTGCCACGGCATTCTCTAACTATGAAGCAGTAAGTAAAAAATAACTGTAAAAATCATTCAGTGTGTAAAGCTGATATCTACGTTCACCAGTTTTTAGATGCATTAAATAAAGCGCTTTTTTGTGTAAAAAATGTATAGCTCTAAAGTGGGAATTCACCATCACTTCTGTAAGCGAGATGGTGAGCCAAACTCTTACATTTCTAATTTACAAACCTGCTTCGTTAGAATAACATGAGGCTTCAATAAAATTCACTTAATAATATTTACAATACATTAATACATATGAGGTATTCACAAAATGTGCTATCATGCTGTATTGTCATAATGTTCTAACATTTTACAATGGTTTAAAAATATTGTTTTTGCTTTGTAAACAAAAAGTGTCTTAAATTAATAAAACTTTGCTTGCTATGTTTATTGTGCTGTCGTAATTAATGCGCCGAGCAACTGAGCCGAGCGGCTATGATTTTGTAGCCGTCGCCGTTGATGGTATAGTTTTATCCGGCTAACATCCGAATTTAACCTGCGGCTAGCATTTTTGCAACAAAACACTTGCGGCGTCAAATTGGATCGGCCTAGGACTCTGATGTTTGTAGCAAACAAAATAAAATATTTGTGGGTTGCGTCTGAAAAGTGGAAAATAGTCAGGCAAGACCAAATTAATTTAGTAATTCATGGATTAGAATAAAAAACATTTTGATTTTAGGTAAATATTTATTTTTTTATATTTGTTTTATATCAGCTGACTTAAATTCAAAATAGCACACTAAATCATGAGGGGTTGTTCACAACAGTCGTATTTTTCATGTTATTATTTTAAGACATATGATTTTATGACACCTTGTGAATCCCCCAATAATTTCTTTTTGAGTGCAACTATTTTTAGTCAAAATTTATAACGTATAATGTAGGCATGCAACAAGCCGCATGTGTAAAGGCAGCATAAGTCAAGTGATTCAAATTAGAATACCACAAAATAAACGGAGGAATGTAAAAGCATATTTTTAAACGTTAAATAAATCAACACCTACTATATATCCTTATTTGTACGTCACATCGTGCAAGCAAGTAGTTGTAACATGCACCTACTTTGCGCATCATATTTTACCAATGTTGTATAAGAAGATTATCTATCAAAAAACTCAATCTTAAAAAAACGACTTACGGCTTTTCTATATTAAAGTAACGATATTCAAAAATATTTGTTTCTATATATACATATGTACATGCTCTTGCGTGTAATTAAGTCTCTTATTTTGCTCTAAAAAATTCTTCTTTAATTCTGTTTTGTATCGTTGCAACATGGTTGTGTTCATGAAAGATATTAAAAAAAATAATTTAACAAACATGTGCAGAATTCATCGGAAATATAAGAGATATCTCATCTGATATTATAATAATAATGCATATAGTTTTAATCAGAAAACATTATAGTAAACCAGAAGCATTTTTAAATTTATAAAATTTTGTGATTCGATTCATCCTCTTTAATATATAGCTCCATTATCTTAAAAAATATTCCTAAAGACCAGAGCCCAATTGCTTTGATAATGTTTGCATTGAACATGAATTAATTATACATTTTAGTTATAATTAATTATACATTAATTATAATGTTTGCATTGAACATGAATTAAATTCAAATCAAACTTAACTTGGCAATAATAAAGCGAAAAATAAATGTAAACATTAAAAATAGCGATTAAAGTTAAATTTGTACTTCGTGGTTAAATGTGTTTTACAAGTGAACGATTTATTTCTTGTGAAAAATAATTGTTTGTGATTAATTACAATGAATAAGAATACGAATTTAAAAAAATTAAACGGGAAAGTGCAGAAATTATAAGTTTGTTGTGTGATCGCGTTGCTTCAATCCTCAAAATAAAAGGGAGCCAATTTCGTCTTTGCAAGAATTAGAGGACGGAAAGAACATTATTTCATCTTTTAGCTATGTTGCCGAATGTTTATCTCACAGTTTATTTAAATAAATAATTAATTTAAATTAAAAAAATAAAATACTTTTATTTGTGTTCCACATTGTATGATAATCCACATTTGAAAAAAAAATTGAGAATTACGTTTGAAAACAAAAATAAGGGCATTTTTCAATTTGAAAATAATTTCCCCCTTTTGTTGAGAATAATTTTCAAATCATTATCAAACGTATGTCGTCTGAGAAAACGTTTGATTTCAAGCCATTTTCAATTTTAAATCAAACCTCTGTGTTTGTTGGGCTGTCTAGCAAATTTTGAAGACAGTAAAATTGAACAGTGATTTGACGTTTGCTAACAGTAATTTAAAGTTTTGTTTGCAAAAGAAAAAAAGATCAAAATGTAAGAAAAATAAATATATGTATTTCTGCTTTGATTTTTTATGATCTAGTTAAGTGTTATCAATATATATTTGGTCACAGAATATAGTTATTTTAAGATATTTTTAAATTTGCTTAGTTCATATAAAACACATTTAGCTGGACTTGCACTGCAACATTCACGTTTGACATATTTTTAAAAGTGAACTGTCTTAACCACTGCCTGACATTTGTTTACATACGTTAAGTGCGTGTTTACTCAGAGAATGACAACAAGTACCCATAAGAAAAATATACAGACGTATTTACCCACGCTTTTCGTTATTGTGTATACAATGTATACAATGCGTTGAAAAAGTATGGTTATTACTTATACTTATGTACCGCAATATCTTCACGCACCCATATTTAGTAAACAAAAATACATGAATATTATGCAGATATTATTTAATACCCATGAATGTGTTTTGGTTATCTGCCATACATATGAAATATCATGTTTAAAAAATACCTTCAGTATTTTTGGCACTTCTGTGTAAAAATTAAAAAAAATTTTCTTAGCAAAAATGTGCTTTGATCACTAGGCAGGTATGGGACTATGTAAATATTTTTAATGATACATAAAATAAAACAACATTAGGATCTGTTAGACAGCTTCGGAGAGCAGAAATTGCCCCCAACCGCCGCTCGCTGTCCTTACTTTTTAATGTTGTTTTATACCATCAGTGAAAGTACCCCATTTTGAATGCATGTATTGATATGTAAATAGGTTGTGTAGTTCTCGAGTTATAAAACAGCTTTCAAAAACCGCCTTAGTCAAATCTTAAAAAGCTTTAAAATTATCTTGATATTTTTCTGACAAACAACACAAAAAAATTTTGCCTAGTTCCAAAATTTTTAAAATTGCATTTGCCATCTCTGCTTTCTGTCTCGCTATGTATATTTACGTTATACATACGTTAATACACATACTTATATGGGTATTGCAGATAGCTAACAGAAATTTTATTTATATCTGCATGTTCATTAAAAAAGAAGAATGAATATACAAATACACATTAGCAGCGTATACTTATACATATTCAACGAAAGCTTCCCAGCGGGAAAACTCAGAAGACCTTCTTACCTCAGCCCTTTTTAAAGGCCTGTTTAAAAGATTTTTTGATTCAATTACTATTCTTATCTAACTGCTAAAGAAGGCCTCATAGAAGGCCTCGGCTCTTTCGTATAAAAGATAAGATACACCTTCCACACTCGCTTCTATTAGAAGGGAGTAGAGAAGGAGTAACATTTTTTGTATTGTTTTTTTGCACAAGCAAAAGCAAAATCAATTTTTTTGGTCCCGTTACCCTTCTTATGTACCTGCTGAAGAAGCGAGAGCGGAAGGCCTTCTCCGCAATGACAACGTGTGTAAAAAAGATATGAGTATGGAATGGAGCAAGAAGGGCTTGTACATCCGACTCCTTCTTTTTCCCGCTGGGTTGTTATGGTTAGT